>OZ020313.1:16264955-16982455 GCA_963971305.1 Arcuatula senhousia
TGAAAAACGAAAAGGAAAATGGGTCATTTTCCTATTCAAAAAAAAAAAAAAAAATCGAAAAAAAAAATTTTGGAAAAAAAAATTTGAAAAGGAAAATGAATAACGAAAAGGAAAATGGGTCATTTTCCTATTCAAAATCGAAAAGGAAAATGAAAAAAGAAAAGGAAAATGGTCATTTTCCTATTCAAAATCGAAAAAAAAATTCAAAAAAAAAAAATTTTGAAAAGGAAAATGAATAACGAAAGGAAAAATGAGTCATTTTCCTATTCAAAATCGAAAAATGAATTTTCCTATTCAAAATCGAAAAGGAAAACGAAAAACGAAAAGGAAAATGAATAACGAAAAGGAAAATGAGTCATTTTCCTAATCAAAATTTAAAAGGAAAATGAAAAACGAAAAGGAAATGGTCTTCAAAATAAAAAAAAAAAAAAATTCGAAAAAAAAAATTTTGGAAAAAAAAATTTGAAAAGGAAAATGAATAACAAAAAGGAAAATGGGTCATTTTCCTATTCAAAATCGAAAAGGAAAATGAAAAACGAAAAGGAAAATGAATAACGAAAAGGAAAATGAGTCATTTTCCTATTCATAATCGAAAAGGAAAATGAAAAACGAAAAGGAAAATGTGTCATTTTGCTATTCAAAATCAAAAAAAAAAAAAAAAAAAAATTCGAAAAAAAAAAAAATTTGAAAAAAAAAATGAAAAGGAAAATGAATAACGAAAAGGAAAATGGGTCATTTTCCTATTCAAAATCGAAAAGGAAAACGAAAAACGAAAAGGAAAATGAAAAACGAAAAGGAAAGTGGGTCATTTTCCTATTCAAAATAAAAAAAAAAAAAAAATTCGAAAAAAAAAATTTTGGAAAAAAAAATTTGAAAAGGAAAATGAATAACGAAAAGGAAAATGGGTCATTTTCCTATTCAAAATCGAAAAGGAAAATGAAAAACGAAAAGCAAAATGTGTCATTTTCCTATCCAAAAAAAAAAAAAAAAAAATTCGAAAAAAAAAAAATTGAAAAAAAAAATGAAAAGGAAAATGAATAACGAAAAGGAAAATGGGTCATTTTCCTATTCAAAATCGAAAAGGAAAACGAAAAACGAAAAGGAAAATGAATAACGAAAAGGAAAATGAGTCATTTTCCTAATCAAAATTTAAAAGGAAAATGAAAAACGAAAAGGAAAATGGGTCATTTTCCTATTTAAAATAAAAAAAAAAAAAAAAAATTCGAAAAAAAAAATTTTGGAACAAAAAATTTGAAAAGGAAAATGAATAACAAAAAGGAAAATGGGTCATTTTCCTATTCAAAATCGAAAAGGAAAATGAAAAACGAAAAGGAAAATGAATAACGAAAAGGAAAATGAGTCATTTTCCTATTCAAAATCGAAAAGGAAATGAAAAACGAAAAGGAAAATGGTCATTTTCCTATTCAAAATCGAAAAAAAAATTCAAAAAAAAAAATTTTGAAAAAAAAAATTGAAAAGGAAAATGAATAACGAAAAGGAAAATGTGTCATTTTCCTAATCAAAATTTAAAAGGAAAATGAAAAACGAAAAGGAAAATGGGTCATTTTCCTATTCAAAATAAAAAAAAAAAAAAAAAAATCGAAAAAAAAATTTTGGAAAAAAAAAATTGAAAAGGAAAATGAATAACGAAAAGGAAAATGGGTCATTTTCCTATTCAAAATCGAAAAGGAAAATGAAAAACGAAAAGGAAAATGAATAACGAAAAGGAAAATGAGTCATTTTCCTATTCAAAATCGAAAAGGAAATGAAAAACGAAAAGGAAAATGGTCATTTTCCTATTCAAAATCGAAAAAAAAAATTCAAAAAAAAAAAATTTTGAAAAAAAAAATTAAAAAGGAAAATGAATATCGAAAAGGAAAACGGGTCATTTTTCTATTCAAAATCGAATAGGAAAATGAAAAACGAAAAGGAAAATGTGTCATTTTCCTAATCAAAATTTAAAAGAAAAATGAAAAACGAAAAGGAAAATGGGTCATTTTCCTATTCAAAATAAAAAAAAAAAAAAAAATTCGAAAAAAAAATTTTGGAAAAAAAAATTTGAAAAGGAAAATGAATAACGAAAAGGAAAATGGGTCATTTTCCTATTCAAAATCGAAAAGGAAAATGAAAAACGAAAAGGAAAATGTGTCATTTTCCTATTCAAAATCCAAAAAAAAAAAAAAAAAAAAAAAAATCGAAAAAAAAAAAAATTTGAAAAAAAAAATGAAAAGGAAAATGAATAACGAAAAGGAAAATGGGTCATTTTCCTATTCAAAATCGAAAAGGAAAACGAAAAACGAAAAGGAAAATGAATAACGAAAAGGAAAATGAGTCATTTTCCTAATCAAAATCGAAAAGGAAATGAAAAACGAAAAGGAAAATGGTCATTTTCCTATTCAAAATCGAAAAAAAAATTCAAAAAAAAAAATTTTGAAAAAAAAAATTTGAAAAGGAAAATGAATAACGAAAAGGAAAATGGGTCATTTTTCTATTCAAAATCGAATAGGAAAATAAAAAAACGAAAAGGAAAATGAATAACGAAAAGGAAAATGAGTCATTTTCCTATTCAAAATCGAAAAGGAAAATGAAAAACGAAAAGGAAAATGGGTAATTTTCCTATTCAAAATAAAAAAAAAAAAAAAAATTCGAAAAAAAAAATTTTGGGAAAAAAAAATTTGAAAAGAAAAATGAATAACGAAAGGAAAATGGGTCATTTTCCTATTCAAAATCGAATAGGAAAATGAAAAACGAAAAGGAAAATGAATAACGAAAAGGAAAATGACCTATTCAAAATAGATCAGGAAAATGAAAAACGAAAAGGAAAATGTGTCATTTTCCTAATCAAAATTTAAAAGGAAAATGAAAAACGAAAAGGAAAATGGGTCATTTTCCTATTCAAAATAAACAAAAAAAAAAAAAAATCGAAAAAAAAATTTTGGAAAAAAAAAATTGAAAAGGAAAATGAATAACGAAAAGGAAAATGGGTCATTTTCCTATTCAAAATCGAATAGGAAAATGAAAAACGAAAAGGAAAATGAATAACGAAAAGGAAAATGACCTATTCAAAATAGATCAGGAAAATGAAAAACGAAAAGGAAAATGTGTCATTTTCCTAATCAAAATTTAAAAGGAAAATGAAAAACGAAAAGGAAAATGGGTCATTTTCCTATTCAAAATAAAAAAAAAAAAAAAAAAATCGAAAAAAAAATTTTGGAAAAAAAAAATTGAAAAGGAAAATGAATAACGAATAGGAAAATGGGTCATTTTCCTATTCAAAATCGAAAAGGAAAATGAAAAACGAAAAGGAAAATGAATAACGAAAAGAGTCATTTTCCTATTCAAAATCGAAAAGGAAATGAAAAACGAAAAGGAAAATGGTCATTTTCCTATTCAAAATCGAAAAAAAAATTCAAAAAAAAAAAATTTTGAAAAAAAAAATTAAAAAGGAAAATGAATATCGAAAAGGAAAACGGGTCATTTTTCTATTCAAAATCGAATAGGAAAATGAAAAACGAAAAGGAAAATGTGTCATTTTCCTAATCAAAATTTAAAAGAAAAATGAAAAACGAAAAGGAAAATGGGTCATTTTCCTATTCAAAATAAAAAAAAAAAAAAAAAATTCGAAAAAAAAATTTTGGAAAAAAAAATTTGAAAAGGAAAATGAATAACGAAAAGGAAAATGGGTCATTTTCCTATTCAAAATCGAAAAGGAAAATGAAAAACGAAAAGGAAAATGTGTCATTTTCCTATTCAAAATCCAAAAAAAAAAAAAAAAAAAAAATCGAAAAAAAAAAAAATTTGAAAAAAAAAATGAAAAGGAAAATGAATAACGAAAAGGAAAATGGGTCATTTTCCTATTCAAAATCGAAAAGGAAAACGAAAAACGAAAAGGAAAATGAATAACGAAAAGGAAAATGAGTCATTTTCCTAATCAAAATCGAAAAGGAAATGAAAAACGAAAAGGAAAATGGTCATTTTCCTATTCAAAATCGAAAAAAAAATTCAAAAAAAAAAATTTTGAAAAAAAAAAATTTGAAAAGGAAAATGAATAACGAAAAGGAAAATGGGTCATTTTTCTATTCAAAATCGAATAGGAAAATAAAAAAACGAAAAGGAAAATGAATAACGAAAAGGAAAATGAGTCATTTTCCTATTCAAAATCGAAAAGGAAAATGAAAAACGAAAAGGAAAATGTGTCATTTTCCTATTCAAAATCCAAAAAAAAAAAAAAAAAAAAATTCGAAAAAAAAAATTTTGGGAAAAAAAAATTTGAAAAGAAAAATGAATAACGAAAGGAAAATGGGTCATTTTCCTATTCAAAATCGAATAGGAAAATGAAAAACGAAAAGGAAAATGAATAACGAAAAGGAAAATGACCTATTCAAAATAGATCAGGAAAATGAAAAACGAAAAGGAAAATGGGTCATTTTCCTATTCAAAATCGAAAAAAAAAAATTCGAAAAAAAAAAAATTTGAAAAAAAAATTGAAAAGGAAAATGAAAAACGAAAGGAAAAATGAGTCATTTTCCTATTCAAAATCGAAAAGGAAAATGAAAAACGAAAAGGAAAATGGGTCATTTTCCTATTCAAAATCCAAAAAAAAAAAAAAAAAACTAAAAAAAAATTTTGAAAAAAAAATTTGAAAAGGAAAATGAATAACGAAAAGGAAAACGGGTCATTTTCCTATTCAAAATCGAAAAGGAAAATGAATAACGAAAAATCGAAAAGGAAAATGAAAAACGAAAAAAAAAAAAAAAAAAAAAAATTCGAAAAAAAAAATTTTGAAAAAAAAAAAAATTGAAAAGGAAAATGAATAACGAAAAGGAAAATGGGTCATTTTCATATTCAAAATCGAATAGGAAAATGAAAAACGAAAAGGAAAATGAATAACGAAAAGGAAAATGAGTCATTTTCCTATTCAAAATCGAAAAGGAAAATGAAAAACGAAAAGGAAAATGGGTCATTTTCCTATTCAAAATCGAAAAAAAAAATTTAGAATAAAAAAGGAAAATGGGTCATTTTCCTATTCAAAATCGAAAAGGAAATGAAAAACGAAAAGGAAAATGAATAACGAAAAGGAAAATGAGTCATTTTCCTATTCAAAATCGAAAAGGAAAATGAAAAACGAAAAGGAAAATTGGTCATTTTCCTATTCAAAATCAAAAAAAAAAAAAAAATCGAAAAAAAAAATTTTGAAAAAAAAAAATTGAAAAGGAAAATGAATAACGAAAAGGAAAATGGGTCATTTTCCTATTCAAAATCGAAAAACGAAAAGGAAAATGAATAACGAAAAGGAAAATGGGTCATTTTCCTATTCAAAATCGAAAAGGAAAATGAAAAACGAAAAGGAAAATGGGTCATTTTCCTATTTAAAATCAAAAAAAAAAAAAAAAAATCGAAAAAAAAAATTTTGGAAAAAAAAAATTTGAAAAGGAAAATGAATAACGAAAAGGAAAATGGGTCATTTTCCTATTCAAAATCGAAAAGGAAAATGAAAAACGAAAAGGAAAATGAATAACGAAAAGGAAAATGAGTCATTTTCCTATTCAAAATCGAAAAGGAAAATGAAAAACGAAAAGGAAAATGGGTCATTTTCCTATTCAAAATCGAATAGGAAAATGAAAAACGAAAAGGAAAATGAGTCATTTTCCTATTCAAAATCGAACAGGAAAATGAAAAACGAAAAGGAAAATGGGTCATTTTCCTATTCAAAATCGAAAAAAAAAATTCGAAAAAAAAAAATTTTGAAAAAAAAAAATTTGAAAAGGAAAATGAATAACGAAAAGGAAAATGGGTCATTTTCCTATTCAAAATCGAAGAGGAAAATGAAAAACGAAAAGGAAAATTGGTCATTTTCCTATTCAAAATCCAAAAAAAAAAAAAAAAAAAAATCGAAAAAAAAAATTTTTGAAAAAAAAAATTTGAAAAGGAAAATGAATAACGAAAAGGAAAATGGGTCATTTTCCTTTTCAAAATAAAAAAAAAATCGAAAAAAAAAATTTTTGAAAAAAAAATTTGAAAAACGAAAAACGAAAAACGAAAAGGAAAATCACTTGTGTTAGGTAAAACATAAAGTAAAACAACCCGACTGATATTTGATTAAATGTTAAATTCATCTTACATGAGTACATGAGTAAACGACTTTGATGAAATACGATGCAGAATGACATTTTTGCCCTGAGATAATTGATTTCTAGGAACAACATTTATTATTATTCTAACGAGCTTCTCTATATGATGGTTTAACGCGGACAAAAGTAAGGTTAGTCTCAATGGAGGCGAACGCACCCAAGTTAATAACATACAATTAACAAGTAATGAAAATCGAAAGCAAAAATGCCCAAGTTAATAACATACAATTAACAAGTAATGAAAATCGAAAGCAAAAATACCCAAGTTAATAACATACAATTAACAAGTAATGAAAATCGAAAGCAAAAATACCTAAGTAAAAACAAACAATTAACAAGTAATGAAAATCGAAATATTTGCAAGTTATATTTTTAAACGCAAGTTGAGGAGACAAAATATCACCGAGATTCTCAAAGGGTTCATTAACACCACAATATCAATAAAACATTGAAAAACATGTGTTCATTTTAAAGATGTGAACATTTTTCCAGCGTACTATATATTGTTAATATTTTTATCATATACAAACCTAAAATACTACTTTGTCACAGACATTTGAAACACAATTGATATAAATCTAGCCATATTTTTTTCTATTTATAATACATGTATATCAATAGAAGACACATAGTCTACCCTAAAATTCATTACACACTATTAAATTTCAATCAAAACTTACCCAAAATACAACAATCAAAATGTTTCCTTTTAAAGAAAATTCAATATCTAAACTCAAAAATTATAATCTAGTTATATTAACGATATTTTAAATTGTACAAGAGACCATTTTGTTTATTTAACTTAAAGTTAATATATCGAATCAGATATATTATAATGTATGCATCAGTGTTAGTAAGTATAAATTCAAAACGAAATACTTTGTAATCAATAAGTCTAAGAAAAAAAAACAAATTAACAAAGGACCAAATAATAAACATGCTCAACTTTCTAATAGACAACCTATCTGTGCAGTTTTCTGGACATGTTTTTCAGCAACAAAAAATCAAATGCACTGCAATGTACACTTACTGTGCACCTTTGAATGCTTAACTGTTTTTTTCTTATAAAACCTACGTCTCAAAATCACTTCTAGAGAAAAAAAAATGTCGTAGACTAGCTCTATCTTTTAACGCTAATTCTTTAAATCCTATTTAGGTTTTTTTTTCATTGTAATGGCATTTTAGACGATGAATAGCAATCAGGGTGAAGCAATATTAATTTGAATCGTAACTCTGATATAAGGAAAGGGTATTGATTGAAGTATGCATGTATATACAATGAAACCAAGCCTAAAATGCCAAACTGGGAATCAAATTATAAGTAAGATGAACCTTTATCTGGGTTGGGGAGAACCTTAGGATTTCGACAATTTTTAAATTAAAACGGATAATTTCAAAACGTGGGTCCATTATTGATGCCGGGGCGGTCTTTCCTCGGAAAATTAACGATCCACCAGCAGCGCTCACCTTCATGGATGTTAGAAATCAACAGTACAACCAAGTTCCAGACAACAAATTTTGTTACACCTGACGTGCGTTTCGTCTATTCAAGACTCATCAGATGTGCTCTACCAAAACATCGAAAATGACAAATACTATATGAATATAAATATCATAGAACAATAAAACCAAAAATGCCAAACTGCGGAACCAAATTATTACTAAGAACAACTTATTTCTGGTGTAGGATGAACCTTAGGGTTTCGACAATTTTTAGATTGAAACGGATAATTTCAAAGTTTTTGTGCGTACTTCGACGCAAAAGATTTAATGCCGGAGCGGACTGACTTCGGAAAATTAAACCTCCACCAACAGCGCTAACATTCATGGGTGTAAGAAATCAAAAATGCAATACAGTTCCTAACAACAAATTTTGCTACGCCTAAAAAATGATTAGCAGAAATGCATGAACGAGGTGTTCACTTAAACAATTAAAACCTATGACAACCTTTTAACAAAGTCAAATTTAGATATTGAATCAATTGAATGCTTTCATAGTGAATGTCCGCAAAATGATACTATTTTATTTAAAAAAAATATCCTACTGGATAAATCTACGAAAAGTGTTTTATCATAGGATAAGCCCATTATTTTCATATTCATTTACTTGCAAATCAATACTGTATAAAATGACTGTTTCATTTTAGTTAAACGTGCATGATACTAGTGTATTGCGTTATCTTTGTTTAAAACTAAATTTTGTACAAATAAATGCATAAATACAAATACACTTACGTAATGTCTTTTTTAAACCGTTTTTAATTATAGTTAATTAAGTAATTCACTTTGAAGATCAAGTTGGAAGTCAGGTCCTGTGTTTTTTTTTCATTTGTCTGTATGATTTAAAGAATATTAAGAATTATTGAAATCAATGAGAGCAATTAAAAGACACAAAACATGTAATAAAGCGATAATGAAGTCAGGTTTATTTACTAGTATGCCAAGAACTTTTAAAATACATGTACTACCATCTCTTTATTCTAAAACTACGCTAATATCGTTCAATAAACAATATTACAGTTATATTAGAGCACTGAAACGAAAAAAACAATCCCCTATAGAACGAATGTGGTGAATCAAATAAGATTGCGTCACTAAAAATTGTTTTCCGATCTCAAAGTCAGAACTGTCCGTAACATAATCTGTTCTTGGTGTTGCTTCTCCTTTAGAACCGTTCGACTTTGAGCTTTTTTTAAATACTTTTTGATTTCGACCTTCGAGTGTTTTGATTACTGAAATGAGGTTACATAGTACTCCTTGAAATATGCATATAGAGAAACCAAGTATCAGGTAACCGACTATCAATACTGATTTGGTTTTTTGCACTTCATATTATCAATCCTAACTCTTGACAAAATACCTGCTATCCTACTAAAACTGTATATCATTCCAGTTTATTTTATTATAATATAAATTTATATGCTTGAACAGCTTATTCGTCATCGTTAAAAAGTTTACATAATGTAACGTATCTTGCATCGTTCATTTTGACAATTAATGATGCATATAGTTAAATAATTTTTTAATATGATAATTTTATTGGCAATTTCATGTACTCTAGAAACATGGAGTTTAGTTAATTAAAAAATTGAAAAAAACTCATATTCACAAGTACAAATTTCGTTAAATCTATTGAATTTATTGAAAATCAAACTGAGAATGGGTTAATGAAAGCCATTGATAAGACATCTTAATATCATATCGTTATATTATTTGTTAATGATGTTTTTATGTAACTTCTTGTTTGTAAGGCTTACAATATACAAATCTACGTTTAGGCCATGCAAGGGATGGGCTATTTGACTTGAAAAGGGGTAGGGGGACTTGGTGTTTTGTTCAGGTCAAACCCAAATTGTTTTCATTATTATCATTATTTCATATGGCAGAAATACTTCTTCAGAATATATGTTTTTCTTTCCCTCTGCTGCCAAAATGTTTTTTTTCACAAAAAATGATTTTCAGTTTATATTTTAGGACAAAACCAAACCTCCCCTTTCAAATTAAATGGTCAGTCCCTAAGTTCTGCTTATCTCTTCCGAACTCCTACTTGGAGTGATAACGTACTTATGTGAAATGATGTTCAAGTTTATCATGACAGTGAACGAATTTAGTCTACGTGCAGGACACACGTCATATTTTCTGCCTAAAAATAGTTTAATAGTACATTAATAGTTTATTTTTTTGATAGGTTATTGCAAAGTCCTTGACTTCTTTTTGACTCTTTCAATTAGGATTTTCTAAAGGGACAAACGATATACATTGGGTACAAATATCCGGTTTATTATTAAAACTAAAGGCTTATTTGTAGATTTAAAATAGTACCACGAAGAGGGTCGCATTTAATGTACTATCTACAGCTTTTCGTCTTCTAAATTGTTATAAATAAATCATGAAAATGTTTTAGAACATCAGATCTGATGACAAAAACTTTACTAAATCAAACATCAAGTCAAACGAAATATCGAAATAGAAAATACAACAAAGTTCCAGACAACACATTTTGTTAGGCATGATGCAGGTTTGGTCTTTTCAAGACTCATCAGAGACTCTCTTGTAAATACCAAACACTACATGAATATGAGGAACAATAATACCAAGCCAAAAATGCCAAACTGGGAATCAAACTATATGTGAGATGAACCTATGTCTGGGGTAGGGAGAACCTTGGGATTTCGACAATTTTTAAATCAAAACGGATAATTTCAAAATTTTGGTCCATTATTGATGCTGGGGCGGACTTACCTCGGAAAATTAACGCTCCACCAGCAGCGCTTACCTTCATGGATGTTAGAAATCAACAGTACAACCAAGTTCCAGACAATAAATTTTATTACGCCTGACGTGCGTTTCGTCTCTTCAAGACTCATAAGATGTGTTCTACCAAAACATTGAAAATGACAAATACTATATGAATTTAAATATCATAGAACAATAAAACCAAAAATGTCAAACTGCGGAACCTAATTATAACTAAGAACAACTTATTTCTGGTGTGGGATGAACCTTAGGGTTTCGACAATTTTTAGATTGAAATGGATAATTTCAAAGTTTTTGTGCGTTCTTTGACACAAAAGAGTTGATGCCGGAGCGGGCTAACCTCGGAAAATTAAAACTCCACCAGCAGTGCTAACATTCACGGATGTATGAAATCAAAAATACAATACAGTTCGGATCAGAGGCTGATCCAGAGATTCTGAAAAGAGTGGGCCCACTGACTGGCCTAAGAGGGGGCCCGCTTTGGTCACACTTCAATGATTTCCTATATATTTAACCAAACCGGTTTCAACTACGTGTCGTTTTAGAAACGTAGTAAAACGGGGTGCCGAAACGTGACAGTGTGACTGGGGCTTTATAAACTACATTGCTATAAAAGTCAGGATGAGATATGCCGCTAATAAATAATAAATTTATTTGAATGGCGTATGATTTTAGACCGCAGGAGTCATGCCGACAACGCAATACAATTCACGACGTCATAATTGAGTTTGACCGGAAAGGACGCAAGAGTGAAAATATTTTTGATATTTCACACTGTGAATTTACCAGATTTTATTTCACTGAGAAAAATCGGTATTTCATATGCATCTATGTAATAAAGATATAATATGATACAGGTTAAACCTGATAAGCTCCCGCAGATAAAGTAACTTTCTTATATATATATATGGTGCCTCATATCCATTATTTTGAAAAAGAACGGACCTGCAAACTGTACAAGGAAGTGAATTGCTTCGGACGCGGACCTCAAAGAACGCATCCGTAAACAAAGAATATTTGTACTTTCATTTTCGAATGCAAAGCCGGTTAGAGAGAAAATAACAAAAACAAATTTGTTTACTGAGGACAAAGTAAATATATTGCATTGGCTACTGGGAATGACATTTGTCTGCTGAATTTGTTTGGTTGATAATGCACCGCTTTTTGGGGGGTCTTGGTTTGCGTAAATTAGAATGACAGGTTCCCGCGCTTCTGTCATTTTGTTTTGATAGACGCGACCTCTAGTGGACGCCAATAATAAAATTATCCCTGATGTCCTAATTTTTTTATTCAAATTCTTTACATTTAAAACATTTCATAGCTGGAAATACTTGAAATAATTTATATTAATACAATAACTATGTTTATCATTTTTTAAATTGAGAAATTCCAAAAAAGGAATTTAATTTTGCATTCAGTGTTATTGGGTGCGGATTTTTGACTAGCTTATACGTCTTCCGGTTGAAGGCATCATACTCAGTCTATTTAGCTCCCGCTAAGCGGGAGCTTATAATTTATAATTATAATTCAAAATGTCCATGCTCAACCTAGTGGTTGGTTTTCAAATGATAGTCCAACAATAAATGGTTTTAGTGTGAAACTAATTAAAAGGCCGTCAATGCGTCATCGAGAACTTCTACAAATTAAAAATTACCATTGTTATGTCATTTTGTACATAAAATGTTTTATTCATTCAAATGTTTATATGCAAAGTTTTTGGGGGCACAAAAGTAGAAACTTCATATAGAAATTAAGAAGATTTGGAACGGCACAAACATTGCTTAAGAAATAATCCATGGCCGCCCGTGGTTTATTGGAGATTTTAACATGGGTTTCCATTGTTTTCGGTAATATTTTACCCTGAGTGGAGCGCAGCGGAGCAAGGGTTATAGTCTCGATCACCCAGACGCTTATCAATAGATGATAAGAGTCTGGAACAGTCCCATTACCTATTTTGTTATGTGTACGTTCGGAGTACTTTCAGGCTTTATCATAGTGTTTGACGAAAATCACTCAACCGTATGTTCAGAATTCCGTGCCTATGGTTCAGTGAATTTATGCAAATACAATAGCGAGATAACTTCTCGAATTGATGCGAGTTGTTCTCTTATAACATATAATTTCTTATTTTATAATAAGAAATCATATTTTACATATTTTAACACAAGTTGGTTTTGTAAACAATAAAAAAATTCGTTTTATCGTTAAATTGTACTCACGGGCGTCTACCTGGTTTTGGAAATTGTTTATGTTTATTGGAGTTAAAAATTGGGACATTCTTGATTACAGAACCATACACGTTTGACCAATCCGATTCTCGATTTTGCAGAACCAGTTGTCAAAAACCACGGAAGACCAATGAAACGTTGAGTTTTTAAAGTTGGTTCATTTTAGATTGAAATGAATCTTGTATGCTAAACACGTCATATACACACGTGGTAAAGGTTAAAAGGTATAACGATCGCCACCTAGTGGTTACGAGAAATCAATAGGTGTTTTCCCAGACTCACTACCTTGGTAGTATGAGTTAGGGTTCGAGACTACAAGGGTTATTGTTTTAAAGAATAATTTCGAAAAATCAATACCAATGATCAAAAAGCGTCTCTTCCGGCTGTGCATGGTGACCAGCGGATGGGCTTAAATTTAAATGTGCTATTTTAAGATGTTTAAGTTTGAACAATTTTAGCGGAAAAAAGAGCCGAAGTCGGATAGGTTTATTTGGTCTAAAAGGGATCATGATGGTAATTGCTTCCCCTATATAATCAAACAACTATTTTCAGTCTTTCAACCTTTCCCTGAAGAGTGTTTGATGTAAATAAAATTTAATCTATATGGTGTAACCTTTTTCCCATTGAATAAGTGGTGTCAAATCATATGTTGACCGCCTTTTGAGAGAGCTGCTGAATGCCGAGTTCAGCTGGCGGATGTTTACATTCAATTTTCTCCGGTGTTAATGAAAATTTCATCCTTGGTTGAAAAATCACCAAAAAAATTATCCATCATGTGGAAAATTTTATTCTTATTTTATTAAACTACATCCATTTAAAAACTTGAAAACATACATTGATAATCCAGTCTTGATATTATAATCCAATCACAGTCCAGCAAAGTTTTAATATCTAGCTTCAATCTCTGTCACAGTCTGACTTCCGGTTGCACAATACTTAATTCCTGTTATGTTACCTATACTGTTAGGCCTGTATGATATTTGTTCGCGAATCACTTTTTTCTTGTATTTTAATCTGTTTTTAAGAATAACGAAAAGTTTTCAAATCTTTGTACCTCTTTTTTAACTTCCTGTGGTGATTTAAGAATGTCAACTGTTCAGCTACCTAAAAGAAAGGACTGTTTTCGGGCTTTCATTTCTTACATGTTACGTTTCACCTGAACCGAAAGCTCGACTACTGGCAACGTTCAAAAAAAGGACAAAACCCCGATTTTTGCGTATTTTTGTCCCCAAATTGTTGACAAATGTTAAGAGTACAACAAAGAAATCAAATACGGCACTAAACACGACTAAACATGCCCGGAGTTAGGAACACCACCTAGTTTAAAGTGCAAATAGCAGTTTAAGCGATTACAAGAACCCGGGACAAAATAGTCAACGTCGAGCACATGCAAAAATGAGCTAAATAAATTAATTGTGGAGTACTACCATATGGCATTATTCTCATTAAAATTTTAAGAGTATATCTTGATTTTAGTCCTTGGTTTAATTATTGAAAATAAAGCTAATGTATTTGAGAATTACTTGTTTCAAAAATTTTGGGAAAAATATCAGTTAATAAGCATTAATGCCCATAGCAACCAAACATGCTTATTTTTGAAAATATCGTCAATAACGTTATATTCTGTACAGCTGGTTATGCTGTATGTAACGCTAACAACGTTAATAATTTCCCCGGAAGAAATAAAAATTACACAATATACACTGCACGAAATAATACGTTTAAATAAAATAATTAAAAATGAAACTACAAGTTTAAAATTTATTGACTAATTTATTGTCAATTATTTGTGAAATATAATCAAATTTAATTTTTCCAGTAAATTTCAAATTTAATTGTCTTTTCTTTAGATTTAATTGTCATTTTACTTGAAGTTTAATCTAACAAATGTTTGTTAAATAAATTTGTAGTTTAATGAAGTTTTCATTTCGTTTACTCGCGCATGTGTGTAAGTCAACGTGTAGCTGTTTGATTCAAATCATGGCGGTTGATACTCTGGATTAATGTCTTATTCTTGGTAAGTTTAATTAATGCTTATATCCTAGCAGTTTAGGTTGTTCATCATACATAGCCAATATTTTTTTCTCTATATATTATGAAAGTAATAAAACTGTGTGATTCAAATATTGTGAAATATGATTTTTTACATTTTACATGTATTAATCAAAATATACTTATTTCTTTATGTTAACTACCTACCGATTAATAATATAATATTTTACGGTTAATTTTTTTTTATATTTAAATAATCAACGATTAAGATTAAAATGCTTAATATTGCAGTACATTTATGATAAATACATGCATGTATTGGAATTTATCTAGATCATTAGGGAACGGCTGCAGATAAGATTATTAAGGTCAAACCAATTCAATAGCACACGTGTACGCGTACATAATAGCCTCGGAAGGCTTGATAATGTGGTTTAGATTCAAGGTCATTGATATGTCTAATTAATGCTTAAATGTGTGGTTTATTTTACAGCTCTCAAAATGTGTGGTTGTAAAAGAAATCTTATGAAGTTCTTGCAATTAAGCACAAGTGAAATGGTAAGTTGTTTAATTAAGTGCTTACATACATCATGTACACTGTTATTTCGTAATAAATGAGAACTAAATTTTGTTGTCAGTTTATGTATTCATATTCCGCAACCTTATTTGTTTTTGTTCGAATAAATAATGATAATCCAAATCACATTTATCTTCGTTTTTTAGGAAAATGTCTCTGAATCTGAACCTGAAGGACAATTACTACAAGATAAAAATATTAATCAGAAGGAATACAAAAAATGCAAGGTAATTTGCTTTTTTTCTTAGTTTTTTGTTCATAATATTAAACTATTCTTTTATTTGAAATTCTATTTTATTTTAAGCGCTACGAGTTACATATTTTATTATCTTAACGTTAAATCAAAATAATGAAAATGTTTTTGTTTATTTCAGAAACTTTCAGCATCTTAAAGAAGTCCTAAATGAAGATGGGATTAGAATACTCATACTACATGTACTAGAACAAGAAAAACATTAAACTTGTTTATATTTTGTCTTGAAATGTTGGAGATTCAGAAAGATGCATAATAAAAAAATATAGTTTAAAAGTAAAAACAATTGTATTAGTAAAACTTGCACAAGTTAGCTAAATGATTTGATATATGCATTAACCACATATTGGTGAAGCTGTCACATGGTATAAGTATTTAGGTGAAGGTCTGCACATTGGAAACAGTGAA
This sequence comes from Arcuatula senhousia, assembly GCA_963971305.1. Classification (NCBI taxonomy): domain Eukaryota; kingdom Metazoa; phylum Mollusca; class Bivalvia; order Mytilida; family Mytilidae; genus Arcuatula; species Arcuatula senhousia. The sequence goes on from OZ020313.1 coordinate 16,280,802, forward strand.
GCAGCCACATCGTTTTCGTAACATGAAGACATGCACACTAGAATTTGTGTCAAGATGCAAACATATGAATAGCTACCTCCACCTTAAAGACCTTTTTATGTGTTTCACATTAAAACATTCAGTATTTACTTGAACTAAAAAAAAAAACTAAGATTTCTTAATATGCATTTTAGTTTTCAACTACATTTTATATTATTTGAAATAAAAGGTATGTTGATTTCAAATCTATTTCTAAAGCTAAATAAATCACAAAAAATACCACAAGAATAAATATAATTAAATTTGAAATTTGATTTGAAACCATCAATAATATATATCACATAAATTTGAATTTAATTCAATTTATATTAAATCTTTAAGGTAGGTTTATTTTTACAATTAAATTCTGAAATAACAAATTTAATAAAGTTTTATTTTTCCTAATAAATTTGCTGTAAATTTGGGAGTTTATTTGTCAGAATAAATGTAAGTTAAACATAGGTTAAATTTGAAATTTAATGACTCGATAAACTAAAAGTTAATTTTTAAATGTGAAGTTTAAGATAAGTTTAATACTAGTTTATTTATTAGATAAACGTATCATTTCATGCAGTGATAGTATATTTCCCCGTATGTAAATCATAAAATTGTAATTTTTAGTCGGCTTGAATAGAAACGCAAGGCATTATAGCTTGCTATGCAAATGTTAAGCAAATTTTGATGATGTGTTTCCATGGACGCCATTATTGTAGATTTTTTCACGGAAATCTTCCTAATTTTCACATTAATGTTTGAAATAGGCTAGAAAATGACTTAAGCACAACAGAATACCAATTTTGTTACGAAAATACAAAATTTGATTCAATACAAACGGGGAAAGAATTTAACGTTATTGTAGGAAAATGTCCAAAAAAGAGCTCGATCAGAAAAGGGCTTCCGTCTTTGAACGTGCGTTACTATGGTAAAACATAAAAAAAATCATGACATCCGGTATTCCCCAAGTGTTTACATACTCAAGAAGAGAAAAATGCAACTCATGTTAAATTTTCAAAAAATGCAAAAGCATTATGGTAGTACTCCACAATTAGGATTTGTTCACAGTATTGTTTTCGTATGTGGCCCCTGTGAACTTTTTTGTTAAATGAAAATATTGATTCGTTTTGGTCTTAAAACAAGACAAATAAAAAATCTGGACCCGTTATATAAAAATAACAATCCACGGTTATTGTTTTAAAGAATAATTTCGAAAAAATCAATACCAATGATCAAATAGCGTCTCTTCCGGCTGTGCATGGTGACCAGCGGATGGGCTTAAATCTAAATGTGCTATTTTTAGATTTTTAAGTTTGAACAATTTTAGCGGAAAAAAGAGCTGAAGTTGGATAGGTTTATTTGGTTTTAAAAGAAAGGACTGTTTTCGGGCTTTCATTTCATGCATGTTACGTTTCACCTGAACCGAAAGCTCGACTACTGGCAACGTTCAAAAAAGGACAAAACCCCGATTTTTGCGTATTTTGGTCCCCAAATTGTTGACAAATGTTTAGAGTTGCTAGGGGCAACGAGTACAACAAAGAAATCAAATACGGCACTTAACACGAATAAACATGCCCGGAGTTTGGAACATCACCTAGTGTAAAGTGCAAATAGCAGTTTAAGCGATTACAAGAACCCGGGACAAAATAGTCAACGTCGAGCACATGCAAAAATGAGCTAAATTAATTAATTGTGGAGTACTACCTTAAGAGACGGAAATATTACTTTTTCCGCTTATTTAACTATTTTATTGAAAAAAAATACCTACCGATTTCTCAAAAATCAGAGTTAAATGTCAATACTTTTTAAGACCAATTTCATGCATTTACACACTGATAATTAATACGTTTTCATTTTTGTTATCTGTAAAATTTGGATATGTCCGCAAAAACCTTACTGTTGTCACGCAAAAACATTTTTGTCGTGTTGCACTTTGTAGGGAGTAATGGTAAAACAGGTGAAGGGGAGACATAATGAGTCAATATATGATAGTCAAAAGATTGAACACAAAAAAAACAATATTAACAGTCATTTAGTGTAGAAATGAGATCAAGGTCGGATGCCATGTTGACGAACGCAAAATTAAATTAAATTCATTGATATCATAAATATCAGATGCCTAGCTATTATACTTTTCAAGAAATTCATTTTTCACAAAAGTCCTTCAAAGAGGTTTACAGCCTGAAAAAAGACCTAAGTTCACATAGTCACTGAAGCATGAAAATGAGGCCAATGAGGTCCAACATGTTGGTGAAAGTCCATCGACCATTACCTCAACTGCCTGTATACCAAAACGCGTCAAGTTGGTTACTTATTCCCTATTCCTTATTCCTTATTTAAATAAGGAATAAGTAACTGGTTACTTAGTCCTTATTCTAAAAAGCACTAAATAGGGAATAAGTAACTGGTTACTTATTCCCTATTCCTTATTCCTTATTTGAATAATTTCTTATTCCTTAATTGAATAAGGAATAAGTAACTGGTTACTTATTCCTTATTCTAAAAAGCACTAAATAGGGAATAAGTAACTGGTTACTTATTCCCTATTCCATATTCCTTATTTAAATAATTTCTTATTCCTTAATTAAATAAGGAATAAGTAACTATTTACTTATTTCTTATTTTTAAAAACTTGATTTTCGAAACACCATTAAATATCTTATTCCATTTCATTCATTTTTTTCCTGAACACTAAATAGGGAATTAGTAACTGTCTACTTATTCCTTATTCTCCGAACGCTGAATAAGAAATAAGTTACTGGTTACTTATTCCTTCGGGTCAGGTAAGCTGTTGCCATCTTTTTGCGTCCGTTGTTCGTAAACTTTTTCAAACGTTAACTGCTCTGACGCCATAGTTCTTTGCAACCAAACTAAGTACAGTTGTTAATTGGCACTTGTGCCTGTAAACGGCTGTTTGTTTGTAGAGTTGTCTTGGTTATTGAACTGATTGTTACAATTGATTAGTTTAAATAGTGGATTAAATGTTATAATTTATATCATTCTGAAAATTGCGTTTTGAAATTACATTGATTGGGGACTATACCTGTCGTGAAATTACAAATAGAAGAGTTTTCAATCAAACAAATTAAAAGAAATAACTTGCATGGTAAATAAAGAAGATAAATCTTAAATTTAATTGATAGATACTCGAGTATTTTCTAATATAATGCAAGATTTTATTCAGATATTGTGTTAAACTGAAAGCCAAACTACAAAATATGAAAAAAGGGAAACAAAAAATAAAAAAAACTATTTTGTGCAACCTGAAAAGGGAAGTAATTTGAGCTGTAAACATCTAAAGTTGAACTTTAAATTTCGAAGAAATACTTCCGGTTCGGCATCCTCAAAAAATTTGTAAAAAAAAAATTTTCAATCAGGAAATATCAGCTTTTGATTTTTCTTTACATATAAATAAGATGTATAACCTAAACTTGTTTCAAAAGATGGCTCTTAATAAAGGCAAATGTCTGCATTTTCGATATTTATAATAGACTCTCAAGGTTTATTTTTTTACATTTTTTTACTACGCGAACACAAGCCAAAAAAATCAGTAAAAACACCGGAAAAAAGGGGGACCTGTGGAAAACTCCCCACGCTAACAGGCCCAATGGGACTGGGCTGATTTTGAAGGAGGCTCCATCGGGTCCACAACCTATTTGGTCAATATCCCTACCATATTACGGTTTGTAAGAAATCTGGGTCCAAAAAGAGTGTAAATTAAGCCTAAGGGTATAGGTTCTCCCCCCTGTGAAAAACTCCCCACGCTAACAGGCCCAATGGGACTGGGCTGATTTTGAAGGAGGGTCCATGGGGTCCGCAACCTATATGGTCAATATCCCTACCATTTTCCAGTTTGTAAGAAACCCGGGTCCAAAAAGAGTGTAAATTAAGCCTAAGGGTATAGGTTCTCCCCCCCTGTGGAAAACTCCCCACGCTAACAGGCGCAATGGGACTGGGCTGCTTTTGAAGGAGTGTCCATTGGGTCCACAACCTATATGGTCAATATCCCTACCATTTTCCGGTTTGTAAGAAATCCGGGTCCAAAAAGAGTGTAAATTAAGCCTGAGGGTATAGGTTCTCCCCCCTGTGGAAAACTCCCCACGCTATCAGGCCAAATGGGACTGGGCTGATTTTGAAGGAGGGTCCATGGGGTCCATAACCTATATGGGCAATATCCCTACCACTTTCCGGTTTGTAAGAAATCCGGGTCCAAAAAGAGTGTAAATTAAGCCTAAGGGTATAGGTTCTCCCCCCCCTGTGGAAAACTCCCCACGCTAACAGGCGCAATGGGACTGGGCTGATTTTGAAGGAGGGTCCATGGGGTTCACAACTTATATGGTCAATATCCCTACCATTTTTCGGTTTGTAAGAAATCCGGGTCCAAAAAAAGTGTAAATTAAGCCTGAGGGTATAGGTTTTCCCCCTGTGGAAAACTCCCCACGCTAACAGACCCAATGGGACTGGGCTGATTTTGAAGGAGGGTCCATGGGGTCCATAACCTATATGGTCAATATCCCTACCATTTTCCGGTTTGTAAGAAATCCGGGTCCAAAAAGAGTGTAAATTAATCCTAAGGGTATAGGTTCTCCCCCCCCCTGTGGAAAACTCCCCACGCTAACAGGCCCAATGGGACTGGGCTGATTTTGAAGGAGGGTCCATGGGGTCCACAACCTAAATGGTCAAGATCCCTACCATTTTCCGGTTTGTAAGAAATCCGGGTCCAAATAGAGTGTAAATTAAGCCTAAGGGTATAGGTTCTCCCCCCTGTGGAAAACTCCCCACGCTAACAGGCCCAATGGGACTGGGCTGATTTTGAAGGAGGGTCCATGGGGTCCATAACCTATATGGTCAATATCCCTACCATTTTCCGGTTTGTAAGAAATCCGGGTCCAAAAAGAGTGTAAATTAAGCCTAAGGGTATAGGTTCTCCCCCCTGTGGAAAACTCCCCACGCTAACAGGCGCAATGGGACTGGGCTGATTTTGAAGGAGGGTCCATGGGGTTCATAACCTATATGGTCAATATCCCTACCATTTTCCGGTTTGTAAGAAATCCGGGTCCAAAAAGAGTGTAAATTAAGCCTAAGGGTATAGGTTCTACCCCTGTGGAAAACTCCCCACGCTAACAGGCCCAATGGGATTGGGCTGATTTTGAAGGAAGGTCCATGGGGTCCATAACCTATATGGTCAATATCCCTACCATTTTCCGGTTTGTAAGAAATCCGGGTCCAAAAAAAGTGTTAATTAATCCTAAGGGTATAGGTTCTCCCCCCCCCTGTGGAAAACTCCCCACCTAACAGGCCCAATGGGACTGGGCTGATTTTGAAGGAGGGTCCATGGGGTCCACAACCTATATGATCAATATCCCTACCATTTTCCGGTTTGTAAGAAATCCGGGTCCAAAAAGAGTGTAAATTAAGCCTAAGGGTATAGGTTCTCCCCCCCCCTGTGGAAAAAATTGGATTTCAAAGCGTGGGGATTTCTCCACAGGGGGAGGACAACCTATACCCTTAGGCTTAAATTACGCTTTGTTCTGACCCATATTCCGGACAAACCGGAAAGGGTAGGGATATGGACAATATAGGCTGGGACCCCATGGACCCTACTCCTTAACCTCCTCAGTCCCATTGGATTTGAAAGCGTGGGGATTTATCCACAGGCGGGACAACCTATACCCTAAGGCTTAATTTACACTTTTTTCTGATACATATTTCGGACAAACCGGAAATTGGTAGGGATATGGACTACATGTATATAGGTTGTCGACTCCACGGACCCTATTCCTAATCCACGTCAGTCCCATCGGATATGAAAGCGTGGGGATTTTTCCACAGGGGGGACAACCTTTACCCTAAGGCTTAGTTTACATTTTTTTCTGACCCATATTCCGGACAAACCGAAAATTGGTAGGGATATTGACCATATAAGTTGGTGACCCCATAGACCCTACTCTTTAACCACCTCAGTCCCATTTGGATTGAAAGCGTAGGGATTTTTCCACAGGGGAGGACAACCTATACCCTTAGGCTGAATTTACACTTTTTCCTAACCCAATTTCCAGACAAACCGAAAATTGGTAAGGATAAAGACTATATAGGTTGTGGACCCCACGTACCCTACTCCTTAACCACGTCAGTCCCATTGGGATTGAAAGCATGGAGATTTTTCAACAGGGGGGGCAACCTATACCCTAAGGCTTGATTTACACTTTTTTCTGACACATATTCCAGACAAACCGCAAATTGGAGGGATATGGACTATAAAGGCTGGGACCCCATGGACTTAACTCCTTAACCATCTTGGGATTTTTCCACAGGGGGAACAACCTATACCCTTAGGCTTAAATTACCTTTTTTTCTGATCCATATTCTGGACAAACCGGAAATTTGCAGGGATATGACCTATATAGGTTGTGGACCCCTTGGGCCCTACTCCTTAACCACCTCACTTCCATTGGGATTGAAAGCGTGGGGATTTTTCCACGGGGGGGACAACCTATACCCTAAGGCTTAATTTACACTTTTTTTTCTGACCCATATTCCAGACAAACCAGAATTTGTTAGGGATATGGACTATATAGGTTGTTGACCCCATGGACCCTACTCCTTAACCACCTCAGTCCCATTGGATTTTATAGCGTAGGGATTTTTCCACAAGGGGGGGACAACCTATACCCTTAGGCTTAAATTACACTTTTTTCTGACCCATATTCCGGACAAACCTGAAATTGGTAGGGATAAGGACTAAATAGTTTGTGGACCCCATGGACCGTAGTCCCATTGGATTTGAAAGCGTGGGGATTTCTCCACAGGGGAAGCTTAGACAACCTATACCCTTAGGCTTAATTTACACTTTTTTCTGACCCATATTCCGGACAAACCGGAAATTGGTAGGAATAAGGACTAAATAGTTTGTGGACCCCAAGGACCGTACTCCTTAACCACCTCAGTCCCATTGGATTTGAAAGCGTGGGGATTTCTCCACAGGGGGAGGACAACCTATACCCTTATGCTTAAATTACACTTTTTTTTCTGACCCATATTCCGGACAAACCGGAAATAGGTAGGGATATGGGCTATATAGGTTGTGGACCCCGTGGACCTTACTCCTTATACACCTCAGTCCCATTGGGATTGAAAGCGTGAGGATTTTTCCAGAGGCGGGACAACCTATACCCTAAGGCTTAATTTACACTTTTTCTGATACATATTCCGGACAAACCGGAAATTGGTAGGGATATGGACTATAAAGGTTGGGACCCCATGGACTTTACTCCTTAACCACCTTGGGATTTTTCCACAGGGGGAACAACCTATACTCTTAGGCGTAATTTACCCTTTTTTCTGACCCATATTCTGGACAAATCGGAAAATTGTAGTGATATGACCTATATAGGTTGTGGACCCCTTGGACCCTACTCCTGAACCACCTCACTTCCATTTGGATTGAAAGCGTGGGGATTTTTCCACGGGCGGGGACAACCTATACCCTTAGGCTTAATTTACACTTTTTTCTGACCCATATTCCAGACAAACCAGAATTTGTTAGGGATATGGAATATATAGGTTGTGGACCCCATGAATCTTACTCCTTAACCACCTCAATCCCATTCGGATTGAAAGCATGGAGATTTTTCCACAGGGGGGGACAATGGACCCCATGGACTTTACTCCTTAACCACCTTGGGATTTTTCCACAGGGGGAACAACCTATACTCTTAGGCGTAATTTACCCTTTTTTCTGACCCATATTCTGGACAAATCGGAAAATTGTAGTGATATGACCTATATAGGTTGTGGACCCCTTGGACCCTACTCCTGAACCACCTCACTTCCATTGGGATTGAAAGCGTTGGGATTTGTCCACAGGGGGAGGGACAACCTATACCCTTAGGCTGAATTTACGCTTTTTCATGACCCATATTCCGGACAAACCGGAAATGGGTAGGGATATGGACTATATAGGTTGTGAACACCACGGACCTTACTCCTTAACCACCTCAATCCCATTCGGATTGAAAGCATGGAGATTTTTCCACAGGGGGGGACAACCTATACCACTAGGCTTAATTTACACTTCTTTCTTACCCATATTCCGGACAAACCGGAAATTGGTAGGGATATGGACTATATAGGTTGTGGACCCCATGGACCATACTCCTTAACTATTTCAGTCCCATCGGGATTGAAAGCTAGGGGATTTTTTCCAAAGGTGGGGACAACCTATACCCTTAGACTGAATTTACCTTTTTTTCTGATACATATTCTGGACAAACCGGAAATTGGTAGGGATATGACCTATATAGGTTGTGGACCCCATGGACCGTACTCCTTAATCACCTCAGTCCCATTGGATTTGAAAGATTGGGGATTTTTCCACAGGGGGGACAACCTATACCCTTAGACTGAATTTACACTTATTTCTGATACATATTCCGGACAAACCGGAAATTGGTAGGGATATGGACTATATAGGTTGTAGACCCCATGGACCCTTCTCCTTAACCACCTCAGTCCCATAAGGATTGAAAGCGTGGGGATTTTTCAACAGGGGGGACAACCTATATATACTTTAGGCTTAATTTACACTTTTTTCTGACCCATATTCCGGACAAACCGGAAATTGGTAGGGATATGGACTATATAGGTGGTGGACCCCATGGACCCTACTCCTTAACCACCTCAGTCCCATAAGGATTGAAAGCGTGGGGATTTTTCCACAGGGGGACAACCTACATGTATACCCTTAGGCTTAGTTTTCACTTTTTTCTGACCCGGACAAACCAGAAATTGTTAGGGACATGGACTACTGAAAGTGCAGTGTCAGGCTATTCTTTTAATTTGTTTGATTTAAAACTCTTCTGTTAGAAAATCCAAAGTGCAATTTTCAGTATGATTTTAACATATAACATTAAAGCCCCTATTTAAATTGAATCAATTGAATCAATTAGTTCAATAACTATTACAACCCGACAAACAGACAGACGTTTTGAAGCACATTTGCCTATTAACAACTGGTACTAAGTTTGGTTGCAAATGAACTATGACGTCAGAGGAATTAACGTTTGAAAAAGTTAACAAACGACGGACCCAAACCAGTTACTTATTCCCTATTTAGTATTCTGGAAAATAAGTAATGCCGAGAAGGATTAAAATAATAGCCATATTGAAAAATATTGTGCTTCGAAAATCCAGATGAAAAAATAAGGAAAAAGCAACCAGTTACTAATTTACTATTTACATTTCGGGAAAAAAAAAAAAATAAAATCAATTAGGAATAGGGAATAAGTAACCAGTTACTTATTCCCTATTTGGTGTTCTGAGAATAAGGAATAAGTAACCAGACTATTAAAGAAACAATTCCATTTTTGACCTTCATGTACCTGAAACAGTAAAATGGTGTAACTTCTTTTTAATAAGAACTTGAAAAGGAACCTTTTCATCAGTCTCTTTTGACCCAATTAGGATTCATTACATGAACAGATGCAGTCAGTATCAGTCATTGTAAATCAAATTAAATCCAGTATTCACTGAAAGGGAATGACACAGTCAGCATCAGTGATTTTAAATCAAGGTAAATCCAGTACTCACTGAAAGGGAATGACACGGTCAGTATCAGACATTTTAAATCAAGGAAAATCGGATTTTGACAGATATGAACAGATGCAGTCTGTATCAGTCATTCTAAATCAAGGTAAAATCTAATTTTCACTGATGTGAACGGATGCAGTCGACATCAGTCATTTTAAATCAAGGTAATTATTTAAAAGTTATGAAATGATCTGATACAGTGAATAAAAGACCAAGACAGTGACACAAAGTAACTGTATTTGACTGATATTTACTGATTAAGTTCAAAACAAAGAAAAACAGTAGAAAGACCAATATTGTAATTTACTGGAAAGACCTGTATCAGTCCGGAACAGAAAAAGATAGATCATTAACAGTAAATTTACAGTCATCATCAGATTCTAAAAATCAAATATGAACTGTATATGGTAATGTCAGTCATTTTGTTGGTTCATAGTGGAAAGAGCTCGCGTTTTATTTGATATGCCAGAGCTTGCACACATTTCACAGATTTTTTTATCAGACACCGATTTCTTCGTGACTGACTTTTGGAGCAGGGCTATAAGAAAATACGTCTCATACGATCCCAAAAAATTCTTTCTTCGTTATCAGCCACTAGTAGAAAAGTTCAAAATTGAGTTAAAAGATATGGTGGTAAATTGTTTTAATTAGTGTTCGACTGGTCTGCTGTACTGAGATAATCACCTTAATATCCCTATTGTGTCTAATAACTATGTTGTGTTCTATGGTCATTATCGGATCCTAAGATCGCAATGGAAGAGGGAGGTTTGACGCCATAAAACCTGGTTTAACCCACAATTTCGTTTGAAATGCCTATACCAAGTCAGGACCATTGCGATCCACCAATTCTCCGGTATGACTGATTCGTTTTTGCCATTTTGTCTGGACTATGAGATTGATCATTCAAGTTCGGTAGTTTTGTTATTACATGTACCTTTATTTACGTGTTATGAACAGTCGAACAACGAAATGATGGCACATAGATGTTTCCGGAGGATAGATGGTCGCTTAAAAATAAACTAAGTAAAGTGAGACTGATATTCGATGTTCGATATTCATTTTTTTAATATCAAACTTGAATATCAAACGGTAAATTTTACCGTTTGATATTCATTCAATATTCATTTATCGTTTTTTTCTTAGTATAAACATATAATGAATATCAAAATGAATCTCAAGCGGAAATTTTTTAAGTTCGATATTCATTTGACATTCGATTCCGGTCTAGTTTTGTTTTGTGAATATCAAATGAATATCAAACCAAAGTTTTCTTCTGCGTAATATTCATTTGACATTCGTGTCCGGTGTAAATTTGTAATGTGAATATCAAATGAATATCAAACCAAAGATTAATTCCGTTTGATATTCATTTGACATTCGTTTCCGGTCTAAGTTTGTTATGTGAACATCAAATGAATATTGAATGAATATCAAACCAAAGTTTATCTGTTATTCGATATTCATTTGAGATTCGTTTTAGGTCTAGTTTTGTTTTGTGAGTATCAAATTAATATCAAACCAAATTTTCCTTCTGTTTGATATTCATTTGACATTCGTTTCCGGTGTTAATTTGTAATGTGAATATCGAATGAACATCAAATCAATTAGCACCAGCGAGAACAATACGAAAAAAACAGAAAAAGAAATATTGACATTCTTTAACATTAAAAAAAATGATCGAAAGGGAATGTCAGAATATCGGACCAAAAATGTTATTAATTTAAAAATTCACATTCAATTTGTTCCTATTAAATGTTTACATATATAACAACTTGTTAAATTGTTTCAGATCATCCATTGACAAGATTCAAACAAGACCTAATACAAGCCACTGAGTTAAATAAAACAATACTAGATGAACTGATTTCAAAGTTCATCTTATCACCAGATGAACGGGAGGAAATTACAAATGCCCCCTCCCAGCCAGGGCGAAACAAAGCTCTATTGGATTGTCTAATCAGCAAGCCGTATAATACGTTTGGTCTTTTTGGGCTTCTTCTGGAAGAAATTGAGAAAAATAACGAAGATGTTAAGCGTATTGTACAGCAAATGAAAGATATGGATCCTACACGGTTTGAACAAAAGAGCCTCGATGTTATCGATTTGCCAAACAAAGAACAAGATTTAGAGGAATGGTCTAGAAAACACATGAAAAAAGGTAAAACGGGTTATTAAAACACTTCACAGTATTTTAAATTTGGAATAAGCACTTTAACATTCGCAACAAACACTTTGTTGCCAAACTTAGAGTGTTAGTTTACGTGTGCAATGTCAACATTTGTAATCTTAAGTTAGTTACATTTCCTGACTTATGTAGAAACTAACTATGTTGCAAGCCAGAAATATATGTTTCCAAAATTCAAAATAATGATCCCTGCGCTAGCGAAAGTACAGGGATAATGTTTTGCTGTTCGATGGCGTTAATGTCAGGACAATCTCTGTAACCACTAGGATTAGATAGATGAAACTTGGGTCATTGATTGCATTTCAAGTTGGGACTGTGTCGAAGGTTTCGGAATTTTGATAATGCCTCTAGGGGCTGTGATTCATAGGAAGCCTAGGACACAAATCCTTCGTTACGCAACTTCAAAGGTTATTTTAAATACCGAGCTGAAACTTAACTCAGTAGTTGCACTATGAATGTAGATTCTGCCAAAGGTTTCGGAATTTTGAAAATGGCCCTTTTGGCTGTGCTGCATAGGTAGCCTAAGGGCATATTCCTTCGTTAAGCAACTCCTCCCATGTTTTTAAGAATACAGAACTAAGACTTGGCTTATAGTTGCACTATGAATGTAGATTCTGTGGAATTTTTATGAATTTTGACAATGCCCCTAGTGGGTGGGTTGCATAGGAAGCATAAGGGCACATTATTCCTTCATTACGCAACTCCTCCCATGTTATTTTGAATACCTTACTGAACCTTGGCTCAATAGCTGCACTATGAATGTAGTTTCTACTGAAGTTTTCGAAACTTTGACATGCTTCTAGGAGCTTGGATGCATGGAAAATTCCATCGTCACGCAACTCCTCCCAGGTTATTTTGAAAACTTAACTCAAACTTCGCTCAGTAGTCGCACTATGGATTTAGTTTTTGATAATGCTCCTATGGGGCTATGCTGCATAGGTAGCCTAAGGGAAATTATTTCATCACGCAACACCTCCCAGGTTATTTGGAATACTGAACTGAAACTAGGCTAAGTAGTTTCACTGTGGATGTAAAAGGTTTCTGAATTTTGATAATGCCCCTTGTGGCATAAATAGCATGGGGCACATTATTCTTTCGTCACGCAACTCCTCACATGTTATTTTGAATACCGAGCTTAAGCTTCGCTCAGTAGTTGCACTATGGATGCAAATTCTGCCGAATGCTTCGGAACTTTGATAATGCCGCTATTGGATTAGCTACATAGGTAGCCTAATGGCACATTTTTCTTTGTTACGCAGCTCCTTAAAATTATTCTTTTTTTTAATTTAAAGGTTCCATTACTGTTTATTGCTCTTACTCCCAATAACATCAATTAGTCTCATATCAATACATATACAGTTTATAGTACTAGAAATGCTCATTATAGTCATAGTTTTTTTTTCTTTCTTTAAAGAAACATTAATATGAACAGCGTTTTAGATAAAAACTTACATAGGAAATATATTCTTTTCTTTAATTAAAGTTGAGAAAATAACATGTATTTATATAAAACCCAATTTAAATTATTTGTTTCAAATATCACGGCACGAAATAACCTGAAATTTAGGAATTGGATGTTGCATCCTTTTTTTCTAAAATTTTGCCTTAAACGTTGTATTTTTCTTTGAATTCTCTCGTACACTACACCAAAATCACTATCCGGGCTCACTATGGCGCATATTTTATAGGCACTTTTGTATCATGTTGGATTATAGACCAATGAATTTATATATCAAAATATTCAAAATAATTGTCATTTTAACTTTAGCCCAATTACAAAAGAACTACAGAATTATCGTAGAAAATGTTGACTGCACAGGTTTATTATGTGACATATTGGTGGAGAACGAAGTAATTACTATGAAGGAACGCGAAAAGTTATGTGCTGAAGGGCTGTCTAGGAATGAGAGCTGTAGACGGATGTTGGGAATGCTAGTTAGAAAGGATTGCAGTGGTTTTCTCGATGCTCTGAGAAAAAATCCAGCTTACGTTGAATTGGCCGACTCAATCGATCTAACAACTGTCACAGAAACAGAAATGAGACTAATGAAGCTAGGTACACAAGTTTGACAATTTTTAATGATATGAAATCGATTTTTATGATTTCGAAAATGAGCATCTGTGAAGCCTTTTGATAATCTTAAAAGAATATAAAAAAATAGCGACAAACTAATATATTCTTTTCACATCTTCTGCTTTACATTTTAAAATGCTTCCAGTATTTGAATCTTGTAAATCACAAGTAGATTAAAAATAAATATTGACCAATGCCACGATTTAAAACAAATCCCCACTGCAAACAAAAATGGAAAGGCATGTAAGAAAACAATCGATTTTTTTAAATATATTACACCACAGTTATAACATTTTTTGAAGCTTTAACGAAATTGGTTAATTTCCATTTCAGGAGAAATCTGCTTTCAAAGGAATGTTCAAGGTATGAATAAACATTATTGTCGTATAAACAAGTTCTATATCAGACAGACATTTTCAGTCGATGCTGTTTGATTACCCTAGGGGATATCACGCCTAAAGGCCAGATATTGTAAAATTTTGTTCTTTGTCAGCTTATACAATGCAAACTATTGCAGATAGAAATCAGTTTTGTTTCATCTGTTTATGCTTTGAGATAAGTCTGTTTTGCATCAAAGAAGTCAGATAACTCTTAAGGTTAGTGATGACTCCTGTCATGTATTCAAAACAACTAAAAATGCAAAAACAAGTATAAATGTCATAAATACCTTACAACTTGTGTTAAATAGTATCATTTAATAAGACTAAATCAAAATAAGTTGTTTTTTACACAAATGCATCAAACATTCCTTCATATGTATATATAATTTTCAAATATTCCAAGGAAGATAATCCACTTGATAAATGACCCTAACATTACAAAGATTTGTATTGTAGACAGAAAAATATACTGGTGACCCCCAGTTTGTATTGCTTTATTTCAAAGTATACTGGATTTCATTGACTTTTATTAAATATTAATAAGATTTAAATTCGTATATTTTTTCTGCGACAAGATTCAATGCAAATTATTTAGCCTTTCCTATATAATCTATAGTAATTTGGGAAAGCTTTAAGCCTAAATTTTGCAAAAACAAGCCTGAAACGAGGCCAATTCCTCAACGAAAGATAAAGTATATACCAAATACTAATGTATCAAAAAATTAGACATTTTAAATTCGGCATTATTTTTGGGGTCATGTGTCCTCACTAACCAATCAATCAAAAATCAACAAAATAGTCATACACACTAAATTTGTTTTTCACTGTTTTGCTCAATAAATATAGATATTGGAAATAAGTAATTGCAAACCTATATAATATGTCGATATACTAGTAATACCTAAATCTACAAATACTACAAATTAAAGATGATTAGGGATAATAGTTTATAAAGTATACACCATTGCGGCCTCTTAAACTTTTTATTTTGAAAATAAGGCACAGCTTGTTCGATTGACATAATCGTCTAGTAGATCTGAAATAAATTGATGTATAATTTCAGATGAACAAGATGAAATGCGACCAGAGGAGACTAACTTTTTACGGTTTTACCTCCTGTGTACAAACCTAGCCACAAATGCAGTGCGTATTTTGTTTGATAACCACGTTCCCTCAGTAGACCTACATCGTGATTTAGGTACCCACGAGAGTGATCTAAAAGGAAAATGGAAGTGTTTCCCAGAACAACTGAAGGTTCTTTTTCCATGTTTGTTAATTAATTCGTTCAGTAACTTTTAATACAAGAGTCACAACCAACTACAGGTATTTTATGTGTTGGTCTTTTATATAAAATCATCGTCCACTGGTCAGAATATGACTGTTACTGAGCTGCATTCAGATATTTCCTTACAAAATATTGTTTTTACCATTTCGAAAATTATTCTAAAATATTGACCAAATCTAAAACGTGACGAACCTTGTCTCAAACGCAACAAAATTTATTACATTTGTAATCTTTTCGGGTATTGCAGATTTGTTCAAATAACACATTTGTATTTTGGTAAAGTCGAGATCATAAGGTTAAAGATTAAATTGAGAATATTTTCGACAAAGTCGCGTAGTAAACTTAAAATTATTTGTTATAACGATTTTCATTCCCGCCAACCAATCAGACATTTGGTCATTTAAAATAATCACTACACAACCAAAGGACAAGGTATGATATTAGCTCAATTCTGGTCTTACATTTTTAATATTTTATTTAAATGAGCTGGAAATATATAATATTTAGTTTAAATTAGTTGACATTTACATTATTGACGTGATTTTTGTTTTAAGTCACCCATTGTGCTGTTAAAATAGGTACCCAAAATTACTCAATAGATGTAACTTGTTGAAACAACTGTCAAAAAACGTGCTTTTGAGTAGTTTTTGGTACATTTAGCTATGAACGACACACAGAACATGTACCACTACCATAATTTGTGTTAATATTCATTTTTAATACAGAAATAAACCAAAAAATATCTTGGTGGAAGTCTGTGTGGCTCATATTTGAATTTGCCAAAAACTACTTAAAATTTGCATGATTTCATTGTTACGTATCATACGAGTTTTTGTTAAAAAATAATGTTATTTTGCTATACCTTGTTGACTTTAGAACTGATCTTTAATAGTTTGATCTATAGTCAATAATTGAGGGCCAACTTAAACATCATATCTTATCTTTTGGCTTCCTTTTTAAATGAAATATGATTTTTACTCGAGTTAAGCTTATGTATCAGTTGATAACGTTCATGTGAAATTAGCTTCAAAACATCAGATTCATTTCAAATTATCAAACCATGTTCTATTAAACTGAATGACGTTCTAAAATCATCCCCTATTCCTACTATTTCGACATGCAGATCTAAAACCGGCAAAAAATCTACTTGCAAGACCTGTGATATACTAATTATTTCTCCTGAATTTACCAGTAACTTAAACGGTAAAGTTTACCAAACCCTATCTCACGACCCTCTGGACTGTTCTACCGGAAATGTCATTTACGGAATTGAGTGTACTTTATGTGGACTGTTGTATGTCGGTGAAACCAAAAATTCATTGCGTTCTCGCATGAATGGTCATAGGTATGACACCAAAAATTCTGATTATCGGGTTTTGTATAACCACTTTAATCAACCTAACCATGACCAATGTTTGAACATGAAAGTCCGGTTTATCGAAAAGATTTACCACGACACCAACAGTCCAAATCTTAGTACACCTCACCGTAAAAAACGAGAGCTTCACTGGATAAAAACTTTAGGTACTGCAATGCCTTATGGATGTAATGATAACATCAAAGGAGTAGGAAATCTTTCTAGCCCTCAATGTAGTGAGGTGAATGTTATGAAACTGTTTGACCCTAATGGTAGACACAAACGTAGTCATGGTCACAAACGATACAAACCAAGATCTGGTGCCAGTCAAACTGACAACAGATCTCTTTCAGACACGTTTGATGATCTGGTTACAAGTCTACAACAACCATTGGGAGTCCATCATGTTCGTACCATTCTCTATTCACTACGAGTCACGAAACTTAAAGACCTACGTGATCTTGGGTTAGAAAAAGCAGGTACTGATCCATTTACTCCTTCTTACAGGCTTACTAGCATTATTTGCGACGTTGCTCTTTTCCGTCTTTTTAAGCCTGTAAGAAGTGAGCCTCTCACTACTGAGGATAGGAAATTTCTCCATATTCCATTTATGAACAAAGGGATAGATGCTATAAACATTAGCAATATTTTAAATCGTAAGGAAGTTACATCTCAAATTCCTCAATATTTCAAAAATCAGTCAACACCAATTGTTTCCTACCGCTACACTAAAACCATAAGTAGTAAAATTTTCAACCACAAAAAGGCATTGCAGGACATAAACATTGAAGAATATCTAAAGTCCCCTCTGACATGTGATTGCTATGCTTCTCCCTTTGTATATGGTCCATCTGGTCATGTCATCACGGGTGATCTTAAGATAATTGAAAATGATTTATTACGTAATGTGGTTTCCCATGGACCTAAATTCAGGGAACCGCAACGTATAAATTGGAATCATAACTTTAAGATCATCATGGACGCTGTGGAGGACTATGCTAGAGCCTGGATAAAGAGGGAAAAGGACCAAGAACCAGAGCTTGAATCACTGTCGGACTGGGTAAGGACTATCCGATCTCTTGTACGAAGCCGAATAGACAAACTTCGCAAATGTGTGAACCCCCGGCCTTCTTCTGTATTTAGAGATCGTGAAGCTCTCAATTGTCTCTCTTCCTTACATGACAGGTATGTTGTCACGCCAGCAGACAAGGCTTCCAATAATATAGTTTTGGTATGTAAAGCACATTATTACAATTGTATAATAAAAGAACTAGGCATTGATGGTAATACTTCCGCTAGTGCTACATACACACGGACTACATTTAACAAAGATGAAATCATAGCCAACCATAGCTCTTTTATGTCCTCTTTCAATATTCCAATGAAAGAGGAACATAAAGAGTTACCATATTTGTACTGGATACCTAAACTTCACAAAAATCCGTACAAAGAAAGGTATATAGCTGGATCTTCATCATGTTCAACTACAGAGCTGTCCGTTCATTTAACTAAAATCTTGTCTGCTGTCAAAGAAGGTCAACAAGCATACTGCGACACTATTTATAATCGTAGTGGAATTAACCATATGTGGATTTTGAAAAACTCAAAAGATTTGTTAGATCATTTTAAATCTAGATCATTTTCTGAGGTTCACTCTTTGAAAACGTTCGATTTTTCAACTTTATACACTACCTTGCCACACGAAAAACTAAAATGTCGCCTGAAAAAACTTCTCGAAAAAGCCTTTTCAAACTCAAGGAATTTTGTTGTTTTGGGTTATAATTCTACATTCTTTTCCAAAACATCTTTCAAAGATAAAATTTGTTACACACTGGAACAAGTTTGCAGTATGCTTGATTTCCTCATTGACAACATATTTGTCACCTTCGGAGGAGAGATTTTTCAACAACAAATCGGCATTCCAATGGGCACAAACTGTGCTCCTCTCCTCGCCGATTTGTTTTTATACTCTTACGAGACTGAATTTCTTCAGGGACTCGTAAAGAACAAGAAAATGAAAGAGGCAAGGTCATTTAATCTTACATTCAGATATATTGATGTCCTTTCTATCAATAACACTTCATTTGGTTGTTGGATTCCTTCAATATATCCTCCGGAATTGGAGATTAAAGAGACCACCTAATCTAATTGCTTCACGTCTTTCTTGGATTTGCACCTCGAATTTGACCCAGGTGGTCATCTCAGTACAAAAATTTACGATAAACGAGACGATTTTAATTTTCAAATTATTAATTTTCCTAATCTACAGAGCAATATACCTACTTCTCCTGCATACGGTGTTTATATTTCTCAACTTATTCGATATGCCAGAGCTTGCACACATTTCACAGATTTTTTGATCAGACACCGGTTTCTTCGTGACCGACTTTTGAAGCAGGGCTACAAGAAAATACGTCTCATACGATCACTAAAAAAATTCTTTCTTCGTTATCAGCCACTAGTAGAAAAGTTCAAAATTGAGTTAAAAGATATGATAGTTAATTGTTTTAATTAGTGTTTGACTAGTCTGCTGTACTGAGATGATCACCTCAATATCCCTATTGTGTCTCACAACTATGTTGTGTTATATGGTCATTACCGGATCCTAAGATCGCAATGGAAGAGGGAGGTTTGGCGCCATAAAACCTGGTTTAACCCACCATTTCGTTTGAAATGCCTGTACCAAGTCAGGACCATTGCGATCCACCAGTTCTCCGGTATGAATGATTCGTTTTTGTCATTTTCTCTGGACTATGAGATTGATCATTCAAGTTCGGTAGTTTTGTTATTACCTTTATTTAGAATATTCAACGCAAATCTTACATTATATATGTTATAATCATATGATCTCATTTCAATTGAAACTCACTTTAGCTAAATTTAAATGTTTGCTTATAAAGCATGTCAAACACTTGAAGATAGTAATACATTACGATAATAGAGTTGTTCAATACAATTGTCCATTCTTATTTTTTCTTAAAGATAAATTAGATTTGAGGCCACAGCAACTTGATTTTGTACCGCTTTTAAAAGCAAAGACTTATGCATAATCAGTGATAGTTTTTATGCCTACCCCAAAACAAAATAATGTTTTTCATATCATATCAAATGTGATATTTAAGATAATAATTTCACAAGATGCTATAACTCACATATGCTTCATTTTCATTTTGATGTATTTTGAAAAAAAAAATGCTACAACAAATCACCGCAAAATATTCGTTAAATATACATTTATCTTGTTTACAAAAAAATGCGTGCACCAGGACTTCAGAACTATGTTTTTTGTAAAGTTGTGTTCTGATTTATAGACAGTTATGTGTCAAACGAAAAGAATATGTCACTTGTTTTTGCGTTACGTTTAAACCAGACCCTGTGAAAATTTATATCCTGTGAAACATTGAAAAGCTTTATATCCGAAAATTTAAAAATGGATATTGAATTGAAACGATCACAAAAATATAATTTTTCAAATAATTTTACCAAAATGTACAATTATTTAAGTAGCATTTTTTCTACTAATAACTCATGTTTTATTTTAAGATAGACCTCTATTGCCACAGTCGATTCATTTTGACTTTTCCTTACTATACAAACTGGTCAGGAATACATTAAGGATCTCGGCTCCAACTCAAGGATGAGGTAAAGAACCACTAGCCAATGACATATCAGATGCCGATGATGTTGAACGGATTAGAAAGTTCCGAAACAGCTTAGCACACAATGAGCAGACTTTATTCACAGAAAGTGATTTTCAGAAGATATGGACTGAGCTAAGTCAGGTAAGAAGAAAGAAAAATAACTATAAAATAATAATTAAACGAAAATTGTAATTTTTTTATTTGGCATGCTTTAAAAAAAACAATTTACTTTACCTTTTTTATTTTGAAAAGCAAATTCATAACACTGAATTTAATATTTTTCACTAAACAATCCTCGATTTGGTGACTATTTACATCTAATATATCCGAAGGAACTTGAGATAAAGGACACTACAGATTCTAGGAGGTCTGCTTCATATTTGGATCTATTTCTCGAAATTGACACACAAGGAAGGCTTTGTACAAGGCTTTATGACAAACGTAATGACTTCAACTTTCCAATAGTTAACTTTCCCTTTCTGTGTAGCAACATTCCGTCCGCTCCAGCATATGGAGTTTACGTATCACGATTGATTCGTTATTTAAGAGCATGTGGGGAGTACAACGACTTCCTTGATAGAACTACACGGCTGACAAGAAAATTGTTAGCACAGGGGTACGTTGCTTCCAGGTTGTTGTCATCATTCAAGAAATTTTACGGACGACATCATGTGCTTGTTTACAAATACGGGATTTCTATCTCTCAGATGAGCACAGATGTTGGTTTGACATAGAGTTTTGTAATGTCATCCTTTCCGGATTTGACCAACACTTAATCGATCTTTGGCAACGTGACGGGTGTGCTATAGCAAGCAGGAACTGCTTACTCTTCCGGAGCACCTGAGTTCACTCTCGTTTCGACTTGAGGTCACGTTGCTGAATGCGGTTTTGTTGTTATGTATGTGTGTGTTTTATGTTGTTATGTGGTTTGTTTTTGTTGCGATGAGTTTTTGTCTCCCGGTTTTGTCTTTGTTCTTACGGTTTGATGATACTGATTACCCCTTTTCCTTCAGCCAATTTGAAAATGGCGACACAATGTTAAATAATTATAAATACTCCTTTTCCGAAAAAAAAGTATCTAGAAAGATCTAGTAAAAGTTATTTCATCAATATCAAAATTACAAATACCAAAACACGCGGGTATAAACGGCTTATTTCGGTATGCTTTATATCAATATTTCAAGAAGTACTTCTCATCAGGAGCGTTGAAAACGAAAAGTTCTCAAAACCAAAACGTTCAAAAAAGGAAGCCAAATCCAGCACCGAGGATGTGCATTACAAGGAAAGAAACCTGATGTTTTTAACAATTTTGAACTTAAAAATCGGAAAATTCAGTGACAAAAACATTAGAAAGTTTATGGTAAATCGTGTCTGAACAAATAAAACCCTCATGATCCCACTTGCTTATCTTTACAAAAATATTTATTTAAACTCCAGTCGACCTTTTCCGCTGAGATCTCAAATGCATTGAATGGCTGTCATAATTACAAATTATATCGTTATTTTTTTTTCAAATGAGATTTAACTACATTTGTTCAGTTAATCCTTGCAAAATTTGATAGGTTATACTTTAAAGAGTGTTGACCTAATAATAGGATGGCTTGTTAGTACCGACATGATAATCATAAGTAAAAAGTTACCATAATCTTGGATAATGGGTCACACATCATTTCTTACAATAAACGTTATACGCACCTTGAATATTTTCATTGGAATAACAGGGAAACAGTTTTAAACTGTGACGCATGGAAGTAATTAAAATTTGCTGATTTTTTTATGACTGCATTATTAAAACATGATATTGCAAATAATAATAATAGAAAAAATAAGCGCAAATCCAGAAAATCAATTTCTATACATTTAAAAAATATATATAAAGGAAGATAATAGAACGAATTATTCGAAATATTCAAAATAACAATTACTTATTGTCTCGCCTGCGAAGCAGAGAGGGACATAGGTGTTACTTTACCGGCGGCGGCGGCGACAGCGGTGTTAACTTTTTGGAAAAGTTTTATGAGCACCTCCATATCTCAACTATAGGTCCTGGGTTGATGAAACTTGGTATGCATATGCCCCAGTAATAGTTGAGCACAGTTGCATCCCCAACTTTTGACCTTGACCTTGATTTTCCGATTGATTGACTTTGACAATTTTCAATACATATAATTGCAATGGAAAAGTTTTGCGAGCACCTCCATATCTCAAGAACTATAGGTCCTGGGTTGATGAAACTTGGTATGCATATCCCCAGTAGTAGCTAAGCACAGTTGCATCCCCATCTTTTGCCCTTGTCCTTGATTTTTCGGTTGGGTGACTTTGACAATTTTCAATACATATAATAGCAATGGAAAAGTTTTGCAAGCACCTCCATATCTCAAGAACTATAGGTCCTAGGTTGATGAAACTTGGTATGCATATGCCCCAGTAGTAGCTTAGCAGAGTTGCATCCCCATCTTTTGACCTTGACCTTGATTTTCTGGTTGAGTAACTTTGATTATTTTTATTGCATATAGTTGCAATGTTTAAGTTCTATAAACATCTTTTGATCTCAGAAACTGAAAATCCATGTAAATTCAAAATAAAGTAGACCATGTAGACGTAAAAAAGAATAATTGTTTCTGATGGTGCCAGCAGGCGAGACATACTTTAGTGTTAACTCTTGTCTATTTAATTCATGTGTTTAAAGGTGAAAATATGAAACCCGCCCAACATACATGTAGCCCGTTTTGTTTTCAAGGTTTTTATTACTTGTTATTTTCAGGCAATACACAGATTAAGTAATGGTGCCTTAGATGGTGAAGTTGATGATTTAAAGAACAAACGACTAGATCAAAATTTGAGAATTAAAAAAGTCGATATTATGAAGTTTAGGAGGGAAGTAGAAGACTTAAATCAAGAGTTTGATGACATAAAAACGAGAGTAGAAAAACTTGAGGCACGATCAGTTCAAGATCATATTCCCCCAAATATCAGAGGTAAGACCAGTAATATCTAATTAGGTGGGATTTGTTATAAAACAAATTAAACATCAAAGTTCCAGGCAATGAATTTGCTACACCTTTCACGCGTTTCGTCCCTTCAAGGCACCACAGAGGCTCTTTTCTGAAAAGATATAATTATATGAATATGAGGAGCATAAAAAAATAAAACCAAAATATGCCAAACATGAATCTTAATTAAATATAACTCACGTTAATCTATGCCTTAGGTAAAGAGTAGCTCAAAGTTTTGACAATTTTGAAATTGTCACAGATATTGAAGATTATATATGTGTTGACAGTAACTTTCAAGTGATTATCAAAGTAGGTTTTGATTCTAGTGCTGCAGATGAGTAATAAATTTCCGAAATGGCCATCCATATGATTTCCGTGGAAAAACATTGGTTGTGTTCTACTTGCATTTTTTCAAAAAAAAATTGTAACAGCAAGGATTTTGCCCAAAGCATAAAAAATAAACTTCACTTGTTTGTTTCTTTCTTGGTTTTTATTTGATAAAAATTCATTGAAAAACGGCTTGGTAATATCAATAAATAATAAGATAGGTTTACTTAAAACATAGAGGGAAATTTTCAATTGTTGCGTAACTTTTTTGAGAGAGTATATTTGAGCAACTGGTAATGACCTATTCGGTCCCTTTGAAGCTTCTATTGAATTAAATAATTGAACAGACAGGCGATGATCAATGAATGTCATGCATCAATTAATAATTACAAAAATATCAGATTAATAAGCAGTAAATTTAAACTTTTATTTCCTTTTCTTGGAACTTAACTTGTTGTTATTATTCAGCATTTATGTAAAAAATGGTTTTGGGTATTACGACTTTCTGCGTTTATAACGATAATATCTCAGAACTCTTTTTGGGAAGAAGATTAATAATAACAGACGTCAATGTCAAGATCTTCTTTGTATACAAATATGTCATTTGAAGCTTTAAATTCTTTGTATACAAATATGTCATCTGACGCTTTAAATTGCAAAGAAATAAGTCATTATGAGGCTTTTTCCAACAACTTTGACACTTGAGTTAATGCTGTTTAAGCTTATCAAATTCCTTCAGAAAAGTTCTTTCTAAACATAAGTGACATTGTAAAGAAAATCAAGAGATTTCTGTGCCTGAATATATATCCTTTCCTATGAACTATTCATCAGATATACTTTGTTATTTTTAAACTGACCTGCGTGCATCCTTAAATTCTTTGACACAAAAACTCCCTTCGTAACTAAACTTGAAACAGTTGTTTATTAGCATAAGTGGTACAATATTGTTGTTTAGATTTTTATTCCCGAAAAAATATTGTCGCCAAGGCTAAAAACCATATAGGTCAATGCATTTTTTTTGCAATAACCAAACAAGGTCACCGTGCAAGTTATTAGCACCTCAGGATCCATTATCACAGAAATTTTAAAATAGATTCAACTACCCATGTAGGAGTTGCTCTTTTCCTTCTTTCCCCACATTTGTATTTTTAGCTCACCTGTCCACAGGCCATGTGAGCTATTGGCATTACTTGTCCGTCAACTTTTTTCTGTGAAACCTCTAGAACAAATGTAACCAGGCATGGTAGTGCTGTTCAATAGTATGTCTTTTACAAAATATTTGTTCGGGTGTTTGATTTAAACATGACCGTTCTGGCTGAAAATAGAACATAGGGGTAAACTGCAGTTCTTAGCAACTTAATTAAAAAAACGGTAACAAATATAAAAAATCTGGCATAATGTGAATGTAATCAGCAAATTGAATTCTACCTGCCCTGAGATCTTAAAGATCCGACGGCAAATAAGGGAGATGTTGCCCTTTCTTTTCAATTTAATTTTAGCACTTCTTTAGCCAAATATTTTGAAAACTATAAAAGATATTAAAAAATCTGTGCTTTTGATTGATTACACTAAGATCTGAATATTTGCATAAGGTACACGTCGTATGACTACTATTTTTATGAGTTATACTCCTTAGAACATAAAAATTGTCCATTTTTACAGCTTTTTGTTCAACTGTTCAAAAATCTTCTTTGAAAATGGTGGGCCAAATGTTATCTATTGTATTATATTTCCTCTTTCAAATCGTCGTTCGGAATTTAGATTCAACGAAAAACTTGGCGACCGTGGCTTAAAAGGAAAATAAGAATAAACGTCTACATATATCATGTCTCATGTTGCTTGCCGGTTGTAGTATTAACTTAAGAAATTTTATGGAAGACATCTTGCGCTCATAGACAAATATGGAATTTTTTATCTCTCAGATGAGTGCCGATGTTGGTTGCCATACGGTTTTGTTTTGTTCTCATGTACCGAATAAGACAAGCTTAATTGAACATTAGCAACGTGACAGGGGTGCTACAGAAATCAGAAACTGCTTTTTCGAAGCACCCGCGTTCACTTTCGTTACAAATTGAGTTCGCGTCATTGATTAATATTTAGATTACACTTTTAGAAGTTAGATTTCCTTAAACGTAAAAATTATTGGTTTTGTTTGATAGCTGACAAACCATAGAAAATAAGGAAACGCTTTCGGTTGCTAAAATGTTCAGCTTATTAAGCTTTATATTTTGTGCATTGAATTAATTATTGCTATTGGATGACGCTTTTTTAAACTTATGGCCCTTTGAATGTCAAAAAGTTGTTTTTGACCTATAGTCTAAAATCTAAAAATTCAGAAATTAAAATCATGCAAACAATTCAGGTTCCTGTTAGAATTTTTTGTAACTAAACGTATCTGTCAGTACCTTCAACAACACCACTGCAAATTCAAGCATGTCTTTCTAACTTTAAAACATAAACGGAAGACGATACTTGTGGCATATCTCCTACCAGAAATTTACAATATGGAATCAAAAGTCAACACTTTTATCATATAATTTTTGTGAGTAATTTTTCATTGATTATACTTAAACCTTTACCAAAATTGACATCTTTTGCCGGTGAAGTAACATTATTAAAGGTTGATTCTGTGGGATAAATATAGTAAGTTTACCATACCAGATATAACTTGTAGTTTTTGCGATAATCTAATTTTGTCGTTACTTCGCGGTTGGCACCGAAATATATTTATCCGTTAATGAAGATTTTGAACCGTAACACTACATTTAGAATCGATAAAAAATAAAACAAGACTTTTCATTCCAAAATGTCCTATTCGCAGAACTTTCCTACTGCAACAATTTTCAGTTATACGGTATGGAGTTGTGCATATTACAAAGAAATTTGGAGGCCTGGGTGTCCGAGTGGTCTAAGGCGCTGGTTTAAATACCACACTATTGATCACTAGCCGATCACATCTCAGCTGGTGTTCGAGTCCCGTTTGTAATTTACAAAAAAGGACTTTCCCGACAGTATGTGATTAGGTTTGTCAGTTACCTGTCCAAGGTCGGTGGTTTCCTCCGGTTTCCTCCGTCATTAAAACTTACCGCCCTACATGGCCCAGGTGCCTCGATAAAGGGCGTAAAACACCAACACACACACACAGAAATTTTAATCCTAAAATATATAATGGAGTTATAGCCCTTTCAACTTAGAAAGAGCCTCAACTCTTGTTAGCGTTACCTCTCTGAAACTACTGTACGGATTTTTTATAAACTGGGTATGTAGCTAGTACGCTATATGTAATTGTGCATAATATCAGAAAATCATGATCCTCAATTTTTTGTGAAAGAAACGGACCTTTGAACTTTGGGGAATCTGTTTGCAGTCAAAAACAAAACTTCAATTTGTTGCGTACTTTTGAAAAATAATCTATTGGTCTCATGTAAAATATTGGGTTAAAAGTCCACAAAGAGCTGCATGAAGGAGGCAAAGGTGTAGCTAAGGGGCAACCAAATATAGTTAATCCCAAAAGACACGAACAAACATGACAAAGTCGATAAGCATTAAAACCATACAACATAAACCGCAACAGAAACATACAACCAAATTGAAATCAGAAAAGTGATTTCGAAACGAGGTTGCTCCAGAAGAGTAATTAGTTCTTGTTTGCTATAGCGCACCAATCACGTTGCGGCGATCGATTTAGTGTGCATCAAATCCAGTAAGGAACGACAATACTAAACATTTATGTCAAACCAACATCTGCGCTCATCTGAGAGATGGAAATGCCTTATTTGTCTACAAGCACATAGCCCTGTGTTTACAACTTGCTTGTCAGACCTGACGCTCCTCCAAGGAAGTCATAATACCACCTATAAGCTTTGGAATTACGAATCAGTTGTGATACTAAACTCCATAAACTGGAGTGGACGGAAAGTTGCTACACAAAAAGGAAAGTTGATTACAGTAAAACTCGAATATAACAAACTCGCTTATAACGAATTTACGGTTAAAACGAACTTTTTTGTAATCCCCGACCAAACTCACACATTTTTTAAGTAAAAAATTCGGGATACAACGAATTTTTTTATAACAAATATTCCGATATAACGAAGTAATATTCAATCCCCGAGATAATCAATAAACATATAAATATTACACTCTTATAGCGAATTTGCCCAATGATGAATCCGGTAATTAAGAACGGTCAAGTTGGTTACTTATTCCTTATTCCTTATTCGACATTCAAATATCGAATAAGTAACCAGTTACTTATTCGACATTCAAATTTTGAATAAGGAAATATACTCATGGAAAAAAAGAAACTGTGCATGTCTATTGAAAATCAATTGTACCCATATTTCTCTTAATCAGAAAATCGTAAAAAATGCAGTTATCGAGTTGAAATTTTAACTGTCGAGTGGACCATGCAGATTATTTTTGGGAAAAAATCCGAAATTTGTGTAATTCCAGTTTCTGAGATTAAAAAAAAACACTTTTTTAACCAAAAATGAAAAATCAAGATTTTCAATAAAAATTTAAGCTGTTAACTTTCAACCACTAAAAGAATAAACGTTTTTGGTGAAAATAAGCAGAGAAAACTTAATTTCAATACTGTGCATTATTTCCAAAGTGTGATTTTGTGAATTTCAAATTGACACTCCCTGATTTCAAACTGCAAACAAAACATCTTTTAGGGGTCTAAAAATGATTTTTTTTTGTCCAGATCTTTATAAAAATGATTTTGCAATACTTTTGTGATAAAATGTATCAAATACTAAATAAAATTTTGAATTTCTGATTTTTCAAAGTGATGCATAGTTTCTTTTTTCCATAAGTATAGTTACTTATTCGGCATTCCATATTTCGATCCTTATTTTAGAATATGCCTCTGACGAATATCGAATAAGGAACTGATTCCTTATTCGACATTCTATACATCTCGCCATAAGTTAAGCAGCACCAACTTTTTTAAGCAAATTATTTTATACCTCGAAAAAAAACACATAACACAAAATGATGTAAAATCAAAAATTAATCTATTCAATGTATAGACTCTAATTGTGTAAAGGACTACACATGTCTTATCAAAAATGTTTGCGCAAGTCATGATAATCCAACTTTTTGGAAAGGGTCTAAAACCTAGGATAAAAAACCGTTTGAAGAGCTTAACTTTCAATATCAATTGTATGCTTATAACAATTAATCAATGCATATTATGTTTGCGAACAAGACATATTATCACTATACAAACAATAATCAGTGGTCAACAAAGGGACTTCATCAGTTTTTATCATAAGAAAGTATGAATACGCTAAAAAAGCAATTTTTTGCAAACGTAGAAAATGGTTTGTCGAAAACAAATTCAAAGTTTTTCTTAACATGCACATGTTTAAACCTAAAAGACGCCACTTAAGCATTACCATTGTTTGAATTCCTACTCGAACATATCCATAAAAAGGGGAGTTGGATACTTAAAATCTGTTGTTGGCATGCAAATGTGCAATTCCTTTGTACTTGTGTGAGGCAAAACTTTATCATTGTAGTAAGTTACCATATCCATACTGATAAAATGTAAAACTTCTACCTCCGGCAATAGAAGCAAACCTTCAAAGGGTCACACTTATGCTTTAAGATGAAAATATCGAAAAACGGAAAAATATCCACTAAAAATTTTCCACTATGAGATTTTCGGAACGGATTTATGATTATCATTTGTAATGAGTACCAAATTGTCACCTTTATAAACAATTAATGTAGAAAATCTAAAGTCAGCATTTGGTACAATGCAAAAGCCATGCAAAAATAAGCTTTAATTCCTTTACAATTTTGAGGTGTCAAATTGGAGCAAACAACCCAAAAATGTTTGATGTGATACATTGTATGTTTACATCCTAATTGTAACAAAAGAACAGACACATATGGGTTTAATCATCAAAACTCTAAATGTACTCAACTCAAAAGTTGTAACTGAAACAACACTTTTTAGATTGTTTGATTTGTTTGTCAATATTGAATATTCTACAAAAGCCGAAAAATGTACGATATTGTAAATTGATGGAAGAAAATAAAGGCCAAATTTCAGGATATTGTTTATAGAAATATGGACGCTATACTAACGAGAGTACATGTGTAGCTTAACTTATGGCGAGGTGTATAACTTCAAGGAATTTGCAACTTATTAGACATTTTATGCAATGTCAAGATATGCCTTTGACTTTTCATTATTCCTTTACGTAAGTCGAATCGAGTGCATTAACCTAAATATTCAAAACATAGCCTATTCCTTATTCAAAGTTCAAACTTAGACACTCCTTTACAAACCAATTCATAATCGGAACAGTCGAAACTGTCGGTGATATACTAGTAGGTTAAATACTTCGATATCAACCCAATCGATTACACCTAAGTAGTATGAAAAGGGGATTCTACAATTCTGAATAGGACTTCCACCCGACGGCCAGATGCAAACGGACGGCATCCCTATTAAGCATAGGGTAAATACAAGAATTATGGTTTTTTCCAATCAGTGGTATCCGTAAAATGGACACCTTAGAGGGAAAAGACGGCAATAGTGAAATGATTGAAAATTGATATAAATAAAAGGATGTCATCCAGTATTCATTACATGGATCTCTATCAGGATTTCTTTCTGGAGAATGATGAAGATTTGGAAGTTAGTACCCCAACCCTCCAAAAGCAGCAGCAGTAATGGTTTAACCCCAATGTCGTGCATATGGATCAAAACACCCAGCGGTGTCACAATTGCAGGGCGGAGTCTACCAAGAGTCAGCGAAGATTGAAGAAGACCACCTTTTGCGCCAACGCAAGAGGAAAAAGGGACAGTTCTGCAAGAGCAAGCCCGGAAAAGATGGTCTCTGCTGGAAATAGGAGTCATCCAGATCAGCAGAAAGCAGAAAGAAGGACTCCCAGTCGGAGGTAAGATCGTTGTCAAAGAAACCATGAAGGCACCCATCAAATAGATAAGGAGGAGGGTCTGAGGGGATATACCAGGAAAACCAAGGATGCCTTGGTGAAGCTTATCAAGGAGAAAACCACTCGTAAATTTTCTTGCCACGAAGTATTCAGCAAGAAGTAGCTCAAAGCGATGGCAAAGAATCGCGGCATCACCAAGTACTCCCGGCTCAAGAGAGAGGATCTGCTCTAGTAGGTGGTAGAGAGCATCAGAAGCGCTCCACTCGAACAGGCGGAAAGCTTTGAATGGCGTATTTGGCATGGTCGTCATCGAACCTAAGATCCACATGACGTAGCTACGTTTCTCGAGCTAAATGTAAGTCGAAGCGAGATCTTAACTGCCATCTCAGATGCCCTCACCCAAAAGAAGAAATTAAAGGTCCAGTATGTGCTTGTAGTGGAGGTGGTCACCCTCTTCTTCAAATCGGACCTTGCTACTCTCTTCGAATCCGCAGACCTCGATTTAGAGATCGCCTCCATGATGGGAAAGGTCAAGGAAAATATGGCTATATATATATGCGGGAAGGGAGTAGGTGGACATTCGGACACGTTGGGAAGGTAGAAATCAATCTCAACAAAATCAAGAACCTCCTCGGAGTTTCCTTTATACCCATTCCATCGGCACTCGCGAAAAAGAAGGAGATCGATCGTTAACGTGTAAAATGGGCAAAACTGGCAGCCCTTCATCGGAATGAGATAGATGCTAATCATGCCTACTGCGTAGCTCAGTGTATGAAAGGAAAGAAAAGCCGAATTTCTAAGGCAGTGACTTCCCCGTCTCACTCAAGGCCACTGAAAAATTCAAAAAGCAGAAGCCCGGCACTAACGTCAATGTCCTCAGTTTCGACGGCGTAAAGAATGATGATGATGGGGAAAAGGATCTCCAGGAATATCCCCTCAAAATATCAGAGAATACGGGTCCTATCCACATAAAGTACGCTCACAGCGACTACAAAGATCCTGTCGTCTACTGTGGGGCGGATGCGGCCAAGAAATTCGTGCGTCGAGGAAGAAGTGCGGATCATTGCCAAACTTTAAAAGAAGAATAAGCCCATGGAGATGACGGACGACGATTAGGGAAGCTTAGAAGCAAGCACGCACTGCCACATCTGCGGCGATGCATTGGGAGGGGAGAAGGTCCGGGATCACGACTATCTCACCGGGAAGTATTGCGGTTCGTCGCACAACCAGTGCAATCTGGATTTCCAGCTTCTCGAAAACATCCCCATCTTCCACACTTTGAGCGGGTACGACGCCCATATTTTTTTTCAGGAGCTTGGCCACACTGAGGGCAAGAATTCCATCCCAAAAAACCTACGAGAAGTTTATCAGCTTCTCCAAGCAGATGGACGATCAAGAGATGAGGTTAGTCGATTCGTGTAGGTTTATGCTCAACAGCCTGGATACCCTAGCTAAGATTCTCACCCTGAAAATTTGCGACCATGAAGGCATGATTCGTCGATCGCCACGAGATGGATGGACCGGCAAAGCTGGAAGAGACTCAGCTCCTACCTTAAGAAGCCTTCTTCAGAACGCTCTCCGGAGAGCTTATCAGTGATAAGGATTACGCATACGTTCAGAGTGTCTGGGAGACCTTCGAGTGCAAGACCCTTCGCGATTATAACGACCAATATTTTGAGGCTGACGTGCTGCTACTGACCGACATCATTTAGATGGATATCTACCTGACCCACTAAGGACTAGATCCCGCTCCCTTCTTTACATCCCCCGGGCTATCCTACGGCGCCCTCTCAAAACCATCGCGGTGGGATTGGCGCTGCTCTTCGATCCGGACATGCTGATGGTGTTCGACCGGGGCACCAGAGGAGGTGTCGCCTTCATCTCTCATCGCCACGCGAGGTATACAACCCCTTCATGGACAGCATCGATAGCCAGCCCACTAAATATTTGACCTATCGGTATTTCAACGCAAATAATCTCTACGATGGCACAGCCTCTCCCAACGGAAGACTTCGAGGG
Organism: Arcuatula senhousia; assembly: GCA_963971305.1. Classification (NCBI taxonomy): domain Eukaryota; kingdom Metazoa; phylum Mollusca; class Bivalvia; order Mytilida; family Mytilidae; genus Arcuatula; species Arcuatula senhousia. Next base: position 16,313,584 of record OZ020313.1, read on the forward strand.
TGGAGCCGGAAGAGATCGACGAGATCCTCGATTATCCCAAATACCACGAAAATGGAGCCATGGTAGAATGCGCTCTCAAATACAGGATCTTCAAGACGCCCACAATGACTATCTCCTCGCATAGAACAACGTGGAGATCGCTTAATTTTGCAAGCTCGGGGCTCATCTGGGAACTCCACTATCAAAAACTCAAGATGTATCTGGAGAGGGAAATGAAGCTTACCAAAGTCAATCGCATCATTAGATTCAGCCAATCTCCATGGCTCAAGAAATATATCGACCTTTATACCAATCTCCGCGCAAAGACCAAGTCTCCGAGAAAAACTTCTTCAAGCTCATAAATAATTCGGTCTTCCGCAAGACCAAACAAAATATTTGGAAACCCTTCTACTTGGGAGCGTGTATCCTTGATATCTCGAAGCTTCTCATGTACGACTTCCATTACAGATTCGTAAAGGAGACGTGCTCTGAGCTCGCCCGACTGCTTTTCAATGACACCATCAGCTTTGGCTACGATATCCACACCGCCGACTTCTACAAGGATATTGCGCCATACGCGCAGGACAGGCTCGATACGTCCAACAACCCGGCCAAGCATCCCTCCGGCATCCTCACCGTTTTGAAAAAGAAGGTCATCGGAATGTTCAATGACGAATGCGATGGCAAGACTATGACCAACTTCGTGGGGGTCCTGGCAAAGATATATGCCTTCAAGATGTACGACAGTCAGACCACAAAGAAGGCAAAGAGAGTCACCAAGAGCGTTATCAATTGTAGCATCGCCTTCGAGGATTACAAGCGATGCCTCGAGACTCAGCACGAGGTCCACCGCCCGATGAACATCCTTCGCAGTCATTTAAATCAGATCTACGCCAAAGAGATAAACAATTTATCGGCTTCTCCGCCAAGGACGATAAGCGTCACATCCTCCCAAATGGCATCATCACACTTGCCAACGGACACTATACAATCGCTCATTTCAGCGACTGAGGTGAACTAGATAAATGAGCAGCATACGCGTGCACGGGATCCTCCCCACAAGCCCCTCTCCAAAGTGTAGCTCGAGCCTAGTCATCATTCGCTTCAGAGGAATATTCATGCGCGATGCCCTACCACCCAACCTCCATTACACCGAGTGCGGCATCCTGAATCACGACAATCGGGATGGCCCGGCACTAACTGGTCATGACGTGCTGGCACAAACGTGGAGGACTCAAAGTCTTCTTCGACCCCTACGGCCTTCCCCGCCCTATGAGATGGTCGACTATGTGCGGCTGGAAATTGGATATAATACCGATGAGCTGCAGCGGAGCTACGACATGGTCTGCGGACACCTTTGCCTGCAAAAGACCTATCGGAAGGTTAGACGCTCGAGGAAGTGATCTTCGAACTAAAGATAAATGGATGAGTTTGGATCGCACTCGAGGAAGCGTATGCCCATCTGACGGATGCTCCAGGATCTCGATATGAACGATCAGTGCATTACTAGCCAGGACAGCTCGGACGCCGTGACGTAGAGCTGGGTCAAACATGCAGCAGATGAAATACGGTATGAATGACATCGAAGAGCTAGACTCAGAGATTAAGCAGATGCAGTTTACCATCAACCAGATACAAAGGGAGTATGACGCATCCATCATGACACATTCATTCAAAACCTAACCAAAAGGCCGATGACCGTAGGCGATGGCAAAGTCGATAAGACCGAGTGCGTCTCGACCAATGGTGGCTTGATGACTACGTATACAGATCTAGATATGCAAAAATATCATGCTGATAAATTTCCCACTCCCAAGGACCGATAACGAAAGAAGCAGACGTACCAATGGGGTATCCAAATGCCGAAAGGGCAGAGACAAAATCAGTAAACACCAACAAGAACGGGACAAAAACAGACAACATGTAAAACATGGAAACACAAAACAACTGAATATCAATCAACAATGCGAACTCCAGTCGAAACAAGAGTGAACTCAGGTGAGCAGTTCCTGCTTGCTATAGCACACCCGTCGCGTTGCCAACAGTCTATTCATTGTGTCAAATCCGTTGAAGGAAGACAAAACAAAACTCTATGACAAACCAACATCTGCACTCATTTGAGAGATCGAAATCCCATATTTGTCTATAAGTGCATGATGTCTTCCGTAAAATTTCTTGAGTGAAGACAGCAACCGAGGAGCAACATAACGAGATCGTACAGGACGGGAGGGTAGGCGTGCGTGGAAATAGCCATTTTCACATCCCTTTACGATCGCCTGCAGGCCGATCTAGATGCATGAAGGTTCTTTGTCGAGTTGAAGCATACCTAAATCAAGAAATCAAGACTTTTTGTTCCCCCTTGATCGAGACTGGAAAGCTCGTTGGTGATAATTGCAAGTCGGATTGCTTGATCCAGGAGTTGAAGGTCGCCGGATATCCCTTCCGCTTGACGTAAACTTCTTTCACCCGTATCCGGGTTTGCCGACACTATACTTTCTCAATGCGATAGACGTCTTGGTCGATGCGCTGGAGCTTAGTCTCGTAGAAGGATCCTCGAATATCCTAGTCGTTGAGGTCCTTGGGGTGGTAGGTGGGCGGCTGCGTCGCTAGGGCCTTAGCGATAGTAAAGATCGCCTCCGTCAAGCAGGGAGTATATCCCTTCTCGAAGGTGCCCTTCTTCTTAGTGATCTGGACCTGATCGCCGACGTCGAATCGCTGAGGCTGCATGGGTGGAAGGGCTCCATAGAGGTTCTAGAAGACCTTGGCCCTGTGGTCTTTCTGGCTGGCGGCGGTGGGGTCATCTTGATGGATCGATGCTTGGTGGTATTATACTGGTGGACGAGATCGTCCAGGACGGGAGGGTAGGCGTGCGTGGAATTAGCCGAACTTCTTCTCTTTCTTGGTACGACTCCAACGCTCCAACACGCTTTATTTTCTTCGTTCTCGGTGGAGCAGAGATCGACGTCGTGCTTCCGGAGCAGATCCCTAATCTCGTGATTATAAAATTCCGTCCCCTTATCGGTTCATATAGCCTCTTGTGCTTGCGATCCTTGAAGACAGTCCAGAAGGCATCTCGCACCGTGACGCCTTATCGGTTCATATACTAGTAGCCTCTTTGGCTTGAGATCCTTGAAGACTGCCCGGAAGGCATCTCGCAACATGACGCTTTTCTTATCCTTGAGCAGCACCAGCCAGTCGTACTTGGAGAAGACGTCGAAAATTCTTAAGAGGTACTCATATTCACGAGATCGGCAGCCCAGACCTCGTTCGACCCCCCCCTACAAGCACGCTACGCTTCTGGAATTTTCTTCGGACTGGCTTACGCATCCCTTTGGCCAGCGCGTCCGACAAGCGTAGTTATGTTTTCCTCCAACGCCCATCCCAAATCGTGCTTTGTAAGGCACGTAAATTCAAAAACAATCCTCTTGACATGGTAATTTGGCTTAAAAACTTAATTAAGAAAGGATACAAGTTGGAAGTTATAGTAAAATCTTTAAATTTGGTGTTTTTTTTAGAAATATTGATAATTTGATAGTTACTCTAAAACATTAATCTTTTACTTTTTGACTATTGTATTGTTTCGAAGCATTACAGCGATCAAATATGTCGGTTTTGTATGATGATATAATACTAAATCATTTGTTGTCTGAAGTGTTGTGTTGGATTTAGAATCGATATGTTTGATTTTTTTTTACATCAATCGATAAATGCTTCTTAGCTAGCTGTCAGTAACTGCGAGTGTTCTTAAGGGAGTTCCTTTACGTTTCGTTGTTCTCGTATAGTACTCTTGTCTCAGGTTCTCTCTTGGTGAATTGAACTTTTATCGATTTGATTTTTAAAGTGTGTTATTTTTTGTGCTTTGTACAAGATAAACAATAGGGGGAAGGTTGGGCCCAAAAAAACTAGTTACATTTTATATGTGCCTGTCATAAGCCAGGAATCATTGTCAAAGCTTTTGTTTGTCCTTGACTACTATCTGTATTTTTGTTTTATGTCCAGAAATGGGTCTTTCTTTGATATTCTAGGGATTTGTTTGAATCTTATGTATTGTATTTTCTGTCTTGGGCCAATGCAAGACGGCGAGCAGTGACCTCTGGTTAAGTTGAAGACTGCTGGCTGTTTTCCATTGTGATTGTTTAAATTGCCGTTTCTTTAATGTTGGTTGTGTCGCGTTCACTTATTCCACATTTCTTTATCGTCTTTTTGGTGCCTATGATTGGACTAACGATACCTCGCTAGCGCGCAGTGGGGCTATGGGAGTTAATGCAACGATCTCTAGGGGCGATGGGATGAACGCTATGGGGCGTTGGCGGTGTTCTAACTAAAATGACGATCACCGATCCAAAGAAGCGTGAGGCTTTGGTCAAGGACTTGCAAGAGACGAAGCGTAGCATCCAGGCTAGCGTCGTCTAGACAAGATAGGCCTCAGCCGCGATATCTCCAAGATATTCCAGCCGGTAGGAGATTAATTACCTCTCAGATCACCAAAAAAGATCGAAGATATTCCATTCGCTCTGCCAGCCCCGGTGCCTGCCCTTCCCTCTCTTATCCTGCCGCCGAGGACGACGACGACCCAACAGTTATTGAGCAAGCATAGAAAACAAACCTTGGTCCGAGAGCGACCCACTATCTCCAGCTCAGAATGACTGTCAAAGCCGATCATACCTTTGGACTGCGGGTGGAGGACGATGCGATCATGATCAGGAGTCTGCCTGTCACTTTCGATGGAGACGATATCTTTGTTAACGGTTACTCGAGGGCTTTCCCGGCTTATGGGAGCTCATGGTCAAGAAAGGCTCCGATCCCGAATCGTACGACCCACAGGACTTGGCAAATTACGACGACATCATGAAAGCGTCATGTGTCATGTATCAAGGATATTCCATTTTCCCAGATACCCCAAGGCGAGCAAGAGCCACAAGTGAAAGGGAATCGTCTCGTACATCTACAGGCAAGCTAATGTATGGGATTGGGGTGCAGACCGTCTTCCTCCCCAAATGCTTCGACCAGTTGCTAGCTATATAGATTTTTCGGCTGCCGCCTACCAGGTTTGGAATAATGGGGTGTGCAACGAAATCGTGGCTATCCGTGACGCCTTGAGGAAGTCCGGTCAAATCATAAGGAACGAGTACGAGAAACTGCATCGAAAGCTCATCTAAATAAATTTACGATGCCTTTAGTAATGAATCAGTTTTCGCCGGAGATATGCCGTCAGCTGGCATGGGCTTCTTGATATATATTTACCATCGCCAATCTAGCCGGACAGGTGCTGACTTCTTCCGCCGCAAAGACGTTGGGTAGTAAGGCCGTGAGCGCCGTTTCCAATGCAGACCTAAGCTAAGGCGTGGAGAAAGGTGCAAGCAAGGCGGTGGACCACGTCATCAATCGAGTGACTCGTAAAATAAAAGTCCTCCACGAGCACCCCCACCAAGTATGAGATAACTCACAGCAGCTGCCCGTCGCAATAATCTAATTTTGGGTGGGGTTATCGCCTCTATCCACGACTTCGTCCGGAGCAATAAATAATATATATCATGACCGATATGCTTTCTACCACAAAAGGACTGATTTTGATGAAAATTTCCAGGAGTATCAGGTTCACGAATACAAACCTCAAGCCGGGTCTCAGCTGGATATTGCCGGTGCGGAGATACGCAATAATATCGAGACAAAATATCTCTTCCTCCATCCCGATCTCTTGATCAAATGTAGCTAAAGGCTTCAGACGAACGATGGAATCGCCTAGGACGACGCGGATCTGGTGACGCTCGTCCACAACGGTGTGATGTTCCTCTAACTCAACATCAGCTACCGACTCACCAGCCAGCAGATTGAGCACATGAACGATCCAGACGTGGCCACCACCATGCTTAGTATGCTTACCTATCCCGGTGACTTGTCCTAATCCCAGGAGCTCAACCAGTTATGGTTCAAAGATTCAGCGGCCGATGCCGAGGCTGATAATACCGAATTCCCAGAACGCCCCGGGCATATCATTACCAAGCAAGCCATTATTGGATCCCACACGTCAATCCTTATGACTAAAAGAAGCTGATGCTCTATAAGGCCATCCAGAGCAAGACCAAAATCGAGTGTGAATTACGCATTAGGCAGTGTGACTCCATCGCCGTGCCCCAGACCTCGCAATTCCCTTGGCGTCTGACCGCTAAAAGTGGCCGTGAGAAATTACTATGGATTATCGTCGCCTTCCAGTGCAAGGTTGCCAGGGTCTATAACGAGGCTGCCGAATTCAGAAAGAAATTCTGTAGCAAGGAAAATCTGCTGAGCAATGATGGCATCAACCCCCCCATTTCATTGATCTCTTGTCCCTTTTCGTCATCGACGTGAGCCATCAGTCCGAACGGTTGAAAGTGTCGACGATTGATATCCAGATCCGAGCAGATCTCGAGCGCAACGTCCCTGCCAATACCCAAGTCTTCGCCTTGATAATCTCCGATCGAATTAGATTCGAATCCGATGGTCAGGGGCTGAGCATCATCTTTTTAGGGGGTAGACAAATGAACGCTTCACTTTTGCGGCAAATCGTCACTCATACTGAGCCCAAGCATGGAGTCTCCTTCAACGTTTCTGGGAATGATAGCTGGATCTTGACCCGCTTCAATCCACCCATTAACTACGTCTGAAGATATCCTAAGAAATGACTCTCGTGAATCTGGAGACGTACTACTCCATCCCCAATATCCATGCGGGGAATAATTCCTTCCTCTACTCTCCCGATATAGAAGTTAATTAGATTCAGGTCGAGCTGAGCACTGGGTTCTTCGGCATCGAAGATATCAACGATGAGATCTAGCGGCAACTGCGGCTTAATAAGCTCGAACTACGATACATCTTGATGCAAATCGTGCGACCTTGAGAGCCACCCTCATCCTCGCCAGAAAATATTAAGTAGATTTAGAAGTTTCCAATAGCATCAGCACTCTGCAAGGGCACGAGCGTATGAAAGACGTTTACCTTCAACAGAGACACGAACGGCTACACCGAGGGTGAGCATATCGTCAATATCATCAGAACCAATAGCATCCTGGTGAATATCGATATATTCCCTGGAAGCTCTGTAGACAGCACCCAGCAGTCTACCAAATTTTGCTTTTTTGGGGGTCGATCCGGACATGAAGATCATCCAGGCCCCCAAGAATTTAGTCTACTTACCCGTGACTCTCAGCACCATCGACCGCGTGCATACGTATCTGACCGATCAAGATGAGGAGAGAATCTCACCATCCGCTTTCATCTGCGTGAGATATAAATAAATGGATGATTAAGAGCACGGTCTCACTTGACATATGGTCAGGCAGAGAAGATTCAGTATTCGGCAAAGAATGACTGCCCCGTGAGCGTACGATTGCTGCATGCCAACCTATCCGGCGGGAATAAGATGTTCCTCACTCACCCTCAGTTCAAGTGCATCACCAAGATGTTGCAGAGCAGTAAGGGCGGTAAAGTCTTGGAGATGAGCCCGAAGCAGGTGAGGTATACCGTGCAGAAAAAAGATTCTTCCCCATGCTCACGGGTCTTGCCTCTGCCACGCTTCCCATGCTTGCCAAAAATATGCTACCTGCTTTGGGTGTGGGCGCATTGAGCGGTTTGGGTAGTGTCGCAATCCAAAACCATGAGGTCTGGATTATACCTCAAGAATGTTGGAAAAAGTTGTTGCATGAAATTTCGGGGTCGTGGTTTTTATCTCAGCTCAGGCACTCTACCCAATACCTTTGTTGAAGGGTTGTACTTAAAGAGCGGACGTCAGCTCTACGAGGGTAGTTGGCTGATCCCCGGTCCAAATAACCCCTTCAAGAGTATCCCCTGATCCATATGCTCCTATAGATGTATGGAGGATGAAGTAGATGCTGACCGTTTCGCTTGCATGGATGTGGAGCTAAGGGCAGAAATCCGGAGATATGAGCATGCGTTTCAGGTCTACAACCGATTAGATAAAGTCGTCTCATTTGCCCTGGGAGGATGTTCCGTAGGCAGTCTTTTGCTGATCAGTGGTACCATTGGGTCTGCTTTGACCGGTGTGGGTGCTGTGGCATACATTCCCCTAGGTTCCCTCGCCTGCCTCAGTGCCAACGGCACTCTGGTCCTGTCCCTGATTTTGCGCCGTCTTGCCAAGAAGAAGAAGAAGCACCGAGACACCGTTCGACTAGCAAAAACCTACAAATCTAAGCTCGCAGGTGAAGATGCTCTCCCCGGTCAAATATTTTAGTGACCAAAAAAGCATCCCAATCCAGTCATTTAGATTGGGAATTTTCGAGTCCCCCACAGCCTGGTCAGAATTTTGTTTACTTTTCACATGGTCATAAGAGAGATCTTCCTGCTTGACCTTTTTTGACACTTTGAGTCCCGTGTTCTGGACGTTCGCACCTTGGAAGTTTTCCTTTGCTTTGTTAAGTGTAGTACAACCCCATACTTTGATGCTCTCTCCTTGTCTTTCCTTCAATGTGGGGATCTTTGACTTACCGTACTTTTCATCAAGCTCTATCAGTGTCATGATTTTGAGGATGGCCCCTATGGGTAGGTCCTGTCATATCAGAGCTTCCTGGCTCTGCTCCTCCACCTTTTCCTGAAAGGCATCTTCACTGATGAAGTCGTCTCCACTTGGTATGAGATATTTAATTCTTGTCTTAACCCTTTGCTCAATAGGAATGCCGTCCGTTTTTATCTGGCCGTCGGGGGTGGGAGTTCTATGTAGGTTTTCCCCTCAAAAAGTGGGAATGGTGTAGAAGCCCACTTTTTATACTACTCACCTAATCGAAATCGATTGGTCGTAATCAACCGAGTTGAAATCGAAGTCGAAAGGACCCACCCTTAGACACTTTTATATAAAATCTCAACCTTTCTCTAATCGGAACATTCGAGATTAAACACTATCGGCAATATAGATTAATACCTCAATATTTCTCCTGTCGATTACAACCGGCCCGATATTGAGTGATCGTTGCCAACCGAGTTGAAATCGAGGTCGAAAAGACCCACCCTAAGACACTTTATATATAAAATCGCAACCTTTCCCTTATCGGAACAGTCGAGATTAAACACTATCGGCGATTAAGGGTAAATATCTCTATATCTCCCCTATCGATCAGAACCGGTCCGATATCGAGTGATAGTAGCAAACCCAATAGCAATCGAGGTCAAAAAGACCCACACTAAGACACTTTTATATAAAATCGCAACCTATCACTAATCGGAACAGTCGATATTAAACACCATCGACGATAAAGGTTAAATACCTCGAATTATCCCCTATCAACAACTTTTTCTGCAGGGGGTAGACTTAGTACCATTGTGGCTATATTACACTTTTTTTTGGACCTCGATATCTCCACAACCGGAAGTTGTGGCAAATAAGGACCATAAAGATTGTGGACCCCATGGTCCCCACTTTTATTCTCACTAGGCTCCATAGCCACGCACGTCGTAGGAATTTTTCTGCAGGGGGTAGACTTAGTACCATTGTGGCTATATTACACTTTTTTGGACCTCGATATCTTCACAACCGAAAGTTGTGGCAAATAAGGACCATATAGGTTGTGGACCCCATGGTCCCCACTTTTATTCTCACTAGGCCCCATAGCCACGCACGTCGTAGGAATGTTTCTGCAGGGGGTAGACTTAGTACCATTGTGGCTATATTACACTTTTTTTGGACCTCGATATCTTCACAACCGGAAGTTGTGGCAAATAAGGATCATATAGGTTGTGGACCCCATGGTCCCCACTTTTATTCTCACTAGGCCCCATAGCCACGCACGTCGTAGGAATTTTTCTGCAGGAGGTAGACTTAGTACCATTGTGGCTATATTACACTTATTTTGGACCTCGATATCTTCACAACCGGAAGTTGTGGCAAATAAGGACCATATAGGTTGTGGACCCCATGGTCCCCACTTTTATTCTCACTAGGCCCCATAGCCACGCACGTCGTAGGAATTTTTCTGCAGGGGGTAGACTTAGTACCATTGTGGCTATATTACACTTTTTTGGACCTCGATATCTTCACAACCGGAAGTTGTGGCAAATAAGGACCATATAGGTTGTAGACCCCATGGTCCCCACTTTTATTCTCACTAGGCCCCAAAGCCACGCACGTCGTAGGAATTTTTCTGCAGGGGGTAGACTTAGTACCATTGTTGCTATATTACACTTTTTTTGGACCTCGATATCTTCACAACCGGAAGTTGTGACAAATAAGGACCATATAGGTTGTGGACCCCATGGTCCCCACTTTTCTTCTCACTAGGCCCCATAGCCACGCACGTCGTAGGAATTTTTCTGCAGGGGGTAGACTTAGTACCATTGTGGCTATATTACACTTTTTTTGGACCTCGATATCTTCACAACCGGAAGTTGTGGCAAATAAGGACCATATAGGTTGTGGACCCCATGGTCCCAACTTTTATTCTCACTAGGCCCCATAGCCACGCACGTCGTAGGAATTTTTCTGCAGGGGGTAGACTTAGTACCATTGTGGCTATATTACACTTTTTTTGGACCTCGATATCTTCACAACCGGAAGTTGTGGCAAATAAGGACCATATAGGTTGTGGACCCCATGGTCCCCACTTTTATTCTCACTAGGCCCCATAGCCACGCAGGTCGTAGGAATTTTTCTGCAGGGGGTAGACTTAGTACCATTGTGGCTATATTACACTTTTTTTGGACCTCGATATCTTCACTACCGGAAGTTGTGGCAAATAAGGACCATATAGGTTGTGGACCCCATGGTCCCAACTTTTATTCTCACAAGGCCCTATAGCCACGCACGTCGTAGGAATTTTTCTGCAGGGGGTAGACTTAGTACCATTGTGGCTATATTACACTTTTTTTGGACCTCGATATCTTCACAACCGGAAGTTGTGGCAAATGAGGACCATATAGGTTGTGGACCCCATGGTCCACACTTTTATTCTCACTAGGCCCCATAGCCACGCACGTCGTAAGAATTTTTCTGCAGGGGGTAGACTTAGTACCATTGTGGCTATATTACTTTTTTTTTGGACCTCGATATCTTCACAACCGGAAGTTGTGGCAAATAAGGACCATATAGGTTGTGGACCCCATGGTCCCCACTTTTATTCTCACTAGGCCCAATAGCCACGCACGTCGTAGGAATTTTTCTGCAGGGGGTAGACTTAGTACCATTGTTGCTATATTACACTTTTTTGGACCTCGATATCTTCACAACCGGAAGTTGTGGCAAATAAGGACCATATAGGTTGTGGACCCCATGGTCCCCACTTTTATTCTCACTAGGCCCCATAGCCACGCAGGTCGTAGGAAATTTTCTGCAAGGGGTAGACTTAGTACCATTGTGGCTATATTACACTTTTTTTTTACCTTGATATCTTCACAACCGGAAGTTGTGGCAAATAAGGACCATATAGGTTGTGGACCCCATGGTCCCCACTTTTATTCTCACTAGGCCCCATAGCCACACACGTCGTAGGAATTTTTCTGCAGGGGGTAGACTTAGTACCATTGTGGCTATATTACACTTTTTTTGGACCTCGATATCTTCACAACCGGAAGTTGTGGCAAATAAGGACTATATAGGTTGTGGACCCAATGGTCCCCACTTTTATTCTCACTAGGCCCCATAGCCACGCACGTCGTAGGAATTTTTCTGCAGGGGGTAGACTTAGTACCATTGTGGCTATATTACACTTTTTTTGGACCTCGATATCTTCACAACCGGAAGTTGTGGCAAATAAGGACCATATAGGTTGTGGACCCCATGGTCCCCACTTTTATTCTCACTAGGCCCCATAGCCACGCACGTCGTAGGAATTTTTCTGCAGGGGGTAGACTTAGTACCATTGTGGCTATATTACACTTTTTTGGACCTCGATATCTTCACAACCGGAAGTTGTGGCAAATAAGGACCATATAGGTTGTGGACCCCATGGTCCCCACTTTTATTCTCACTATGTCCCATAGCCACGCACGTCGTAGGAATTTTTCTGCAGGGGGTAGACTTAGTACCATAGTGGCTATATTACACTTTTTTTGGACCTCGATATCTTCACAACCGGAAGTTGTGGCAAATAAGGACCATATAGGTTGTGGACCCCATGGTCTCCACTTTTATTCTCACTAGGCCCCATATCCACGCACGTCGTAGGAATTTTTCTGCAGGGGGTAGACTTAGTACCATTGTGGCTATATTACACTTTTTTTGGACCTCAATATCTTCACAACCGGAAGTTGTGGCAAATAAGGACCATATATGTTGTGGACCCCATGGTCCCCACTTTTATTCTCACTAGGCCCCATAGCCACGCACGTCGTAGGAATTTTTCTGCAGGGGGTAGACTTAGTACAATTGTGGCTATATTACACTTTTTTTGGACCTCGATATCTTCACAACCGGAAGTTGTGACAAACAAGGACCATATAGGTTGTGGACCCCATAGTCCCCACTTTTATTCTCACTAGGCCCCATAGCCACGCACGTCGTAGGAATTTTTCTGCAGGGGGTAGACTTAGTACCATTGTGGCTATATTACACTTTTTTGGACCTCGATATCTTCACAACCGGAAGTTGTGACAAATAAGGACCATATAGGTTGTGGACCCCATAGTCCCCACTTTTATTCTCACTAGGCCCCATAGCCACGCACGTCGAAGGAATTTTTCTGCAGGGGGTAGACTTAGTACCATTGTGGCTATATTACACTTTTTTTGGACCTCGATATCTTCACAACCAGAAGTTGTGGCAAATAAGGACCATATAGGTTGTGGACCCCATGGTCCCCACTTTTCTTCTCACTAGGCCCCATAGCCATGCACGTCGTAGGAATTTTTCTGCAGGGGGTAGACTTAGTACCATTGTGGCTATATTACACTTTTTTGGACCTCGATATCTTCACAACCGGAAGTTGTGGCAAATAAGGACCATATAGGTTGTGGACCCCATGGTCCCCACTTTTATTCTCACTAGGCCCCATAGCCACGCACGTCGTAGGAATTTTTCTGCAGGGGGTAGACTTAGTACCATTGTGGCTATATTACACTTTTTTTGGACCTCGATATCTTAACAACCGGAAGTTGTGGCAAATAAGGACCATATAGGTTGTGGACCCCATGGTCCCCATTTTTATTCTCACTAGGCATCATAGCCACGCACGTCGTAGGAATTTTTCTGCAGGGGGTAGACTTAGTACCATTGTGGCTATATTACACTTTTTTGGACTTCGATATCTTCACAACAGGAAGTTGTGGCAAATAAGGACCATATAGGTTGTGGACCCCATCGTCCCCACTTTGATTCTCACTAGGCCCCATAGCCACGCACGTCGTAGGAATTTTTCTGCAGGGGGTAGACTTAGTACCATTGTGGCTATATTACACTTTTTTTGGACCTCGATATCTTCACAACCGGAAGTTGTGGCAAATAAGGACCATATAGGTTGTGGACCCCATGGTCCCCACTTTTATTCTCACTAGGCCCCATAGCCATGCACGTCGTAGGAATTTTTCTGCAGGGGGTAGACTTAGTACCATTGTGGCTATATTACACTTTTTTTTGGACCTCGATATCTTCACAACCGGAAGTTGTGGCAAATAAGGACCATATAGGTTGTGGACCCCATGGTCCCCACTTTTATTCTCACTAGGCCCCATAGCCACGCAGGTCGTAGGAATTTTTCTGCAGGGGGTAGACTTAGTACCATTGTGGCTATATTACACTTTTTTTGGACCTCGATATCTTCACAACCGGAAGTTGTGGCAAATAAGGCCCATATAGGTTGTGGACCCCATGGTCCCCACTTTTATTCTCACTAGGCCCCATAGCCACGCACGTCGTAGGAATTTTTCTGCAGGGGGTAGACTTAGTACCATTGTGGCTATATTACACTTTTTTTGGACCTCGATATCTTCACAACCGGAAGTTGTGGCAAATAAGGACCATATAGGTTGTGGACCCCATGGTCCCCACTTTTATTCTCACTAGGCCCCATAGCCACGCAGGTCGTAGGAATTTTTCTGCAGGGGGTAGACTTAGTACCATTGTGGCTATATTACACTTTTTTTTTACCTCGATATCTTCACAACCGGAAGTTGTGGCAAATAAAGACCATATAGGTTGTGGACCCCATGGTCCCCACTTTTATTCTCACTAGGCCCCATAGCCACACACGTCGTAGGAATTTTTCTGCAGGGGGTAGACTTAGTACCATTGTGGCTATATTACACTTTTTTTTGGACCTCGATATCTTCACAACCGGAAGTTGTGGCAAATAAGGACCATATAGGTTGTGGACCCCATGGTCCCCACTTTAATTCTCACTAGGCCCCATAGCCACGCACGTCGTAGGAATTTTTCTGCACTCTCCGGGGATAATAAATTAAGAATTTAGAGTGTCCCATCTTTTGTCTCTGCGTAATATGTTTCGAAAATATAATCCTTGTTGATTCTATAAAATATAAAAAATCACAGAGACACATAGTTATTCTTAGAGAGGACAAATTTCGAACAAATGATATTGATGTATAAAAAACAAAAACTGAATTATTATTTTTAAAGATCAGCTATTTTAATTTTTTTTTATTTTTTAAGGATGCCGAACCGGAAGTACTTCATTAAAGGTTATTTTAAATGTATATCAAAAAAGATGGTTGATCCTGGCCACATTATCTAAAATAAAATCTGTTTTTAAATAACAAAAGAAGAAATCAGTCAAGGGGTCAGGTGGCGTATTGTCAAGAGTTTGTCATTATATGTTAATGGGGTGGGGGGTTATAGTGAATTCTGAAATAAAAAGACAGAATGCCAAAAATCTGATTTTTGAAATAGGAACATCTATTCAAACGTCGCGGCCCATATTTATATAAGATTTCTTTCACGATACTTAAATGAGTTTGAGAGTTTGATTTTACATTTAAAAAGGTACGTCTTGTTAAAAATGAAAGTCCTGCTATAAAACATTTAAAAATTAAATGTTCTCACTTAATCAAATTTTGAAGGCTGGATCAACAGTTAAAATAGAAAGAAATTATTTCAAATAAGAAAATTAATTTTTTAATCGCATGCTACGTTTTAACATTCCTATTCGAATGTCAAATATGTAACCAATTCCTTATTCGATATTCGTCAAAGGCATATCTTAAAATGTGGATCAAAATGTGGAATGTCGAATAAGTAACTATCTCCTTATTCGAAATCTGAATGTCGAATAAGTAACTGGTTACTTATTCGATATTCGAATGTCGAATAAGGAATAAGGAATAAGTAACCAACCTGACCCTTCTCGGTAATTACAGGTATCGTAGGCTCGACGAACTTCAAAGAACTGTTGTTTAGATAACATTTGTTTGGTATGGCTTGGGTTATTGTCAATTAACAACTTTCTAACATTTAATCAATTAATTGTCATACCTTTAGAAGAAAGGAATAATTAAACATTTCAAAATGTGGTAGAGCAAATTCGTCTTGTGTGCCGACACCTGTATTTATACAAAATAAATAATTATCTAAGGGAGGCCATCGTCATGTACCATTTGGACTTCCAGAATACGCCCGATTCGTAAAATCTAAGTTCCCGAGCCTATAGCGAATACGTAATAAAATATAACGAAGTTCTTTATATCGATATAACGAATTATGGTTATAACGAATTGATTCCCCTGTTCCCCTGAAATTCGTTATAACCAAGTTTTACTGTATTGGAAAGTTGAAGTCATTACGTTTGTCAAAGAGCCTTGTAAAGAAACAAATCGGCAAGCAATGGTGGACAATTCGTGTTCACATATAGATGCCAATTGGCTACTGAAAAACATGTCTACCAAACTAGAATCATTGATTTAAAAAAAGTCTTTTTATAATCGACTACCAGATATTTTTACCTGTGTTTCCGATCTTTTTAAAAAGCCTCGTTTAATCAACGGTGTCAAACGGAATTATGATTGTGAAAGTAAAATTGAAGTGTAATGTTGAGAAATAGAAAGTTTTAATGATATTATAAGATAAAAATTACTTAGAGTGGAGAATTTCCATCAGTTCTCTATTTTTAGAATCCAGCTTTCATTGTTGCATGTTATACTACTATCCCCGAACTAGGACTAACCCCGAATTAGTCCTAACGAAAATGTCTGCGTCGCCTAAACAAGAACCGAATAAAAATAAATGTAGGGGATATAATCGAATATGTTGTACATAAAATACTCAAAATGACTATTTAATGACTTTTTTTTTCTCTCAGTCACCTTTGATTTTTATATAAAACTCGAACTCAGTTAAAATGTACTAAAATGCATCCGTAATTTAGTGAAAATTCTTTGTTAGAAGAGAGATTGCAAGGATTCTTGTTTACGGGATGATGTCTCAGATGGGGTATACATATCTATTAACCTAAACGTCTAGAATTTAGGAGTACAAACGTAGAAATTTTGGCACGAATCAGCTAATATTACATACAAGTATACTTAATTGATTATCTAATTGGCTAAACGAATTGACAAATAAATCTTCTATTGACAGTTCAGCTTCCACCCCTAGTAAGAAATATAGTAAAAATTGCTTTGGTAAATATTTGTGTTCGATACGATAATTAAGATCACCAAAAGAATACAAACTTGTTTACTTTTTTCTTCACTGGACAAAACATATCCCATTTAAATGCCTTATCAAAACCAAATCTACGTAAATCTTGGTCAGTTTTGCTCATCTCTCGTGAACTTCTCCAGGTGATTGGTCCTTTGAAAAATCAAATTCCACCGGGATTGTGCGGTAGTGTCCTTCTCCTGTCGAGCACTATGGTAGAGGGGTCCACCAACCAGGGATTTACCTTAGCCGAGAAGGCTCCAAACATATAGGCATTAAGTGTTAGTACAGTAATGTTTGGTCCCCCTAGAAACAAATATGGGTCCATTGAAAAATCAAAGTCCACCGGGATTGTTTTGTAGGGTCCTTGTCTAGTCGAGCCCTATGGTAGAGGGGTCCACCAACCAGGGATCTAACTTTGCCGAGAAGGCTCTAAAAAGTTGGGCGTTAAGTGTTAGTACAGTAATGTTTGGTCCCCCTAGAAACAAATATAGGTCCATTGAAAAATCAAAGTCCACCAGGATTGTTTTGTAGGGTCCTTTTCCTGTCGAGCCCTATGGTTCAGGGGTCCATCAACCAGGGGTCAACCTTAGCCGAGAAGGGTAAAAAAGCTGGGCGTTAAGTGTTAGTACTGTAATGTTTGTTCCCCCAAGAAACAAATATGGGTCCATTGAAAAATCAAAGTCCACCGGGGTTGTTTTGTAGGGTCCTTGTCCTGTCGAGCCCTATGGTAAAAAAGCTGGGCGTTAAGTGTTAGTACAGTAATGTTTGGTCTCCCTAGAACAAATATGGGTCCATTGAAAAATCAAAATAGTCGCAGTTCAGGGATAGTAGTATAACAGGCGCAATCGAATAATTTTGAATGCCTAATTTTATTGCCGTCAATATTGATGTAATCAAAATTGAAAGACGTTTAGGTGTACATAAGCAACACAGCATTGCTTGTATGGATATTTATGTAATTGTGGATTCCAATACTAGGGTCGAATGTCATTGTTCCTTTCGTCAACAGAAAGGCCAATGGAAGGAATGACAGAGTTATGATTGTAACCTATCTCCTCTTTTGACAGTGCTTTTGATGGTACAACCATACTCAATTCAGCTGTTAAACAGTCAATATAATGTCTTTGAAAACAAAAATGAGGTTGTTTTGTGATTCATCTGCCAGTACAGCATATTGGCATGTAAGGAAGACAATAAAAATGGATGTTGCCTTGGTGCTCATCGAACCCTTGAAAGAGTTACTAGTAATTCTTTTCAAAACCAACGAACTCACAGACTTGACCTATGCAGAAAGAACGTCACCTTTTCATGTTATTCTTTAACTCATAGTTTTCAACTGAATCTATACTTGTTGTGAAATTATGGTTCCAGTTGATTAGTCTAGGCTCGCGATAATTTAGTCCTTTTGGCACAACATCGCGAAGTCGTTTTTAGCTCACCTGGGCCGAAGGTCCATGTGAGCTATTGTCATCAATTGGCGTCCGTCGTCGTCGTTGTCCGTCGTCGTTAACTTTTCTTTTAAAATCTTCTCCTCCTAAACCACTGAAGGGATTGCTTTGAAACTTTGCACACTTCATCTATGGGATGTCTTCTACCAAGATTGCACAAATGGTGACCCCTGTCCAAATAGCATGACCGCCGTTACTAAAAATAGACCAGTGGGGGTCAGACTACTGTTTTTGGCTTGTAAATCAAAAAGTATAAGAGATAGATGAAATCTGATGCCACGCTACTGCTTCAGCATCAAAAGCTCTACAAAAGTCGCCATTGAGTCAAAGTTGTCAGATGACCCCTAATAGGGGATACAGCCCCTTAAAGGCTAAAACTAGTGTTTTGGCCTACACAATGAAAACTATTACAGATAGAGAAAAGCTGTTGCTTGCTTAAATGATCAGCTTATTTAGCTCTACAAAAGTCGTCATAGGGTTGAAGTTGTCGGATGACCCCTTATAGGTGTTACAGCCCCTTAAAGGCGAAAAATAGTGTTTTTGGCCTATAGAATGAAAACATTGCAGATAGAGAAAAGCTGTTGCTTGCTTAAATGTTCTCCTCATTTAGCTCTACAAAAGTCTCCCAAGGGTTGAAGTTCTCAGATGACCCCTATTCGGGGTTACAGCTCTTAATGGCTAAAAAATAGTGTTTTTTTTGCCTCTAGAATGAAAACTTTTGCAGATAAAGAAAAGCTCTTGCTTGCTTAAATGTTCAGCTCATTAAGCTCTACAAAAGTCGTCTAGGGTTGAAGTTGTCAGATGACCCCTTACAGGGGTTACAGCCCCTTAAAGGCGAAAAATAGTGTTTTTGGACTATAGAATGAAAACTATTGCAGATAGAGAAAAACTGTTGCTTGCTTAAATGATCCGCTCATTCAGCTCTACAAAAGTCTTCATAAGGTGGAAGTTGTCAGAAGATCCCTTATAGGGGTTACAGCCCCTTAACAGTGAAAAATAGTGTTTTTGGCCAAAAAATGAAAACTATTGCAGATAAAGCTGTTGCTTGCTTAAATGTTCAGCTCATTTAGCTCTAAAAAAGTCTCCATAGGGTCCAAGTTGTCAGATAACCCCTTATAGGGGTTACAGCCCCTTAAAGGCAAAAAAAGTGTTTTTGGCCTACAGAATGAAAACTATTGCATATAGAAAAAATCTGTTGCTTGCTTACATGTTCAGCTTATTCAGCTCTACAAAATTATTCATAGGGTTGACATCAAAACCAGGTGAGCGATTCAGGCTCCTGGGAGCCTCTTGTTTCATTTCCAATGGATTGCTTTTAAAATTGTGTGCTTTATAAACAACAGTACCATTATATTCAGGATGTGATATTCCTTTCATTATAACAAAATCGACTTGAACAATTAAATTTTTCAATAAGAGATCGAAGAATTTCGAAAAAAAGATTTCACAAACTTGTGGTATCGATAACCTTGTTAGCTCACCTGACCCGAAGAGTCGTGTGAGCTATTGTCATCGTAAAGCGTCCGTCGTCCGTCCGTTTATTTTTCTTCAACCATCTTCTTCTCTGAAACCACCGATGGGATTGCTTTAAAACTTTGTACTCTTGATCATTAGGATGTCCTCTTCCAAGTTTGTGAAATTTGTGAACGTCAACCAACAAACATGGCTGCCGTTACTAAATATAGAACAGGGGGGTCAGACCATAGTTTTTAGCTTACAGCTCAAAAAGTATAAGAGATAGAGAAAATCCGAAGCAACCATCCTTCTTCAGCATCAAAAGCTCTTCAAAACTTTCCATTGAGTCAAAGTTGTGGGACGACTCCTTATAGGAGTTATTTCCCCTTAATCGTCAAAATTGACCATTTTCACAGTTTTTTTACTTTATCTTGAAAACTGTAAGTGCTAGAGGAAAAGTTAGCATTGCAAAATTGTTCAGCTCATTGAGATCTACAAAAATGATATCAGGGTCAAAATTGTCAGATCAACCGTTTAAGAGTTATCCCCCTTTAACTGATTTTTCTATCAATTTTAACTGATTTTTAAAAATCTTCTTCTCTGAAACCACTGGTGGAATTTATTTGAAACTTTGTACATTCGATCTTTAGGATGCGTTCTACCAAGTTTGTGAAATTTGTGAATGTTGACAAACTAACATGGCCGCCGTTGCTACAAATAGAACAGGGGGATCAGACCACAGTTTTTAGCTTATAGCTCAAAAAGTATAAGAGATAGGGAAAATCCGAAGCAACCATCCTTCTTCAGCATCAAAAGCTCTACAAAACTTTCCATTGAGTCAAAGTTGTGGGACAACTCCTTATAGGAGTTATTTCCCCTTAATCGCCAAAATTGACCATTTTCACAGTTTTTGGAATTTATCTTGAAAACTGTAAGTGTTAGAGGAAAAGTTGTTCAGCTCATTAAGATCTACAAAAATAATTGAAGGGAAAAATTGTCAGATCATCCTTTTAAGTGTTTTCAATCAATATTAACTTAATATGTTAGTTTTGTTTTTATCAAATGGAAAGCTTTGTAACTTTGTATTCTTGGTCTAAAAAGTGTTTTCTATTAACTAGTTTCTTTAATGTTACTTACCAAGTACATGTAGACCGTGTTGCACACTAAGTAAGAGGCTTTAGCATTAGCGATCAGATGAGCGATTCAGGCTCATGTGAGCCTCTAGTTTGAGTATTTTTTCATTATTAAAATCAGAAACACGACTGCAGATCGGAGCATATCTTACTAACTGTGAAATGTAAACTTCGTAAGCAAATGCTAATGGAACATCTCCTTCAAGAAAAGGAAAATTAATAATATGGAATCTAAAGTCGTCACGTTTATCATATACTTTGGTTTGTAATTTTTCGTCAATAATACTTAAATCCAAATCCAAAAAAGGACATATATTACCTGTAGTGTTAGATTTGAAAGTCCAACACAGAATACACGTTGTCAAAAAGCCTTGTGAGTCCACCATGGACTGCATGTGTCCAAAGCATTTTACAATCCATATAAGGCCTCCAACGTACAGTTCGTATTGGGTTCAACGTGTTGCGGTTATTTGAAAATAACTGAAAACGGATAAAGATATCAAAATTCAGTCAGGTTAAAAGTGATCAGCAACTTCAGATTTACCTGCCCTGAAAGTTATTGCCCTTTTTCATGATTATTTATGAATTTTGCACTTATTAAGCTCAATAATTTGAAAACTATTTAAGATAAGATAGTACACTACGATCTACAAAATATGAAGCAGAGTGAAAGTTGTTCATTTTAGAAATTATTCCCTTTAGAAAGTCAAAAGAAGAATTAATAATTGCTTTCAATTGCTAAAATATTACTCTACACTTTACTGCATTAAGTTAAACCATTTTGTCAGATGGCCTCTTTTTCAATGTCAAACAGTTTTTGTCTTATAGTGTAGAGTTCAAGCATTTAAGTAAGGCTCCTGGTAGCCTCTTATTGTTTTAATAAATATTAATTCTCTATCTATTTCTATTTGTAAGTATCTATTTTTAAGGCTGATTTGTTAAATATAAATATATATATATATATACATTCATAGAGCAAATAAAGAAAAAAATAGAGCAATGGATAAAGGAAGACAAAAAGTGTGTACATACGAGAGCAGCTGAGCATGTCTTAAAGGTAGTTCAAGAAGAAAACTGCGTAACCATCACAGGGCCTTCTGGATGTGGAAAGACTTTCACAGCTAGACACACAGCTTTGATTTTAAAAACAAAAGGATATGACATCATTCCTATCATCACACCTTCAAAACTTATAGACTATTACAAACCAGGAAGAAAGACGTGTTTTATTGTAGATGACATATGTGGAAAATTTACAGCAAACAAACAACAGGTTGACATGTGGAGACAAGTTTTACCTGTCATAGAAAAAATCATAAAGGACAAAAGTTGTAAGATTATTATATCATGTCGTCTTCAGGTCTTTTATGATGATGCTTTTAAATTGTTAACTCCCTTTATGCGCTGTGAGTGTAACTTGGCTTCTACCAAAATCTGTTTGACACTGTCAGAGAAATCAAATATGATCAAGCAATACACTGATGTAAATATTAGTGAAGGGGAAATAGCTGAATCTTTGGATTGTATTGGCTCATTGCTTCCCCTTTTATGTTCATTATACAAGGTTGATAGTGGAAAACCTATTATGGACTTTTTACAAAATCCTTTTGATCAAATAAAGGGTGAGTTAGATGCTCTGTTTCATCAGCCAGGCGATGGTGGTAAGTACAAGATTTGTGCATTAGCTCTAATTGTTCTGTTTAACAACAACCTAGAAGACAAATGGTTTCAAGGTAAGGTAACGGATCAAGAGAGCCGTTTATTTAGTGAGCTGTGTAATGCTTGCAGCCTTCCATCAGGATTGTCCAAGAAAACAATACACACTGCTTTGAAGACATTATTGAATGCCTATGTTCAGAAAGAGAATACTTCATATAAAGCTGTTCATGATAAGATTTTTGACTTCCTGGTCTGGTACTTTGGACAAAACATAATTGATTCTATGATTGATCATGGGAATGCTGAACCTCTGCATGAAAGAATGCGCTATAATCTTGAAAACAGTGATGCATCAAAGAATAATGGAATCATTGATAAATCAGAAGATATGAAGTTCATTATAGATATACCAGAGGAATATTTGACCAATTATATAGTCAGATTAGTGAAACAATGGTCTGATGGTAAGGTTGTTAAAGTATTCGGTAACTTAAACATGAAGAATCAATTATTTAGACAGGAATTTTTAAGTTACCTTAACCAGCTGGATATAGAAACACAAATTGATCTTGTAACCCGTAGAGATGAAGAAAATAATTCAGAATGGTTCTTCGATAGAGAAGGAAGTAAACCGTTATTAGAGTCATGCTATCATGGGTATAAAGATTTCATAGAATGGATGTTATCTTTGAAAGTTGACATTAATCTTTCAGATGATAACAAAAGAACTGCCTTGTATTGGACATGTGAAAACAACAATATCGAAATGGTAAGAAAAGTGTTAGAGAGAAATCCTGATGTGAACCTTACTGATACTTTGGGACGGTCTCCACTGCATTTGGCATGTAATAATGATAATCTAGCTATATCAAAAATGTTATTAGAGAGAAACCCAGTTGTTAATCTCGCTGATCAGTTAGGATGGACTCCACTAAGATTGGCAATTGATAAAAATAATTTAGATATTGTAAGTTTATTGTTAGACAGAAATTCTAATGAAATTCTGACAAAAAGGGACGGACAGTCTCCACTGTATTGGGCTTGTCTAAATAATAATCTGGATATAGTAAGGATGCTGTTGGAGAGGAATCCTGATGTTGAACTTACTGATTGGTCGGGACAGACTCCACTCTACTGGGCATATAGGCATAATAATCTAGATATGGTAAAGATGTTGTTAAAGAGGAATCATAATGTGAACATGACTGATGGGCTGGGACAATCCCTACTGTATTTGTTCTTTCATAACAATGATAAAGATATGGTGAAAATTTTGTTAGAGAAGAATCTTGATGTCAACTTGACTGATCAGTTGGGAAAGACCTTACTGCACTTGGCATGTGAAAATGATAATCTAGATATGGTAAAGATATTGTTAGAGAAGAATCCTGATGTTAACCAGACTGGTAAGTTTAGACAGACACCACTGCACTTAGCATGTTGTAATAACAATCCAGATATGGTAACGATGTTGTTAGAGAAGAATCCTGATGTTAACCAGACTGACGAAGACGGATGGTCACCACTGTACTGGGCATGTTATAAGAATAATCTAGATATGGCAAAGATATTGTTAGAGAAGAACCCTAATGTTAACCAGACTGGTAAGTTTAGACAGACAGCATTGCACTTAGCATGTTGTAATAACAATTCAGATATGGTAAAGATGTTTTTAGAGAAGAATCCTGATGTTAACAAAACTGACGAGAAAGGACGGTCACCACTGTACTTGGCATGTGAAAATGATAATCTAGATATGGTAAAGATATTGTTAGAGAATAATCCTGATGTCAACAAAACTGACGAGGAAGGATGGTCTCCATTGTACTGGGCATGTGACCATAATAATCTAGATATGGTAAAGATATTGTTAGAGAAGAACCCTAATGTTAACAAGTCTGATATGTATAGACAGACACCACTGTACTTAGCATGTTTAAATAACAATCCAGATATGGTAAAGATGTTGTTAGAGAAGAATCCTGATGTTAACCAGACTGACGAAGACGGATGGTCACCACTGCACTTGGCATGTCATAAGAATAATCTAGATATGGTAATGATATTGTTAGAGAATAATTCTGATGTCAACAAAACTGACGAGGAAGGACGGTCACCACTGTACTGGGCATGTGAACATGATAATCTAAATATTGCAAAGATATTGTTAGAGAATAATTCTGAAATTAACAAAACTGACGATGAAGGACGGTCACCACTGTCCTGTGCATGTGAACATGATAATCTAGATATGGTTAAGATATTGTTAGAGAAGAATCCCGATGTCAACAAAACTGACGAGGAAGGATGGTCACCACTGTACTGGGCATGTGAACATAATAATCTAGATATGGTAAAGATATTGTTAGAGAATACTTCTGATATTAACAAAACTGACGATGAAGGACGGTCACCACTGTCCTTTGCATGTGAACATGATAATCTAGATATGGTTAAGATATTGTTAGAGAAGAATCCTGATGTCAACAAAACTGACGAGGAAGGACGGTCACCACTGTACTTGGCATGTAAACATGATAATCTAGATATGGTAAAGATATTGTTAGAGAAGAATCCTAATGTTAACCAGACTGGTTGGTATGGACAGTCACCACTGTACTGGGCATGTAAGAATAATAACCTAGATATGGTAAAGATATTGTTAGAGAAGAATCCTAATGTTAACCAGACTGACGAAGACGGATGGTCACCACTGTACTGGGCATGTTATAAGAATAATCTAGATATGGCAAAGATATTGTTAGAGAAGAACCCTAATGTTAACCAGACTGGTAAGTTTAGACAGACAGCATTGCACTTAGCATGTTGTAATAACAATTCAGATATGGTAAAGATGTTTTTAGAGAAGAATCCTGATGTTAACAAAACTGACGAGAAAGGACGGTCACCACTGTACTTGGCATGTGAAAATGATAATCTAGATATGGTAAAGATATTGTTAGAGAATAATCCTGATGTCAACAAAACTGACGAGGAAGGATGGTCTCCATTGTACTGGGCATGTGACCATAATAATCTAGATATGGTAAAGATATTGTTAGAGAAGAACCCTAATGTTAACAAGTCTGATATGTATAGACAGACACCACTGTACTTAGCATGTTTAAATAACAATCCAGATATGGTAAAGATGTTGTTAGAGAAGAATCCTGATGTTAACCAGACTGACGAAGACGGATGGTCACCACTGCACTTGGCATGTCATAAGAATAATCTAGATATGGTAATGATATTGTTAGAGAATAATTCTGATGTCAACAAAACTGACGAGGAAGGACGGTCACCACTGTACTGGGCATGTGAACATGATAATCTAAATATTGCAAAGATATTGTTAGAGAATAATTCTGAAATTAACAAAACTGACGATGAAGGACGGTCACCACTGTCCTGTGCATGTGAACATGATAATCTAGATATGGTTAAGATATTGTTAGAGAAGAATCCCGATGTCAACAAAACTGACGAGGAAGGATGGTCACCACTGTACTGGGCATGTGAACATAATAATCTAGATATGGTAAAGATATTGTTAGAGAATACTTCTGATATTAACAAAACTGACGATGAAGGACGGTCACCACTGTCCTTTGCATGTGAACATGATAATCTAGA
The DNA here is from genome assembly GCA_963971305.1 of Arcuatula senhousia. Taxonomy (NCBI): domain Eukaryota; kingdom Metazoa; phylum Mollusca; class Bivalvia; order Mytilida; family Mytilidae; genus Arcuatula; species Arcuatula senhousia. The sequence continues at coordinate 16,339,464 of OZ020313.1, forward strand.
TATGGTTAAGATATTGTTAGAGAAGAATCCTGATGTCAACAAAACTGACGAGGAAGGACGGTCACCACTGTACTTGGCATGTAAACATGATAATCTAGATATGGTAAAGATATTGTTAGAGAAGAATCCTAATGTTAACCAGACTGGTTGGTATGGACAGTCACCACTGTACTGGGCATGTAAGAATAATAACCTAGATATGGTAAAGATATTGTTAGAGAAGAATCCTAATGTTAACCAGACTGGTTGGTATGGACAGTCACCACTGTACCTTGCATGTAAGAATAATAATCTAGATATGGTAAAGATGTTGTTAGAGAAGAATCCTGATGTAAACCGGACTAATGAGGATGGGCGGTCACCACTGTACTTGGCATGCGAGAATAATAATCTAGATATGGTAAAGTTATTGTTAGAGAAGAAACCTGATGTTAACCAGACCGAATACTCTGGAAAGTCACCACTGTACTTGGCATGTGAGAATAATAATCTAGATATGGTAAGGATATTGTTAGAGAAGAACCCTAATGTTAACCAGTCTGATATGTATAGACAGACACCACTGCACTTAGCATGTTTAAATAACAATCCAGATATGGCAAAGATGTTGTTAGAGAATACTTCTGATATTAACAAAACTGACGCTGAAGGACGGTCACCACTGTACTGGCCATGTTATAAGAATAATCTAGATATTGTAAAGATATTGTTAGAGAATAATTCTGATGTTATCAAAACTGACGAGAAAGGACGGTCACCACTGTTTTGTGCATGTGAACATGATAATCTAGATATGATAAAAATTTTGTTAGAGAATAATTCCGATGTTCACAAAACTGACGAGGAAGGACGGTCACCACTGTACTGGGCATGTTATAAGGATAATCTAGATATGGTAAAGATTTTGTTGGAGAAGAATCCTGATGTTAACCAGACTGGTAATTATAGACAGACACCACTGCACTTAGCCTGTGGTTATAACAATCTAGATATGGTAAAGATATTGTTAGAGAAGAATCCTGATGTTAACAAAACTGACGAGGCAGGATGGTCACCACTGTACTTGGCATGTGAAAACGATAATCTAGATATGGTAAAGATGTTGTTAGAGAAGAATCCTGATGTTAACCAGACTGATGGGATTGGACGGTCACTACTGTACATGGCATGTATGAATAATAATCTAGATATGGTAAAGGTGTTGTTAGAGAAGAATCCTGATGTTAATCTGACTGACGAGGAAGGACTGTCACCACTGTACTGGGCATGTGAACATGATAATCTAGATATGGTAAAGATATTGTTAGAGAAGTATCCTAATGTTCACAAAACTGACGAGGCAGGACGGTCACCACTGTACTGGGCATGTGATAATAATAATCTAGATATGGTAAAGATGTTGTTAGAGAAGAATCCTGATGTTAACCAGACTGATTGGATTGGACGGTCACCACTGTACATGGCATGTATGAATAATAATCTAGACATGGTAAAGATGTTGTTAGAGAAGAATCCTGATGTTAACCTGACTGATTGGAATGGAAAGTCACCACTGTACTGGGCATGTGAGAATAATAATCTAGATATGGTAAGGATATTGTTAGATAAAACTCCTGATGTGAGCCAGATTGGTAAGAATGGGCGATCACCACTGGACTTGGCACGTATGAATGGTAATGTAGATATTGTAAGTATTTTGTTGGAAAAGAACATTATGTCAACCTGACTGATAGACATGGGGAGTCTCCACTGTACTTGGCATGTCATCGTAATAATCTGGGTATGTTCATTAAGTTGTTAGAGAGGATCCCAATGGGTAGTATTATACAATTGGTTATTTTTAATATTTCTTACGCATAAAAATAAAAACGTGGGTAATTTTCTTTTAAGATTTGTTAATGCAAAAGTATTAACAATTAGAAATTGTCATCCAGGAAGTTTTCGCACCGTTTTTCTTTCGTGGTATGACGACAGAATTTTAATTCGCGCAGTTTTGAATTCGCGCTGAAATGTTATTGTCCGTAGACTAAAGCCGAGGACAAGTACATTTGCGCAGTTTAATTTTCGTGCTAGCATTTTCACCGCGAAAATAAAACTGCCGTGAAAATTTCCCGGTTTTGGTAGTATGAAACTTTTAAAGAAAAATACTAGTAGTGTTTATTGTCTTGTAAAAAAAACGACCAAAAAGTAAGCGTATGTATGTGTGAATAGTGTAAAGTACATACAGACCTTGTTTGTACTAGTTTTCTTCTAAGTTCAGGCGGTATAGACACACCATATTCATGATATATTGATTGGTTTAGAAGGTCTTTTTGACAGCTTTAGCATTCTTGACCTATTAACTTTAAACTGCTGTTGCAAGAAATTGCTTATTGTCATTCCTTGGGATCAATAAAATGATATAGTACCTACTTTAAATCTAATATGACTTGTTAGCAATCTGTATAGGTTCAGACGAACGAATAAACCTTTTCTTGTATCCCCTCTAAACATCAGAAGAATAACACCATATAACATTGCCTTTTTAGCAATCCTCTGAAGTAACGCTGGATTCAGCAATTTATAAGGAACCGATCATTTAACTTAACAGGCGCCTTGTTTGTTTATTTTTGACAGATTTTTTTAAAAGGTGTCTTAAAAATAATATTTCCAATATAATCATTCTTTATATTACAAAAATCCTTCTCATGAACATTTTTTCTTCACCTTTGCTGTCAAAGTATTTTGTTCATAAAAATATGATGGATTATACTTTGGGAGGCCTTCCCATTTCCAGTTAAAAAGTCGATGCCTTTTCCCGAACTAAAAGAGGTTTTCTGAAGTAAGATAAACAGTTAATTTATGTATATGCATAACTAAAGATATCTGAATTTGCTTTGACATTGGAAACTGTACTGTCATTACTGAGGGGTTTCTATGTCCAAGAGAGTTAATGTTTCAATAGGAGAAACAATTACGCCATTCAGATTGGGCAAACCATGCATTAAGACGTTCGATAGAATTTCAACATTATGTGTATACGATTACATTTATCTATTGAAATGTATTCTAAAATAAAAAAGACAACAATTGTATGGTATTCTTTCTATAATTTCTTTATCTTTGACTTATTTAATTAACATGTAATTCCTGAATTGTTATTTTCATATGTGTAAAGGTCTATCTATTTATTATTTTGTTGCTCTTATTTTTAAATAAAAATCTGTTATTTCCTACCGTTAGTATATTCATAATATTTTATTATTTTTTATTCTTTTAAAGGAATAAAAATGACAACAAAGTTCCAGACAATAAATTTTACTACGCCTGACGAGCGTTTCGTCTATTCAAGACTCATCAGAGGCGCTCTACCAAAACTATTGAAAATACCAAAAATATAAATGTATGATTATGAAGAGCATAGAACAATAAAACAAAAAAATTCAAACTGGGGAACCAAATTATTACTAAGATGATCAACCTATGTCTGGGGAAGGGAGAACTTAAGGGTTTAGACAATTTTAACATTTAAACGGATAACTTTAAGCTTTGATGTGTTCTCCAACACAAAAATATACATTGATTATTCATCACATAATCTTAATGTATATTTTGAAATTCATTACATGTAAAAAATTAAAAGTGTTAAAAATAAATGGTATAAAAGGATTAAACAATGATGTGTTTATCATAGCTTGTTTTTGTAGCATTCATAAAGCAAATAACCCCCCCCCCAAAAAAAAAAACCATTTTAAAACCAATGCAGACCGCAACAAGTGAACATCCCAATTTGATATGTGTCAAATGGTTTTATAAGAAATAAAATTAAAAACAAAACTACCGGACATGGAGAATAAACTTCAGATGTCAGAGAAAAAAATAATACAAAACATAGCAGACACACTGACTGGTGAAATTTAGGATAGCAATGGTACAAACTTAGTGCAGGCATTTCAATAGAACTAGGTAAAAGGGTGCCAAACCTCTTCCTCTTCTATTATGATCTTAGTATCTTAAAACTATTATTTCAACACACAGACCGAATAATTCAAAGCAATGAAGAAAGTATAAATGTTTTGCACATGATAAAAATGTAAAATAAAGAAACAAAGAAGAACCAAGTTTTAACAACAGAAGTCCAGGAGACTAAATATGTAAAAAATTCTGTCCAAAAAAAAGGTAATAACAAAACTACCGAACTTGAATGATCAATCTCATAGTCCAGAGAAAATCACAAAAACGAATCAGTCATACCGAAGAATTGGTGGATCGCAATGGTCCTGACTTGGTACAGGCATTTCAAACGAAATGGTGGGTTGAACCAGGTTTTATGGCGCCAAACCTCCCTCTTCCATTGCGATCTTAGGATCCGGTAATGACCATAGAACACAACATAGTTGTGAGACACAATAGGGATATTGAGGTGATCATCTCAGTACAGCAGACTAGTCAAACACTAGTTAAAACAATAAACCACCATATTTTTTAACTCAATTTTGAACTTTTCTACTAGTGGCTGATTTGATAGTAAACTCAGGTTCCGATGAACGATAAAAAGAACAAGAATGGTAGTTGTTTTGTATAACAATTAAGAAAATCACAAAGTGAAAGAAAGACTTAGGCATAGTGGACTGAGGTAAAGTTACAGAAATAATAAGAAGTATCTATGAAAGCATATGGTGGTTGTATTTATGTAGTTACATTGAAACAAACTTAACCTTAACAAGAGGCTCCCAGGAGCCTGAATCGCTCACCTTGTCTTGATGTCGACACTTTAAATAATTTTGTAGAGCTAAATGAGCTGAACATTTTAGCAAGCAACAGCTTTTCTCTATCTGCTATAATTTTCATTCCATACGCCAAAAACATGAAAAACCGTTATTTAGAGACCATAACCCCTATTAGGGGTCATCTGAAAACTTCAATCCTATGAAGATTTTTGTAGAGCTTAATGAGCTGAACATTTAAGCAAGCAACAGCTTCTCTCTATCTGCTATAGTTTTCATTCCATACGCCAAAAACATGAAAAAAAGTTATTCTAGAGGCCTTAACCCATATAAGGGACCATCAGACAACTTCGACCTTATGGAAACTTTGGTAGAGCTAAATGAGCTGATTGTTTAAGCAAGCAACAGCTTTTCTCTATTTGCTATAGTTTTCATTCTATAGGCCAAAAACATGAAAAAACCACGTTATTTTAAGGGCAGTAACCCAAATAACCATAAGGAGACTTTTGTAGAGCTAAATGAACGGCGGCCATGCTTTTTGTTCGGCAGTCACCCACGTGAAATCTTGGTAGAGGACATCCCAAAGATGAAGTGTGTAAAGTTTCAAAGTGATCCCTCCAGTAGTTTCAGAAGAGGAGATTTTCAAAGAAAAGTTAATGACGACGACGACGGATGCCAAGTGATGACATAGCTCACATGGACCTTTGGTCCAGATGACTTTAAAAGGGGGAACGTCTCCATGGACACGGATCTATGCTACCACAAATGGTACCAAACAGAATCTAAAGGTCTGACAATTACAGCTATCAAATGGGAGAGAAAAATACAAAACCAAAAACGTGTATAAATTTTGCCGTATATCGATATTTCAAGTAATGACCTCCCATCAGCAGCATTTGAATCAAAACTTTGGAAAGTCAAAAACCGAAGGTATATTGAATGAAAGTACTCAAAGCCAAAAGGTTCGGACATGGAAGCCAAATCCAGCACGGAGGATATCGACCATGTGCAGTACAAGGAAAGAAACCTGGTGTTTTAAACAATTTTGAATTTAACAATCGTGAATTTCAATTACAAAAATATTCTAAATTAATGGTAAATTAGTGTTAGACAAGTCTGACGACCAGGCTTGTGTTTATCCTTGGGCACTTTTTCCTAGGAGAAAAGTTTATCATTCCAAACTATTCTACCGTGTGGGATCCGAGTGGCAAATATGCCCACATCAGCACTTTGCTTGTCGGTAAAAGTCCACTCAAGATCACCCATGACCAGAAACCTGACTTCGGGTCAGGCAGCTTTGCCCACAAACCGACTATGATGTGTGCCCCAAGTGGTAAATGGAACAGCCCTGTCATAATAAATACCGGGGTCGTCAGGCTATATTGCGGAAAAACTGACTGCTAACCAAAGTGGTGCATCATGCATGCTTGGAAAATGTCACGTTCAACGCACGTTTAAGAAACTGATAAAAGTCTCTGTAAGAGTAGGTTCTCCATGCAGGAGGATAAATTTCCCGTTCCTACCAATCACTCCATTTCCCAATGGCAGTAAAAACTTTCCTCCACGATATTTATCTTTTCTCTATTTCATCATCATTTTATGTCTATTCTTTCACCTCCTTCATGTCCATCTCACGGATATAACCTGAAATGGAAGTAAAGCAAAACCTAACTTAGTCTAACCAAACTTATTGCAAATCATTCTAATAAAAGCGTAACAGATACATGAGAAATTTTCGTAATGATCCGGCCTCAACAGGATCTATGAACTATGTCTCAAAGCCGATTAAAAAGGATTTGTATACAGTTTGTCATTCTGAAGGGTCTAATTAGTCTCATGTCAAGAAAAGCTCTACAAACATGTTCATATTGGTTCTGTGCGTGACGGAAAATTGTGGTGCGAGAGGTCTGAAAGTTGCTGATGATGTACAGTTACTCTGCCATTCAAAATATTCTAATGTCTGGTTTCGGAAAATAGGATTGACGTTTATTTTAAAGTAATCATTTCAATAAACATAAAAAAGTAATTTATCACACTTCACTTGAATATCAAATGGATGCTGCCTAAGGCTATGTATACAGTTTGTCATACTGAACCTGCCTGACAAGTGTCAAATCAGTCTCATGTCAAGAAAGCTCCACGAACATGTTCATATTGGTCCTGACCGTGACAGAAAATGGTAGAGTGACAGGTCTGAAAGTTGCTAATGTCGTACAGTCACTCTGCAGTCAGAACGGTGGTCAGAACGAGACAAAAGAATATGCGCTCTTCAGTAAATAAGGTAGAATTTGATTCGGCATGTTTACGTAGTAACTATGGGCATTAAAAAGTTTATTAGAGCAACTTTTAAAATCAAATGTGATAGAAAATATGTAAAATGAAAGTAAACAACACCGAATTTGCCTTGATTTATTAAATATGCAGCGTGAAAAGACCACATTTCTCATGTTAAGTGATATTATGGGGTCTGATTTCCTTTGTGGCAAATAAAACATCATGCTCCAAAAAATCCGAAAAAAATATATCCAACAGATAAGACTCCATTCTTTCTGATAAAAAAATCCTGAACCCGTCGCTATAGCGGTATTGATCAAAATGATTGTCAAAGCTGTGCTAATTTCATAAGTTATTCGTAAATCCCCCTTTCTAAATATAGACATTTTCATTCATAAAATAAATGTATTGAGAGTATCTCATACCCAGATAAAATTGCAATGGTCTACTCGACTCCTAAAATATTTTTTTCTTTAATTCTGCAATATATAAGGCCTTAAATGGTGAAACTGTTTAAATTTTACTTTTTATTAATATAATGCATGTCTTTGTAATAAAATGACAATAAGCAAATGTTAAATGACGTTTTAGAAGGGGGGTTCTATTAAGTGAAGTTTGTTCGATTTGTAAAACTGTAATCGTCTCCCTTCATTTGCCTAGCAACGTTTTAGACTTGCTTGTGACAAAAAAAACATTTTTCTCCGATTTCCTTAAAATTTTGTCAACAAAACAAGCATAAGATTGGTCGTCATCCGTCAAAGTATGTAACCCGTCGCACGTACCATTATTTTTAAATTCAACATGTTTATCACCTTTATAGAGTTCCGGTTATTCCTTAGAGATAATAAATTCCTTTTTTGTCGCAAATTATTATTCTATGCGTAAAACATCCTAACTAAGGAAAAAGAACAATATTTTGTCCATTCACTTGTACCCGAACTTGAAAATAACCATGACCTACTTTTTATTATCCAAAAGATTAAGTTGGTGATTTCAACTCATCGCGTCATTCAAAATGATATGTTTTTCGAATCAGTTAGATATACAAATTATTTACAAGGGAGATAATATTTTGTCACCACCTGTCTGACTGTCTGCCTATAAAATATTCTCTTTTAAGGTTTCGAAAAAAAACCTTGACCTTACTTACAAAACATTTTATTCTAAAACAATCATTTATATAAACAACATTTAAAAGGTAATTTTATCACACTTCACTTGAGCGACTTTGCATAGCGTTGAAGGTTTTTTTTTTTCATTTGAGCAAACGTCACTCACAGATTTATTTATTATATATTTATAAGTTTCATTTTTAAAAGTTTGGTTATATAGATAAAAACATAAAAATCGCATAACAAAACACACTTAAATTCAATTGGTTCTTAACAGAAACCAATGATTTAATTATCATTATGGGAGCTGTCAATGGGAGTCCTCCTCCTCTTACGGAATATATTGATATCTACGTGAATACATTTTTCCCGCGTTCGATTTTTGACTAATTGTGCGAGAGAGTTTTTTCATGCCTCCGCAACAACATGTCACAGAAGTCATCAAGTTTTACTCGCATAAGTACAAATGTACGTAAATCCGTCCGTGTGAATTTCCTTCAATTCTCTCTCTGAAACCCTACATGAGAATGATTTTTTTACTTCTTGTTCAGGACAACGCTAATGAAAATAACGCAAATATTTCCCTCAATTATTTCTCATAAAATTTTGATATTTGGCAGGGAAACTACATACGTCTACATACTTGTTGTACTCAGTACTACTTTCTGTTATAGGGCTTACGGGGGCATCTGTGTCCCATTGACACATTCCTTTTTTATTTTATCGATCGGTACATCAACTTCAACTAAAACAAAACATTGAAAAAGTAGGTGCACGTTTTTTTCTTGAAAGCAAGGCACATTAAAAAGTTAAAACAAACATTGGTAGAGAAGCAAATATTGCTACCAGACTAAATCATCTTATTAAAGAAAGGGTACATTTGAAGATTATTATGTCACCCCAGACGAAAGTCGGGTGACATGTTGTTGTTCTATTGGCCGCCATTTTATTCTTCCGCAAAATTTTGTCCGACGTTTTTCTCTGTGATGGGTGAATGGAATGACATGAAACTCCAAGGTAGTCATTTGAAGTTGTCGCGTGGACGTTTAAATTTTTTCCAAGATGGCTGCAATTTTCAAAATTGCCGCCGGTAGAACCGATTATTTTACGCCTTATATCTTGGTAACCTAGGTGCTAGGGCGGCTAAAATTTTGCATGTGGATAGACAAATATATTATCTCGGAATTGATCCAAAAAGATGTGAAGCTATATTTACCGTTTATGCGTTATTTGCGAAAATGGCAACTGGGGTGACATCTGCTGTTGCTCGCAATTGCAATTCTAGATAGATAATTTATTTCTCACAGAATGCTTCGTAAATCCATGATTTTCACGAGACTGTTGATAAATTGGTTTTGATATTACTTGCTTAACATTAATATTGAAACTCTATTAGCTGCTGCTATTGGATAGTAAACTTATATTAAATACCGTTATTATAACGACCAGAAATGCCGCAAACATCGATATCTTACTGTTATAGTTGTGTGAGAAACAATTGTTTGGGAGAAATGGTACATCGTTCCCTTGTGATTCTCTTGATAGAGACCATGTATATATTGTTACTGGTGGAAACACAGGTACGTATGGTATAGACTTACTTACAAAATTTGTCGAAATCTGTTTATTTTTTTCTTTATTCGATCCATGAAATTGACGTTTAATTACCGCTCGTCTACGTGTATGCTAAAGAAAAGGGGTAATCAACATCATAAAACCGTTAAGACAAAGACAAAACCGGTGGACAAAAAATCATAACAACGAAACAAACCACACAACAACATAAAACACACACATATATAACAACAAAACCGCATTTAGCAACGTGTCGAAACGAGAGTGAACTCAAGTGCTCCGGAAGAGTAAGCAGTTCCTGCTTGCTATTGCACACCCGTCACGTTGCCAAAGATAGATGCTAAAATTATGAAATTTTGTACCCAATTTCTTTCAGGGGTATGGACTTATTTACGAACCATCATTTTCTCTCGAAATCGAAAGTACTTACATCATTTTACGCCTTGTATTTACATATTTGATACCGTTTGTATACGCAAATTTTTGGCGATCATATATATCATAATCTGGTGATGTCGTCCTCGTCGTTGTCGCTGTCGTGCACATGTAGACACATTGGGAAACACTGAAGGGAGGTAGATATTATATTAAGGGATTTTTGTGGCATCTTCCGTTACAGAAAAAAAATGGCCACAAGGGGCCACATTTATGTATTGACATAATTTCTCTAGAATGTTTATTTTTGTCCGATTCTTGTTTTTTTATTCCTAAATATATTCTGTCTAGTAAACAAATTTGACAACTGTTTTAATTCTTCTTGCCACGAATTTTTCAATGTTGGGCCACGCCAAAATTAGAGAGTTTTTTAAACTTTTGGTATGTTTTTCAAAATATTTTTTAAGAATTGAAATTATTGTGAAAACCTCTGCTTGTGTTTTTCAATCAGATTTGCAATATACCCTAACTTTTTCGAGAGAGGGGCCAAAAACGCCAATGAGAGTTTGTGTGGACAAAATTTAATGTTTCATGCAAGAACATGAGTTGTAGTGGAGCGGCAAGTTATGTTGTTTTCAGTGCATTTCATATAAAGCAAAGATAAAAACTGGATCATTTATTGCATTGTGGTTTGGGACTGTACCAACGATTTTAGAATTTGAGCTATGATACACAGGTAGCATAATCGAACATTTTTTCGTTTTCTCGCAACTCATACAAAGTTATATCGAACATGGAAATGAAACTTGGTTTAGTTATTGTACTCTAAATGGAGATTGTGCAGAAGATTTGGAAATTGAATATTGAAATATATTTTGATAATATCTTTAAGGGATGAGCTACATACAGATGGGTCCAAACCTCACCTGTACAGAAGTGAACCGGGAGCAAACATCTAGTTTACTTTTCTGGTTTGGTTTGGTTTGCTCGACCAAACAAATTACAAATACCAAAAACACGGGTATAAACGAATAATTTGGATATGCTATATATCGATATTTCAATAGCTACTTTAAGTTAAAAATATATCAAATGCCTATTTACACACCCCTTTCACCAGTTAAAATGTTTTTTTCAGCGATATAATCAAACCCCGGTAAACCATTATTTCAATAATCAAAAAACTTTTTTCAAGAAAAAAAGTTAGTTTACAAGTCCTAGTATAAGTAATAACATGGATATCAAAATTAAAAAAAATATAGTGAAACCAGTCACGTTACATAATCCCACACTGGTATTATTTAGAGTCGGGACAGGGCAGACTCAGGTCTTATGTTGGTGTTACAGTATGAGCTGTTACTTATAGAACTATTCTGATTGACAATTAAAGTATCTTTTTGAAGCTGCTTGAATGTTATAGAATGGTTTCAAAAAGGAAAAAAACATCTCAGATAAAACGAATCGTGATCGTTTGAATAGAAAATAAGATAATCTAAGACAAAAAACAACAGGAACAAACTAAAGGACGGTTCAGGAACTCTCTATAGAATACCCACTGTTACTGTCAGCTAGCTGAGAAGCATCAATCGACTGATGTTACAAATCAAACACATCGATTTTAAATCCGACACAACACTTCAAACAATAATGATTTGGTGTAGTGTCATCACACAAAACCGACATGCTTGATCGCTATAATGCTTAAAAATGACAATAGTAAAAACGCTTAATATGGAAGTTTTAAAGTAAGTATCAAGTTATCAATATTTCTGCCAAAAACACTAAATTCAAAAATTTAACCAAAATATTCAATTCATATCCTTTCCGTAATAAATCTTGAAGCCAATTTTTCATTTCCAATGGGATGCTTTTAAACTTGTGAGCTTTATAAAAAAAAAAATCATAACCATAAAATTCAGGATGTTATATTCCTTTCACTATATGAAGTTTGGTTTTGACTATTTGTTGTTCTAAATTGTCACACAAAAAATTTGTATTTCACGGCAGTTTGTGTTTTTTGCTACTACCGGGCCTTAACATTGCAATGGAAGAGGAAAGTTTGGCGCCAAAAAACTTAAACCACACCATCATTTGTTGACTGTCTGCATCAAGTCCAGATTGCAGCATCCAGTTTCACCAGTGGGTCTTTGTCTAGTTTTGTCTTTTATCTTCGACATTTTGGGTCATTATCTTAGTTCGGTAGGCTTGTTATTACCTTTTTGCTTCAATTTTATGTAACAATCTGTATGTCAATGAATCGTTAAGATAACCAGAAAAGCTTTAATTTTCTTGTCAGATCGTCATTGCCTCTTGCAGCATTTTCATATTCAGACTACGTACCTCTCATTTTTTGCCATTTATTATCGGATGTTTGTCAAAATGCAATATATCCAAGATTAGAAAAAAAGTGTTCCTTTTTCATCGTCAGATTATGAAAATGATTCAAATAAAAGTTAAATAACATTCGATTTCTCCACACTTTACACTTCTATTCCACATGAACAAGTGAAATCGCGATTGGCACAGCTGATTTAACGCAGCTTTAAAAAAAAATGGAAAATGCAGGTGCGCATATCTAGTAGTCGACTATACCAAGACTTACTTTGTCAACAATGAGCCTAAGAAAAAGAACAAATTAACAGAAGACCAAATAATCAACATGCTCAACTTTCTCATTGACAACATATTTGTTCAGTTTGGTAGACGTGTTTTTCTGCAAACAATAGGGATTCCAATGGGTCCTAATTGTACTCCTTTGCTTGATGATTTGTTTCTTCATTTATATGAAGCAGACTTCTTACAATCACTGCTAAACAAAAAAGATCGTAGACTAGCTCTCTCTTTTAATCTCAATTAAGTGTCCTTTCAATGAACAATTCTCGATATGGTGACTTTCTCCATCTTATAAACGGATTTTAGATAATCTGCTTCATATTAAGATCTACATCTTGAAATTGACTCTCAAGTAAACCTTTCAACATTGCTCTATGACAAGCGTGATGACTCCAACTTTCCAATCGTCAACTTTCACTTCTTGTGTAGCAACATTCAGTCCGCTCCATGCAGCTTATTGTGTTTACGTATCTCAATTGATTCGTTACTCCAGAGCATGTGAGACTTACATCGATTCCCTTAACAGAGCATCACGTCTGATGCAAAAATTGCTCATACAGGGTTATGTTGCTCCTCGGTTGCTGTCTTCACTCAAGAAAATTTACAGAAGACACCATTCACTTATAGACAAATAGGGGATTTCAATCTCTCAGATGAGTGCAGAGAAGACAGCAGCCGCCTACTTTTCTGGAGCACATGAGTTCACTTTAATTTCGACTGAAGTTGTTGATTGATATTCAGTTATTTTTGTGATTCCATGTTTTACATGTTGTCTGTTTTTGTCCCGTTCTTGTTGGTCTTTACTGGTTTTGTCTATGCTCTTTCGGACTTTTGACATTCGGATATCCCATTTGTTCCACTGCTTCTTATAATAAAACAACTGAATGTGCAGGATCAATCTCAGGTAAAAGAGAACCGAATGTCACAGTTATTCTACAAGGCCATATTATAATGCCTTTGTTATCCTTGGTATATTGTAACACAAGAACTAAATCTTCCTGTTTACTTAAGTGAATTTACTGCACAACTTCGACTTTTGCTTTGCAACTTGTCCCGTTGCTGAACCCTTTATCTTTTGCCAGAAACATAATTGTACAACAAAATTATCAACTTGGCCTAACAACTTTACATTTGCACAACAGATACGATTTTCAGGATGACTTTACTTTTATTTTAGACTAGCTGGGTGTTGTCAGTTTAACAGCCTGACTCCAACTGAAGTACTAGACTTCAGTTACAACATTTAAACATAGATTGCATTAGAATTTGACAATATGTAGATTAATTAAACATACAAATAGCATTAAATTGACAAATGAGGATTATAGACTTTTTTACGTTTGAACAAGACCGGATACGAAACAAGAAATTACTCAAAATCGATCTCAATCAAAATAAAGCGACTAACGGATTAAACAAATGATAAAACGACACTTCCAATTAAGAAGAATTTTGAAAGATAATCCTTTAAAACTTTTTCACACTTTTTCATGAGAAAATAATATAATTAAAATAACTGACTTTTCGATTAATTGCAAAATACACAATCAAGTCTTTAACAAAATCATAGCAATTTATAAAGTATAAATATATTTCACTGTAGTTTATAAAGTCTATAAATTTAATTTAATTTTGAAAGTCCAAAGATTCCAATCTCACAATATACAAAAGGCATTCAATACAAGTATGAAGGGCAGTCCGCCTTTTAAAAGTCACAGCAATGTGCAAAACAATACTAAATACCAAGGATTTCAATGAGATACAGAAAGACTATAATGCTGTAGAGACGAAGAGACCAACCATTTTTTAAATCTAGATAGAGTCAATCGTCAAAATTTACTTTAGTTTTAGTAAAAGATTTATTTATTTAGATGTGAGAATGAAGAACAAGGGTGAACTCTATGTTAAGGTATACAATGATTTTCTTTTTACACATGTCGGAATATTTACGCTTAACGATCTTTGCCGACATACATTGGAGATGTCAACATTTCTTTTTATTTAAATATGTAAACATAGAAGAAGAGGTACCAATGGGGTATCCGAATGTCAAAAGTCCGAAAGGGCAGAGACAAAACCAGTAAACACCAACAAGAACAGGACAAAAACAGACAACATGTAAAACATGGAAACACAAAACAACTGAATATCAATCAACAACGCGAACTCCGTCGAAACAAGAGTGAACTCAGGTGCTCCGGAAGAGTAAGCAGTTCCTGCTTGCTATAGCACACCCGTCGCGTTGCCAATAGTCCATTCAGCGTGTCAAATCCGGTAAAGGAAGACAAATCAACACCCTATGACAAACCAACATCTGCACTCATCTGAGAGATCGAAATCCCATATTTGTCTATAAGTGCATGATGTCTTCCGTAAAATTTCTTGAGTGAAGACAGCAATCGAGGAGCAACATAACCCTGTGAGAGCAATTTTTGTGTCAGACGTGTCGCTCTGCTAAGGAAATCGATGTAAGTCCCGCACGCTCTAGAGTAACGAATCAATTGAGATACGTAAACTCCATAAGCTGGAGCGGACGGAATGTTGCTACACAAGAAGGGGAAGTTGACGATTGGAAAGTTGAAGTCATCACGCTTGTCATAGAGCCTTGTTGAAAGTCTTCCTTGAGAGTCAGTTTCGAGATGTTGATCTAAATATGAAGCAGACTTCCTAGAATTCATTGTGTCCTTCATCTCAAGCTCCTGTGGATATATGAGATGGAGAAAGTCACCAAATCGAGAATTGTTTAGTGAAAGGACATCATCAATATAACGGAACGTGAGGTTGAAAGAGAGAGCTAGTCTACGGTCTTTTTTGTCTAGAACAGATTGCAAGAAGTCTGCTTCATATGAATGAAGAAACAAATCAGCACTAACTGGTGTTTATTCTTTAACTTTGTACGAGTTCATAGTTTTTTTCACTAGATGACAGATGATAAACACAACGTTCAAAACACATTACATATAAATTCCCTTCATGGAATGATGTTATGAAGATATCTGAAAGAAATTCTGTTGAAGAAAATGTTTTTCAACTTACCGATTATAACAAGTCAACAAAGGTGTTGACCAATCAGCAGAGATGGTTACTAGACTATTCCCTCAAATAAAGTGTACAACATCAAAATGTTCTTTGAAAAACTAGCGATTAGTGTAAAGGTCTGTCACTTATCTACCGCCTGTTTAACGAGCAGATTAAGAGTTTTCATATGTGTTAAAAAATGGATAAAAGATTTTAAGGCTACTTTTACTTGATATAATTTAATGCGGAATAGAAAATGACAAACAGCTCCAAATAAGGAGTTTAAGCGCTCACATGACTTGAATGGCTAAAATGTAAAGCTAAAACATAATTAAAACGTATTTTGTTTCAGCTATTAATCAATCTCTTCGAAGGATCTATACGTCTGAAAAAACACTCAGTTCATCTTCAATTTTCAATTTGTTCTAAACTTTGAAATCGTATATATAGAAGGAAGGGGGCGATTTTTAAAAATTAGATAAAGATGACCAAATTCAAGTATATCTGTTGAAGAAATAAGCACAAAGCGCATGTACCGAAAATGGGTCGATAAAATTAGTGATATGGTTATGCTATATATAATGCTAATTTCAAGGAAGTATCCATCAGTCATCAGCAGCATTCCAATCAAAATCGTTGGAAATCAAAAGTATTAAATTAACACGAACAACATGCTGGAGAAAATAAATCTAAACCCAGAATATTACGACTGAAAAAATAATAAGGTGTATACTTCATGAGGAGTTTTTAAATGCCATTTGTTTATGTAGGTTCTGCCGAGTACACTTATTTCACATCTCATTATCGTCTAATCAATTTAACTTGTTTTCTTTTTACATTTGTATATCAATGACAAAAATTGGGGAAAATTAAGAATTTTTACTATTACTCTCCCTATAGTTAACTAACGGTCTAAATGATAATTCAGTGTTCAAGCATATAGACATATAGTACCTCTAACTTTAGATTTTTCAACATCAAGGCCATGTCAAGTCTAAGCAACTACTTATCAAAGCTTCTGGTATGCACCATCAGTATTCGATCCCATTAGTTTTGTGGTATCTGATTTCAGGAATGTCACTTACTTTCTTTCTGCCGATTAAAATCCGACAGTTACTTTATAAATGTTCAAATCACTAAAACAATTAGGAAAGACTAACATTAACGTATATACCTTACATTCTTAGTTCTTTAAAAAACTGTAAGTACATGTATCAATTATAGAAGTTTTAAATATTTTAATAATATATATCAAATATGATATATCTATGTGTTTGCTATGAAAGTTGTTTTAATAAACAAAAAAAATAGTGTCATTGTAACTTTCCCTATGCAAAAGTTAATGATCATCTAAATGGAAAAAGTTAGCCTGACATGAAAGATTTTCCTTAAAGACCTGCCATTAGTAAGGACATGTTTTTGTCTCTTATGAAAGAAGCCTAAGGAACTAACAAAACCAGTGGTAATTCCTTCAGCTCTTACAAGTTCATAGTTCTGACCGTGACATAAGACATGAAAAACACCACCAAAAAGACACGGCAATTATAAACTTCCACCGTGGTACGGTGTTGCTTCAGATCCCAATAGTGAAATAAATAGTTTCTGCCAGACTGATTATAACAAATCAAGATCTGTCACTAAATGTAACATGTACTTGACAGCATAAGTCTACTTTGTATAGGTTATCTTCCCTGCCTGATAATCTATCATTCATATATTTTTACTTCCACATACTACAAGTCGGTTGTGGGTGGATGAATGTTATACACATATACAAATATTGATCAAGTATAGTTCTGAGTATCAGTCTTTTATTTATGTGTTACACTTGTTCTCTTCTATTGTCTGGTAGTGTGAAAGCCACTTAACATTCTGTTTTAGTTGTGATGATATGGGGTTTTCCCTCTAAAGGTATGGTTTAGACTGATGATCCGTTGTTGTTCGAGATCAGCAAGGACGTGGTCTATTAAAATTGCTGCACATGACAATCCTTACGTAAGCTTATAAAAGGTGCCCATCGGGTCGAAAGTGTCAGATATTCATGGCTCCTTAGTGGTTTTCCCTTTAAAGGTCAAATATAGTGTTTCAGGCTGCTAGAAAGATAATTGTTGTAGATGGAATTGTTTTGTCTCCTAAATGTTCAGCTTGAGGAAAGTATTATTTGGTCGAAGTTTCCAGATGACCCACTTCAGGAATTATGGTTACTGCTTGCTTTTCCGGAGCACTCTCGTTTCGACTTTAGTTCACTTTGCTGAAATTAGTTTTGCTGTTATGTGTGTGTGTTTTGTGTTGTTGTTGTTGTTGTGTGGTTTGTTTTGTTATAATTTTTTTGTCTACCGGTTTTGTGTATTTATTTTCGGTATTACGATTTTTATTACAACTTTGGTTCACCTTTGCTTTGAGAATTTTAATGTCTTTGCATTATAGAAAAATACTGCAGATTGTTTTTTCCAATCAGCTTATTCAAAGCATATACTTTAGGATAGCTGGGGTTCAAAATTTGATTATCTTTTTCAGTCATTTTTCGAATTCTTAGTCTACATATCAATTTGAATAAATTTCTATTAAACTTATCATGCGGAATTTATTTCTTTATCTAATTTTATTAATGACACTGAAACAGTATTGGACAAAATAAAAGAGGAGCACTTAAAAAGAGACCTTTCAAAAAGGAGGAGATAATTGGATGAAAATGCGTGACTAATTTGTATCAAGAAATGTATTGAGAAATTTAGTTTTCCCTGAAAAGAAGCACTATGGCACCGAGTTTTATAAAAGAAATAACCATTGTTATCGTTATTTTACATGTTTTACACAGATTCGTACAAAATCTTAAGGTTTTGGAAATATATGCATTTTTGAGGCATCTTCATATTCAAACCATTTTTTAGTTTTTCAAAAAGATTAAAACCCAATTATTTAAAAAAAATAATCACCCTGACCTATTGATTTGTATATTTTTTTTAAAAATGATCATAGTAATATCTATTTACCTGGAAAGTTTGGAAAAAACGTTTATCAAATTTTAAGACCTCACCTTCCTCAAGGGGGGAACTTCCTTTATAAAGAGGTATACAGATATGCCGCTAGAATGGGTCTGTTTTTATTGCCTTTAAATATATGATTGGGTATCGAATTAGCTGATTAACTGGCTTAAAAATTTCTTGAGATGCCTTTCATAATGTCAGATTTGATCAAAGATTAAACTATTACATGATGCTTCAGATTTGTATTTATATGTTTTTGTTTCTATAATATCAACACAGGCTTAAGAGCAATTATACAATTAATAATGTATGTAAATATTGAGGGAGTGAGAGTCGTTCCCAAAACAAATTACTTAAGGAAATCAGCACAAATATAACTAAAACTTAAATTGAGTGAAGGATATCCGTGGAATTAAAAGGTTAAATGTAAAAATTGTGATGAGTGTGTAAAGTACCACGTGTAAGACCATGTTAAGTACTTTTAAACTCTTTGGTTATGTTTTCTATGCATAAAAACATTTGTCATAAATATATGCATGTTTTGTTTTTTTTAAAAGGGGAAAAATATGCATGGGTATTGATTTTAGAAGCGCTGGCGGCACCCCTGTATCCAATATCAAATGAGATGACCCCCTCCCATGAACTTTAGATTCTTGGGAGCCTCCGGCTTTAATCTTACTAACCTAACTTATTTTAGAATTGAACAAATAAAGGTAATAACAAAATTACCGAACTTGAATGATCAATCTCATAGTCCAGAGAAAATGACAAAAACGAATCAGTCATACCGGAGAACTGGTGGATCGCAATGGTCCTGACTTGGTACAGGCATTTCAAACGAAATGGTGGGTTAAACCAGGTTTTATGGCGCCAAACCTCCCACTTCCATTGCGATCTTCAAGTCCATAAAATATATATAGTTACATAGAATAGAGTAACACTAAAATTTTCTCAGCCCATAATATATATGGGTACGTTTTCTTGGAGTTAGGTTTTATAAGTCGAATATAATAGAAATTGTAGGATATGAAAATTACCATGAATAAAATACAGTAGCTTTTGTCTGGAACTTTGTTGTAAATTTTATTTGAGAGAAACACAAACCAGAAGAATTAAAGATCGCAATGGTCCTGACTTGGTACAGGCACTTCCAAAGAAGTGGTGGGTTAAACCAGGTTTTATGGCGCCAAACCTCCCTCTTCCATTGCGATCTTAGGATCCGGTAATGACCATAGAACACAACATAGTTGTGAGACACAATAGGGATATTGAGGTGATCATCTCAGTACAGCACACCAGTCAAACACTAATTAAAACAATTAACTATCATATCTTTCAACTCAATTTTGAACTTTTCTACTAGTGGCTGATAACGAAGAAAGAATTTTTTTAGTGATCGTATGAGACGTATTTTCTTATAGCCCTGCTTCAAAAGTCGGTCACGAAGAAACCGGTGTCTGATCAAAAAATCTGTGAAATGTGTGCAAGCTCTGGCATATCGAATAAGTTGAGAAATATAAACACCGTATGCAGGAGAAGTAGGTATATTGCTCTGTAGATTAGGAAAATTAATAATTTGAAAATTAAAATCGTCTCGTTTATCGTAAATTTTTGTACTGAGATGACCACCTGGGTCAAATTCGAGGTGAAAATCCAAGAAAGACGTGAAGCAATTAGATTCGGTGGTCTCTTTAATCTCCAATTCCGGAGGATATATTGAAGGAATCCATCTACCAAATGAAGTGTTATTGATAGAAAGGACATCGTCAATATATCTGAATGTAAGATTAAATGACATTGCCTCTTTCATCTTCTTGTTCTTTACGAGTCCCTGAAGAAATTCAGTCTCGTAAGAGTATAAGAACAAATCGGCAAGGAGAGGAGCACAGTTAGTGCCCATTGGAATGCCGATTTGTTGTTGAAAAATCTCTCCTCCGAAGGTGACAAATATGTTGTCAATGAGGAAATCAAGCATACTGCAAACTTGTTCCAGTGTGTAACAAATTTTATCTTTGAAAGATGTTTTGGAAAAGAATGTAGAATTATAACCCAAAACAACAAAATTCCTTGAGTTTGAAAAGGCTTTTTCGAGAAGTTTTTTCAGGCGACATTTTAGTTTTTCGTGTGGCAAGGTAGTGTATAAAGTTGAAAAATCGAACGTTTTCAAAGAGTGAACCTCAGAAAATGATCTAGATTAAATTGATCTAACAAATCTTTTGAGGTTTTCAAAATCCACATATGGTTAATTCCACTACGATTATAAATAGTGTCGCAGTATGCTTGTTGACCTTCTTTGACAGCAGACAAGATTTTAGTTAAATGAACGGACAGCTCTGTAGTTGAACATGATGAAGATCCAGCTATATACCTTTCTTTGTACGGATTTTTGTGAAGTTTAGGTATCCAGTACAAATATGGTAACTCTTTATGTTCCTCTTTCATTGGAATATTGAAAGAGGACATAAAAGAGCTATGGTTGGCTATGATTTCATCTTTGTTAAATGTAGTCCGTGTGTATGTAGCACTAGCAGAAGTATTACCATCAATGCCTAGTTCTTTTATTAGACAATTGTAATAATGTGCTTTACATACAAAAACTATATTATTGGAAGCCTTGTCTGCTGGCGTGACAACATACCTGTCATGTAAGGAAGAGAGACAATTGAGAGCTTCACGATCTCTAAATACAGAAGAAGGCCGGGGGTTCACACATTTGCGAAGTTTGTCTATTCGGCTTCGTACAAGAGATCGGATAGTCCTTACCCAGTCCGACAGTGATTCAAGCTCTGGTTCTTGGTCCTTTTCCCTCTCTTATCCAGGCTCTAGCATAGTCCTCCACAGCGTCCATGATGATCTTAAAGTTATGATTCCAATTTATACGTTGTGGTTCCCTGAATTTAGGTCCATGGGAAATCACATTACGTAATAAATCATTTTCAATTATCTTAAGATCACCCGTGATGACATGACCAGATGGACCATAGACAAAGGGAGAAGCATAGCAATCACATGTCAGAGGGGACTTTAGATATTCTTCAATGTTTAGGTCCTGCAATGCCTTTTTGTGGTTGAAAATTTTACTACTTATGGTTTTAGTGTAGCGGTAGGAAACAATTGGTGTTGACTGATTTTTGAAATATTGAGGAATTTGAGATGTAACTTCCTTACAATTTAAAATATTGCTAATGTTTATAGCATCTATCCCTTTGTTCTTAAATGGAATATGGAGAAATTTCCTATCCTCAGTAGTAAGAGGCTCACTTCTTACAGGCTTAAAAAGACGGAAAAGAGCAACGTCGCAAATAATGCTAGTAAGCCTGTAAGAAGGAGTAAATGGATCAGTACCTGCTTTTTCTAACCCAAGATCACGTAGGTCTTTAAGTTTCGTGACTCGTAGTGAATAGAGAATGGTACGAACATGATGAACTCCCAATGGTTGTTGTAGACTTGTAACCAGATCATCAAACGTGTCTGAAAGAGATTTGTTGTCAGTTTGACTGGCACCAGATCTTGGTTTGTATCGTTTGTGACCATGACTACGTTTGTGTCTACCATTAGGGTCAAACAGTTTCATAACATTCACCTCACTACATTGAGGGCTAGAAAGATTTCCTACTCCTTTGATGTTATCATTACATCCATAAGGCATTGCAGTACCTAAAGTTTTTATCCAGTGAAGCTCTCGTTTTTTACGGTGAGGTGTACTAAGATTTGGACTGTTGGTGTCGTGGTAAATCTTTTCGATAAACCGGACTTTCATGTTCAAACATTGGTCATGGTTAGGTTGATTAAAGTGGTTATACAAAACCCGATATTCAGAATTTTTGGTGTCATACCTATGACCATTCATGCGAGAACGCAATGAATTTTTGGTTTCACCGACATACAACAGTCCACATAAAGTACACTCAATTCCGTAAATGACATTTCCGGTAGAACAGTCCAGAGGGTCGTGAGCAAGGGTTTGGTAAACTTTACCGTTTAAGTTACTGGTAAATTCAGGAGAAATAATTAGCATATCACAGGTTTTGCAAGTTGATTTTTTGCCGGTTTTAGATCTGCATGTCGAAATAGTAGGAATAGGGGATGATTTTAGAACGTCATTGAGTTGAATAGAACATGGTTTGATAATTTGAAATGAATCTGATGTTTTGAAATAATAGAATTCCTTCTTTTTTAAATTTTAATTGCAGTTTCTGTATAATATGTATTTGAAATTCATGATTGAATGAAGTTTGTTTCGTTGAAATATGTTTTTACTTTTGTCTATCAATCTTTTATTTGTCTTTTCGATAAAATATTTGATTACCCCTTTGGTACACCTTTGCCTCTTGTATAAATATCGTAAGCTTGTTTATCATAATAGGAAAGTTAAATATAAGCTTTGGAATTTCCTTACTAGTGATTAATTATAGAACTTTGCAATGGAAACCCCATTACCTTCATATAGATAAGGTCAGTTTTATTTGCAAATAAAACATCGTATCTAAATTTGAAACTGTTTTTATTTCAACTTTGTATATATACTTATCGACTAGCCGTAGTGACCATATATAATATCGTCTACTTTCACTTTCATCAATTCACCAATCACTGAAGTAGTATCGGACTCATTTTCATAACATCTTGTGGATCAGGATTTCGGGCAAATCACCAAGTATGTTATATCTTTATTTTCATTTGAATATAAACTCTTAGAGCTTCTCCATATTTATTTTCGTTCTTTTTTTATACATATTTATATGATATTGATATATAGAGATATACATGTATACAGAAATATTGTGTACTTTCGTTTTATTGAATACAGGTTTTAATAAGATTGTAACGAATCTTAATTTTACAACGTAGTTACAGATGTGTTGGAGATGCGCACCACCCTTTTAAAAATTCTATTAGAAACAATTAAGGTGGTCAAAAGAGGCCTAAAAGCCACATGTTTCCTTTTTGCCACAATAACTTATTTTCTTGTTGACCATATCTTATGAAACTACAGTAATGCTACTTACAGTATACCTTGAAAGGATAAAAAGATTAAATTGATTTTGAATTATCATTAAAACATTGATTAGATTGGTTTTTGAGGTCTGACGAAACTTTAGTCTGAAAATTAGACAAACGAAAGTGGCAAAAATGCAGCTTGTCACATAGTAGATGGAAAATGGAGATGAAAGTCTTATTGACTTTACCTTTTCTGTTCCAAAATTTTTGGTTCAAAAGGGGCGAACAGAGAAAATTTATTTTTTTTCTGATTTTTATTCAAATTCTTGATCTTAAACATTTGTATTTCTCAATCTAGGATGGATTGCATGTGACAAATATGCTTGAATTGTCAATCTACCAAAGGATTAAACGTGTGTAAAACTATCGACTATCCATACATATTGGGCCTAAAACGCAAACAGTGTTGAGGCATCGATTGTTCTTGTTTCGTTTAGAGGGGTCCAAGAAGGGGCAATGATACAAATTTTTAATTGTTGGCACAACAACTTGTATTCTGGTGGACCAAATGCTATAAAATTTTACATTCAAGTTTCTCACCATGAAAGGACGAAAGGAATTGATTTTCGGGGTCATTCATTTTTTTTGTGTGATGAAACTATTGGCCAAACTCGTTAAAAAATGGAACTATTTCATTTACTCCTGCATTAAAAAATCCAAATCCTAAAACGAGTATAAAAACGGGTAGTTTGGTTTTGCTGTATCTGCATTTTTCAAGGAGTAATCTCTCATTAGCAGCATTTGAATCGAGACATTTGAAGGTCAAAACCAACATTATTGAATGAAAAGTACTCAAAACCAAAATGATTTCAAACAGCACCGAGGATATCTAACATGTGCAATACAAGGAAAGAAACCTGGTGATTTAAAACAATTTTGATTTTGATATTCGAAAATTTCAACGACAAAAAATTGTATTAAAATTTATGAGTTAATTAAAACGACAAGGCGTGTGATTACTCTCGGGGACAACTGGTCGACCAGCAACGGTTCTTTCAATAGTTTTGGTTTTGGTTGACCACTTTTAAACTACTTAACAGTTGTGAAAAGCAGTATATAAGAACAGCAAATTGTTATAATAATAAATTATTGTATAGCAGTTTTAAAAACATTTTTAACAAGCCATCACCGTTTTATGAGAGAATCGTTGATTATATATTATCGATCCTTTTATAAATGAAAAATAATGATATCTATTTGACTAAAAGATGAGCTTTCAATGGGTATGTTGACTGCACAGTGTTTACATATACTGGTAATAAAACATCATTTCACCTGAGAACAGCTAATAGAGAGACATCCAATAAAATGCACAAATTATTTTTTATATCCATTGTTGTACATGTAGGTAATATTTATTATCCTAAACCCCATAGAAGTATTTTTGTATTCAGTGGTGTTAATTAGAAACTTTTTTCTCTGCACAGATAGATGTCAGAAGATAAAAAAAATTCCAATTAGTTAAGATACATTATGGCGACAGTGGCAAGTGGATCAAAAAGACCACTATGTCCAGACTTCATAGAAAATCTAGAGACTGGACGAAAGAAAATGATTAAATTGTCAGGTATGTGATCTTACAAAAGCACCACTAAAGAACGCAAACTTCATTCAAGTTTAAAAAATATGTTTCATTTGAAATCGCGATTTTTGATCAACTCTGTGCATACACTACATTGTGGCGAAGGCAATTGTATTAAAGATCGACATGATCTATAAAATTTATCAAGTGGTGAGAAATGAAATCTATAACAAGATAGGGTTAACATTCCCGATAAGCCTCACCTGGAGGAGTTTATGAGAGATGAACAAGACTTATCAAGATTCACGTAGATTTGGTTTTGGTAAGGCATTTAAATGGGATATGTTTTGTCCAGTGAAAAAAAAAGTTTGGGATTTTGTTTTGTATCGGTTTTCTATTTTTGTGATTTAGATTATCGTATGGAAACACAAATATTTACGAAAATAATTTTTTGCGTGAACTCACCTTACTAAGGATGGTTAAACGTAATCTTTTCAAACTATAAAAATAACCCATCAATTTAAGACTTCAAAAAAGACACGTGGTGTATTGGAGTTACCTACCTAGTTACTACCTTTCCCACCAAATCATTAGAACTAATAAACTATTATCAAAACAAAGACACGTGGTTTATTGGAGTTACCTACCTAGTTATTACCTTCTCCCATCAAATCATTAGAACTGATTATCTATTATCAAAACAAAGACACGTGGTTTATTGGAGTTACCTGCCTAGTTACTGCATTATCACACCAAATTATTAAAACTATTAATCTATTATCAAAACAAAGACACGTGGTGTATTGGAGTTACCTGCCTAGTTGCTGCATTCTCACACCAAATTATTAAAACTAATAATCTATTATCAAAACAAAGACACGAGGTTTATTGGAGTTACCTGCCTAGTTACTACTTCTACCACCAAATCATTATAACTAATAATCTATTATCAAAACAAAGACACGTGGTTTATTGGAGTTACCTACCTAGTTATTACCTTCTCCCATCAAATCATTAGAACTGATTATCTATTATCAAAACAAAGACACGTGGTTTATTGGAGTTACCTGCCTAGTTACTGCATTATCACACCAAATTATTAAAACTATTAATCTATTATCAAAACAAAGACACGTGGTGTATTGGAGTTACCTGCCTAGTTGCTGCATTCTCACACCAAATTATTAAAACTAATAATCTATTATCAAAACAAAGACACGTGGTTTATTGGAGTTACCTGCCTAGTTACTGCATTATCACACCAAATTATTAAAACTATTAATCTATTATCAAAACAAAGACACGTGGTGTATTGGAGTTACCTGCCTAGTTGCTGCATTCTCACACCAAATTATTAAAACTATTAATCTATTATCAAAACAAAGACACGTGGTGTATTGGAGTTACCTGCCTAGTTGCTGCATTCTCACACCAAATTATTAAAACTATTAATCTATTATCAAAACAAAGACACTAGGTTTATTGGAGTTACCTGCCTAGTTACTGCCTTCTCCCACCAAATCATTAGAACTGATAATCTTTTATCAAAACAAAGACACGAGGTTTATTGGAGTTACCTGCCTAGTTACTACTTCTACCACCAAATCATTATAACTAATAATCTATTATCAAAAGAAAGACACGTGGTTTATTGGAGTTACCTACCTAGTTACTGCCTTCTCCCACCAAATCATTATAACTAATAATCTATTATCAAAACAAAGACACGTGGTTTATTGGAGTTACCTTCCTAGTTACTACCTTCTCGCATCAAATCATTACAACTAATAAACTATTATAAAAACAAAGACACGTGGTTTATTGGAGTTACCTGCCTAGTTACAACCTTCTCACACCAAATCATTACAACTTATAATCTATTATCAAAACAAAAACACGTGGTTTATTGGGGTTACCTACCTAGTTACTGCCTTCTCACACCAAATCATTATAACTAATAATCTATTACTAAAACAAAGACACGTGGTTTATTGGGGTTACCTGCCTAGTTACTACTTCTACCACCAAATCATTAGAACTATTAAACTATTATCAAAACAAAGACACGTGGTGTATTGGAGTTACCTGCCTAGTTACTACCTTCTCCCATCAAATCATTAGAACTATTAAACTATTATCAAAACAAAGACACGTGGTGTATTGGAGTTACCTGCCTAGTTACTACTTCTACCACCAAATCATTGCAATTAATAATCTATAACTTATTCAATATAATTACTATTTGTACTGCATAAGTAACAAATTTACTTCTTGATCTTTTCCTACGGAAAACAATTTTAAGCTTACCTGATCCAAAGGGTCATGTGAGCTATTGCCATAATTTGGTGACAGTCGTATGTCCCTTCGTATCAAAATTCTGGCAAAGAATAAAAAAGATTAGCACCTCAAGATCCACCTGCGCTGAAATTTCAATGTAGTAGTTTTTTCCTATTTTTTTCCACATTTTCTTTTTTTTTTGCTCATTTGATCTGGTGGGTCATGTGAGCTTTTGTCATTACTTTGCGCCATCCCTTACGTTCATCCGTTTCCTTTTTCAAACGACTCTTACGCCATAAACCCAAAAGCAACCAAACTTGGTACAGTTGTTTTGAAAGTTAATGGTGAAAATAAATGTTTATGACATCTAGCTGGCAAAACTGTAGAAAATAACAAGAAGCTCTTGATTGCTAGAATCATTTAAGGTAATTCAATTCTCAATTCCAATGCATTAGGTTAATTTATATTGCGTCTTTATTTTTGCCATGTAGTCTCTAAATTTAGGCATACAAGTCAGGTGAGCGATTAAAAGGCTTTTATTAGCATATTTTAAAAGCAATTCCCTGATAAGTGGAACACATGGCCGCCATGGCTAGAAGAGAATATAGGGGTAAAAATGCAACTTTTTGCAAATAACCCAAAAAGATTGTAGTTTTTGGTCAAAAGTTATTTGTTGTGTGAAAACTTCTGTCAAAAACACATTCATGTACAGTCGGATATTTACATTTATTATACACATTGGAAAAAAAACCCCAAATCGATAACATATCTATAATTAGTTCTATAATAAATACAGGTGATTCAGAATACTACAACATATAAAAGTACAGGTAAATTGGTTTTGGGCTTACCTTGCATGACAGCAAAGTAAAATGTCCAATTTAAATAGATTTGCTCCCATCTAACAATATTTTGTTGAAGTCTATGGGGCCGTTTTCAGTTGACCTACTCGAGTTAACCCTAGTAGAGTAAATGTCTATAAATAGATGGGTAGGGTCATGCGCACTATATTTGTCAACTGAACAAGTTATTCTTGCTTTGGGTTTACTGGTGTACATTTTCGCAATAGAACGGTGTACTCTAGTATAGAATTGACCACAACTACAATATTTTAACAATAAAATTTTAAGACTTTTAAAAATTGAAATGCAAAATATTCTTTTCTAAATAACATAATGTAAATTTAACAACATATATGTATTTAAAAAATAATAAGTCACATTGTCGCAGGTAAACGTTACCCATCACGTACTCTACCAACCCTGCTTTTGCCAGAGTTAAACTCGAGTGAGGTTAAAGGTCGTCGGGGTTTACCAGAGTATGAACTCTAGTCGTTTATTTGTAACTCGAGTTAACCTTAGTTGACTAGAGTAGGTCAACTGAAAACAGCCTAGGAAAAAACACAATTATATGTTTTCACAACCTGCATTCGTTTCAATTCTATTTTCTCTGATTAAATAATTTATCTTATATGAATGATTTTTTTCTTTCCAAACAACCCTAAATCTTGACCTTAAAATACGGCTCTGTTCAAACATTTTTTGTAAAATGGGACAATCGCATGGATATGAAAAAAGTTGATTTGTCAAAATAAACGGGATTTTTTCATTAAAGAGTATGTATGATATCTTTTTGGTTCCCCGATAATTTTCCTTGAGTAGTGCTATTCATATTCATGCGATTGGAACTTTTTGATAGTGAAACATGACATACAGATATTACTCTATCTCTAATTTATGGACCAGGTTGATCACGTTTTCTCATAATCAAAAAGAGGTGTTGAAACAATTTGCTTTCGGTATTTCGATTTTTTTTTTATTTTGACCCTAAAATTTCATATATATTTTCCTACAAAAACGCACTACTTCATTACTTACGGAATAGACTTTGAGAGTTAGATAACTTTAATGTCCTAAACTTAACGCTCAATAAAAAAATAAAAGTTTGTGAATATTTTTGCTATTCATTTTTAGGAAATATTTGTGATTTGGAAGAAAACAAGAAACGATGGTTATTTGTGGGAATATTTCTACACAACATCATTTCACCCGTTCTTCGAAAATATGTAGAACAACACTTGAACCAGCTTTGGCTAAAATTAAAGACATCTAATTCTATTGATCATCAGAATTATCCGACACAGCTGATGTTCTACCCACCCCCACCTTTAGCGAACCGTCCTACAAGGCTAAACTATGAACCAATCAACAACAACAAGGATACTCATGGTTACCAGAAACAAAACTATGATTACAGGGTCCTCAGTCCTGTTGATCTATCCAAGTTGTTTCTACAGACCCACATGGCACATTATACAGCATTTGATGATAGTTGTGACTCTTCTGCTCTACTAGGCATGGTTATCAAAATAGATGTTTTCCACCAATCAGTAAAGGACGCAGCCCAAAAGGTTTGCATCTTAGCCTTGTTTTAAAATTTTACATTTTTTATTATATCATAGAAGCAAAGATGTACCGAAGGGGCAATCAAATTTCGGATATCCGTGAACTTTAAGACAAAGACAAAATCGGTAGACATAAAATCATCACAACAAAACAAACACAACCCAATCAAAAACACACATACATGTAACAAATAAACGACAATAAGCCACATGAGTCGAAAGAAAGTGAATTGATGTTCTCTGGAAGCGTAAGCAGTTCCTGCTTGCTATAGTACACTCGTCACGTTTCCAACGGTCAATTAAATGTTGGTCAAATCCGGAAAGACTGACGGATGACAATACTAAAACATTATGTCAAACCAACGTCTGCGCTCATCTGAAAGATAAAATCCCGTATTTGTCTACAAGCACATGCTGTCTTCCGTAAAATCTCTTTAGTCACGCTAACAGCTGGAGAGAAACGTACCGCTTTGTTAACAATGCGCCTGTCGGCCTCGACACTCTATCAAGGAAGTCACGATACTCCTCACAATCTCTGGAATAACTAATCAGTTGGGATTCATAAACTCCATATGCTGGAGTGAACGGAATGTTGCTACACAAAAAGGGAAAGTTGATTTTGGAAAAATAAAGTCATCACGTTTTTCATGGAGCTTGTTTTGCTATATACTTGTAAACTTAACAGGGCATTGTTATAGCTCTGAGTAGATAATTATCAAAAATAATTAATTTGCTAATTTGAAATAAACTTATACAATGTCTCTATTTTATGTATTTGAAACTAACCCAATCTTTTATTTTTATGTTAAATTTTGAAAATGTAACCTTTCTGTTACTTTTTAATAAAGTAAGTATTTACTATTCATATCATCAAATATACAACGTGAAATTTTAAATGAATCCTTTTGGAATGAAAAACTGTCTAAACCATTTAGTAATTAGTAAGGGATAAAATTTGTACTTTGGTTTAATTTTTATAGTTTGTTTTTCTTTCGGTAGAAATATTGATAACTTTATAACCACTTTTATACTGCATTTTGTATAATGTTTTTTGCGCCCTTTTGTAAATTTTGGACATAAAAGCAATCAAACAAGTCAGTTTTGTGTGATGCTAAAGCATCAAATTGTGAAATGTTGGATTTAGAACTGATGTACTTCATTCATTATATCAGTCTATATTTCTCCTAATCTTCTTATTAGTAACAGCAATTGTTCTATAGTGATTTTTTGACGCTTTTTTCGTTTATATAAGGTTAGTCTTTGTTGAATTGAACTTTTCTCGATTTGATTTTACTGTGTGTTATTTTTCTGCTTAGATGGTTCGCAAAATAGTTCGACCCCAACACAAATTGTATAGACTTGTCCATAGCATTGAAGAACCTCTATTAAAATATGTTTGTTTCTGATGTTAGATGTATAGATTTGGGTTCTACTTTGACTGTCTTAAGATTTTTTAAAAATCATTTGCATTGTATGTTAAATCTAAGACCATACAAAGTGACGAGCAGCAACCACTTGTCACACTGAAGGCTGCTGGCTGTTTGTAGTTGTTGATGTTTAAATTATTGTGTACACTTATTTTGCATCTTATGGTCGTTTATTGTGAGCAAGCAAATCAATTATATAGATTTATTTCGTTTAAAGATAGAAGTTTAATTTAAATCATCAAAAAACAACACCAGCAAAAGGTGTTCAATATTTTCAGAATGAAAGATTTAGAATAACAGAACATAGATGACAAACACAACGTTGTCACACAAAAGCTCAAGTTACCTTTTCGGCCGAGCTAAATGAAATCGCCTGTCTTTGTTTTGATTATACATATTAAGTCATCTAAATAAAGGTAATTACAAAACTGCTGAACTTGTTTCTGTTTATAGGTGACCAATTCGTCCTAGGAGGTTCACCAGAACAAGGACTTGTTAAAGACATCAGGAATCAGATGAACTACCTAGTACAAAATGTCTGTGTAATTGCTGGAAATCATCAGGAAATTATAGAAAAACTTCAGACAGAACTTTCCAATCTAGACAGAATTTTGGCAGACCATTCTATAAGAATACAGACATTAGAAAAGGTAGAGTATTGGCGAATCTTTTTAGCTCACCTGCTTCGGGTCAGGTGAGCAATTGTCATCGTTAAGCGTCCGTCGTCCGTCCATCCGTCCGTTGTCCGTCCTTCCGTTAACTTTTCTTCAAACATCTTCTCCTCTACCAAGTTTGTGAAATTTGTGAACATCCACCAACCAAGATGGCCGTCGTTACTAAAAATAGAACGGGGGGGGGGGGGGGTCAGACCATAGTTTTTAGCTTATAGCTCAAAAAATATAAGAGATAAAGAAAATCCCAAGCAACCTCCCATCTTCAGCATCAAAAGCTCTACAAAACTTTCCATTGAGTCAAAGTTGTTGTTTGACTCCTTATAGGAGTTATTTCCCCTTAATCATCGAAATTGACCATTTTTACAGTTTTTGGACTTTATCTTGAAAACTGTAAGTGCTAGAGGAAAATTGTACACTTCATTTAAATTTACAAAAAATGATTTCAGGGTTAAATTTTTAAGAGTTATCCTCCTTTAACTGATTTTTCTATCAATTTTAACTGATTTTTAAAAATCTGCTCTGAAACCACTGGTGGGATTGCTTTGAAACTCTGTACACTTGATCTTTATGATGTCTTCTACCAAGTTTGTGAAATTTGTGAACGTCGACCAAGCAACACGGCTGTTACTAAAAATAAAACAGGGGGCAGACCGTAGTTTTTTGCTTATAGCTCAAAAAGTATAAGAGATAGAGATAATCCGAAGCAACCTCTCTTCTTCAGCATTAAAAGCTCTACACAACTCTTCATTTAGTCAAAGTTGAGGGACGACTCCTTATAAGAGTTATTTCCCCTTAATCGTCAAAATTGACCATTTTCACAGTTTTTGAACTTTACCTTAAAAGCCATAAGAGTTCGAAGAACAGTTAGCATTGCAAAATTGTTCAGCTCATAAAGACCTACAAAAATGATTTCAGGGTCAAAATTGTCAGATCATCCTTTTAAGTGTTTTCAATTAATTTAAAGCTTTGTAACTTTGTTTTCCTTATCTTAAAAGTGTTTTCTATCCCAACTAGTTTATTTAATGTTACATACCAAGTACATGTAGACCATGTTGCAAACTAGGTAAGAGGCTTTAGCATTAGAGATCAGGTGAGCGATTCAGGCTCCTGGGAGCCTCTAGTTTAAAATTATTCAAGTCAAATTATTTCATCATTTTTTGAAAAATTTTGATTTAAAATTAATGTGATCAACTGAATGTCACATCATACTATCTACGGAAAAAAGTAACAACCATAGTTACTTTAATTCATCCTGAACAACAGTAATACTAGTCAAATCACTGCCTATTAGGTACCTGCTCAGATGAACAAGACAATCATATATTGTATTGAAAAAAGGGATAAATAATGGTATATTATCAACATATACTTCTTTTGTTTCTTTTTTCATTTTATTAATATTTTTTTCTATGCTGTTTGTCGTTTCAAAAACAATCAATGAAAAGTATAACATTCTTTTTAAATGTGATAATACATGTGTATATTCCTTTAGAATATTGTGAATCATAATTATAAACCAATGTTGTTTTAAACCAGGACATTTATTTTAGTAAAATGGCAAGTGGAAATTAAACTAAACTGTGTTTCTAGTAGAGATGAAAAACATAATCATCACGCTGTGTAAATTTACAATCGTATCATATTGTTGGTAAATTATTTCGAATTTTTAAGGATAAAATTTGGTCTCTTCAAGCAAAACAGGTGTAGAATTGTTTAAAAATTTTAAATATTTTTTTTATTGCCAGTCTTTAAAAATTAAATCCTTATTTATAATTATAGAAAAATGAAGTTTTCTAACATAATATGTGTACATTGATCTTGTTAAGATAAACATTTAAATGGGAGACAATGTTCGGCAAAAAATATCTGAAAATATTAGGGAAACTCTGCTTTCACCTAACCCCCTTTGCCTTGCATTTTAACTGCATTCAAAATTTTATCGGTAAATATTAACCTTATTTATTTAAAATATAAAATTCATATGATTTTTACAAAACAAAATGACATTTTAAAAGATATTTAATTAAATTATGTTCTGAACATAGACATGAATCAGATAAGTATAAATATAGGATAAACTTTAATACTTACACTTCACTTTTCTTTTCTAATATGATGCAAGATAAATTAATTTAATTTTCATCTACCAATTGACCAAAAACATAAGACAAATGGTCCCTGTTACTACAATACCGAAATTGATCTTTTACAGAAAGTTGATAAACACAATGAGGAAATAAATAGACAAAGTGAACAGATAAATTCAACAATAGTTCGACAAGGTATGTTCTATACAAATAACTGAATTTTAAAATCATTGAAATTCATAAATACATGTTGTAGTCTAGTTAACTAACAAAAACAATACAACTCCTGTTTTTATTGGTTGGATTGGTTGAGTTTCAATACTTTTGTAACATTCATGGGACTTTATTTCGGATAGCAAGTACTCCTCAAGTGTGATCTTTAAAATAAATGTAAAAGTATCAAAATCACAGAGGATAGGTATCGAGAAACAGCAGTGTTAATGAGCATTAACTTCATATCAGCAATATTTCTGTGACTAGGATGAAGAAAACAAAGAGGTTTCAACAAAGTACTCAAAGATCGGAAATGTTCATTACATGTTGAATGTGGGATTACATGTAATCATAAGCTTGATTTGGGACTACCTGTAATCGCTTCTTTAATTCAAGATAGCTTATTATATGAAATCCCTTATTTTTCGAGATTTTTACATGTTTTACTGACGCTCAAATCAATAAATACTTTTTATTGAAGCAATTTATAATTCCAAATAAAAAAGATAAGCGTTTTTGATCCTAAAATTTTATTAATGTTCCAAAAATCAACATTCACTATTAGCCTGGTATTCCTCTGTACATGTTCATGTACAACACAATATTGATTTACTGAGTATACTGACATCTAAAATATAAAGTGATAGGTTATATTTGTTATTCTAAAACCTGCTAGTATGAATTAAAAGAAATTATCCAGTCTTTTTTAGACAGTAAAATAAGAGCTTTGTGATTTATTAAGATTCCTATTAAAAAAGTTATTTTAGTTGGATTCCATTGCCTACGTACATGTATTGTCACTTAAGCTATTCACGTTCAAGAGAATATTTCTGATCCTTTATCTATTTCACTGACACTACTCTTGTGTATCAAGGAAAATCAGTACATTTAACATGAGGTAAAATATACTGTGAACTAACCCTCCATTGATACCTGTAGTAGACTTGATGTTGCAAAAAATAAAGTTATGTTTAATATTTTGTAGATAAAGTGGATTTACAGCTGATTGATCCTGTTCCTGTCCATAAAAGAGGTATAGTGTTTATATTTATAAACAAACAATAGGTCTCATGACACTGACGACTTGTTCTTTTTTATGCACAATATATAATTTGAACGGACCAGAACGCACCTTGGTTGTTCTGGCCACACCGTCGTTCCACTCTATTGAATCTTTCTATAAATTAAAACCAGGATTTTACCAAGCAAATTAATTTTAGCTTACCCGACTAGAAGGGTCAAGAGAACTAATGCCGTATTACTTGGCGACCGTCGTCCGTGAACTTTTCAACCATTAAAAATGATTGCTGGTCATTTTTTTAGATTTCTATCAGATGTGTGGAATCCTCTGGATTTTTTCATTAAAATAGGGATATTTTTGTTGCCCAGATTACCCCCCCTATTTCTTTTTTTTTTAATAAGTAAAGGTAACAACAAAATTACCGAACTGGGATTATCAATCTCATATATCCAAGAAGAAAAGACAAAACAGAGTAAAGACATGGCATTTCAAAAGAAATTGTGGGTTAAACCAAGTTTTATGGCACCAAACCTCCCTCTTCCATTGCGATCAAAGGGTCTAGTAACAACATGGTTGTGATACATAATAGAGATAAAGAGGTG
Source organism: Arcuatula senhousia (assembly GCA_963971305.1). Taxonomy (NCBI): domain Eukaryota; kingdom Metazoa; phylum Mollusca; class Bivalvia; order Mytilida; family Mytilidae; genus Arcuatula; species Arcuatula senhousia. The sequence goes on from OZ020313.1 coordinate 16,375,352, forward strand.
ATCATCTCAGTACAACAAGCTGTCACAAACTGATTGAAACAATCACGAATCATTTCATCTGACATAATTTTGAATTATGCTTCCAGTGGCTGATATCGAAAGAAAAACTTTTTAAGAGACCGGAAGAGACGTATTTTCTTATAACCTTGGTCCAAAAATCGATTACGGAGACAACGGTGTCAGGTAAAAAGATCTGTAAAGTAAGCACAAGCCCTTCCATATCGAATAAGTTGGAAAATATACACCCATATGCTTGTGAGGTGGGTATGTTACTTTCCTGATTAGGAAAATTAATTATCTGAAAAATAAAATCGTCTCTTTTGTCGCATATTTTTGTACTAAGATGACCACCCGAGTCAAATTCGAGATGCAAATCCAAGAAAGACGTGAAGCAAGTAGATTTGGTGGTTTCTTTAATCTCTAACTCTGGAGGATAAATTGAAGGAATCACTCAAGACATCTAGCAAACGAAGCGTTGTTGACAGAGAGGACATCGTCAATATATCTGAAAGTGTATATAATGGTGTTGCGTACAGCTCTGTATAGTTATTAGTATAATACAGAATGGATGTGGTGAGCTGCAAAGTTAGAAGGTGTATCCGCGTGCCAACAGTGATGAAAATCATCTTTTGAAAGCCGTTGACACCGGAAAATCCAGCATCGGGTTGAGCTGGAATCGAACCCATACTTGACTGTCATATATGACAACTTCGCCTGCACTGTGTCCATTCTGTATTATACTAACTACTAACTATCTGAAAGTGTGATTAAAGAATCTAGCTTCTTTTATCTTCTTGTTCTTAACGAGTTGCCGAAGAAATTCAGTCTCTTAAGAGTATAAAAACAAGTCGACGAGGGGAGGGGCACAGTTTGTGCCCATTGGAATGCCAACTTGTTTAAAAATCTCTCCTGCAAATGGAACAAGTATGTTTTCAATAAGGAAATCCAGCTTATTGCAAACTAATTGCATGGTGTAACATGTCTTATCTTTATGAAATGTTTTAGAAAAATATGTAGAATTATAGGCCAAAACAATAAAATTTCTATAATTAGAGAATGCATTTTTAATGAGTTCTTTCGGTCGGCATTTTGATTTCTGGTGTGTTAAGGTGGTGTATAAAGTTTTAATGGGTCAATAAAAGCTAATTTTCAAAGTTTTATAAATTTCTTGTTATTATTTTTAAAGACCCTAAAACAAGTTTTAATGCTAAACCTATGAAAAAGCCAGAGAAACCCTTTTCTCGCCAAATTTTTTACTCTTATTGTCCCGAATACGAATCCAGCAATCTATGGATTTTTTAAGTGTATTCTATATCCTTTCCTATGAACTATTCATCAGAAATCCTTTGTTATCTTTAAACTGACCTGCGTGCATCCTTAAATTCTCTGACTCAAAAACCCCCTTCGTAACCAAACTTGAAACAGTTGTTTATTAGCATAAGTGGTACAAGATTGTTGTATAGATTTTTATTCCCGAAAAAAAAACATTGTGGCCATGGCTAAAAACCATATAAGCAATTGCATTTTTTTTTTACAATAGGTCACCGTGCAAGTTATTAGCACCTCAGGATCCATTATCACTGAAATTTAAAATAGTTTCAACTACCCATGTAGGAGTTGCTCTTTTCCTTCTTTCCCCAAATTTGTATTTTTAGCTCACCTGCCCACAGGCCATGTGAGCTATTGGCATTACTTGTCCGTCAAGTTTTTTCTGTGAAACCTCTAGAACAAATGAAATCAGGCATGGTTGTGCTGTTCAATAGTATGTCTTTTACAAAATATTTGTTCGAGTGTTTGATTTAAATATGACCGTTCTGGCTGAAAATAGAACATAGGAATAAACTGCAGTTCTTAGCACCTTAATAAAAAAAAACGGTAACAAATATAAAAAATCTGGCACAATGTAAATGTAATCAGCAAATTGAATTCTTAAAGATCCGACGGCAAATAAGGGAGATGTTGCCCTTTCTGTCCAATTTTAGCACTTCTTTAGCCAAATATTTTGAAAACTATAAAAGATATTTATAAATCTGTGCGTTTGATTGATTACACCAAGATCTGAATATTTGTATAAGGTACACGTCGTATGACTATTATTTTTATGAGTTATACTCCTTAGAACATAAAAATTGTCCATTTTTACAGCTTTCTGTTCAATTGTTCAAAAATCTTCTTTGAAAATGGTGGGCCAAATGTTATCTATTGTATTATATTTCCTCTTTCAAATCGTCGTTCGGAATTTAGATTCAACGAAAAACTTGGCGGCCATGGCTTAAAAAGAAAAGAAGGGTAAACGACTACATATATCATGTCTCATGTTGCTTGCCGGTTGTTGTATTCACTTTAGAAATTTTATGGAAGACATCATGCGTTCATAGACAAATATGGAATTTTTATCTCTCAGATGAGTGCAGATGTTGGTTGCCATAGGGTTTTGTTTTGTTCTCACGTACCGAATAAGACAAGCTTAATTGAACATTAGCAACGTGATAGGGGTGCTACAGAAATCAGAAACTTCTTTTTCGAAGCACCCGCGTTCACTTTCGTTACGAATTGAGTTCGCGTCATTGATTACTATTAAGATTACTTTTAGAAGTTAGATTTCCTTAAACGTAAAAATAATTGGTTTTGTCTGATAGCTGACAAACCATAGAAAATAAGGAAAAGCTTTCGGTTGCTAAAATGTTCAGCTTTTTAAACTTTATATTTAGTGCATTGAATTAATTATTGCTATAGGATGACGCTTTTTAAAACTTATTAGCCCTTTAAATGTCAAAAAGTTGTTTTTGACTTATAGTCTTAAATCTAAAAATTCAGACATTAAAATCATGCAAACAATTCAGGTTCCTGTTAGTTTTTTTTTGTAACTAAACGTATTTTCAGTACTTTCAACAACATCACTGCAAATTTAAGCATATCCTACTGACTTAAAAACATAAACGGAAGACGATATTAGTGGCATATCTCCTACCAGAAATTTACAATATGGAATTAAAAGTCAACACTTTTATCATATAATTTTTGTGAGTAATTTTTCATTGATTATACTTAAACCTTTACCAAACTGGACATCTTTTAATTATTCATTATAATCTGTCAAATACACCTCTAATAGTTTTTTTGTATTTGTACCAAAACAATAATTTGGCGTGGGGGTAAAAATTGTGCCACTCTTCAAAAATTATTTTTGTATTTTTGGACCGATTTTAATCTTTATTTCTTGGTTTTCAGCCAGATTAGAAATACTTTTTTTTACCGTTTTTGAGTAAATAGGGGCCAAAGGGACCAACAAAGCAAACTTGGTTTCTAAGGTATAACATTATTCTCGGTCTGCTTTTGAAAAAAATCAATTCGTCGTTTGTGGAAAGGTGGGTGAAAAGTCCACGAAGGAATGCATGCGACAAAAATGTTTATCAATCCAGCATCTGTCCAGAGCAATTGACTATCCATATTCGGCCTCAAAGGTAAAGGGTTGAACATTTTACAAGATAACAAGAGGCTCCCAGGAGCCTAAATCGCTCACATGGTCTTGATGTCAACCCTATATTTTGTAGAGCTAAATGAGCTGAACATTTAAGCAAGCAACAGTTTTTCTTTATCTACTATAGTTTTCATTCCATGGGCCAAAAACAAAAAAAATCGTTATTTTAGGGGCCGTAACCCCTATAAAGGGTCATCTGACAACTTCGGCCCTATGGAGACTTTTGTAGAGCTTTATGCGCTGAACATTTAAGCACGCAACAGCTTTTTTCTATCTGCTATAGTATTTATTCTTAAGGCCAAAAACATGAAAAAGGTTATTTTAGGGGCCATAACCCTTATAAGGGTCATCTGACAACTTTGATCCTATTGAAACTGTTGTCGAGCTAAATAAACTGAACATTTAAGCAAGCAACAGCTTTTATCTATCTGCTATAGTTTTCATTCTATATATAGGCCATAAACATGAAAAAGGTTATTTTAGGGGCCATAACCCCTATTAAACTGAACGTTTAAGCAAGCAACAGCTTCTCTCTATCTGCAATAGTTTTCATTCCATAGGCAAAAAACATGAAAAAACATTATTTTAGGGGCCGTAACCCCTATAAGGGGTCATCTGACAACTTCGACCCTATGGAGACTTTTGTAGAGCTAAATGAGCTGAACATTTAAGCAAGCAACAGCTTTTCTCTATCTGCATTAGTTTTCATACTATAGGACAAAAACATGAAAAAAACGCTATTTTTTACCTTTAAGGGGCTGTAACACCTATAAGGGGTCATCTGACAACTTGGACCAAATGGAGACTTTTGTAGAACTTTTAATGCTGAAGCAGTAGGGTGCATCAGATTTCATCTATCTCTTATACCTTTTGATTTACAAGCCAAAAACAGTAATCTGACCCCCTGGTCTATTTTTAGCAACGGCGGCCATGTTTTTCGACGGATCAAAAATCCCCACGCAAGTTTTGTGCAGGATACCCTAAAGTACCACCAGACCAAATTTGGTTTGTATCTGTTCAGTAGTTTCAGAGGAGAAGAAGTTTGAAAAAGTTTACAGACGACGACGACGACGACGACGACAGACGACGACGACGACGACGGACGCCAAGTGAAGACAATAGCTCACATGGACCTTCTTAGGTCCAGGTGAGCTAAAAATGACTAAGAGGTCGTATCATGCTGCGCTTGATGATTTTCTTCATAGTTTTGGTCATAAAATGTTTACTTCGATACACAAAAAGGGTAAATGACTAATCATTTGCCAGTTTGAACTTTAATACAGTTTTTATCTGACCTGACCCGAAGGGTCATTTGTGCTATTGTAATCCCTTGACGTCCGTCGTGCGTCATCCTTAAACTTTATAAAACGTTTACTCCTCTTACACCATAAGTCAAATTGTAACCAAACTTTGTATGGTTATTTATAAGCATCAGGCGCATAGCACATATGTCGGGATTTTTTATTCGACTTTAAATTTGGCCACCGTGGCTGAAAATAGAACATGTACATATACGCAAAAATTGGGGTCGTATAATGTAATGGCGATTTCGTCATCGTTGTCGTCTGAGGACATTTAGTTTCCGTACAATAACTTCAGTAGATGTTGACCGATTGTTACGAATGAAACCTTTATACAATGTTTCTATCTACTTAAGGAAGGTTGATATTGCATTTGGGTTTGTGGTCCCTACCATTTAAGAAAAAGGGTCACAAAAGGCTAAAATGGGTGTATTGACAAAAATTCTGCAGAATGTTTATTTTTGATCCGAATTTGATCCTTCTTTTTTATTGTATTTCCCAATAATTTCTGTCAACTAAATGAGACAACTATTTTTGTGTATCTTGCACTGTTCCATTGCTAAGTTGGGGACCAGCAGCCTTTAACGAGGCCAGCAGGCGCTGCTCGTCGTTCTGCAATCGCCCAAGGTCTAAATTAAATGCATATAATTTAAACCAGTCCTGAAATAATCAAAGGTAGACCCCCTTCTTAAACAAAGACCAAAGCACATAAAAAACAAGAACAAAGAAAAGCTTTGTCAGAGATTCCTGGCTTAGGACAGACACATACAAAATGTGGCAGGGTTAAACTAGTTTTTTTTTGGCCCAACCTTCCCCATATCAATAATCCAAGGCAAAGCACAAACACTAACACACAATAAGAATCAAATCAATCAACCTTCAATTTACAGAGAGAACTTTAAACAAAAGACAACAATAATAAACGAACAGTAGAGGAACTCTAAAAAACACTCGGTGTTATTGACAGCTAGCTTAGCTAAACATCATTGATCGACTTATGTAAAAAAGTAAACATATCGATTTTAAATCCGAAACAACACTTCAAACAACAAAATGAATCATTTGGTGGAGTATCACCACACAAAACCGACATACTTGATCGCTATAATGCTTAAAAATGAGAATTAGTTCAAAGGATTATTAATGTTTTAAAATAAGTATCAAGCTGTCAATATTTCTACCGAAAAGCACTAAATTCAAAGATTTAACCAAAATATTCAATTCATATCCTTTGCGTAATAGATTTTGAAGCTAGTTTTTTTTTCATTCCCAATGGATTGCTTTTAAAATTGTGTGCTTTATAAACAACAGTACCATAATATTCAGGATGTGATATTCCTTTCACTATAAAAAAATCGACGTGTACAATTAAATTTTTCAATAAGAGATCGAAGAATTTCGAAAAAAGATTTCACAAACTTGTGGTATCGATAACCTTGTTAGCTCACCTGACCCAAAGAGTGATGTGAGCTATTGTCATCGTTAAGCGTCCGTCGTCCGTCCGTCGTCCATCCGTCCGTTAACTTTTCTTCAAACATCTTCTTCTCTGAAACCACCGATGGGATTGCTTTGAAACTTTGTACACTTGATCATTAGGATGTCCTCTACCAATTTTATGAAATTTGTGAACGTCAACCAACAAACATGGCTGTCGTTACTAAAAATAGAACAGGGGGGTCAGACAATAACTTTTAGCTTACAGCTCAAAAAGTATAAGAGATAGAGAAAATCCGAAGCAACCATCCTTCTTCAGCATCAAAAGCTCTACAAAACTCTTCATTGAGTCAAAGTTGTGGGAGGACTCCTTATAGGAGTTATTTCCCCTAAATCGCCAAAATTTACCATTTTCACAGTTTTTGGACTTTATCTTGAAAACTGTAAGTGCTACAGGAAAATTGTGCATTGCAAAACTGTTCAGCTCTTTGAGATATACAAAAATGATTTCAGGGTCAAAATTGTCAGATCAACCGTTTAAGAGTTATCCCCCTTTAACTGACTTTTTTATCAATTTTAACTGATTTATAAAAATCTTCTCTGAAACCACTGATGGGATTTTTTTGAAACTTTGTACACTTGATCTTTAGGATGTCCTCTACTAAGTTTGTGAAATTTGTGAACGTTCACCAACAAACATGGCCGTCGTTACTAAAAATAGAACAGGGGGGTCATACCATAGATTTTAGCTTATAGCTCAAAAAGTATAAGAGATAGAGAAAATCCGAAGCAACCATCGTTCTTCAGCATCAAAAGCTCTACAAAACTCTCCATTGAGTCAAAGTTGTGGGACGACTCCTTATAGGAGTTATTTCCCCTTAATCGCCAAAATTTACCATTTCACAGTTTTTGGACTTTATCTTGAAAACTGTAAGTGCTACAGGAAAAGTGTGCATTGCGAAACTGTTCAGCTCTTTGAGATATAAAAAAATGATTCAGGGTCAAAATTGTCAGATCAACCGTTTAAGAGTTATCCCCCTTTAACTATTTTAACTGATTTATAAAAGTCTTCTCTGAAACCAATGATGGAATTTCTTTGAAACTTTGTACACTTGATCTTTAGGATGTCCTCTACTAAGTTTGTGAAATTTGTGAACGTTTACCAACAAACATGGCCGCCGTTACTAAAAATAGAACAGGGGGGTCAGACCATAGTTTTTAGCTTATAGCTCGAAAAGTATAAGAGATAGAGAAAATCCGAAGCAACCATCGTTCTTCAGCATCAAAAGCTCTACAAAACTCTCCATTGAGTCAAAGTTGTGGGACGACTCCTAATAGGAGTTATTTCCCCTTAATAGTCAAAATTGACCATTTTCAAAGTTTTTGGACTTTATCTTAAAAACCATAAGAGTTAGAGGAATAGTTAGCATTGCAAAATTGTTCAGCTCATTAAGATCTAAAAAAATAATTTCAGGGTCAAAATTGTCAGATCATCCTTTTAAGCGTTTTCAATCAATTTTAACTTAATATGTTTGTTTTGTTTTTATCAAATGGAAAGCTTTGTAACTTTGTATTCTTGGTCTTAAAAGTGTTTTCTATTAACTAGTTTCTTTAATGTTACTTACCAAGTACATGTAGACCATGTTGCACACTACACCGTATTGACTCGTGAGCGGAGGAAAAGGTTTTTCACGCACGTTGAAATGGTAAAAAACACACTTTGAAAAGGCAAAATTTTCCAAAATAGCAATATGTCATCAAAAAGGTCAAAAAAGCCCTGCAGCCATTCTTATATAGAAACAATTGCTATTGCACGGAACATCTCATATCTTTAGGTGTTTAATTTTGTTGGCATCATAATTCATTATTGAACGATTTGTTCCACAACCTCTTTACAAAATCAATACTTCATTGGAAAAATGAATTTATTTACAAAAAAAAGTTTTTACATACATTTCTGCTCATACAGGTCAATATTTTTAGAACAATCATTATCACATGGAATATGTTAACATGATAAATGAGTTCATTTATCTTATATATCGCTTGTAAATGCCGATGCACCGATAACGCAGGACGAAAAGGTTAAACAATACGTGAGAAAGCTAAAAAGGGTCAATGAGTTATATATTACAGCATAATAATACAAGTAAAGCGCAATTTGTTAAAAAGTTGTTTTTTATTCTCATATAATATTATTTTCAATTAAATGTTGCATATACATGAGGCGAAAAAAACAAACAAACACACGAATAACCAATCCCTAATTGCATAAATATACATACATCTTTACATTAATATGTGTTACTGTTTTGAAAATAAATTTAATTGTCAGGCAGACGAAAAGAGGTTGTCAAATTAAGATAGCACGCGTAGAAATTTGATTTATTTAATTGTCTTAATGTAACCTGTTTTCTATCAAACTTGATGTTAACTTTTGGCTTTAAACTTAATTACCAACAATCAGGGACAGAAGTTTCTTAAAACAGTTTACTGAATTCCAGCATAAAACTAGTTTGAAAGAGTTGTCAAGGCATTTAAAATTATACTACATATCTTAATTTCTACAAACTATCAGTTAATCCAAAACAAAACAATCTATAACTGCCTATTGACGATTTGAATTATAAAATTAATGCTTGTATTGATTAAGTAATATATCTCTTTTGTAATACGGGGCAATTCAGTGACTGATTTAATCTTGCTCCACTTCTAATCGGACATGCAATGTCCAGATTTGAAAAGCTTACCTCGCAATTCCTAATATAAGTGACTTATAAGTTACACTATATTGATTTACAAATTGAAATAGTATCAAGGGATGCTCTCGATATAATTGTAAGACTGACTGGTTTCGTTGATGTTGCATTGTCATCCGTTGAATCATATGAATTGGCATCACTTTCATCTTTTTTTGGATTTAGAAATAGCAACACTCGAATACTCTATCGCTGTATCTTTATTTTCACTCTAATTCCTAGCGATATTTTTTGCTAGTATACACGTAGGGTCACATGTGGTTTCTGCTAATCTGATTGTCTTTTAGTGTCATATTTTTGTTTTGGTCCTTGTTTTATTTCTTATTGGCATTTTACCTGAAAAAGTGTACTTCTTAATTACTTAATGAAGGAAATAGACTGATATTGATGCAAAGCGCTGACAAAATTTTACGTGGATTGTTTTAAAGTGAGCAATGGAGTTGAATGTCAGACAACCTGGTCGACGTTGAAACTAACTTTTGTCAAGGAATTTTCCTTCGATTTATAAGGGTCACAGAGACAGAGCTTAAAAATGGACACGTTTTGTGTTTCGGGTTTTACATGTGTAAAATGAATTTGATAAATAATTTTTATTCTAAAACGTATATTTGAAATAAATGGTTGTCATGTTTCAATATGCTTAATATCGCATTGAAATAGTTGACGGAATAGCCGAAGACATTGTACATGTTTTCAAAGATGATAAAAAGTGTAACAGTTCATAAATGAGGATTCCCGACTTATTATTTCAAAGCAGTACTTTTTTAATAACGATTCAATTTGATTTGTGTATTTTTTTTTGCCCGACAGTCTTTAAACGTCCTTTCTTCCGTATTTGAATGTACAATATTGTTAAATGTCGTCTTTGTCTTCTAAGACCTACCAGTGTAGCGCCGTTTCCATAGAATAACTTTTTATTGTAATACTTTGGAAAAAAATATAATAGTTATAACATATTTTAGCAAAGAAATTATTGTTTTAGCCAAAAGTAATGATAATAAACTGTTAACACAGAGACATGTCTCGCCTGTCGCAATTGGACACAGTATAAAATTAAGTAAAAATCCCCCTTTAACTGATCTTAACTGATACTTAAGCAGCTGCATACCAAATATAAATGGTGAACCATAACTGCTCTATATAAAGCACTCATGACATAAGTAAAAAGTTTCAAAGTGTAAAATCTCAAAGTCAGTAGACTGTGACTGCAGGATCATACAGATAAAATACTTTTGAAATTGATCTGTACTGATGCAAATGCAAGTGCATACCCAATATCAATGGTGAACCATAACTGCTTCATGTTAAACAGGCTTAAGAAAAAAGGTTAACCTCGGCCAAATCAGTGTAAAATTTCAAAGTCAGTAGACCGTGACTGCAAGAACATAAAGGTGAAATACTTTTAAAACTGATCTGTACTGATGCTGATGCAACTGCATACCAAATATCAATGGTGTAACATAACTTGTTCACACAAAACAGACTTAAGCAAAAACTTTAACCAATTGTGGACACCGCCGCCGCCGTCGCCGCCGGAATCCCCATACCTAAGTCTCGCCTTTTGCGACATTCGTCGAAGGCGATACAAAAACCATTCACCATATTAGGCATTACCTCCGATTTTGCGATGTCTAATGGACGTCGATACAATTTATGAAAGGTCTCAAAAAATAAATAAAGGTACATCGGTTTTCAAATTCAGACATATTATTGCAGTCAAGTTCCATTTCATGCTAAATCATTTTGCTTGCACGTGATTAATAAGTTGCTTAGCAAGGGGTATTCCAGTGATTTCTCATTTGTTACATGGACACTGACTAGTAGATTTACAAATTGAGTTACTCAGGCTGTTGATTCTTTCGGAAGGAAAAAGATGTACCGTTCTATGGACGATAAAGAGATGTGGAATAAGTGTACGCGACGCAACCAACATTAAAGAAACGGCAATTTAAACAATCACTATGAAAAACAGCCATTTAATCATCTCCTCCAGCATTAATCATTTGTTGTTTCTTGACCATTTTTATATGCATTACCGGTTGATAACCTTTTCAGACGGCGTTACTCTAATTTGCGGGCATAACTTTAATCATAAGATTCGTGCCTATAAAAAAACGGTGTTTTGGTATATTTCATATTCTTAAAAGCACATGTATGCATATTATATTCTTTAAAAGGGTTATTTCATTAGAGAAAACTATGTTTTATTGTAATTTTTTTGGTAACATCATTTTGTCATTAAGTTGGAAGAAAACTGAAACATTCTATCAAAAAATATCTTGCATCTTACGAAAGGGAATGGTGTCAAGTGTTCCGTGAGCCATGTCATTTAATATTTAATTGAAATGGATAAAGAAAAATGATACTCAAACATACCTTCTTGAATTTTCAATCCGTTTATTCCTTTTCAAAATGTGTTATTAACCATTTCCATGTACGTGAATAACCTTTTCCTCCGCTCACGAGTCCATACGGTGCACTAGGTAAGAGACTTTAGCATAAGAGATCAGGTGAGCGATTCAGGCTCCTGTGAGACTCTAGTTTGAGTTATTTTTCATTATTAAAATCAGAAACACGACTGCAGATCGGAGCATATCTTACTAACTGTGAAATGTAAACTCCGTAAGACGGTGCTAGTGGAATATCTCCTTCAAGAAAAGGAAAATTAATAATATGGAAGCTAAAGTCGTCACGTTTATCATATACTTTGGTTTGTAATTTTTCGTCAATAATACTTAAATCCAAATCCATAAAAGGACATCTTTTACCTGTAGTGTTAGATGTGAAAGTCCAACACAGAATACATGTGTCAAAAATCCTTGTGAGTCCACCATGGACTGCATGTGTCCAAAGCATTTTACAATCCATATTAGGCCTCCAACGTACAGTTCGTATTGGGTTCAACGTGTTGCGGTTATTTGAAAATAACTGAAAACGGATAAAGATATCAAAATTCAGTAAGGTTAAAAGTGATCAGCAACTTCAGATTTGCCTACCCTGAAAGTAATTGCCCTTTTTCATGATTATTTTATGAATTGTGCACTTATTAAGCTCAATAATTTGAAAATTATTTAAGATAAGATAGTACACTACGATCTACAAAATGTGAAGCAGGGTGAAAGTTGTAGGAATGTTCATTTTAGAAATTATTCCCTTTAGAAAGTCAAAAAAAGAAATAATAAATGCTTTTAATTGCTAAAATATTACTCTACACTTTACTGCATTAAGTTAAACCATGTTGTCAGATGGCCTCTTTTGAAACTTGTGATCATTTCAATGTCAAACAGTTTTTGTCTTATAGTGTAGAGTTCAAGCATTTAAGTAAGGCTCCTGGGAGCCTCTTATTGTTTTAATAAATATTAATTTTCGATCTATTTCTATTTGTAAGTATCTATTTTTAAGGCTGATTTGTTAAATATATATATATATATATTCATAGAGCAAATAAAGAAAGAATTAGAACAATGGATAGAGGAAGACAAAAAGTGCGTGCATACGAGAGCAGCTAAGCATGTCTTAAAGGTCGTTCAAGACGAAAACTGCGTAACTATCACAGGGCCTTCTGGATGTGGAAAGACGTTCACAGCTAGACACACAGCTTTGATTTTAAAAACAGAAGGATATGACATCATTCCTATCTACACACCTTCAAAACTTGAAGACTATTACAAACCAGGAAGAAAGACGTGTTTTATTGTAGATGACATGTGTGGAAACTTTACAGCAAGCAAGCAACAGGTTGACACGTGGAGACAAGTTTTACCTGTCATAAAAAATATCGTAAAAGACAAAAGTTGTAAGATTATTGTATCATGTCGTCTTCAGGTCTTTTATGATGAGGCGTTTAAATTGTTAACTCCTTTTATATGTTGTGAGTGTAATTTGGTTTCTACCAAAAACTGTTTGACACTGTCAGAGAAATCAGATTTGATCAAGCAATACACTGATGTAAATATGAGTGAAAGAGAAATAGCTCTATCTTTGGATTCTGTTGGCCCATTTCTTCCTTTATTATGTTCATTATACAAGGTTGATAGTGAAATACCTATTATGGATTTTTTACAAAATCCTTTTGATATTATAGAGACAGAGTTAGATACTCTATTTCACCAGCAAGGCGATGAAGGTAAGTACAAGATTTGTGCATTAGCTCTCATTGTTCTGTTTTACAACAAACTAGAAGACACATGGTTTCAAGGTAAGGTATCGGATCAGCAAAAAGACTTATTTGGTGAGCTTTGTAATGCTTGCAAACTTCCATCAGGATTGTCCAAGAAAACAATACACACTGCTTTAAAGACATTGTTGAATTCTTTTGTCCAGAAAGAGAATACTTTATATAAAGCTGTTCATGATAAGATATTTGACTTTATGGCATGGTACTTTGGACAGAACATAATAGATTGTTTGATTGATCATGGGAGTGCTGAACTTCTACATGAAAGAATGTGTTATAATCTTGTAAACAGTGATTCATTAAAGAATAATGAAGTCATTGATAAATCAGAAGATATGAAGTTCATTATAGATATACCAGAGGAATATTTGACCAATTATATAGTCAGACTAGTGAAACAATGGTCTGATGGTAAGGTTGTTAAAGTGTTCGGTAACTTAAACATGAAGAATCAATTATTTAGAAAGGAATTTTTAAGTTACCTTAAACAACTGGATATAGAAACACAAATTGATCTTGTAACCCGTAGAGATGAAGAAAATAATTCTGAATGGTACTTCGATAGAAAAGGAAGTAAACCGTTATTAGAGTCATGCTATCATGGGTATAAAGATTTCACAGAATGGATGTTATCTTTGAAAGTTGACATTAACCTTTCAGATGATAACAAAAGAACTGTCTTGTATTGGACATGTGAAAACAACAATATCGAAATGGTAAGTAAAGTGTTAGAGAGAAATCCTGATGTGAACCTTACTGATACTTTGGGACGGTCTCCACTGCATTTGGCATGTAATAATGATAATCTAGCTATATTAAGAATGTTATTAGAGAGAAACCCAGTTGTTAATCTCACTGATCAGTTAGGATGGACTCCACTAAGATTGGCAATTGATAAAAATAATTTAGATATTGTAAGTTTATTGTTAGACAGAAATTCAAATGAAATTCTGACAAATAAGGACGAACAGTCTCCACTGTATTGGGCTTGTCTGAATAATAATCTGGATATAGTAAGGATGCTGTTGGAGAGGAAACCTGGTGTTGAACTTACTGATTGGTCGGGACAGACTCCACTCTACTGGGCATATAGGCATAATAATCTAGATATGGTAAAGATGTTGTTAAAGAGGAATCATAATGTGAACATGACTGATGGGCTTGGACAATCCCTACTGTATTTGTTCTTTCATAACAATGATAAAGATATGGTGAAAATTTTGTTAGAGAAAAATCTTGATGTCAACTTGACTGATCAGTTGGGAAAGACCTTACTGCACTTGGCATGTGAAAATGAAAATCTAGATATGGTAAAGATATTGTTAGAGAAGAACCCTAATGTAAACAAAACTGACGAGGAAGGACGGTCACCACTGTACCGGGCATGTGAACATGATAATCTTGACATGGTAAAGATATTGTTAGAGAATAATTCTGATGCTAACCAGACTGACGAAGACGGATGGTCACCACTGTACTGGGCATGTTATAAGAATAATCTAGGTATGGTAAAGATTTTGTTTGAAAAGAATCCTGATGTTAACCCCACTGGCGAGAAAGGACGGTCACCACTGCACTGGGCATGTGAACATGATAATCTAAATATGGTAAAGATATTGTTAGAGAAAAATCTTGATGTCAACAAAACTGACGAAGACGGATGGTCACCACTGCACTCGGCATGTGAACATGATAATCTAGATATGGTAAAGATGTTGTTAGAGAAGAACCCTTATGTTAATCAGTCTGATATGTATAGACAGACACCACTGCACTTAGCATGTTGTAATAACAATCCAGATATGGTAAAGATGTTGTTAGAGAATAATTCCGATGTTAACAAAACTGACGAGGAAGGATGTTCACCACTGCACTACGCATGTTATAAAAATAATCTAGATATGTTAAAGATGCTGTTAGAGAAGAATCCTGATGTTAACCAGACTGACAAGGAAGGACGGTCACCACTGTACTTGGCATGTTATAAGAATAATCTAGATATGGTAAAGATATTGTTAGAGAATAATTCTGATGTTAACCAGACTGATAATTATGAACAGTCACCACTGCACTTAGCATGTTTTAATAACAATGCAGATATGGTAAAGATGTTGTTAGAGAATAATTCTGATGTTAACAAAACTGACAAGGCAGGACGGTCACCACTGTACTGGGCATGTTGTAAGAATAATCTAGATATGGTAAAGATATTGTTAGAGAATAATTCTGATGTTAACCAGACTGATAATTATGAACAGTCACCACTGCACTTAGCATGTTCTAATAACAATGCAGATATGGTAAAGATGTTGTTAGAGAATAATTCTGATGTTAACAAAACTGACGAGGAAGGACGGTCACCACTGTACTGGGCATGTGAAGATGATAATCTAGATATGGTAAAGATATTGTTAGAGAATAATTCTGATGTCAACAAAACTGACGAGGAAGGATGGTCACCACTGCACTGGGCATGTTATAAGAATAATCTAGATATGGTAAAGGTGTTGTTAGAGAACAATTCTGATGTTAACAAAACTGACGAGGAAGGACGGTCACCACTGTACTGGGCATGTGATAATAATAATCTAGATATGGTAAAGGTGTTGTTAGAGAAGAATCCTGATGTTAACCGGACTGATATGGAGGGACGGTCACCACTGTACATGGCATGTGATAAGAATAATCTAGATATGGTAAAGGTGTTGTTAGAGAACAATTCTGATGTTAACAAAACTGACGAGGAAGGACGGTCACCACTGTACCTGGCATGTGATAAGAATAATCTAGATATGGTAAAGGTGTTGTTAGAGAAGAATCCTGATGTGAACCTTACTGATACTTTGGGACGGTCACCACTGTACTGGGCATGTAAGAATTATAATCTAGATATGGTAAAGTTATTGTTAGAGAAGAATCCTGATGTTAACCGGACTGATGGGAATGAACAGTCACCGCTGTACATGGCATGTGAGAATAATAATCTAGATATGGTAAAGGTGTTGTTAGAGAAGAATCCTGATGTGAACCTTATTGATACTTTGGGACGGTCACCACTGTACTGGGCATGTGACCATGATAATCTAGATATGGTAAAGTTATTGTTAGAGAAGAATCCTGATGTAAATCAGACTGATGGGTATGGAAAGTCACCACTGTACTTGGCATGTGAGAATAATAATCTAGATATGGTTATGATGTTGTTAGAGAAGAACCCTGATGTAAATCAGACTGATAATTATGAACAGTCACCACTGCACTTAGCATGTTTTAATAACAATGCAGATATGGTAAAGATGTTGTTAGAGAAAAATTCTGATGTTAACAAAACTGACAAGGCAGGACGGTCACCACTGTACTGGGCATGTTGTAAGAATAATCTAGATATGGTAAAGATATTGTTAGAGAATAATTCTGATGTTAACCAGACTGATTATTATGAACAGTCACCACTGCACTTAGCATGTTCTAATAACAATGCAGATATGGTAAAGATGTTGTTAGAGAATAATTCTGATGTTAACAAAACTGACGAGGAAGGACGGTCACCACTGTACTGGGCATGTGAAGATGATAATCTAGATATGGTAAAGATATTGTTAGAGAATAATTCTGATGTCAACAAAACTGACGAGGAAGGATGGTCACCACTGCACTGGGCATGTTATAAGAATAATCTAGATATGGTAAAGGTGTTGTTAGAGAACAATTCTGATGTTAACAAAACTGACGAGGAAGGACGGTCACCACTGTACTGGGCATGTGATAATAATAATCTAGATATGGTAAAGGTGTTGTTAGAGAAGAATCCTGATGTTAACAAAACTGACGAGGAAGGACGGTCACCACTGTACCTGGCATGTGATAAGAATAATCTAGATATGGTAAAGGTGTTGTTAGAGAAGAATCCTGATGTGAACCTTACTGATACTTTGGGACGGTCACCACTGTACTGGGCATGTAAGAATTATAATCTAGATATGGTAAAGTTATTGTTAGAGAAGAATCCTGATGTTAACCGGACTGATGGGAATGAACAGTCACCGCTGTACATGGCATGTGAGAATAATAATCTAGATATGGTAAAGGTGTTGTTAGAGAAGAATCCTGATGTGAACCTTATTGATACTTTGGGACGGTCACCACTGTACTGGGCATGTGACCATGATAATCTAGATATGGTAAAGTTATTGTTAGAGAAGAATCCTGGTGTAAATCAGACTGATGGGTATGGAAAGTCACCACTGTACTTGGCATGTGAGAATAATAATCTAGATATGGTTATGATGTTGTTAGAGAAGAACCCTGATGTAAATCAGACTGATTATTTTGGAGAGTCACCACTGTGAGTGGCATGTGAGAATAATAATCTAGAAATGGTAAGGATATTGTTAGATAAAACTCCTGATGTGAGCCATATTGGTAAGAATGGTCGATCACCACTGGACTTAGCACATGAGAATGGTAATGTAGACATTGTAAGTATGTTGTTAGAAAAAGCCTGACTGATAGACATGGGTAGTCTCCACTGTACTTGGCATGTCATCGTAATAATCTGGGTAATTCATTTAGTTGTTAGAGAAGAACCCAAATTGGTAGTATAATACAATTGGTTGTTTTTTATTTTATGTCTTAGGCACGGACCATTTGATTTTCTGGGGGAGGGCCTGGGATTTTTTTTTGAAAAAATCCCGGAACTGATTTTTGTAAAAAAAAAATTAATCTGGCCACCACCTATGTTGAAAAAAATAATCTGGTTTCAATCTTGCCAATTGAAAAAAAAATAATCTTGCCAACAAAATTTCCTTGCTTAATATGTGTGTGAAAAAATAATCTGGCCCGAAAAGCGGGCGAAAAAAAATTTCCTGGCTCAAGGTAAAATCCCCCCCCCCGAAAATCAAATGGTCCGTGCCTTACGCGTGGAAATAAAAACCTGAGCAATTGTCTTTTAAGATCTGTTAATTCTAAAGTATTAATAATTAGAAATTATCAACCGGGAAATTTTTGCGCCGCTTTTCTTTCGTGGTATGACAACTGAATTTTAATTCGCACTGAAATGTTATTGTCCGTAGACTACAGCAAAAGACAAGTATATTCGAGCCGTTTAATTTTCGTGCTAGCAATGTCACCGCAAAAATAAAACTGCTGCGAAAATTTTCCGGTTTACAGTAGTATGACACTTTTAAAGAAAAGAAGTAATTGTTGTCTTGTAAAAAATGAAAAAAGCGACTACAAAGTAAGCCACTCCTTGCATATGTATATGTGAATAGTGTGTAAAGTACATACAAGCCTTGTTTATAATTTAGTTTTCTTTTAAGATTTCTTTTCAGTTCAGTCAGTATAGAAGCATCATATTTATATTATATTGATTGGTTTACAAGGTCTTTTTGACAGCTTTATCATTATTGGACTATTAACAATAAACCACTGTTGCAACAAAATTGCTTATTGTCATTTCTTCGGATTAAAAAAAAATGATATAGTTCCTGCTTTAAATTCAATATGATTTATTATCAATCTTTGTTCAAGGGCTGTAATGTTTTGGTGGGAGAACAAAATACGTCATGAAGATTAAGCACAATGCATTAAGATGTTCAATAGAATGTCACCATCATGTCTTTATGATTACAATTATCTATTAAGTGTATTCTAAAATAGAAAAAACACAACAATTGTATGGCATTTTTTTCTACAATTACTTTGAACTTTGACTTGTTTAATTTGTGTGTGTAGTTCTAGATGAAAATTTGTTGTTTGCTTATATGTAGGGGTCTATATCTGTATATAATTTTGTTGTACTTATTAATACATAAAAATCAACTATTTTGTATTGTTAGTATATTCATAATATTTTCTTATTTTTACTCTGTTAAAGGAGTATAGACTCATTATTCATCAGGTAATCTTATTGTCTATTTTAAAATTCATTACATGTAAAAAAATAAATAGTTTGAAAAAAATGCATTTTAGAGCAGCCAAGAGATTGAAAAATGATGTGTTATCATATCTTGTTTTTGTAGCATTCATTAAGCTAATAAAATTTCCAAAAAAAAACATTTAAATGTTTTTAAACACCACAAATTAATATTGGGTAAACTTGAATTACACTGTGTAAACGCTTAAGTACGCTTAAGGTGCACAAACAAAATCAGACCCCAATCATTGAACAATTCAGTTTGATATGTGTCAAATGGTTTTATTCGAAAAAAATAATAACAAAAATACCGGACATGCAGAATCAATTAACCTCAAATTCATAGAAAAAAAGACAAAACAAGGCAGACACACTGGTAAATGGTACTGACGTAGTGCATACTTTTCAAAAGAAACAGTGGGTTAAACCTGGTAAACTGGCACCAAACCTTCGTCTTCAATTTGTGATCATAGGATCTAAAAAACTATTATTTCAACTACAAGACCGAATAATTAAAAAGCAATGTAAATGTATAAATGTTTGCACATTGTGAAATTGTAAAATAAAGAAACAAAGAAGAACCAAGTTCTAACAACAGAAGTCCAGAGGTCCAGGAGACTAAATATGTAAACACAAAGGCAAATTCTGTCCAAAAAGATAGTAAACTCAGGTTCCGATGAACGATAAAAAGAACAATAATGGTTGTTGTCTGTATAACAATTAAGAAAATCACAGAGTGAAAGAAAGACTAAGGCATAGTGGTCTGAGGTAAAGTTACAGAAAAAATAAGAAGTATCTATGAAAGCATATGGTGGTTGTATTTTTTAGCTCACCTGGCCAAAGGCCATGTGAGCTATTGCCATCACTTGGCGTCCAACGTCGTCGTCCGTCGTCGTCGTCGTCGTCCGTCGTCGTCGTCCGTCGTCGTTAACTTTTCTTCAAACTTCTCCTCTGAAACGGCTGCACAGATTCAAACCAAATTTGGTCTGGTGGTACTTTAGGGTATCCTCCACAGAACTGATGTGGGGATTTTTGATTCGTCGAAAAACATGGCCGCCGTTGCTAAAAAAAGACCAGGGGACTACTGTTTTTGGCTTGTAAATCAAAAAGTATAAGAGATAGATGAAATCTGATGCATCCTACAGCTTCAGCATCAAAAGTTCTACAAAAGTCTCCATTTGGTCCAAGTTGTCAGATGACCCCTTATAGGGGTTACGGCCCCTTAAAGGTGAAAAATAGCGTTTTTTCATGTTTTTGCCCTATAGTATGAAAACTATTGCAGATAAAGAAAAGCTGTTGCTTGCTTAAATGTTCAGCTCATTTAGCTCTACAAAAGTCTCCATAGGGTCGAAGTTGTCAGATGACCCCTCATAGGGGTTACGGTCCCTTAAAGGTGAAAAATAGCGTTTTTTCATGTTTTTGCCCTATAGTATGAAAACTATTGCAGATAGAGAAAAGCTGTTGCTTGCTTAAATGTTCAGCTCATTTAGCTCTACAAAAGTCTCCATAGGGTCGAAGCTGTCAGATGGCACCTTATAGGGGTTATGGCCCCTTAAAGGTGCAAAATAGCGTTTTTTCATGTTTTTGCCCTATAGTATGAAAACTATTGCAGATAGAGAAAAGCTGTTGCTTGCTTAAATGTTCAGCTCATTTAGCTCTACAAAAGTCTCCATAGGGTCGAAGTTGTCAGATGACACCTTATAGGGGTTACGGTCCCTGAAATAATGTTTTTTTATGTTTTTGGCCTATGGAATGAAAACTATTTCAGATAGAGAAAAGCTGTTGCTTGCTTAAATGTTCAGCTCATTTAGCTCTACAAAAGTCTCCATAGGGTTGAAGTTGTCAGATAACCCTTAATAGGGGTTATGGCCCTTAAAATGATGTTTTTTCATGTTTTTGGCCTATAGAATGAAAATTATAGCAGATTGAGAAAAGCTGTTGCTTGCTTAAATGTTCAATTTATTTAGCTCTACAAAAGTCTTAATAGGATCGAATTTGTCAGAAGATCCTTAATAGGGGTTACGGCCCCTAAAATAACCTTTTTCATGTTTTTGGCCTTTAGAATGAAAACTGTAGCAGATAGAGAAAAGCTGTTGCTTGCTAAAATGTTCAGCACATAAAGCTCTACAAAAGTCTCCATAGGGCCGAAGTTTTCAGATGACCCCTTATAGAGGTCACGGCCCCTTAAATAACGATTTTTCGTGTTTTTTTGCCTATAGAATGAAAACTATAGTAGATAAAAAAAAACTGTTGCTTGCTTAAATGTTCAGCTCATTTAGCTTTACAAAATATAGGGTTGACATCAAGACCAGGTGAGCGATTTAGGCTCCTGGGAGCCTCTTTTATGTAGTTACATTGAAACACAAAAGGCTAGAATCGCTCACCTTGTCTTGATGTCGACACTATAAAGAATTTTGTTCTATTAGGGGTCATCTGAAAACTTCAATCCTATGAAGATTTTTGTAGAGCTAAATGAGCTGAACATTTTAGCAAGCAACAGCTTTTCTCTATCTGCTATAATTTTCATTCCATACGCCAAAAACATGAAAAAAAAGTTATTCTAGAGGCCTTAACCCATATAAGAGACCATCTGACAACTTCGACCCTATGGAGACTTTTTTAGAGCTAAATGAGCTGAAAGTGTAAGCAAGCAACAACTTTTCTCTATTTGCTAGAGTTTTCATTCTATAGACCAAAAACATGAAAAATCATTATTTTAAGGGCCGTAACCCTTTGGAGACTTTTGTAGAGTAAAATGAACGGCGGCCATGTTTTTTGGTCGGCAGTCACCCCCGTGCAATCTTGGTAGAGGACATCCCACAGATGAAGTGTGCAAAGTTTCAAAGCAATCCCCTCAGCAGTTTCAGAGGAGATGATTTTCAAAGAAAAGTTAACGACGACGACGACGGACGACGACGGACGAAGACGACGGAAGCCAAGTGATGGCATAGCTCACTTTGACCTTTAGTCCAGATGAGCTAAAAATGGGGAACATCTCCACGAACACAGTTCTTTGCTACCACAAATGGTACCAAACAGAACGTAAACGTCTTACATGGCCGATAGAAAAATACATTACCAAAACGTGTATAAAAGCGGTTTATTTGGTTTTGCCGTTTATCGATATTTAGGGGTGGTAAAGGGGGGGGTGCGTGCACGGATGAACGGTTAATAAAAAATGACAATCA
This sequence comes from Arcuatula senhousia, assembly GCA_963971305.1. NCBI lineage: Eukaryota > Metazoa > Mollusca > Bivalvia > Mytilida > Mytilidae > Arcuatula > Arcuatula senhousia. Next base: position 16,397,606 of record OZ020313.1, read on the forward strand.
CGATGAACGGCCAATAAAAAAATGATAATAATCACGATGAACGAAAAATGAAATAGAGAAACACGATGCACGATGAACCTCCATGCATGGCTGAACGGGAAATAAAAATCGCTCAACACGATGCACGAAAAAAACCCTTTACTACCTACATATTTCAAGTCATAACCTCTCATCAGCAGCATTTGAATCAAAACTTTGGATAGTCATATATATATATATATAAGGTATATTGAATGAAAAGTACTCAAAGCCAAAAGCCAAATCCAGCACGGATGATATCGACCATGTGCAGTACAAGGAAAGAAACCTGGTGTTTTAAACAATTTTGAATTAATCGAGAATTTCAACTACAAAAATATTAGAAATTTAATGGTAAATTAGTGTTAAACAAGTCTGACGACCAGGCTTGTGATTACCCTCGGGGACTTTTTCCGAGGAGAAAAGATGATCATTCCAAACTATTCTACCGTGTGGGTTCTGGGTGGTAAATGTGTCCACATCAGCACTATGCTTGTCGGTAAAAGTCCACTCAAGATCGCCCATGATCAGAAACCTGACTTCGGGTCATGCCGCTTTGCCAACAAAGCGACTGGGATGTGTGCCCCAAGTGGTTATATGGGGCAGTTCTGTCATAATGAATACTGGGGTCGTCATGCTATATTTCGGAAAAACTGACTACAAACCAAAGTGGTACATCATGTTTGAAAAATGTCAAGCCCAACGCACGTAAAAGAAACCGATAAAGGTCTCGGTAAGAGTAGGTTTTCAATGCAAGAGACTTTTCCGTTCCTTCCCAGTGGCAGTCAAAACTTTCCTCAACGATTTTTTTTAATCTTTTCTCCATTTCATGTCTATTCTATAACCTTTTTCATGTCCATCTCCCGGATTTAACCTGAAATGGAAGTAAAGCAATAACTTACTAACCAAACTTATTGCAAATCATTCTAATAAAAGCTTAACAGAAACTTTTGTGATGATCCGGTCTCAACAGGATCTAAGAACTATGTCTCAAAGCCGGTTAAAACGGACATGTATATAGTTTGTCATACTGAACCCACTAAACAAGAGTCAAATTAGTCTGATGTCAGGAAAAGCTCCACAAACATGTTCATATTGGTCCTGTCCGTGCCAGACAATTGTAGAGTGACAGGTCTGAAAGTTGCTGATGACGTACAGTCACTCAGCCAAACTTAAGGTCACGGAAAAAGACTTGACCTTACTTACTAAAAAATTTATTCTAAAACAGTCTTTAATATAAACAACATTAAAAAGATAATTTTATAACACGTCACTTGAGCGACTTCGCATTGCGTTGAAAGATTTTTTTTTTATTCGAGCAAAATTCATTCACAGATTGATTTATTATTCATTTATAAGTTTCATTTTTCTAGGTTTGGGTATATAAACAAAAACATAAGAATTACATAACAAAACACACTCAATGATTTAATTATCATAAGGGAGCTGTCAAAGGAACCAATGGTTTAATTATCATTCTGGGAGCTGTCAAAGGAACCAATGATTTAATTATCATTATGGGAGCTGTCAAAGGAACCAATGATTTAATTATCATAAGGGAGCTGTCAAAGGAACCAATAATTTAATTATCATAAGGGAGCTGTCAAAGGAACCAATGATTTAATTATCATTATGGGAGCTGTCAAAGGAACCAATGATTTAATTATCATTATGGGAGCTGTCAAAGGAACCAATGATTTATTTATCATTATGGGAGCTGTCAAAGGAACCAATGATTTATTTATCATTATGGGAGCTGTCAAAGGAACCAATGATTTAATTATCATATGGGAGCTGTCAAAGGAACCAATGATTTAATTATCATTATGGAAGCTGTCAAAGGAACCAATGATTTAATTATCATAAGGGAGCTGTCAAAGGAACCAATGATTTAATTATCATTATGGGAGCTGTCAAAGGAACCAATGATTTAATTATCATAAGGGAGCTGTCAAAGGAACCAATGATTTAATTATCATTATGGCAGCTGTCAAAGGAACCAATGATTTAATTATCATTATGGGAGCTGTCAAAGGAACCAATGATTTAATTATCATGAGGGAGCTGTCAAAGGAACCAATGATTTAATTATCATTATGGCAGCTGTCAAAGGAACCAATGATTTAATTATCATTATGGGAGCTGTCAAAGGAACCAATGATTTAATTATCATAAGGGAGCTGTCAAAGGAACCAATGATTTAATTATCATTATGGCAGCTGTCAAAGGAACCAATGATTTAATTATCATTATGGGAGCTGTCAAAGGAACCAATGATTTAATTATCATGAGGGAGCTGTCAAAGGAACCAATGATTTAATTATCATTATGGGAGCTGTCAAAGGAACCAATGATTTAGTTATCATTATGGGAGCTGTCAAAGGAACCAATGATTTAATTATCATTATGTTTTTTATGTATATAACTTTCATGTAATTCTACATATATTTAGGATTTTTTTTTCAGAATTTAAATGTGAAATTCACGTGAAAAGGTTAACGTGAAATTAATGCGACTTTCACATGATATTAACGTGAAATTCACGTTAAATTGCTAGTTTAACGTGAAATTAACGTTAACCCTGATTTCACGTGAATTTCACGTGAACAAAATTTCCCTGTGTACATCAACTTCTCAAGAGGCACATTAACTAAAACAAAACATTGAAAATGTAGGAGCACGTTTTTTCTCTTGAAAACAAGGCACATTAAAAAGTTAAAACAATCACTGAAAAAGAATCATTTTAATGTAGATAGGGTACAATAGTAGATAATTAGATTTATTTCTAATAAAATGCTTCGTATATCCATACTTTTCACGGGACTTTTGATAAATTAGTTTGATATAATTTGCTGGACATTAATATTGAAACTGTATTAGCTGCTGCTATAGGATAGAAAGATAATAAAAAATACCGATATATAACGACCAGAACTGCCGAGAGTTATGGCCCTTTGAACAAAGAAATTTGCTGAAAATCTTCATTTATCAACTTATTTGCACACCTTTGAAAATACTGAACTAAATTCAATGAAACATGGTATTTCGGAAGGTCACATAATACCACGACATTTTGATCATCATTTTTTGTGGGAGTTACGGCCCCTTGAACTTAGAAATTTGCTGAAAATTCTCATTTATCACCTTGTCAGTGCCTCTTTTCTGAAACTACTATATGGAATTTTTTGAAAGTAGGTTTGTAGATTGTTCACCATAGGTAGTTGTGCATATTTTCAGGAAGTTATTATCCTAAATTTTTGTGGGAGTAGTGGACCTTTGAACTTAGAACTTCGAGGAAACGAGGGGATGCATCCTTTTTGCAGGCAAAAACAAACTTTTAATTAATGTTTCTTTTCACTTTAAATTTGTGCTTATTTTATTTTATTTTATCTTAACCCTTACAATGGAGCTGAAACTCAAATCAATGCAGCTATTAATCCTAAGTTTGCAGACACAAGAGATGTCTATTTTGATAAATGTAACCCAAAACACCAAGCAGTCAAGCAAGGTAATGTAAATGTAAACCAAAAACACTATACAAAATATAAATTATTTTCCATGCCATTTCAGGCTTGCATGTTAAAAACAAAAACAAACAAGGGGTAGCACGTACTAAGTCGTGCTAAGCATACCCCCACTCGACCATTAAGAAAACAGGAAGTAGATGACCAACTGACCTGAAAAGGGGAGGCATTGTACAACTCATCATGCTCAAGCTGTATACCAAATTTGAAATCAATCCCTTTTGTAGAAGCTGAGAATTCTGTTACGAAAAAATGTCTATTTTTGACCCATAAAAAAGTCTAAGTCGTCTCAGAAAACAGGAAGTAGATGATGGAATGACCTGGAAAGGGGAGGCACTGTTTATCTCATCATGCTGAAGCTGTGTACCAAATTTGAAACCAATCCATCCAGTAAAAGCAGAGAAATTGAACCGGACGGACAGACAAGGTGATTGCAATATAGCCCCTTCTCTTACGAGTGGGGGTATAATAACTACCTTGGGGTCGAGAAATCTTATAACTCTTGAGACAGAGAACCTATATATTCTTAAACAGTCATAAAAATGGAAAATCATTAACTTATTTCTACCTTGAAGAAGGAGGATTAGCAATAATAAAATAAAAAGCTACGCCAAGCGCAGCATGATACGACCGCAACAAATCAAACCCTGTACGTTGGAGGGCCAATATGGATAGTCAATTGCTTTGGTCACATGCAGCCCATGGTGGACTTACAAAGCTTTTCGACACATGCATCCTGTGGTGGACTTTAAAATGCATATTTGACACATTCATATATATCTACATCAACATCAAATTGAAAAAAGTCTTGTGATATGTTTAGCCCTCTGACCCCTACTTTCTCTAAAACCGTAAGAGATATTGCGAATTTGACTAAAAAATACAGGCAGGGAATTGCACAAGGATTCCAATGAAAAAAAGATTTTGAAAATCAGACCAAAAATAAAAAAGTTTATGGTTGTGGCATGTCTTTGCCCCCTGTAGCAATTGAACAATGAAACATATACCAAAACCATTGACACATCTAGTTAACAGAATTTAATGAGCAATTTAACAAAAAAAAAAAATTTCAAAATTGAATGAATAATAAACATTCAACAACAGTTTTGTCAATACACCCATTTTAGCCCCTTTTGACCTTTTTTTTCTAAAATTGTAGGGGCCAAAAACCCTTAATACAATACCAACCTTTTTTGCTGGATATAATCATCATATTGAAACTTCATAACAATTATCTGGCCCTCTAGAACTAATTTTTTGTGTAAAACTATTTGCTGTAACAAACTTTTAAATAATGACGTTTTTTTTGCACCTTCGACCCCTAATTTCTCAAAAAACGGTAAAGATATTGCAAATCTGATTGAAAAACGCAGGCAGGGATTTTCACAAGGATTCCAATGAAAATTTTTTTTTGAAAATCGGGACCACAAATAAAAAAGTCGATTTTTGGGGTGTGGCCCCGTTTTGACCCCTGTAGCAATGTAACGGTGCAATAAATATCAAAATCATTGACACATTTAGTTGACAGAATTTAATGAGGAATTCATTAAAGCAAGAGGCTCCCAGGAGCCTGAATCGCTCACCTGACATATGTGCCTGAAGTAAAGGTTATAAGGCAAAATCTATTTGACATATGAGAGGGTCATAAGATTAATAAGGGGGTCATCTGAAAATATGGTGGATCTTAAGGTGCTGATCACTTTTGTTCTCAATCAAAATCTAAAAATCTGTCACCCTTTTGAGTTATTAGCAAAAAAATGCAGTTTAACCTAATGTTCTATTTTTAGCCACAGCGACCATGTTTTACAACCAATCAAAAATCCCCACATCAGTTCTATACACCTAATGCTAATAAACAACAATACCAAGTTTGGTTCCAATTGGACTTAAAGTGTCAGCGGAGTTTACGTTTTCAATGTAATGAGGAAATGCTTTTAAAATGCTCAATTTGGACGTTCTAAGGGCAAAAACTCCTCCAAGGAAAGGTCCTACAACATTGACTCTATTACATATTTTGTAGATCTTGATGGGTTTAACAATATGCAATTTAACTTTCTCAAATATCTTGTAAAGTTTTCAAGATATTGAGCTAAACAGGTGCAAAATTTGCAAAAAATCCATAACAAGAGGCTCCCAGGAGCCTGAATCGCTCACCTGAACTACTAAGACACATATATTTTGTAGATATTATTGTGCATAACCATATGCAATTTAAATTTCTAAAATATCTTGGTTAGTTTTCAAGAAATTGGGCTTAATAAGTGAAAAATTTGACAAAAATTAGGAAAAAGGGCAATAACTCCCACATCAGCAGTCAGATCTTTTCCAAAATTTCAGCACAGATAGATCTTAATATGCTGATCTGTTTTGATTCTTGCAAAATTTTGATATCTGAAACCATTTTTGAGTTATTAGCAAAAAAATGCAATTTACCCCTATGTTCTATTTTTAGCCATGGCGGCCATGTTTTTTGACGAATCAAAAATCTGAACGATAGAATTGTAGCATATATGCTATTAAATAACTGTGCTAAGTTTGGTTGAAGTTAGATATATGGTGTCAGACAAATTAATCTTTCAAATTCAGGTGAAAAGTAATGAAAAACGGTAAATTATAACGCTTTAAGGGCCATAACTCCTAAAAGAAATGGTTATACAGCTTTGACCTATCACATGAAATGTAGATCTTGATGTGCTCAATCATATGCAATTTGAATTTTTAAAATATCTTGTATAGTTTTCAAGATATAGGGCTAAAAAAGTGCAAAATTTTGAAAAAATCCGGAAAAAGGGCAATAACTCCTACATCGGTTGTTGGATCTTCTTGAAAATTTCTGACCAGGTAGATCTTGAGGTGCTGATCACTTTTACCCTAAGCCAGAATTTTGATATCTGTAACCGTTTTTGAGTTATTTGCAAAAAACTGCAATTTACCCCTATGTTCTATTTTTAGCAACAGCGGCCATGTTGTTCATCCAATCAAAAATCCGAACGATGGTTTTGTAAAGGACATACTATAGAACAACCCTACCAAGTTTAGTTACATTTGGCCATGCGGTTTCAGAGAAGAAGATTTTTGAAAAGTTGGACGACGGACGACGGACGACAAGTGACGGCAATAGCTCACATGACCCTTCGGGTCAGGTGAGCTAAAAAGAATTTTCAAAATCGAATGAATAACAAACATTCTACAACAGTTTTTTCAATACACCCGTTTTAGCCCCTTTTGGTCCTTTTTTCTAAAACGGTAGGGGTTACAAACCCCAAATACAATACCAACCTTCCTTTAGTGGTTACAAACATCATATCAAAATTTTAAAACAATTGGTCAACATTTACTCAAGTTATCGCACGGAATTAATGTTCCCAGACGACAACAACGACGACGACGACATCGCCAACGACGACGACATCGCCATAACATTATACGATCGCAAAATTTTGCGGTCGTATAAAAATCACTAGATTCTCATCCAAATTTCTTATTCATTTGATAGAATGTTCTGCCATTTTAAAAGAAATTGATTAAAATTGAACATTATTTGTTAAAATATCAAACAAATTCTTAAAATCCGGACAGTAGGGGATGGGATTCAGTATTTTATAGATTGAAATATAACAGAGATGGATATTGGATAACAGCCTAATTCAGCCATTGAATAATTTTTATATATACCTTCACAAAATTAAATCATTTTTCAGAAATGTAGAACACCAAGAAGCATTACTAAAGCTTACATTAGAACTGATACAAGAATATATACCATCTGACCAGTTCAAGAGGTGGAATAATAATGTAGAGACATAGACCTGGGGCATTTACAACCCATCAACACAAATGATGGGTAATATACACCTGGAAGTGTGACTTGAGATATATGTGTTGTGTTGTGCATATTCATACAATTCAACTAAGCTGAGTAGTAGCCAAAATAAGTTTACAGAAACTATCTTTTTTTTCTATTTTATGATACACATTTTGGTATTTTAAATGTTCATTTAAGGTTTATTGTTGACTTCTATAAAAATGTAAAAAAAAAACTAACTTTTTTATATATGTAAACAATGCAAAGACTTTTTATGTTTTTCTTCAAAATTGAAAGGCAATTTAAGGTTAAGGTATTACAGTATGTGTCTGAATTCTATACAGGTGACATCCTGATAAGCAAAAGCAGTTAAAAAAACTAACAACAATTATGGCTTTTTATGTTTTATTGGTTGTATATACTTTATATTAAATGTACACTTAAAACTGCGAGTTATTTCATCATCAACATGATGAACAGTACATGATTTCACAAAACTACTATAGATGGGAAAATTCATTCCTATTTTAAAGAGGAAAAATATGAAATAATTCTCTTTGTCACATCTGTAAAAGCAGAAACCTGAATCCATGTAAAAACATATGAGTGAATATAATATCAAAGTTTATCAACATTTTTATTAGACTTTTACTTCATTAGAAAAAATATAATTATTTAATACCCACCTTCTTATTAGATAAATTGTTAAAAATCAGTCATATAAATTAGAAACAGTAAAGTTAAGTTGTACAGTATATCAATAGTGGCAGACCCACTTAGCCAAAAATCTACATAGAAATAACAACCCCCCCCCCCCAAAAAAAAAATGGAAAAAATATATCATGTACATTCATCATAGTGTAATGTTTTTACAAATAGTATGAAAAAAATCAGGCTTGGATTTAGTAACTAAATATTTAAGTATTTAAGCTACTGTTACTGCTCATTGACAAACAACCATAAAAAATAATATTTCAATGAAAAAAAGAAACATATGTGATAAAATGGCACTTTTATATTCATGATATTGTCAAGAAGTCTTACTGGTCTGAACAACCTAAAGACTTAATTAACAAACATAAACAAAAATAAATCACAGATTTATAGAAAAAAACACCACCTATTCTAAGAATGCCCAAACATTTAAAATTTCACACAGGTTATTACATATCTATAAAGGTATAAAGATAAATTTAACAAAATTCTACATATGATAAAGCTTGAATTGTGGTCTTTTGGATAAAATATGCATAGATGTTGCATCTTTTAAGAAGAATTTGGAAAACAGTCATTTTAGTGCAACACTGAATGTAATGTCTTTGTTAATTTGGCAACATCAAAACTTTAATGGCATCAATTTCCCAACTAATGCTGTTAATTTTACTCCACATGTACACATAATTTCTCAGATTACAGAAATTGAGTTTGTAATAGTCTTAATTACAGCTACATCAGGCTGGCAATAACAGTATTATTATTACCAGAATTAAATATTTGATGGTGAAAAATTCCTATTGGCTGTCGCCAGTTAACTCAATTTACTACCTAGAAGAATGATTGACTAAAGAGATAATTTATACAGTAGCCTAAAATACTGTGATAAAAGTTCTCAAGACACAGCTGGGCACATGAACACCAATTATGCCAAAGTGAACCCATTATATGTGCCAGTTTGCAATATGTTGCAGGTGACATAAACAAAAACACTATGAATCACAAACAAAAATGTAAGTTACTCTTTCTTTATATTTCTCAATTTCCACAAAATTATGCATGTAAAATTAAAATGTCTTAGAAAAAAATTGACAGAAAAGATTAACAACTATGTCCATTTATTGTTTGTTAAAGAACAAGTTTACTCAAATCAAATAAAAAAGAAAGCTCAAAAGATAAGGAATGTGTCACTCAACAAATTTCTATGCACCTGACTTGAAAAAGCTTTATAGAGCACCAATAGCCTGAAATTATAAATACATCTACATTTACACAAAGGAAAACCAACCTTTCTTAAAGCATATGAAGCTACACTGGCAATTTTTCTTTAACATCAGTAAATTATTAACGTTAAAATTGATTAACACTAATTTAACATTAAATCAACATTAGATGAACATTAAACTTTCTGCGTTAATTAAGTGTTGAATTTTCCTGTTGAATTATGTGACATAAAATGTTAAACTCACAAGCAATTTTCTTATTGTAAAATCAACGTTTAGCTCAATTATCAATCATTTAACGTTAATTTCTGACATAAATGTATGGCACACTGTAAAGGTCATTGTAATACATAAATAACAAATGTAAGTCTTGATACATCAACCACACAAAAATCTTGAAAACTAATCTTAGGTACGTGTATGAACATGAATATCACAGTTTCAAAAGTTTCAAATATTAAAATGATATAATATCCAATTACAGGTACAAAAATGTTCTACATTTATTTACTAAAGCTATGCATACAACTCAAACATTATGAAAAATTCACACTTTGGCTATAAATACACATATAATAATAGTAATAGATTAAAAAGTCTCATTAATACTCAGGAATTCATCTCCCCTTATGAAAACCCTTACTACATGATTTGTGCCCTTTGACAGAAGTGAGCATAAAAACTGTGTTTTCATTATTTTTGAAAGGTTTTAAATTTTGTGATATTCACAGTTGTTTTTAAACCAAATAAATAAGAATCCAACAAAGTATTATGTTTTCATTGATAACATTAAGCAACATTTGCATACCACCAAATTTAATATCAAACAAAAGACTTCTTTAGAGGAACCACAAAAAATTGATACCCACAAAAATAAATGGATCCATAATATATATCGTAATCAGATCATCAACAGAAAAAAGTTACATTTTGATAGAATGTACAATAAAGATGTTCTTTTCACATTAATAACCATTTTTAGGAAATTCTTACTATCCCATTTCTAAAGAGTTTATATAATACATATGTATTTTAAGATTGTAGAATTCTAATTTTTATCATAATTAAATCTAATATGAATAATTTGACAAAACACAAAGAGAAAGAAAACACCATAAAAACAGACTAGAGCATAATGTTTAAGCACTTTCCAAATTAATTAAAATTGTGCTTAAGTTGGATTATAAACGTAATGGTAAAAATACCAACATTGGATTTCTAAGTGCAGTAAAATACCTTTTTTGTAGGTTCAATTTTTCTTTGGATTTTATCAAGTTAAATTTGCCTGGATTAGAGAACAATTTCGGCCGCTTGTAAGACTATAAAGTGGAAAACTGATATAAAATTTTGGATTACTTGCTTGGAATAAAAATATTTAAACAATAGGGATAAAAAATTAATTGAAAATGTTGCATTTTTGTAATAGCTTTTTAAAAGGATAAAATAGAGAGAAAAAAATGAAACGATTGTGTTAAACAGGAAGTAAGTGAGCCATACATAAAATCAAATCTTATGTTATATGATTCCGTTTGATGATGCTTCAGACCAAGTATCAAGAGGCTGATCAACAAAATAGTTGAGAAAAAGTTATGAAGTATTTTTCCCCATCCCTCGACGTTCCCCATTTTATAAACCTTGATTCAGTCTAAGAAACTTGTTTGAGATTCACTTGCCAGAACTCTAGATTTTTAGTTTTTGCTCTATTTATCCTATATAAAATTCCTAAAAATGTTACTTGCCTGAACATATTTTTACTGCCCAGCGGGCAGCAGACCAGTGCTAATTTCATAGGCTGTAGATTTTAAATTGAAAAACAAATGAACATAAAAAAGGTAAACTTAACATACAACATCTATAACAAGCTAACAACTAATTTGAAAGTGTCCAACACATGTTGTACTGTATCTATTTAATTTTCTATAAAATGTCCAAAAAATCATGATATAAAACTATTGCTCTCCTCCTTACTCAAAACATCTTTTTTGCTATTCAAAACACCAGCATCATCAATAAATGACATAAGTTTGTTAACAATTTTAAGATAAAGCACTTGTGATAAATGGGATTTAATTTTGCACCAGGAAATTTGCCAGCAAAATCATGGAAGAATTTTTAAGATTAGTCTTTTCCTCACAATCACTTTTTGTTGTCCAACAAACTTAAGCATCACACTCGCACCATTATTAAATCGACTCCCATTACAAATGGATATACATGTATATGTAACATATGTGTATGTAAATTGGATATGGCCAATATAAATAACATCCTAGATTCTCATCCCTCCCAACCCTGATTTTTTCAACTGCCACAAAAATTTTATTTTGAATATACAAAACAAAAGATGGGTATGAAATGGTTAATTCAGTTTTGCAATACATCAATATTTCAAGGAGTAACCTCTCATCAGCAGCATTTGAATCAAAACATTGGAAGATAAAAAACCAAAAGTATTTAATGAAAAGTACTTGAAACCAAAATGTTCGAACAGGGAATTCAAATCCAGCATGGATGAGAATCTAACAATTATTTTTATGGCCTATAGGCTGTTGGTGAAAACATGATTATGAAGCACTCAGTCTTCCTTCTTTGATTAAAGCTTATTGGATGACTAGCAAACGTCCCTGGATATTAGCATGTAAATATCGTAGAGTGAAACTCCTCCTTCTTTGGTGTCAATCATCAATCTACCTTGGCAAGGACTATGGCAGTTCTGCTGGGAATGTACACCTAGAAAGTAAAAAAAAATGTTTTTTATTGATGAACCGCTTTTATTAGTTTCAGGGAATACTGTGTGCAAACTTGAATATGTGAATGTTTCATTAAATAAATAAATGTAGATACAGGTCATGAATATCAATTGCAGCTTTAGGCCACCCCGAATTAATTCCTTGTTCATAGGACCGCCCGCATGTGAAATTGCTTCCTTAAGAACAAAATATAAATTTCTTCCATCTGCATTGACCGGAAACCCAACTGTGTCCGGAGCTGGAAGTTGTGTAAAATTTTAAAATTTTTAGTGTTTAAAACTCCACGTGAAAAAAATCTGTCCTTTGCAAGGATAAACAAACGTTAAATTGCCGATTTTCATCCAAGTGCTCCAATAAACTTGACTTTGTTTTGTCTAATCACTTGTCAGTTCAGTTTAGTGCTCCAATATTGGAGATACATTCAGGATAAAAGACATTTAACTAAAACAGTTGAAATGCCGTTTCATTCCTTAGTCACCCCCTTTATTGATAGATTCAAGTACCTCAGACGACCCCAGTTTTAACACTTGTGAGTTTTAACAACAGCATGGTTCGAATTAAAAGTATTAGGTCATTCCCTAACTTATGTGTAAGGACAATGATTGGATATTAACACCATCTATAAACATCCTGTTCACCAAGGAGTGTTATGTCATAGTGTTTTTAAAAAGTGGGGGGTATATAGTGATAGGGGTGTCCGTCCTTCCGTCCGTCCTTCCATCCGTCCTTCTGTTACACTTCAGAGATGTTGTGACAAAATGTAGATGTGCATCTTCAATTTTAAAATTTGATCAGAATGATTTTTGGGGTTTCCCATAGCAAAACATGGACTTAGCCATTCGACTACATGGGGGTACTCATCTCTTATCCACAACTCATCCTAAACCCCTTGATGGATTGTCCTGAACCTTTTACAAAATCTTTGTAACATAATATAGATGTGCACCTACTATTTGAAAGTTTGATCAGAATGATATTGGGCATTCCCATAGCAAAACATGGACTCAGCCATTCGACTACATGGGGGTGCCCATCTCTTATCTGCAACTCCTCCTAAACCCCTAGATGGATTTTCATGAAACCTACACACAATCTTTGTGACATAATGTAGATGTGCATCTCCTATTCTAAATTTTATCTGATTAATTTTTTTTGGGGGTGGGGTGTATTTATTTGTGAGCTGCGGCTCACAGTTTTTCTAGTTTTAATAAATATTTACAAATTGTTATGGACGGACCATTTAACTTGAAAACTTGAAAAGGGGGGCCTTGGTTTTTTGTTTTAATCAGAAATTTTTTTTCCGCGCAGAGCGTGGACATAATATTTATTTTTCGAAGGCGTCGCCACAGAATATTTTTTTTTCATTATCAGCATTATTTTCTATAGCAGAAATCTTTCTTCAGAATATTTTTTTTTCTGACCCTCAGCTGCCAAAATATTTTTTTCATCAAAAATAATTTTCAGAATATTTTTTAGGAAAAAACCAAGGCTCCCCCCCTTCAAGTTAAATGGTCGGTCCCTTATTGTTGTTTTTTGTGTTTTTTATTGAGAATAAAGATAGGAAGTTGTGTTCCTTTTTAATATTTAATCTTAAAGTTATGCCTTGCCAGCAAGATTTGGGGACATTGTTATACTTGTTTAGTGTAATTTAGACTGTCTATTGGTCTGCCTGTTATTAATGATAGAAAGCCAAGACAGCATGTCTTCAGCAAGAAAAAACAATTCCAGATAATTATTTCCAGCTTAAATAATTAATTAATCAATTGTTAAAGCCATGAAACACTAAGAACAGGCATTTGTTATACTTCAAATAGAATTATTTTAATATTTAAGTTAGTAACTTCAAAAATGAAAATAATTGCTTGCTCGCACCAGTTAAACATTAAAAACAAGAAAAAAACTTTTTAAAAATTTAAAAACAAGTCGTTCGCCTCAAGAAAAACCAGCCGCTCCAAAAAATCTGAATTTCAGAAAAAAAATTAATAAAAATCATTTAGTCGCTCGCTCCTTTTTTAAAGTCAAAATCCAAAGAACAAGAAATTGATTCTGTGTGGCCTTAGTTAACAAATGTATTAATCGTGACAGGTATCATGTTCATTTACTCCATAACCCTTCATAGAATATGTTATATTAATAATTTGCTTCTTATATACCACTTTCTACAAGCAGCTTAGAAAACTATAACCTAACCAAGCCTACTTCATAAGCTTTAATGTGTGAAAATTTCAAGAAATTCTATCCAGGCATTCAAAAGTAATGCTGTGAAAAATCAAATTCATTCTAAAATTTACAATTTTATTGTGTGTGATTGTGACCTTTAGACCTCCAATTCCAAGAACCTCATGATCAGCACCTGAAGTTTGGTAATAAAATTTTATATTTGACCTTCCAATGTTTTGATCTAAATGCTACTGATTATTCTTGAAGGGATTGATTTCAAATTTGGTATACAGCTTTAGCATGCCTTTTCAGATCAGTTGGTCATCTACTTCCTGTTTTCTTAATGGTCGAGTGGGGGTTTGCTTAGCACGACTTAGTACGTGCTACCCTTTGTTTGTTTTTGTTTTTAACATGCAAGCCTGAAATGGCATGGAAAATAATTTATATTTGTATAGTGTTTTTGGTTTGAATTTACATTACCTTGCTTGACTGCTTGGTGTTTTGGGTTACATTTATCAAAATAGACATCTCTTGTGTCTGCAAACTTTGGATTAATAGCCTTAAAAAAAAATCGAAAAAAATTTTGAAAAAAAAAATTTGAAAAGGAAAATGAATAACGAAAAGGAAAATGGGTCATTTTCCTATTCAAAATCAAAAAGGAAAATGAAAAACAAAAAGGAAAATGAATAACGAAAAGGAAAATGAGTCATTTTCCTATTCAAAATCGAAAAGGAAAATGAAAAACGAAAAGAAAAATGGGTCATTTTCCTATTCAAAATCTAATAAAAAAAAAAAAATCGAAAAAAAAAATTGAAAAACGAAAAACGAAAAGGAAAATCACTTATGTTAGGTCTTAACCCTTACAATGGAGCTGAAACTCAAATCAATGCAGCTATTAATCCAAAGTTTGCAGACACAAGAGATGTCTATTTTGATAAATGTAACCCAAAACACCAAGCAGTCAAGCAAGGTAATGTAAATTCAAACCAAAACACTATACAAATATAAATTATTTTCCATGCCATTTCAGGCTTGCATGTTAAAAACAAAAACAAACAAAGGGTAGCACGTACTAAGTCGTGCTAAGCATACCCCCACTCGACCATTAAGAAAACAGGAAGTAGATGACCAACTGATCTGAAAAGGCATGCTAAAGCTGTATACCAAATTTGAAATCAATCCCTTCTGTAGAAGCTGAGAATTCTGTTACGAAAAAATGTCTATTTTTGACCCATAAAAAAGTGTAAGTCGTCTCGGAAAACAGGAAGTAGATGATGGACTGGCCTGGAAAGGGGAGGCACTGTTTACCTCATCATGCTGAAGCTGTGTACCAAATTTGAAACCAATCCATCCAGTAGAAGCAGAGAAATTGAAACGGACGGACAGACAAGGTGATTGCAATATAGCCCACTCTCTTACGTGGGGGTATAATAACTACCTTGGGGTCGAGAAATCTTATAACTCTTGAGACAGAGAACCTATATATTCTTAAACAGTCATAAAAATGGAAAATCATTAAACTTATTTCTACCTTGAAGAAGGAGGATTAGCAATAATAAAAAAATCGCTAGATTCTCATCCAAATTTCTTATCCATTTGATAAAATGTTCTGCCATTTTAAAGGAAATTGATCAAAATTGAACATTATTTGTCAAAATAAAAAAAAAATAACACCCAGGCAGTAGGGGAAGAGATTCAGTATTTTATAGACTGTTATATAACAGAGATGGATATTGGATAAATACCTAGTTCAGCAATTGAATAATCAATTTTTATACATGTACATTGTATTTCCCTTAACAAAATTTAATAATTTTTCAGAAATGTAGAACACCAAGAAGCATTACTAAAGCTTACACAGTCTATGAAATAAGCTAGATGAATGCTAGATTTCTTATCTCTGATCACTTAAAATAAGTTATAAATATGTCAACACCCAGTTGAGTTCCTTGACCACAAACCCTATGGTGCACATATCATGTTGCAGAATATGAAAATATTTTACATGATTTTAAACATCACTTTGTAGTTGACAGTGTACAAGTAATTAAAACCAATCTAATGTTTAACTTTCACTGTCTTTATGGTCATCATGCTGAGAAGTTACTGATTTAGCTGATGAAGCTTCTTTACCATAGGGCTCGACAGGACAAGGACCCTACAAAACAACCCCGGTGGACTTTGATTTTTCAATGGACCCATATTTGTTTCTTGGGGGAACAAACATTACAGTACTAACACTTAACGCCCAGCTTTTTTACCCTTCTCGGCTAAGGTTGACCCCTGGTTGATGGACCCCTGAACCATAGGGCTCGACAGGAAAAGGACCCTACAAAACAATCCTGGTGGACTTTGATTTTTTAATGGACCTATATTTGTTTCTAGGGGGACCAAACATTACTGTACTAACACTTAACGCCCAACTTTTTAGAGCCTTCTCGGCAAAGTTAGATCCCTGGTTGGTGGACCCCTCTACCATAGGGCTCGACTAGACAAGGACCCTACAAAACAATCCCGGTGGACTTTGATTTTTCAATGGACCCATATTTGTTTCTAGGGGGACCAAACATTACTGTACTAACACTTAATGCCTATATGTTTGGAGCCTTCTCGGCTAAGGTAAATCCCTGGTTGGTGGACCCCTCTACATTAGTGCTCGACAGGAGAAGGACACTACCGCACAATCCCGGTGGAATTTTTTCAAAGGACCAATCACCTGGAGAAGTTCACGAGAGATGAGCAAAACTGACCAAGATTTACGTAGATTTGGTTTTGATAAGGCATTTAAATGGGATATGTTTTGTCCAGTGAAGAAAAAAGTAAACAAGTTTGTATTCTTTTGGTGATCTAAATTATCGTATCGAACACAAATATTTACCAAAGCAATTTTTACTATATTTCTTACTAGGGGTGGAAGCTGAACTGTCAATAGAAGATTTATTTGTCAATTCGTTTAGCCAATTAGATAATCAATTAAGTATACTTGTATGTAATATTAGCTGATTCGTGCCAAAATTTCTACGTTTGTACTCCTAAATTCTAGACGTTTAGGTTAATAGATATGTATACCCCATCTGAGACATCATCCCGTAAACAAGAATCCTTGCAATCTCTCTTCTAACAAAGAATTTTTCACTAAATTACGGATGCATTTTAGTACATTTTAACTGAGTTCGAGTTTTATATAAAAATCAAAGGTGACTGAGAGAAAAAAAATAGTCATTAAATAGTCATTTTGATTATTTTATGTACAACATATTCGATTATATCCCCTACATTTATTTTTATTCGGTTCTTGTTTAGGCGACGCAGACATTTTCGTTAGGACTAATTCGGGGTTAGTCCTAGTTCGGGGATAGTAGTATAACATGCAACAATGAAAGCTGGATTCTAAAAATAGAGAACTGATGGAAATTCTCCACTCTAAGTAATTTTTATCTTGTAATATCATTAAAACTTTCTATTTCTCAACATTACACTTCAATTTTACTTTCACAATCATAATTCCGTTTGACACCGTTGATTAAACGAGGCTTTTTAAAAAGATCGGAAAACACAGGTAAAAATATCTGGTAGTCGATTATAAAAAGACTTTTTTAAAATCAATGATTCTAGTTTGGTAGACATGTTTTTCAGTAGCCAATTGGCATCCATATGTGAACACAAATTGTCCACCATTGCTTGCCGATTTGTTTCTTTACAAGGCTCTTTGACAAACGTAATGACTTCAACTTTCCAATACAGTAAAACTTGGTTATAACGAATTTCAGGGGAACAGGGGAATCAATTCGTTATAACCATAATTCGTTATATCGATATAAAGAACTTCGTTATATTTTATTACGTATTCGCTATAGGCTCGGGAACTTGCGCATTTAAATCATTTTATTATTGGAAATTTTGATATATGTAATGTAAAATGTTTCTTTGCATTGCTGCGTTAATTATTTCTGTATTAATCCTTTTTTATGATTAATAAAGTCAAAAACATTTTTTTTATATAGAAGAAATTAGATTTTACGAATCGGGCGTATTCCGGAAGTCCAAATGGTGCATGACGATGGCCTCCCTTAGATAATTATTTATTTTGTATAAATACAGGTGTCGGCACACAAGACGAATTTGCTCTACCACATTTTGAAATGTTTAATTATTCCTTTCTTCTAAAGGTATGACAATTAATTGATTAAATGTTAGAAAGTTGTTAATTGACAGTAACCCAAGCCATACCAAACAAATGTTATCTAAACAACAGTTCTTTGAAGTTCGTCGAGCCTACGATACCTGTAATTACCGAGAAGGGTCAAGTTGGTTACTTATTCCTTATTCCTTATTCGATATTCGAATATCGAATAAGTAACCAGTTACTTATTCGACATTCAGATTTCGAATAAGGAGATAGTTACTTATTCGACATTCCACATTTTGATCCACATTTTAAGATATGCCTTTGACGAATATCGAATAAGGAATTGGTTACTTATTTGACATTCGAATAGGAATGTTAAAACATAACATGCGATTAAAAAAATAATTTTCTTATTTGAAATAATTTCTTTCTATTTTAACTGTTGATCCAGCCTCCAAAATTTGATTAAGTGAGAACATTTAATTTTTAAATGTTTTATAGCAGGACTTTCATTTTTAACAAGACGTACCTTTTTAATTGTAAAATCAAACTCTCAAACTCATTTAAGTATCGTGAATGAAATCTTATATAAATATGGACCGCGACGTTTGAATAGATGTTCCTATTTCAAAAATCAGATTTTTGGCATTCTGTCTTTTTATTTCAGAATTCACTATATCCCCCCACCCCATTAACATATAATGACAAACTCTTGACAATACGCCACCTGACCCCTTGACTGATTTCTTCTTTTGTTATTTAAAAACAGATTTTATTTTAGATAATGTGGCCAGGATCAACCATCTTTTTTGATATACATTTAAAATAACCTTTAATGAAGTACTTCCGGTTCGGCATCCCTAAAAAATAAAAAAAAAATTAAAATAGCTGATCTTTAAAAATAATAATTCAGTTTTTGTTTTTTATACATCAATATCATTTGTTCGAAATTTGTCCTCTCTAAGAATAACTATGTGTCTCTGTGATTTTTTATATTTTATAGAATCAACAAGGATTATATTTTCGAAACATATTACGCAGAGACAAAAGATGGGACACTCTAAATTCTTAATTTATTATCCCCGAAGAGTGCAGAAAAATTCATACGACGTGCGTGGCTATGGGGCTTAGTGAGAATAAAAGTGGGGACCATGGGGTCCACAACCTATATGGTCCTTATTTGCCACAACTTATGGTTGTGAAGATATCGAGGTCCAAAAAAAGTGTAATATAGCCACAATGGTACTAAGTCTACCCCCTGCAGAAAAATTCCTACGACGTGTGTGGCTATGGGGCCTAGTGAGAATAAAAGTGGGGACCATGGGGTCCACAACCTATATGGTCCTTATTTGCCACAACTTCCGGTTGTGAAGATATCGAGGTAAAAAAAAGTGTAATATAGCCACAATGGTACTAAGTCTACCCCCTGCAGAAAAATTCCTACGACGTGCATGGCTATGGGGCCTAGTGAGAATAAAAGTGGGGACCATGGGGTCCACAACCTATATGGTCCTTATTTGCCACAACTTCCGGTTGTGAAGATATCGAGGTCCAAAAAAGTGTAATATAGCCACAATGGTACTAAGTCTACCCCCTGCATAAAAAATTCCTACGACGTGCGTGGCTATGGGGCCTAGTGAGAATAAAAGTGGGGACCATGGGGTCCACAACCTATATGGTCCTTATTTGCCACAACTTCCGGTTGTGAAGATATCGAGGTCCAAAAAAAGTGTAATATAGCCACAATGGTACTAAGTCTACCCCCTGCAGAAAAAATCCTACGACGTGCGTGGCTATGGGGCCTAGTGAGAATAAAAGTGTGGACCATGGGGTCCACAACCTATATGGTCCTTATTTGCCACAACTTCCGGTTGTGAAGATATCGAGGTCCAAAAAAAGTGTAATATAGCCACAATGGTACTAAGTCTACCCCCTGCAGAAAAATTCTTACGACGTGCGTGGCTATAGGGCCTAGTGAGAATAAAAGTGGGGACCATGGGGTCCACAACCTATATGGTCCTTATTTGCCACAACTTCCGGTAGTGAAGATATCGAGGTCCAAAAAAGTGTAAAATAGCCACAATGGTACTAAGTCTACCCCCTGCAGAAAAATTCCTACGACGTGCGTGGCTATGGGGCCTAGTAAAAATAAAAGTGGGGACCATGGGGTCCACAACCTATATGGTCCTTATTTGCCACAACTTCCGGTTGTGAAGATATCGAGGTCCAAAAAAAGTGTAATATAGCCACAATGGTACTAAGTCTACCCCCTGCAGAAAAATTCCTACGACGTGCATGGCTATGGGGCCTAGTGAGAAGAAAAGTGGAGACCATGGGGTCCACAACCTATATGGTCCTTATTTGCCACAACTTCCGGTTGTGAAGATATCGAGGTCCAAAAAAAGTGTAATTTAGCCACAATGGTACTAAGTCTACCCCCTGCAGAAAAATTCCTTCGACGTGCGTGGCTATGGGGCCTAGTGAGAATAAAAGTGGGGACCATGGGGTCCACAACCTATATGGTCCTTATTTGCCATAACTTCCGGTTGTGAAGATATCGAGGTCCAAAAAAAGTGTAATATAGCCACAATGGTACTAAGTCTACCCCCTGCAGAAAAATTCCTACGACGTGCGTGGCTATGGGGCCTAGTGAGAATAAAAGTGTGGACCATGGGGTCCACAACCTATATGGTCCTTATTTGCCACAACTTCCGGTTGTGAAGATATCGAGGTCCAAAAAAAGTGTAATATAGCCACAATGGTACTAAGTCTACCCACTGCAGAAAAATTCCTACGACGTGCGTGGCTATAGGGCCTAGTAAGAATAAAAGTGGGGACCATGGGGTCCACAACCTATATGGTCCTTATTTGCCACAACTTCCGGTAGTGAAGATATCGAGGTCCAAAAAAAGTGTAATATAGCCACAATGGTACTAAGTCTACCCCCTGCAGAAAAATTCCTACGACGTGCGTGGCTATGGGGCCTAGTGAAAAAAAAAGTGGGGACCATGGGGTCCACAACTTATATGGTCCTTATTTGCCACAACTTCCGGTTGTGAAGATATCGAGGTCCAAAAAAAGTGTAATATAGCCACAATGGTACTAAGTCTACCCCCTGCAGAAAAATTCCTACGACGTGCATGGCTATGGGGCCTAGTGAGAATAAAAGTGGGGACCATGGGGTCCACAACCTATATGGTCCTTATTTGCCACAACTTCCGGTTGTGAAGATATCGAGGTCCAAAAAAAGTGTAATTTAGCCACAATGGTACTAAGTCTACCCCCTGCAGAAAAATTCCTTCGACGTGCGTGGCTATGGGGCCTAGTGAGAATAAAAGTGGGGACCATGGGGTCCACAACCTATATGGTCCTTATTTGCCACAACTTCCGGTTGTGAAGATATCGAGGTCCAAAAAAAGTGTAATATAGCCACAATGGTACTAAGTCTACCCCCTGCAGAAAAAATTCCTACGACGTGCGTGGCTATGGGGCCTAGTGAAAATAAAACTGGGGACCATGGGGTCCACAACCTATATGGTCCTTATTTGCCACAACTTCCGGTTGTGAAGATATCGAGGTCCAAAAAAAGTGTAATATAGCCACAATGGTACTAAGTCTACCCCCTGCAGAAAAATTCCTACGACGTGCATGGCTATGGGGCCTAGTGAGAATAAAAGTGGGGACCATGGGGTCCACAACCTATATGGTCCTTATTTGCCACAACTTCCGGTTGTGAAGATATCGAGGTCCAAAAAAAGTGTAATTTAGCCACAATGGTACTAAGTCTACCCCCTGCAGAAAAATTCCTACGACGTGCGTGGCTATGGGGCCTAGTGAGAATAAAAGTGGGGACCATGGGGTCCACCACCTATATGGTCCTTATTTGCCACAACTTCCGGTTGTGAAGATATCGAGGTCCAAAAAAAGTGTAATATAGCCACAATGGTACTAAGTCTACCCCCTGCAGAAAAATTCCTACGACGTGCGTGGCTATGGGGCCTAGTGAGAATAAAAATGGGGACCATGGGGTCCACAACCTATATGGTCCTTTTTTGCCACAACTTCCGGTTGTGAAGATATCGAGGTCCAAAAAAAGTGTAATATAGCCACAATGGTACTAAGTCTACCCCCTGCAGAAAAATTCCTACGACGTGCGTGGCTATGGGGCCTAGTGAGAATAAAAGTGGGGACCATGGGGTCAACAACCTATATGGTCCTTATTTGCCTCAACTTCCGGTTGTGAAGATATCGAGGTCCAAAAGAGTGTAATATAGCCACAATGGTACTAAGTCTACCCCCTGCAGAAAAATTCCTACGACGTGCATGGCTATGGGGCCTAGTGAGAATAAAAGTGGGGACCATGGGGTCCACAACCTATATGGTCCTTATTTGCCACAACTTCCGGTTGTGAAGATTTCGAGGTCCAAAAAAAGTGTAATATAGCCACAATGGTACTAAGTCTACCCCCTGCAGAAAAATTCCTATGACGTGCGTGGCTATGGGGCCTATTGAGAATAAAAGTGGGGACCATGGGGTCCACAACCTATATGGTCCTTATTTGTCACAACTTCCGGTTGTGAAGATATCGAGGTCCAAAAAAAGTGTAATATAGCCACAATGGTACTAAGTCTACCCCCTGCAGAAAAATTCCTACGACGTGCGTGGCTATGGGGCCTAGTGAGAATAAAAGTGGGGACCATGGGGTCAACAACCTATATGGTCCTTATTTGCCTCAACTTCCGGTTGTGAAGATATCGAGGTCCAAAAGAGTGTAATATAGCCACAATGGTACTAAGTCTACCCCCTGCAGAAAAATTCCTACGACGTGCATGGCTATGGGGCCTAGTGAGAATAAAAGTGGGGACCATGGGGTCCACAACCTATATGGTCCTTATTTGCCACAACTTCCGGTTGTGAAGATTTCGAGGTCCAAAAAAAGTGTAATATAGCCACAATGGTACTAAGTCTACCCCCTGCAGAAAAATTCCTATGACGTGCGTGGCTATGGGGCCTATTGAGAATAAAAGTGGGGACCATGGGGTCCACAACCTATATGGTCCTTATTTGTCACAACTTCCGGTTGTGAAGATATCGAGGTCCAAAAAAAGTGTAATATAGCCACAATGGTACTAAGTCTACCCCCTGCAGAAAAATTCCTACGACGTGCGTGGCTATGGGGCCTAGTGAGAATAAAAGTGGGGACCATGGGGTCCACAACATATATGGTCCTTATTTGCCACAACTTCCGGTTGTGAAGATATCGAGGTCCAAAAAAAGTGTAATATAGCCACAATGGTACTAAGTCTACCCCCTGCAGAAAAATTCCTACGACGTGCGTGGCTATGTGGCCTAGTGAGAATAAAAGTGGGGACCATGGGGTCCACAACATATATGGTCCTTATTTGCCACAACTTCCGGTTGTGAAGATATTGAGGTCCAAAAAAAGTGTAATATAGCCACAATGGTACTAAGTCTACCCCCTGCAGAAAAATTCCTACGACGTGCGTGGCTATGGGGCCTAGTGAGAATAAAAGTGGGGACCATGGGGTCCACAACCTATATGGTCCTTATTTGCCACAACTTCCGGTTGTGAAGATATCGAGGTCCAAAAAAAGTGTAATATTGCCACAATGGTACTAAGTCTACCCCCTGCAGAAAAATTCCTACGACGTGCATGGCTATGGGGCCTAGTGAGAATAAAATTGGGGACCATGGGGTCCACAACCTATATGGTCCTTATTTGCCACAACTTCCGGTTGTGAAGATATCGAGGTCCAAAAAAAGTGTAATATAGCCACAATGGTACTAAGTCTACCCCCTGCAGAAAAATTCCTACGACGTGCGTGGCTATGGGGCCTAGTGAGAATAAAAGTGGGGACCATGGGGTCCACAACCTATATGGTCCTTATTTGCCACAACTTCCGGTTGTGAAGATATCGAGGTCCAAAAAAGTGTAATATAGCCACAATGGTACTAAGTCTACCCCCTGCAGAAAAATTCCTACGACGTGCGTGGCTATAGGGCCTAGTGAGAATAAAAGTGGGGACCATGGGGTCCACAACCTATATGGTCCTTATTTGCCACAACTTCCGGTTGTGAAGATATCGAGGTCCAAAAAAGTGTAATATAGCCACAATGGTACTAAGTCTACCCCCTGCAGAAAAATTCCTACGACGTGCATGGCTATGGGGCCTAGTGAGAATAAAAGTGGGGACCATGGGGTCCACAACCTATATGGCCCTTATTTGCCACAACTTCCGGTTGTGAAGATATCGAGGTCCAAAAAAAGTGTAATATAGCCACAATGGTACTAAGTCTACCCCCTGCAGAAAAATTCCTACGACGTGCGTGGCTATGGGGCCTAGTGAGAATAAAAGTGGGGACCATGGGGTCCACAACCTATATGGTCCTTATTTGTCACAACTTCCGGTTGTGAAGATATCGAGGTCCAAAAAAAGTGTAATATAGCCACAATGGTACTAAGTCTACCCCCTGCAGAAAAATTCCTACGACGTGCGTGGCTATGGGGCCTAGTGAGAATAAAAGTGGGGACCATGGGGTCCACAACATATATGGTCCTTATTTGCCACAACTTCCGGTTGTGAAGATATCGAGGTCCAAAAAAAGTGTAATATTGCCACAATAGTACTAAGTCTACCCCCTGCAGAAAAATTCCTACAACGTGCATGGCTATGGAGCTTAGTGAGAATAAAAGTGGGGACCATGGGGTCCACAACCTATATGGTCCTTATTTGCCACAACTTCCGGTTGTGAAGATATCGAGGTCCAAAAAAAGTGTAATATAGCCACAATGGTACTAAGTCTACCCCCTGCAGAAAAATTCCTACGACGTGCGTGGCTATGGGGCCTAGTGAGAATAAAAGTGGGGACCATGGGGTCCACAACCTATATGGTCCTTATTTGCCACAACTTCCGGTTGTGAAGATATCGAGGTCCAAAAAAAGTGTAATATAGCCACAATGGTACTAAGTCTACCCCCTGCAGAAAAATTCCTACGACGTGCGTGGCTATGGAGCCTAGTGAGAATAAAAGTGAGGACCATGGGGTCCACAACCTATATGGTCCTTATTTGCCACAACTTCCGGTTGTGAAGATATCGAGGTCCAAAAAAAGTGTAGAATAGCCACAATGGTACTAAGTCTACCCCTGCAGAAAAATTCCTACGACGTGCGTGGCTATAGGGCCTAGTGAGAATAAATGTGGGGACCACGGGGTCCACAACCTATATGGTCCTTATTTGCCACAACTTCCGGTAGTGAAGATATCGAGGTCCAAAAAAAGTGTAATATAGCCACAATGGTACTAAGTCTACCCCCTGCAGAAAAATTCCTACGACGTGCATGGCTATGGGGCCTAGTGAGAATAAAAGTGGGGACCATGGGGTCCACAACCTATATGGTCCTTATTTGCCACAACTTCCGGTTGTGAAGATATCGAGGTCCAAAAAAAGTAAAATATAGCCACAATGGTACTAAGTCTACCCCCTGCAGAAAAATTCCTACGACGTGCGTGGCTATGGGGCCTAGTGCGAATAAAAGTGGGGACCATGGGGTCCACAACCTATATGGTCCTTATTTGCCACAGCTTCCGGTTGTGAAGATATCGAGGTCCAAAAAAAGTGTAATATAGCCACAATGGTACTAAGTCTACCCCCTGCAGAAAAATTCCTACGACCTGCTTGGCTATGGGGCCTAGTGAGAATAAAAGTGGGGACCATGGGGTCAACAACCTATATGGTCCTTATTTGCCACAACTTCCGGTTGTGAAGATATCGAGGTCCAAAAAAAGTGTAATATAGCCACAATGGTACTAAGTCTACCCCCTGCAGAAAAATTCCTACGACGTGCATGGCTATGGGGATTAGTGAGAATAAAAGTGGGGACCATGGGGTTCACAACCTATATGGTCCTTATTTGCCACAACTTCCGGTTGTGAAAATATCGAGGTCCAAAAAAGTAAAATATAGCCACAATGGTACTAAGTCTACCCCATGCAGAAAAATTCCTACGACGTGCATGGCTATGGGGCCTAGTGAGAATGAAAGTGGGGACCTTGGTTCCACAACCTATATGGTCCTTATTTGCCACAACTTCCGGTTGTGAAGATATCGAGGTCCAAAAAAAGTAAAATATAGCCACAATGGTACTAAGTCTACCCCTGCAGAAAAATTCCTACGACGTGCGTGGCTATGGGGCCTAATGCGAAAATAAGAGGGGGAACATGGGGTCCACAACCTATATGGTCCTTTTTTGCCACAACTTCCGGTTGTGAAGATATCGAGGTCCAAAAAAAGTATAATATAGCCACAATGGTACTAAGTCTACCCCCTGCAGAAAAATTCCTACGACGTGCGTGGCTATGGGGCCTAGTGAGAATAAAAGTGGGGACCATGGGGTCCACAACCAATATGGTCCTTATTTGCCACAACTTCCGATTGTGAAGATATCGAGGTCCAAAAAAAGTGTAATATAGCCACAATGGTACTAAGTCTACCCCCTGCAGAAAAATTCCTACGACGTGCGTGGCTATGGGGCCTAGTGAGAATAAAAGTGGGGACCATGGGGTCCACAACCTATATGGTCCTTATTTGCCACAACTTCCGGTTGTGAAGATATCGAGGTCCAAAAAAAGTGTAATATAGCCACAATGGTACTAAGTCAACCCCCTGCAGAAAAATTCCTACGACGTGCGTGGCTATGGGGCCTAGTGAGAATAAAAGTGGGGACCATGGGGTCCACAACATATATGGTCCTTATTTGCCACAACTTCCGGTTGTGAAGATATCGAGGTCCAAAAAAAAGTGTAATATAGCCACAATGGTACTAAGTCTACCCCCTGCAGAAAAATTCCTACGACGTGCGTGGCTATGGGGCCTAGTGAGAATAAAAGTGGGGACCATGGGGTCCACAACATATATGGTCCTTATTTGCCACAACTTCCGGTTGTGAAGATATCGAGGTCCAAAAAAAGTGTAATATAGCCACAATGGTACTAAGTCTACCCCCTGCAGAAAAATTCCTACGACGTGCATGGCTATGGGGCCTTGTGAGAATAAAAGTGGGGACCATGGGGTCCACAACCTATATGGTCCTTATTTGCCACAACTTCCGGTTGTGAAGATATCGAGGTCCAAAGAAAGTGTAATATAGCCACAATGGTACTAAGTCTACCCCCTGCAGAAAAATTCCTACGACGTGCGTGGCTATGGGGCCTAGTGAGAATAAAAGTGGGGACCATGGGGTCCACAACCTATATGGTCCTTATTTGCCACAACTTCCGGTTGTGAAGATATCGAGGTCCAAAAAAAGTGTAATATAGCCACAATGGTACTAAGTCTACCCCTGCAGAAAAATTCCTACGACGTGCGTGGCTATGGGGCCTAATGCGAAAATAAGAGGGGGAACATGGGGTCCACAACCTATATGGTCCTTTTTTGCCACAACTTCCGGTTGTGAAGATATCGAGGTCCAAAAAAAGTAAAATATAGCCACAATGGTACTAAGTCTACCCCTGCAGAAAAATTCCTACGACGTGCGTGGCTATGGGGCCTAATGCGAAAATAAGAGGGGGAACATGGGGTCCACAACCTATATGGTCCTTTTTTGCCACAACTTCCGGTTGTGAAGATATCGAGGTCCAAAAAAAGTATAATATAGCCACAATGGTACTAAGTCTACCCCCTGCAGAAAAATTCCTACGACGTGCGTGGCTATGGGGCCTAGTGAGAATAAAAGTGGGGACCATGGGGTCCACAACCAATATGGTCCTTATTTGCCACAACTTCCGATTGTGAAGATATCGAGGTCCAAAAAAAGTGTAATATAGCCACAATGGTACTAAGTCTACCCCCTGCAGAAAAATTCCTACGACGTGCGTGGCTATGGGGCCTAGTGAGAATAAAAGTGGGGACCATGGGGTCCACAACCTATATGGTCCTTATTTGCCACAACTTCCGGTTGTGAAGATATCGAGGTCCAAAAAAAGTGTAATATAGCCACAATGGTACTAAGTCAACCCCCTGCAGAAAAATTCCTACGACGTGCGTGGCTATGGGGCCTAGTGAGAATAAAAGTGGGGACCATGGGGTCCACAACATATATGGTCCTTATTTGCCACAACTTCCGGTTGTGAAGATATCGAGGTCCAAAAAAAAGTGTAATATAGCCACAATGGTACTAAGTCTACCCCCTGCAGAAAAATTCCTACGACGTGCGTGGCTATGGGGCCTAGTGAGAATAAAAGTGGGGACCATGGGGTCCACAACATATATGGTCCTTATTTGCCACAACTTCCGGTTGTGAAGATATCGAGGTCCAAAAAAAGTGTAATATAGCCACAATGGTACTAAGTCTACCCCCTGCAGAAAAATTCCTACGACGTGCATGGCTATGGGGCCTTGTGAGAATAAAAGTGGGGACCATGGGGTCCACAACCTATATGGTCCTTATTTGCCACAACTTCCGGTTGTGAAGATATCGAGGTCCAAAGAAAGTGTAATATAGCCACAATGGTACTAAGTCTACCCCCTGCAGAAAAATTCCTACGACGTGCGTGGCTATGGGGCCTAGTGAGAATAAAAGTGGGGACCATGGGGTCCACAACCTATATGGTCCTTATTTGCCACAACTTCCGGTTGTGAAGATATCGAGGTCCAAAAAAAGTGTAATATAGCCACAATGGTACTAAGTCTACCCACTGCAGAAAAATTCCTACGACGTGCATGGCTATGGGGCCTAGTGAGAATAAAAGTGGGGACCATGGGGTCCACAACCTATATGGTCCTTATTTGCCACAACTTCCGGTTGTGAAGATATCGAGGTCCAAAAAAAGTAAAATATAGCCACAATGGTACTAAGTCTACCCCCTGCAGAAAAATTCCTACGACGTGCGTGGCTATGGGGCCTAGTGCGAATAAAAGTGGGGACCATGGGGTCCACAACCTATATGGTCCTTATTTGCCACAACTTCCGGTTGTGAAGATATCGAGGTCCAAAAAAAGTGTAATATAGCCACAATGGTACTAAGTCTACCCCCTGCAGAAAAATTCCTACGACGTGCGTGGCTATGGGGCCTAGTGAGAATAAAAGTGGGGACCATGGGGTCCACAACCAATATGGTCCTTATTTGCCACAACTTCCGGTTGTGAAGATATCGAGGTCCAAAAAAAGTGTAATATAGCCACAATGGTACTAAGTCTACCCCCTGCAGAAAAATTCCTACGACGTGCGTGGCTATAGGGCCTAGTGAGAATAAAAGTGGGGACCATGGGGTCCACAACTTATATGGTCTTTTTTTGCCACAACTTCCGGTAGTGAAGATATCGAGGTCCAAAAAAGTGTAATATAGCCACAATGGTACTAAGTCTACCCCCTGCAGAAAAATTCCTACGACCTGCGTGGCTATGGGGCCTAGTGGGAATAAAAGTGGGGACCATGGGGTCCACAACCTATATGGTCCTTATTTGCCACAACTTCCGGTTGTGAAGATATCGAGGTCCAAACAAAGTGTAATATAGCCACAATGGTACTAAGTCTACCCCCTGCAGAAAAATTCCTACGACGTGCGTGGCTATGGGGCCAAGTGAGAATAAAAGTGGGGACCATGGGGTCCACAACCTATATGGTCCTTATTTGCCACAACTTCCGGTTGTGAAGATATCGAGGTCCAAAAAAAGTGTGATATAGCCACAATGGTACTAAGTCTACCCCCTGCAGAAAAATTCCTACGACGTGTGTGGCTATGGGGCCTAGTGAGAACAAAAGTGGGGACCATGGGGTCCACAACCTATATGGTCCTTATTTGCCACAACTTCCGGTTGTGAAGATATCGAGGTCCAAAAAAAGTGTAATATAGCCACAATGGTACTAAGTCTACCCCCTGCAGAAAAATTCCTACGACGTGCGTGGCTATGGGGCCTAGTGAGAATAAAAGTGGGGACCATGGGGTCCACAACCTATATGATCCTTATTTGCCACAACTTCCGGTTGTGAAGATATCGAGGTCCAAAAAAAGTGTAATATAGCCACAATGGTACTAAGTCTACCCCCTGCAGAAAAATTCCTACGACGTGCGTGGCTATGGAGCCTAGTGAGAATAAAAGTGGGGACCATGGGGTCCACAACCTGTATGGTCCTTATTTGCCACAACTTCCGGTTGTGAAGATATCGAGGTCCAAAAAAGTGTAATATAGCCACAATGGTACTTAGTCTACCCCCTGCAGAAAAATTCCTACGACGTGCGTGGCTATGGGGCCTAGTGAGAATAAAAGTGAGGACCATGGGGTCCACAACCTATATGGTCCTTATTTGCCACAACTTCCGGTTGTGAAGATATCGAGGTCCAAAAAAAGTGTAATATAGCCACAATGGTACTAAGTCTACCCCCTGCAGAAAAATACCTACGACGTGCGTGGCTATGGGGCCTAGTGAGAATACAAGTAGGGACCATGGGGTCCACAACCTATATAGTCCTTTTTTGCCACAACTTCCGGTTGTGAAGATATCAAGGTCCAAAAAAAGTGTAATATAGCCACAATGGTACTAAGTCTACCCCCTGCAGAAAAATTCCTACGACGTGCGTGGCTATGGGGCCTAGTGAGAATAAAAGTGGGGACCATGGGGTCCACAACATATATGGTCCTTATTTGCCACAACTTCCGGTTGTGAAGATATCGAGGTCCAAAAAAAGTGTAATATAGCCACAATGGTACTAAGTCTACCCACTGCAGAAAAATTCCTACGACGTGCGTGGCTATGGGGCCTAGTGAGAATAAAAGTGGGGACCATGGGGTCCACAACCTATATGGTCCTTGTTTGCCACAACTTCCGGTTGTGAAGATATCGAGGTCCAAAAAAGTGTAATATAGCCACAATGGTACTAAGTCTACCCCCTGCAGAAAAATTCCTACGACGTGCGTGGCTATGGGGCCAAGTGAGAATAAAAGTGGGGACCATGGGGTCCACAACCTATATGGTCCTTATTTGCCACAACTTCCGGTTGTGAAGATATCGAGGTCCAAAAAAAGTGTGATATAGCCACAATGGTACTAAGTCTACCCCCTGCAGAAAAATTCCTACGACGTGTGTGGCTATGGGGCCTAGTGAGAACAAAAGTGGGGACCATGGGGTCCACAACCTATATGGTCCTTATTTGCCACAACTTCCGGTTGTGAAGATATCGAGGTCCAAAAAAAGTGTAATATAGCCACAATGGTACTAAGTCTACCCCCTGCAGAAAAATTCCTACGACGTGCATGGCTATGGGGCCTAGTGAGAATAAAAGTGGGGACCATGGGGTCCACAACCTATATGGTCCTTATTTGCCACAACTTCCGGTTGTGAAGATATCGAGGTCCAAAAAAAGTGTAATATAGCCACAATGGTACTAAGTCTACCCCCTGCAGAAAAAATCCTACGACGTGCGTGGCTATGGGGCCTAGTGAGAATAAAAGTGTGGACCACGGGGTCCACAACCTATATGGTCCTTATTTGCCACAACTTCCGGTTGTGAAGATATCGAGGTCCAAAAAAAGTGTAGAATAGCCACAATGGTACTAAGTCTACCCCTGCAGAAAAATTCCTACGACGTGCGTGGCTATAGGGCCTAGTGAGAATAAATGTGGGGACCACGGGGTCCACAACCTATATGGTCCTTATTTGCCACAACTTCCGGTAGTGAAGATATCGAGGTCCAAAAAAAGTGTAATATAGCCACAATGGTACTAAGTCTACCCCCTGCAGAAAAATTCCTACGACGTGCATGGCTATGGGGCCTAGTGAGAATAAAAGTGGGGACCATGGGGTCCACAACCTATATGGTCCTTATTTGCCACAACTTCCGGTTGTGAAGATATCGAGGTCCAAAAAAAGTAAAATATAGCCACAATGGTACTAAGTCTACCCCCTGCAGAAAAATTCCTACGACGTGCGTGGCTATGGGGCCTAGTGCGAATAAAAGTGGGGACCATGGGGTCCACAACCTATATGGTCCTTATTTGCCACAGCTTCCGGTTGTGAAGATATCGAGGTCCAAAAAAAGTGTAATATAGCCACAATGGTACTAAGTCTACCCCCTGCAGAAAAATTCCTACGACCTGCTTGGCTATGGGGCCTAGTGAGAATAAAAGTGGGGACCATGGGGTCAACAACCTATATGGTCCTTATTTGCCACAACTTCCGGTTGTGAAGATATCGAGGTCCAAAAAAAGTGTAATATAGCCACAATGGTACTAAGTCTACCCCCTGCAGAAAAATTCCTACGACGTGCATGGCTATGGGGATTAGTGAGAATAAAAGTGGGGACCATGGGGTTCACAACCTATATGGTCCTTATTTGCCACAACTTCCGGTTGTGAAAATATCGAGGTCCAAAAAAGTAAAATATAGCCACAATGGTACTAAGTCTACCCCATGCAGAAAAATTCCTACGACGTGCATGGCTATGGGGCCTAGTGAGAATGAAAGTGGGGACCTTGGTTCCACAACCTATATGGTCCTTATTTGCCACAACTTCCGGTTGTGAAGATATCGAGGTCCAAAAAAAGTAAAATATAGCCACAATGGTACTAAGTCTACCCCCTGCAGAAAAATTCCTACGACGTGCGTGGCTATGGGGCCTAATGCGAAAATAAGAGGGGGAACATGGGGTCCACAACCTATATGGTCCTTTTTTGCCACAACTTCCGGTTGTGAAGATATCGAGGTCCAAAAAAAGTATAATATAGCCACAATGGTACTAAGTCTACCCCCTGCAGAAAAATTCCTACGACGTGCGTGGCTATGGGGCCTAGTGATAATAAAAGTGGGGACCATGGGGTCCACAACCAATATGGTCCTTATTTGCCACAACTTCCGATTGTGAAGATATCGAGGTCCAAAAAAAGTGTAATATAGCCACAATGGTACTAAGTCTACCCCCTGCAGAAAAATTCCTACGACGTGCGTGGCTATGGGGCCTAGTGAGAATAAAAGTGGGGACCATGGGGTCCACAACCTATATGGTCCTTATTTGCCACAACTTCCGGTTGTGAAGATATCGAGGTCCAAAAAAAGTGTAATATAGCCACAATGGTACTAAGTCAACCCCCTGCAGAAAAATTCCTACGACGTGCGTGGCTATGGGGCCTAGTGAGAATAAAAGTGGGGACCATGGGGTCCACAACATATATGGTCCTTATTTGCCACAACTTCCGGTTGTGAAGATATCGAGGTCCAAAAAAAAGTGTAATATAGCCACAATGGTACTAAGTCTACCCCCTGCAGAAAAATTCCTACGACGTGCGTGGCTATGGGGCCTAGTGAGAATAAAAGTGGGGACCATGGGGTCCACAACATATATGGTCCTTATTTGCCACAACTTCCGGTTGTGAAGATATCGAGGTCCAAAAAAAGTGTAATATAGCCACAATGGTACTAAGTCTACCCCCTGCAGAAAAATTCCTACGACGTGCATGGCTATGGGGCCTTGTGAGAATAAAAGTGGGGACCATGGGGTCCACAACCTATATGGTCCTTATTTGCCACAACTTCCGGTTGTGAAGATATCGAGGTCCAAAGAAAGTGTAATATAGCCACAATGGTACTAAGTCTACCCCCTGCAGAAAAATTCCTACGACGTGCGTGGCTATGGGGCCTAGTGAGAATAAAAGTGGGGACCATGGGGTCCACAACCTATATGGTCCTTATTTGCCACAACTTCCGGTTGTGAAGATATCGAGGTCCAAAAAAAGTGTAATATAGCCACAATGGTACTAAGTCTACCCACTGCAGAAAAATTCCTACGACGTGCATGGCTATGGGGCCTAGTGAGAATAAAAGTGGGGACCATGGGGTCCACAACCTATATGGTCCTTATTTGCCACAACTTCCGGTTGTGAAGATATCGAGGTCCAAAAAAAGTAAAATATAGCCACAATGGTACTAAGTCTACCCCCTGCAGAAAAATTCCTACGACGTGCGTGGCTATGGGGCCTAGTGCGAATAAAAGTGGGGACCATGGGGTCCACAACCTATATGGTCCTTATTTGCCACAACTTCCGGTTGTGAAGATATCGAGGTCCAAAAAAAGTGTAATATAGCCACAATGGTACTAAGTCTACCCCCTGCAGAAAAATTCCTACGACGTGCGTGGCTATGGGGCCTAGTGAGAATAAAAGTGGGGACCATGGGGTCCACAACCAATATGGTCCTTATTTGCCACAACTTCCGGTTGTGAAGATATCGAGGTCCAAAAAAAGTGTAATATAGCCACAATGGTACTAAGTCTACCCCCTGCAGAAAAATTCCTACGACGTGCGTGGCTATAGGGCCTAGTGAGAATAAAAGTGGGGACCATGGGGTCCACAACTTATATGGTCTTTTTTTTGCCACAACTTCCGGTAGTGAAGATATCGAGGTCCAAAAAAGTGTAATATAGCCACAATGGTACTAAGTCTACCCCCTGCAGAAAAATTCCTACGACCTGCGTGGCTATGGGGCCTAGTGGGAATAAAAGTGGGGACCATGGGGTCCACAACCTATATGGTCCTTATTTGCCACAACTTCCGGTTGTGAAGATATCGAGGTCCAAAAAAAGTGTAATATAGCCACAATGGTACTAAGTCTACCCCCTGCAGAAAAATTCCTACGACGTGCGTGGCTATGGGGCCTAGTGAGAATAAAAGTGGGGACCATGGGGTCCACAACCTATATGGTCCTTGTTTGCCACAACTTCCGGTTGTGAAGATATCGAGGTCCAAAAAAGTGTAATATAGCCACAATGGTACTAAGTCTACCCCCTGCAGAAAAATTCCTACGACGTGCGTGGCTATGGGGCCAAGTGAGAATAAAAGTGGGGACCATGGGGTCCACAACCTATATGGTCCTTATTTGCCACAACTTCCGGTTGTGAAGATATCGAGGTCCAAAAAAAGTGTGATATAGCCACAATGGTACTAAGTCTACCCCCTGCAGAAAAATTCCTACGACGTGTGTGGCTATGGGGCCTAGTGAGAACAAAAGTGGGGACCATGGGGTCCACAACCTATATGGTCCTTATTTGCCACAACTTCCGGTTGTGAAGATATCGAGGTCCAAAAAAAGTGTAATATAGCCACAATGGTACTAAGTCTACCCCCTGCAGAAAAATTCCTACGACGTGCGTGGCTATGGGGCCTAGTGAGAATAAAAGTGGGGACCATGGGGTCCACAACCTATATGATCCTTATTTGCCACAACTTCCGGTTGTGAAGATATCGAGGTCCAAAAAAAGTGTAATATAGCCACAATGGTACTAAGTCTACCCCCTGCAGAAAAATTCCTACGACGTGCGTGGCTATGGAGCCTAGTGAGAATAAAAGTGGGGACCATGGGGTCCACAACCTATATGGTCCTTATTTGCCACAACTTCCGGTTGTGAAGATATCGAGGTCCAAAAAAGTGTAATATAGCCACAATGGTACTAAGTCTACCCCCTACAGAAAAATTCCTACGACGTGCGTGGCTATGGGGCCTAGTGAGAATAAAAGTGGGGACCATGGGGTTCACAACCTATATGATCCTTATTTGTCTCAACTTCCGGTTGTGAAGATATCGAGGTCCAAAATTAGTGTAATATAGCCACAATGGTACTAAGTCTACCCCCTGCAGAAAAATTCCTACGACGTGCGTGGCTATGGGGCCTAGTGAGAATACAAGTGGGGACCATGGGGTCCACAACCTATATAGTCCTTTTTTGCCACAACTTCCGGTTGTGAAGATATCAAGGTCCAAAAAAAGTGTAATATAGCCACAATGGTACTAAGTCTACCCCCTGCAGAAAAATTCCTACGACGTGCGTGGCTATGGGGCCTAGTGAGAATAAAAGTGGGGACCATGGGGTTCACAACCTATATGATCCTTATTTGTCTCAACTTCCGGTTGTGAAGATATCGAGGTCCAAAATAAGTCTAATATAGCCACAATGGTACTAAGTCTACCCCCTGCAGAAAAATTCCTACGACGTGCGTGGCTATGGGGCCTAGTGAGAATAAAAGTGGGGATCATGGGGTCCACAACCTATATGGTCCTTATTTGCCACAACTTCCGATTGTGAAGATATCGAGGTCCAAAAAAAGTGTAATATAGCCCTAATGGTACTAAGTCTACCCCCTGCAGAAAAATTCCTACGACGTGCGTGGCTATGGGGGTAGTGAGAATAAAAGTGGGGACCATGGGGTCCACAACCTATATGGTCCTTATTTGCCACAACTTCCAGTTGTGAAGATATCGAGGTCCAAAATAAGTGTAATATAGCCACAATGGTACTAAGTCTACCCCCTGCAGAAAAATTCCTACGACGTGCGTGGCTATGGGGCCTAGTGAGAATAAAAGTGGGGACCATGGGGTCCACAACCTATATGGTCCTTATTTGCCACAACTTCCGGTTGTGAAGATATCGAGGTCCAAAAAAAGTGTAATATAGCCACAATGGTACTAAGTCTACCCCCTGCAGAAAAATTCCTACGACGTGCGTGGCTATGGGGCCTAGTGAGAATACAAGTGGGGACCATGGGGTCCACAACCTATATGGTCCTTATTTGCCACAACTTCCGGTTGTGAAGATATCGAGGTCCAAAAAAAGTGTAATATAGCCACAATGGTACTAAGTCTACCCCCTGCAGAAAAATTCCTACGACGTGCGTGGCTATGGGGCCTAGTGAGAATACAAGTGGGGACCATGGGGTCCACAACCTATATGGTCCTTTTTTGCCACAACTTCCGGTTGTGAAGATATCAAGGTCCAAAAAAAGTGTAATATAGCCACAATGGTATTAAGTCTACCCCCTGTGGAAAAATTCCTACGACGTGCGTGGCTATGGGGCCTTGTGAGAATAAAAGTGGGGACCATGGGGTCCACAACCTATATGGTCCTTATTTGCCACAACTTCCGGTTGTGAAGATATCGAGGTCCAAAAAAAGTGTACTATTGCCACAATGGTACTAAGTCTACCCCCTGCAGAAAAATTCCTACGACGTGCGTTGCTATGGGGCCTAGTGAGAATAAAAGTGGGGACCATGGGGTCCACAACCTATATGGTCCTTATTAGCCACAACTTCCGGTTATGAAGATATCGAGGTCCAAAAAAAGTGTAATATAGCCACAATGGTACTAAGTCTACCCCCTGCAGAAAAATTCCTACGACGTGCGTGGCTATGGGGCCTAGTGAGAATAAAAGTGGGGACCATGGGGTTCACAACCTATATGGTCCTTATTTGCCACAACTTCCGGTTGTGAAGATATCGAGGTCCAAAAAAAGTGTAATATAGCCACAATGGTACTAAGTCTACCCACTGCAGAAAAATTCCTACGACGTGCGTGGCTATGGGGCCTAGTGAGAATAAAAGTGGGGACCATGGGGTCCACAACCTATATGGTCCTTATTTGCCACAACTTCCGGTTGTGAAGATATCGAGGTCCAAAAAAAGTGTAATATAGCCACAATGGTACTAAGTCTACCCCCTGCAGAAAAATTCCTACGACGTGCATGGCTATGGGGCCTAGTGAGAATAAAAGTGGGGACCATGGGGTCCACAACCTATATGGTCCTTATTTGCCACAACTTCCGGTTGTGAAAATATCGAGGTCCAAAAAAAGTAAAATATAGCCACAATGGTACTAAGTCTACCCCCTGCAGAAAAATTCCTACGACGTGCATGGCTATGGGGCCTAGTGAGAATAAAAGTGGGGACCATGGGGTCCACAACCTATATGGTGCTTATTTGCCACAACTTCCGGTTGTGAAGATATCGAGGTCCAAAAAAAGTAAAATATAGCCACAATGGTACTAAGTCTACCCCCTGCAGAAAAATTCCTACGACGTGCGTGGCTATGGGGCCTAGTGCGAATAAAAGTGGGGACCATGGGGTCCACAACCTATATGGTCCTTATTTGCCACAACTTCCGGTTGTGAAGATATCGAGGTCCAAAAAAAGTGTAATATAGCCACAATGGTACTAAGTCTACCCCCTGCAGAAAAATTCCTACGACGTGCGTGGCTATGGGGCCTAGTGAGAATAAAAGTGGGGACCATGGGGTCCACAACCAATATGGTCCTTATTTGCCACAACTTCCGGTTGTGAAGATATCGAGGTCCAAAAAAAGTGTAATATAGCCACAATGGTACTAAGTCTACCCCCTGCAGAAAAATTCCTACGACGTGCGTGGCTATAGGGCCTAGTGAGAATAAAAGTGGGGACCATGGGGTCCACAACTTATATGGTCCTTTTTTGCCACAACTTCCGGTAGTGAAGATATCGAGGTCCAAAAAAGTGTAATATAGCCACAATGGTACTAAGTCTACCCCCTGCAGAAAAATTCCTACGACCTGCGTGGCTATGGGGCCTAGTGAGAATAAAAGTGGGGACCATGGGGTCCACAACCTATATGGTCCTTATTTGCCACAACTTCCGGTTGTGAAGATATCGAGGTCCAAAAAAAGTGTAATATAGCCACAATGGTACTAAGTCTACCCCCTGCAGAAAAATTCCTACGACGTGCGTGGCTATGGGGCCTAGTGAGAATAAAAGTGGGGACCATGGGGTCCACAACCTATATGGTCCTTATTTGCCACAACTTCCGGTTGTGAAGATATCGAGATCCAAAAAAAGTGTAATATAGCCACAATGGTACTAAGTCTACCCCCTGCAGAAAAATTCCTACGACGTGCGTGGCTATGGAGCCTAGTGAGAATAAAAGTGGGGACCATGGGGTCCACAACCTATATGGTCCTTATTTGCCACAACTTCCGGTTGTGAAGATATCGAGGTCCAAAAAAGTGTAATATAGCCACAATGGTACTAAGTCTACCCCCTGCAGAAAAATTCCTACGACGTGCGTGGCTATGGGGCCTAGTGAGAATAAAAGTGGGGACCATGGGGTCCACAACCTATATGGTCCTTATTTGCCACAACTTCCGGTTGTGAAGATATCGAGGTCCAAAAAAAGTGTAATATAGCCACAATGGTACTAAGTCTACCCCCTGCAGAAAAATACCTACGACGTGCGTGGCTATGGGGCCTAGTGAGAATACAAGTGGGGACCATGGGGTCCACAACCTATATGGTCCTTTTTTGCCACAACTTCCGGTTGTGAAGATATCAAGGTCCAAAAAAAGTGTAATATAGCCACAATGGTATTAAGTCTACCCCCTGCGGAAAAATTCCTACGACGTGCGTGGCTATGGGGCCTTGTGAGAATAAAAGTGGGGACCATGGGGTCCACAACCTATATGGTCCTTATTTGCCACAACTTCCGGTTGTGAAGATATCGAGGTCCAAAAAAAGTGTAATATTGCCACAATGGTACTAAGTCTACCCCCTGCAGAAAAATTCCTACGACGTGCGTTGCTATTGGGCCTAGTGAGAATAAAAGTGGGGACCATGGGGTCCACAACCTATATGGTCCTTATTAGCCACAACTTCCGGTTGTGAAGATATCGAGGTCCAAAAAAAGTGTAATATAGCCACAATGGTACTAAGTCTACCCCCTGCAGAAAAATTCCTACGACGTGCGTGGCTATGGGGCCTAGTGAGAATAAAAGTGGGGACCATGGGGTTCACAACCTTTATGATCCTTATTTGTCTCAACTTCCGGTTGTGAAGATATCGAGGTCCAAAATAAGTCTAATATAGCCACAATGGTACTAAGTCTACCCCCTGCAGAAAAATTCCTACGACGTGCGTGGCTATGGGGCCTAGTGAGAATAAAAGTGGGGATCATGGGGTCCACAACCTATATGGTCCTTATTTGCCACAACTTCCGATTGTGAAGATATCGAGGTCCAAAAAAAGTGTAATATAGCCCTAATGGTACTAACTCTACCCCCTGCAGAAAAATTCCTACGACGTGCGTGGCTATGGGGCCTAGTGAGAATAAAAGTGGGGACCATGGGGTCCACAACCTATATGGTCCTTATTTGCCACAACTTCCAGTTGTGAAGATATCGAGGTCCAAAAAAAGTGTAATATAGCCACAATGGTACTAAATCTACCCCCTGCAGAAAAATTCCTACGACGTGCGTGGCTATGGGGCCTAGTGAGAATAAAAGTGGGGACCATGGGGTCCACAACCTATATGGTCCTTATTTGCCACAACTTCCGGTTGTGAAGATATCGAGGTCCAAAAAAAGTGTAATATAGCCACAATGGTACTAAGTTTACCCCCTGCAGAAAAATTCCTACGACGTGCGTGGCTATGGGGCCTAGTGAGAATACAAGTGGGGACCATGGGGTCCACAACCTATATGGTCCTTTTTTGCCACAACTTCCGGTTGTGAAGATATCAAGGTCCAAAAAAAGTGTAATATAGCCACAATGGTATTAAGTCTACCCCCTGTGGAAAAATTCCTACGACGTGCGTGGCTATGGGGCCTTGTGAGAATAAAAGTGGGGACCATGGGGTCCACAACCTATATGGTCCTTATTTGCCACAACTTCCGGTTGTGAAGATATCGAGGTCCAAAAAAAGTGTAATATTGCCACAATGGTACTAAGTCTACCCCCTGCAGAAAAATTCCTACGACGTGCGTTGCTATGGGGCCTAGTGAGAATAAAAGTGGGGACCATGGGGTCCACAACCTATATGGTCCTTATTAGCCACAACTTCCGGTTATGAAGATATCGAGGTCCAAAAAAAGTGTAATATAGCCACAATGGTACTAAGTCTACCCCCTGCAGAAAAATTGCTACGACGTGCGTGGCTATGGGGCCTAGTGAGAATAAAAGTGGGGACCATGGGGTTCACAACCTATATGATCCTTATTTGTCTCAACTTCCGGTTGTGAAGATATCGAGGTCCAAAATTAGTGTAATATAGCCACAATGGTACTAAGTCTACCCCCTGCAGAAAAATTCCTACGACGTGTGTGGCTATGGGGCCTAGTGAGAATAAAAGTGGGGATCATGGGGTCCACAACCTATATGGTCCTTATTTGCCACAACTTCCGATTGTGAAGATATCGAGGTCCAAAAAAAGTGTAATATAGCCACAATGGTACTAAGTCTACCCCCTGCAGAAAAATTCCTACGACGTGCGTGGCTATGGGGCCTAGTGAGAATAAAAGTGGGGACCATGGGGTTCACAACCTATATGATCCTTATTTGTCTCAACTTCCGGTTGTGAAGATATCGAGGTCCAAAATAAGAGTAATATAGCCACAATGGTACTAAGTCTACCCCCTGCAGAAAAATTCCTACGACGTGCGTGGCTATGGGGCCTAGTGAGAATAAAAGTGGGGATCATGGGGTCCACAACCTATATGGTCCTTATTTGCCACAACTTCCGATTGTGAAGATATCGAGGTCCAAAAAAAGTGTAATATAGCCCTAATGGTACTAAGTCTACCCCCTGCAGAAAAATTGCTACGACGTGCGTTGCTATGGGGCCTAGTGAGAATAAAAGTGGGGACCATGGGGTCCACAACCTATATGGTCCTTATTAGCCACAACTTCCGGTTGTGAAGATATCGAGGTCCAAAAAAAGTGTAATATAGCCACAATGGTACTAAGTCTACCCCCTGCAGAAAAATTCCTACGACGTGCGTGGCTATGGGGCCTAGTGAGAATAAAAGTGGGGACCATGGGGTTCACAACCTATATGATCCTTATTTGTCTCAACTTCCGGTTGTGAAGATATCGAGGTCCAAAATTAGTGTAATATAGCCACAATGGTACTAAGTCTACCCCCTGCAGAAAAATTCCTACGACGTGCGTGGCTATGGGGCCTAGTGAGAATAAAAGTGGGGATCATGGGGTCCACAACCTATATGGTCCTTATTTGCCACAACTTCCGATTGTGAAGATATCGAGGTCCAAAAAAGTGTAATATAGCCCTAATGGTACTAAGTCTACCCCCTGCAGAAAAATTCCTACGACGTGCGTGGCTATGGGGCCTAGTGAGAATAAAAGTGGGGACCATGGGGTCCACAACCTATATGGTCCTTATTTGCCACAACTTCCAGTTGTGAAGATATCGAGGTCCAAAAAAAGTGTAATATAGCCACAATGATACTAAGTCTACCATCTGCAGAAAAATTCCTACGACGTGCGTGGCTATGGGGCCTAGTGAGAATAAAAGTGGGGACCATGGGGTCCACAACCTATATGATCCTTATTTGCCACAACTTCCGGTTGTGAAGACATCGAGGTCCAAAATAAGTGTAATATAGCCACAATGGTACTAAGTCTACCCCCTGCAGAAAAATTCCTACGACGTGCGTGGCTATGGGGCCTAGTGAGAATAAAAGTGGGGACTATGGGGTCCACAACCTATATGGTCCTTATTTGCCACAACTTCCGGTTGTGAAGACATCGAGGTCCAAAAAAAGTGTAATATAGCCACAATGGTACTAAGTCTACCCCCTGCAGAAAAATTCCTACGACGTGCGTGGCTATGGGGCCTAGTGAGAATAAAAAGGGGGACTATGGGGTCCACAACCTATATGGTCCTTATTTGCCACAACTTCCGGTTGTGAAGATATCGAGGTCCAAAAAAAGTGTAATATAGCCACAATGGTACTAAGTCTACCCCCTGCAGAAAAATTCCTACGACGTGCGTGGCTTTGGGGCCTAGTGAGAATAAAAGTGGGGACCATGGGGTCCACAACCTATATGGTCCTTATTTGCCACAACTTCCGGTTGTGAAGATATCGAGGTCCAAAAAAAGTGTAATATAGCCACAATGGTACTAAGTCTACCCCCTGCAGAAAAATTCCTACGACGTGCGTGGCTATGGGGCCTAGTGAGAATAAAAGTGAGGACCATGGGGTCCACAACCTATATGGTCCTTATTTGCCACAACTTCCGGTTGTGAAGATATCGAGGTCCAAAATAAGTGTAATATAGCCACAATGGTACTAAGTCTACCCCCTGCAGAAAAATTCCTACGACGTGCGTGGCTATGGGGCCTAGTGAGAATAAAAGTGGGGACCATGGGGTCCACAACCTATATGATCCTTATTTGCCACAACTTCCGGTTGTGAAGATATCGAGGTCCAAAAAAAGTGTAATATAGCCACAATGGTACTAAGTCTACCCCCTGCAGAAACATTCCTACGACGTGCGTGGCTATGGGGCCTAGTGAGAATAAAAGTGGGGACCATGGGGTCCACAACCTATATGGTCCTTATTATTTACGAAATATGAAATGTATAACGCGATTTGCAATAATATTATAAAGTTTGTTCTATATGAATTTTCCTTAGCTGCCTCTAATTAGTATAATACGGATAACAGGTTAAAACGAAGGCTCTCGAAGAATACCCCTGCTGTCCATGATATCGATCAGTAAGAGTAGATGAGACATTTGATACAAAGCTAACATGTAGAGACTGTTAAAATAGAACAGAAAAAATAATGTTACTTTATCTTGTTTTGTTCGTGCCTTGTGTGAGTTGACCGAATCACACATAATATTAAAACAGCAAGTATATATGTTGTAACTATGTAGAAACATTACACCAAAGCATACATTCTTATCGCAAATCGTGTTAAATATAACAACCTGTTTTGTAATAAAGTGTGAACATTTCGCATTAAAAATATAGTTCATTCTACAATGTGTCCATTGCTCTCATTATTGATATTTATGGATGAAAGAAAAAACACTGGATCTCCAAGTATACCCACACTACATGTCCCTGATGTCGACCAGTTAGAGTTGATAATTCTAATATTGGATATGAAGAGACTGAAGATAAAAAAAATATGTTACTTGATTTTTTAATCTTTGCCAATGTATGTAATAAAGTTTCGCAAGAAACCCGTTATAATTCAAAAGTAACGGGTTATTAGGGAATAGTATAGCGGGTAAATTGATAAAAAAGTCGTAAGGCGAAAATTGATTTTTAGATAACCAAAATGAGCCCAATGAGCTTTCATATTTTTTAGCATAAAGTTCAACAATTTTAGCTGTTGCGAACGATCATTGAAGAAAGCGCACCACCTTACAATACATTACCTCCTTACCGGTACCATATATAAAAGTCCAAAGGTCCCGTAAACATTTGCGAACCGAAACGGAACGTAAACTTGATCTGTAGCCCGTAATAGTTGACTCGCACACAGTACATACCAAAAAGCAGTTTAATACATGTAACTATAAGGGTTTAGAAATAAAAAGTGTGAGAAACTGAAATTTCAGTGAATTTTCAGAGTTCAAAAGTCCTAACCCCTGTAAAAATTAACCTAATTTTACTCGTCATGGTGGAATCACATTCTAAAACTCATATTAATATCTAAATATAAGGTTTTTTTTAAAGTGCGGAAAACATATTGTGACAGCGAGACGGCCAGG
This sequence comes from Arcuatula senhousia, assembly GCA_963971305.1. NCBI lineage: Eukaryota > Metazoa > Mollusca > Bivalvia > Mytilida > Mytilidae > Arcuatula > Arcuatula senhousia. The sequence continues at coordinate 16,442,257 of OZ020313.1, forward strand.
CCGGACAGAAACACAGACGGGCAGACGGAGTGCAAACCTAATTTCCCCTTCGGCTTTTGTCATTAGGGGACAGGTATAAACTGAAGTAAGATGTTAAAATGTTTAAATTTTTAATTTTTATATTTAAATTTATTTAAGTATTAAAAGATACAACAAAAGCCTGGACAAGGATGGGTAAGAGGGAAGCGCCTGGTTGGAAAGAACAGGATTTTTTTCTTGTACTTTTTAGACTGATCATTCTAGTTCCGAATGTTTTTTTTTTAATTCTTTTATTATTTTTTTAAACAAGAAAAATTATGAATTGAGAATTGGTGAGGGTACTTGTATCATAAGCTGCTGTCTTGTAAGTTTTTTTAAGTTACTTTAGAAATCGTACTGCTCTGACCAGTGCCGTGTTGCCATCTCCGTGCCATTACGCTATGTTATTACACTAGTTACCACGGATATACGAATTTAAAGCGATGTCTTGGCGACGCCGTGTTTCCTTCGCTTCTCGTTTCATTCGTGCCGCCATCGTAAGATAAAGGCAACACGAAATCAGAAGATGCTTTTAAGAAGGCATTACGATAGAAAGGATGGATTAACGAACACAACACGAACAAGAACCTTCATACGAACCTTCGGCAGTTTTTTAACATGTTAAAAAAATTAGGAGGCACTACGAAGTTTACCCCGAAGTCAGAAAATTTCCACACGATGTAAAAAGATTGCTACACGAATACCGCGATCTGGATACGATCAATCCCGGTTTTGAAAATTTCCATAATCGTGTTTCCATCGGGTTCTAAATCGGGATAGTGTGACGCCAGCATAAAGATACGCATTTAAAAAGAATTAGCTTCGTGGGCTCTTAAATATGTTTTACAACCAAACTTTGTATAGTGTGAGTCTTCGTATCACAGTTGATTCGTTACTCCAGATCTTGTGGGAATTACATCGATTTCCTTGGAAGAGTGTCACGTTTGACACAGAAATTGCTAACACAGGGTTATATTGCTCCACAGTTGCTGTCCTCGCTCAAGAATTTTTTTCGGTAGACACAGTGCACTCGTGGACCAATATGGAATTTCTATATTTAAAATGAGTGCAGATGTTGGTTTGTCGTAGAAATTTGTTTTGTTATCCTTTACCGGATTTGACACACTGAATCGGAAATAAGCAACACGACGGGTGTGCAATAGCAAGCAGGAACCACTTACTCTTCCGGAGCAACTGAGTTTACTCTTGTTACGAATTAAGTTCGCGTTGCTGATTTTCGTTCGGTTTGTTTTGTGTTTTGTGGCCTCTATGGCTAAAAAAGGACACAAATAAAGTAGATTTCAGTTGTTTGCAAATATATCAAAAACAGTCAGATATATCTAAGTTCTAAAAGAAGCAAAGGTGTACCAAAGGGGTTATCAAATATAATTATACCGAAAAGACAAAGACAAATTCGGTAGACAAAAAAAAACATAACAACGAAACCAACCACACAAAATTTATAAACACACACATAAAAACAAAATCGCATTTATCAACTTGAACTCAAGTCAAAACGAGAGTTAACTCAAGTTCCCCGGAAAAAAATATTTATGATTCTTATTTGGTTTTTACCTTTTATTTGTGGCTTCACCATCCATTTATTTATCTTTTTTATTTATACACAAGCCACAGTGCAACATATTTTATTTCGGTAAATTAGTTCCCTTGCACTTTAACGGATAAAGGCAGAGAATATCGAAAAATATTCAAAATATTCAAAACCAGGATCGTAATTCCTTAAGCCCTACTAAACTAAATCTGATAGAGTTTATTAATGGCCCCATACAGGAGTTATGGAAGTAAGTTATGGTCCCTCAAATGTTTTAATAACTGTGTTCATGCCTTATAGCTGGCAAACAGTAAGTAATTATATTAACAACATTGTATTGCTAAAATGTTCAACTCATTGAACGCTTAACTTCAATGCATTAGGTTTATTCAAAAATACAGGGGAAAAACAGTTGTAAAGCACGTTTTTTTTGTCTCAAATACATTATTTTATGTATAATGTTTGATCTTTAATATGGCTGGACCTGTACACTTATCCTTCAATATAATCCATGCTCAAAATGAAAAAGAGTTATTAACAAATATTCTTCTGTTAGTTAAGCATTGTTTGCATGAATCTTAGAATTAAATCTACAAAATTGTCGTTCGAATTCTTACCGGTTATTTTACTCGATACCTGGAAGACAAAATTTAATGAAACAAAAGTTAAGTACCGTATAGCGGGTTATTTTCGTGATGGTTTAATTTTCGCTTATTTTCGCTGCTCAATGGAAATCGCAAAAAATAATCCCGTAAAAATATTTATGTTTCGCAAGTCGTATACAAACACACTCACCACTGCACATACCTTATGGCACAAAACCGCGAAAATGTACCCCAAAAAAATATATCCCGCTATACGGTATATCTATCAAAAGTAATATTTCATCAAACGATTAATTTCTGTTTCCAGTAGTGAAGGTAAGATTTAAAGCATAAAAGTAACTAATATCGTTTACTCATACATTTACACTAAATAATTCATCACAGAAACCTTTCAACTAAACCATTTGTAACAGTAATTATCATGTTTAATTTTTGCTAATTACAATATATCTGTATGTTACCTCTCTTATTCTCAGGATTTTGGTTTTGTATTACTTGTAAAAAAATATAAGAAACAATTCAGGTTACATTTATGGATATTTGAATACGATATTTATAGATTTTACATGCACGAAATTCATGAGTCGTGCTTTTCAAACTAAACATATGAGGATTTTCATAGCAATGTAAGTTGAAAAGAATGCATGAACAAACTCGGATCATTCAAATTAATGTTCTTCTTCCACGTTTCATCAAAGTAGGTCATTTGTGAAAGATGATCTTAAGATATCTTTAATTCGTGGAATTTCACATTCTTTAAAATACAAACATTCGGATCTTTATTACTTCATGTTAAAAACCAGACACGGTGGTATGTAACAAAGTATTTTGTCTTTTGTCAAAAAGGAAACTATATCGTGATGATTATGCAATTTTTGTGTAATAAGATGCACTTTTTAAGTAATTTAGTCCTAGACATGAATTGAGAGCAGTTTTTACGTTCAGTATATTAATTTAAGTTACCTTTATGTCACATCTGTGTTTTTATCATAAGAAAAGGCATATTACTATGGTTTTACTTTTTGTACCTGTATATGTTCTAAAGGTACCTCATGCCATAAAAACAAACTAGATTGGTGGTTAAATGATAGGTTACTTCCCTACTGACCTAAGCCAACCCAATCTAAGCCAGGCAGTCGAAAAGAATGAAAACAATTCTTCGTCCATAAATAAAAAAAAACAGGGCCATAATTGGACAAAGTCTTGTCCCCCTTTTTCAGTTTGCAACTCTTAGTTTCATTTTCCAAAATTTACTTCTCGGAACTACTTAAAATTTTTCATGATAACTTCAATGCATTAGGTTTATTGATAAATACAGGAAGAAAAAAAAAACAGTTGTAAAGCACTTTTTTTGTCTCAAATACATTATTTTATATAATGTTTCATCTTTAATAAACTTATTCTTCAATATAAGAAAAAGAGTTATTAACAAATATTCTTCTGTTAGTTAAGCAATGTTTGCATGAATCTTAGAATTAAATCTACAAAATTGTCGTTCGACTTCTTACCGGTTATTTTACTCGATACCTGGAAGACAAAACTTAATGAAACAAATGTTAAGTACCGTATAGCGGGTTATTTTCGTGGTGGTTTAATTTTCACTTATTTTCGCGGCTCAACGGAAATCGCAAAAATAATCCCGCAAAAATGTTTATGTTTCGCAAGTCGTATACAAACACACTCACCACTGCACATACCTTATGGCACAAAACCGCGAAAATGTACCCCCCCTAAAAAAATATATCCCGCTATACGGTATATCTATGAAGGAAGCAGAGGTACCAATGGGATATCCGAATATCAAAAGTCCGAAAGGGCAGAGACAAAACCAGTAAACACCAACAAGAAACAGACAACATGTAAAACATGGAAGCACAAAATAACTGAATATCAATCAACAACGCGAACTCCAGTCGAAACAAGAGTGAACTCAGGTGCTCAGGAAAAGTAATAAATCATCAAACGACTAATTTCTGTTTCCAGTTGTGAAGGTTAGAATTAAAGCATAAAAGTAACTAATATCGTTTAATCAGACACATACACTTAATAATTTATCACAGAAACCTTTCAACAAAACCTTTTGTAACAGTAATTATCATGTTTAATTTTTGCTTATTACAATATATCTGTATGTTACCTCTCTTATTATCAGGATTTTGGTTTTGTATCACTTGTAAAAAAATATAAGAAACAATTAAGGTTACATTTATGGATATTTGAATAGTACGATATTTATATATTTTACATGCACGAAATTCATGAGTCGTGCTTTTTAAACTAAACATATGAGGATTTTCATAGCAATGTAAGTTGAAAATAATGCATGAACAAACTCGAATCATTCAAATTAATGTTCTTCTTCCACGTTTCATCAAACATGTCAAAGTAGGTCATTTGTGAAAGATGATATTAAGATATCTTTAATTCGTGGAATTTCACATTCTTTAAAATACAAACATTCGGATCTTTATTACTTCATATTAAAAAACAGACACGGTGGTATGTAACAAAGTATTTTGGTCTTTTGTCAAAAAGGAAACTATATCGATGATTATGCAATTTCTTGTGTAATCAGATGTGCATTTTAAGGAATTTAGTCCGAGTGTGTTTTGGGTGTCGTTAAACCTCAATTTTTACTTGATATATTATGTAAAACTCCTGAATGTTTTTTTAGAGTAGTATTGTAGATATCAACACAAAAATTTCAATTACATCTTGACATGAATTGAGGGCAGTTTTTACGTTAAGTATATTTATTTAAGTTCCTTTATGTCATATCTGTGTTTTTATCATAAGACAAGGCATATTATTATATTTTTACTTTGTGTACCTGTATATGTTCTAAAGGTACCAGGCCAAAAAAACAAGCTAGATTGGTTGTTAAATGATAAGTTACTTATCTACTGACCTAAGCCAACCCAATCTAACCCAGGCAGTCGAAGAGAATGAAAACAATTCTTCGTCTATAGATAAAAAACAGGGCCATAATTGGATGAGGTCTTGTCCTCTTCTTCAGTTTGCAACTCTAACTTTCATTTTCCAAGATTAACTTATCGGAACTACTTAAAATTTCACATGGTACATGTATTTTAGAATAGAGATGTATTGCATATTGAGTTCCTGCTGTTTGTTGCAACATTATTTGTTAATAGTTGTGCGTTTTCTTACGTTATTTCGATTAACTTTTAATGAAAGTATTTAAAGATTTTTGTTAATATAAGAGTTCATCATACATTTCCATGTAACTCACTTTTTCTCATTTTACATGTAAACTAAGATGCGATCTTCATTTACTTTTCACATATACTATCCATGTTGTGTATGTTTTCTTCGACATTCAGATCTATCCTCCAAGTTCGTTGATTTTGTAATTAACTTTATTTAAAGAACATTTTCGTAGTATTTTATGAACAGATTCAGATGTATTGTAAACAGCTTAAGAATAAGGGAGCAATTGTTTGATTTTAATTGTTCGGGGAATATACTTCCAGAGTTGCGTCTATGAAAATTGAACCAGTAGTTATGCGTAGAATAACTGATTGTGGTAGAAATAACTGATTGTGGTAGAAATACCCGCGTGTATTTCCCATTTCAGATCTTTACTTCCCTTCTGGCGCCTTATATAGAAAGGTCTCTAATATGAAAGAAGCTAGCAAATAGGCACTTTCGGTGCATTTGAAGGTTAAAAGTCCAATAGGACAACGATAAAACCGATAAACACGAACAAAAACAACACGCAGAAACAAAATACACAAAAAAAAAACACAAAAAAAAATAACCAAAGAGAGATAAAAATCGTAGGGCTGTAGATTTTATACAATTCCATTGAAAAGGTAATCATGCCTTTATTGACACAACGAAGCTGCTGCCATTCCTGAAATGATCCTTCTTTTTGACGTACACAACAGTGCGAATATTACTTTTGTCTTCGGTGCGTTTAACTGGCAAATGTACTTCGTTGATACCACCCATAGCTAGCTTTAATAAAAAAAACTATTTGCCAAATCAGCTTAACGGTTTAGAACTCGAACTACTGAAGAAGAATGAGAACCAAATGGTTTATCGGCCATAGGAATGAGTTAAAATGCCAGAGTTGGTCTATACAACTTCAAAAATAAAAAACTGATTAAGATAGAAGAAAATGAGATGTGGAATAAGTTTATGCGACACAACCTTCATTATAAACGTATATTTTAACAAGTATTAACTGTGATTGCAAGCAAGTCACAAAGTCTCCCAAACGACCCGTATTTGCCACTTTTCTCTTTAGCATATCAAAAAACCCCTAAATATCAATTTTCATGTAAATCGGAGCACTTTGAAAATTTTGACCCGATTATCTCCCTTGAAATCACATTTTTATTTATATCTCGAAAACCGTAAATATCGCTTCAAAATTTTTTTCATATTATTAAAGACAATGTTTTGCTCTATCAACCTACAAAATTTCAGAACCCTGCGCACCTAGGTTACCGAGATATTGCAATGTCCAATATTTAGTCCATTTTCCTGTTTCCATGGAAACGGTGGCCATTTTGAAAATTCCAATTGTCAACGAAGCTTCCATTCTTTACAATCTATCATCCTGCCAAGTTTCATATTGATATGTGGAGTCGTTTTCTCTTGGATCTCCGGACAAGTTCACGACTAAGCGGAAGAATCGGAAGAATAATAATAACAAGTATTAACTGTGATTGCAAGCAAGTCACAAAGTCCCCCAAACGACCCGTATTTGCCACTATTCTCTTCAGCATGTCAAAAAAAACCAAAATATCAATTTTCATGTAAATCGGTGCACTTTGAAAATTTTGATCCGATTATCTCCCTTTGAAATCACATTTTTATTTATATCTCGAAAACCGTAAATATCGCTTCAAAATTTTTTTTCATATTATTAAAGATAATGTTTTGCTCTATCAACCTACAAAATTTCAGAACCCTGCGCACCTAGGTAACCGAGATATTGCAATGTCCAATATTTAGTCCATTTTCCTGTTTGCATGGAAACGGCCGCCATTTTGAAAATTCCGATTGTCAACGAAGCTTCCTTTTTTTACAATCTATTATCCTGCCAAGTTTCATATTGATATGTGGAATCGTTTTCTCTGGGATCTCCGGACAAGTTCACGACTAAGCGGAAGAATCGGAAGAAAAAGAAGAATAATAACAAGTGCTGACTGTGTTGGGGATGCCCAACACAAAAATGTCTCCCAATCGAACCCAATTTTGACCTCGTATTATGATTCGCCATCTTTTAAAACCCCTAAATACAAAATTTGACGATATCGAAGCATTTTGACGATTTTCGCATTTTTGGGCCCAAAAAATCACATTTTCGCAAATAACTCAAAAACCGTAAATATCGCTTCAAAATTTTTTTTCGTATTATTGAAGAGCTCCTTTTGCTCTATTCGCCTACAAAATTTCAGCCTCCTACGCACCTAGGTAACCGAGATATTGCAATGTCCTATATTATGAACTTTCGCCAATAACACGGAAACGGCAGCCATTTTGAAATTTTTTTAAAGTCCCTCAACAACTCTAGTAACCAATCTACCTTCCTACAATGTTTCGTTAAAATCCTTCGAGGCGTTTTGAAGAAACGGTACGGACACGTTCATGGCGGGAGAAAGAAGAAAAAGAATAATAATAACTAGGTATAATTGTGTTGGGATGCCAACACACAAGTCGCCCAAAATCGCCTTGGATAGAGTTCCATTCAAATCAGTGCATCAAAATAAGTCTAGAAATCAAATTTCGTTGAAATCGACCAAAGTTGACGTTTTTAGGGGGGCGGGTGTAGTAAAATGGCCGCCATTTTGAAACCGTAAGTCGGATTCCAAATCCGGTCGCAGATTTGAGTTCAGCATACCCGCTTTACCCAGATGACCAATTTTCAAGACGATCCGATGAAAAAAAAATTTCCGCCCACTTTTTCCGATGGCGGCCATTTTGAAACGGCAGCCATCTTGAAAATTTTAAAAGTGCATTACACAACTTTGAGTGACCCACTATCCAATCTCACAAGTGTTATTCAATTTCCTTGGACCATTTTCTTGTATTAGGGAGGACAACTTTACGATAAAGAATCAGAAGAATAATAATAATAATAATAACTAGCTATAATTTGTGTTGGGATGCCAACACACAAGTCGCCCAAAATCGCCTTGGATACCTTTTCTTCCCATTTAGTACAATAAAATATGTATAGAAATCAAATTTCATTGAAATCGGACAAAGTTCACATTTAAAAGGGGGCGGGTGTAGTAAAATGGCCGCCATTTTGAAACCGGAAGTCGGATTTCAAATCTGGTCGCAGATTTGAATTCAGCATACCCGCTTTACCCAGATGACAAATTTTCAAGACGATCCGATGAAAAAAAAATTTCCGCCCACTTTTTCCGACGGCCGCCATTTTGAAACGGCGGCCATCTTGAAAATTTCAAAACATGATTACACGCCTATGAGTGACCCACTATCCAATCCAACAAGTGTTATTCAATTTCCTTGAACCGTTTTCTTGTATTAGGGAGGACAGCTTTACGATAAAGAATCAGAAGAATAATAATAATAATAATAATAAGAAACGGTGCAAAAACAATAAGTCTCCCAAACTTTGTTTTGGGCGACTTAATAATAATAATAAGAAACGGTGCAAAAACAATAAGTCTCCCAAACTTTGTTTTGGGCGACTTAATAATAACAAGTATTAACTGTGATTGCAAGCAAGTCACAAAGTCCCCCAAACGACCCGTATTTGCCACTATTCTCTTCAGCATGTCAAAAAACCCCTAAATATCAATTTTCATGTAAATCGGAGCACTTTGAAAATTTCGACCCGATTATCTCCCTTGAGAAATCACATTTTTATTTATATCTCGAAAACCGTAAATATCGCTTCAAAATTTTTTTTCATATTATTAAAGAGAATGTTTTGCTCTATCAACCTACAAAATTTCAGAACCCTGCGCACCTAGGTTACCGAGATATTGCAATGTCCAATATTTAGTCCATTTTCCTGTTTCCATGGAAACGGCGGCCATTTTGAAAAGTCCGATTGTCAACGAAGCTTCCTTTCTTTACAATCTATTATCCTGCCAAGTTTCATATTGATATGTGGAGTCGTTATCTCTGGGATCTCCGGACAAGTTCACGACTAAGTGGAAGAATAAGAAGAAGAAGAATAATAATAATAAGAAACGGTGCAAAAACAATAAGTCCCCAAACGTTGTTTGGGGGACTTAATAATAATAATAATAAGAAACAGAGTAAAAACAATATGTCTCCAAACTTTCGTTTGGGAGACATAATAATAAGAAACGGTGCAAAAACAATAAGTCCCCAAACGTTGTTTGGGGGACTTAATAAGAAACGATGCAAAAACAATAAGTCCCCAAACGTTGTTTGGGGGACTTAAATATCCACAATGGAAAACAGCCAGCAGCCTTCAATGTGACCAGCGGTCGCTGCTCGCTGTTTTCACTTGGCCCCTGGATTGAAAATAAAACTAGTGTTGACTGTGTTGGGGATGCCCAACACAAAAATATCTCCCAAACGTAAGCATATTGTCACTCCTCCATTAATTTTGACATCGCACCCAAACTCGCTATCATTTCAAACCTCTAGATACCAAATTTTGTGGAAATCGTAGTATTTTGACAATTTTCCCATTTTTGGGACCGAAAAATTACATTTTCGTGAATAACTCGAAAACCGTAAATATCGCTTCAAAATTTTTTTTCGTAATATTAAAGAGCTCCTTTTGCTCTATTTACCTACAAAATTTCAGAACCCTGAAAATGTATGAGTGCCCCCTCCCCCTTTTTTTTACCCTCTATACTCTTAATACAAAAATCATCTCAGCTGCGTAATTCCGATTTCTTCTTTATTCATCAAACCAAATATGAAATAAATTAAATGAAAATAAACAATATATATCCATATCAATATGAAACAAAGTAAGAGTTGTAATGCCTATATCATTACACATATAACAACTGAAAATCACAAGAAAGAGATAGAGAGAGAGAATCCTACCTTTTCTTCTTGCATCTGTGTCTGAGAAGCTGGACGTCGTTTATAGCAACGTGTGTAACGTCATAGCAGTCTCAGTGTAGGAAAGTGTAAAGTTCTACTTGACTGATGATAACATATATTTTTCTTTCTCTCTCTGAATTTCTTTCTTTATTATTTTTTTTTCTCTCTATTTGCCGTGATATTTCAATGTCCCATATTATGACCTTTTGCTGTTTCCATGGAAACGGCGGCCATTTTGAAAATTCCGAATAGCCTATTACCAACTTTGGGACCCACCTTACCACCATACACAATTTCATGAAGATCCATCAAGTCCTTCTATGAGATGTGGCTCGGACAAGTTCATGTCCGGAAGAAGAAAAAAAAAGAAGAAGAATAACTAGGTATAATTGTGTTGGGATGCCAACACACAAGTCGCCCAAAATCGTCTTGGATAGAGTTCCATTCAAATCAGTGCATCAAAATAAGTCTAGAAATCAAATTTCGTTGAAATCGGACAAAGTTGACGTTTTTAGGGGGGGCGGGTGTAGTAAAATGGCCGCCATTTTGTAACCATAAGTCGGATTCCAAATCCAGTCGCAGATTTGAGCTCAGCATACCCGCTTTACCCAGATGACCAATTTTCAAGACGATCCGATGAAAAAAAAATTCCGCCCACTTTTTCCGATGGCCGCCATTTTGAAACGGCGGCCATCTTGAAAATTTCAAAACATGATTACACGCCTTTGAGTGACCCACTATCCTATCCAACAAGTGTTATTCAATTTCTTTTAACCGTTTTCTTGTATTAGGGAGAACAAATTCTCGATAAAGAATCAGAATAATAATAATAATAAGAATAATAATAAATATTGATGATATGATCTCAGAGATCATGAATGGCTCTCAAACGACGGCACCATGTCGACAACTGATATCTGGAATACATGCCATATCATTCAATTGAATTAAATACAGTGGGAAATCAAATTTCATGGAGATCAGATAAAGTTCACTTTTAAAGTGGGTGGGAGTGTAGTGAAAATGGCCGCAATAGAAAATCCAGAAGTCGAATCAACATTCTGAGTGCACAATTGAATTCGGCATACCTGATTTACCCAGATAACTTATTCTCGTTCGGACAAGGTATGATAAGGCCCATTTTTGGCCCCCTCTCAAAATATCTTGATATTTAGTTTTAAGTAACAATTTATAATGCTATTAATAAAAAAGCATGAGAAAACTCGTTACGGCCGTTTTTGTGGTTGCCTAGCAACCAAAAAGAATATGTCTGTTTTACGGCCTATCTTAGCTATATAAGCATTTAAAAAGGTGTTTTAAACTGTTATTTAAGGTTTTTATTATGTAAATTATTTTGTTCTGCTTTATTGGATAAAGATGCAAGATTTTTTTCAAGAACAGTCTGCTTTTCGGTCGGATTTTAGTGAAAAACCCGGCTTAATTAGTATGAAATAGTGAATGTCGGGCGTGCAAAGAAAGAATGTGTCCAGTTTCCTTGGCAACTACTTATCACAGCCCCTTGATATTTGGTATACAGCTTCATTTGAACTGAAATCATTCAAACAGACACATACACACACAAAATAATGCGTATTCGTGCGTGCTTGTTGCGTGCGTGCATGTTGCGTGCGTGCGTGTGTGCATGCATGTGTGTGTGGTCTATTATTTTTGTATCATAGTGCTCGACTCATAACATTTATAAGGCTAACGATCCAAAATGTTACATATATATATATAATATATATATTTTTTGTTAGATTTGAACTGTTAACTCTTCCCGAACAAAGATCTGAGTTTATCTTATTTTAGCTTGTATATTGTATAATAAAGACTGTTTTTGGATGAAAGTGCATTATTTGATTTGATGGTGATATAGATAAAACGTACAAAAAGATGCCAAAGAGAAATGTTTTATTTCATGTAAAAAAAAACAAATTTTACTTATGGATATTTAACTTGGATTGTATAATGCAACAACATAATGAAAACAATATATCATTTAACAAATGGAATGTTCGAAGTTATAAACTGGACATTAATAAATTCCTCTAATGATATTCAGAAACATGTTTTAAATTGCTGATGGATAGAGACGAATGGATGATAGAGTGCATGAAGGTCACTATTTTATACCAATATATAATTATATGAACAAAACAAAACACTGAAACGTTAAAAGACATTTAAAAACAACAGTAACAAAAACATACGAACTACCGGAGATGTTCTCTCTCTCTGTCTGTCTCTCTCTCTCTCTCTCTCTCTCTCTCTCTCTCTCTCTCTCTCTCTCTCTCTCTCTCTCTCTCTCTCTCTCTCTCTCTCTCTCTCTCTCTCTCTCGCACACACACAACCCGACACACACACATATATATTGCCATATGTCATTACACATTTTACAATTTACTCTGCAATTAAGAACTACAACTCAAGTTTGTGTCACCTTCTGGCACCATCAGAAATACAAATTCATTGTTAATTTCCCTAAATCGTGTGCATCAAAATCTATCAATTATTATGATTATGTCAAACTTGAACTCTAACATATCGCAAAATACAAAAAGAAATAAAAGTTGCTTATCTGAAACTGAATGTCAAGTTCAAAAAAAAGATTCAGCTGTAAAATTCTAGATCTGACACAACAACAAATCAAGTTTCATTATCTTATTACTTATAGTTTCGAAGATATTGAAGTTCACAATTGCTATGATATGTATTTAGAAAGACCAAAGTCAATTAGCCATAAAATCAAGGTCAAGGTCAAAAGACGGGAATACAAATCGTGAGATATCATATGGAGGAGTAAATAAAACTTGAACATAGTTGTTAAAGCCGCAGTCGCAGTCGCAGTAACATCTATGCCCTGCTCTACTCAAAGTGCTAATATTTTCATGGCTAATATTGTCATTCTTCAATAAATCCATTTTCGCCCTCACTTTCACTGTCTGTAACGGGAATATCACTTGCATCCAGGACAGAAGACAGGAAAGTACTCGAAGGACCGGATGTAAGTTCAGAATATCTCTTATATCCCAGAAACCATATTACACTTGCAACATGTGCACAGCACCCTACAGTTCTTGACCCCACTTTGCAAGTGCAGTACCATCCAGTAACATTCTGTCTGTCAAATTCAACCCAAAGTGTGTGAGAGGAAGCATTACTATGTCTGGACTGTATTTTACAGCGAATGAGATTCGGTTTATCTTTAACTATCTGTAGCTTATAAGAATCCCCTTCAAGATGTTCTTTGGTGTAGTTTGGTGCAAGCTTTATTTGATAAATGCCCAATGTAATATCTCTTAGATCATCCAGGGAAAGAACAGGAAAATCTGTGATATCTAAACCCTCTACATTTCTATAGATTGCTTTTTTCCTAAGGAGTTTTTCTTCCTCCACTAGAGTTTTGATTTTGTTTGTTTCTTTAGACTTTTCAATCATTTGTTCTGCTATCTCTGTGCCACTAGGATCTTGACAAGATAGAGGGGATCGAAAGTCATTACATATTGCACAAACAATTCTAACAAAATCACCTACTGAAGGCACATAATGGTTGTGCAAAACTTTGTCCAGTAGTCTCCAGTGTTTAATCCTGGCATTCACACTTTCAACAACCCAGCGTACCTTCGTAACCAATCGTGACAAGTTTGCCTCTTCTGTGGTATGCTGAGACTGGCCCTTTTTCAAATATGTTGGCATTTCTACATGCATACCATGCTTCTTAAGAAACTCAGAGGCATCTCGAAACCCACGGTCAACAACTGCAACATCATTTTCTTTAATCCAATCCTCGATGTCATCTTGGTTGGTGCTTATCATATGCTTAGTTATTGAAGCATCGTTGTTTTTACCGTCAGCTCTGTAAGGCCCAAGGACGTTATATAGCCATCAGACCCAACTATAACCATCATTTTGACTAAAGGCCTGTGCTTGTGCATGCTGTAGCACACTCTCTGAAACTTGAAATTGCAACTTTTCTGTACATAAATATAAGTCCCATCAAGAACCAGTATTGCAGAATTTTCATTTGTTGCAAAAAGACTGCTGGCTAACGGAGTGTTGTGGTTGCGAACAAACGTGTCATGGTCAATGTGGTTGAATCCCAGATGATGTGGGACGTAATCATTCATCATAGCTTTCTTTGCTGAATGTATGCATCGTTGTATTTGACTCTTCTTCAATGTGAACAGAGTGGAAAGGATTGTGTTTGGAAGACCAGTTCTAAGTTTGACAAGTAATACTCCCAAGCAGGTTTCAAGAGAACGAACAGCAGAATTTCTTAATGAAGTTAACGATGTTGCTATGGTAACAAATTGTTGCTTATTTATTCCTGTTAGGTTGATATAATCTTCATCAGAGAGAGCATTGACATCGTCAAAATTAAGCCTAGATGACTGTCTCAATACTGCTGAGCGAATATTCTCTAATAGTGTGACGATATCTGTTCTGTTTAAAAAAGATTTGTCATACTTTGATTTGATGTTTTGAAGCTCTTCATCTTTAAATTGTTGGCTTTCTAAATGAAACGAACAACATCTAGCATGCTGCTCAATAAAAATTGCCTTTGCGAGAAATACTTGTGTTCTTGCCAATAGTGGTACAGTGCAGAGCTTAACCCGCTTATTGGCTTTCCTTTTGCAAACAATGCAATATGTATGTGATGAAGATGTAGATTCAATGCCTAAATGAATATTTTTTGGACTCTTAAAGTAAGATGTATTGGATGCTTCATAGTTTTCGTCACTGCTATCCTCTGTATCCGATCGAATATTTGTTTCTAAGTTCTCTTTTTTATTGGATTTCTTAAAAGTAGCTCTGCATTGCGAACATATAACGTCCGTGTCTTCTATACATCTTCCTGTAATTCTAGATACATACTTCTTCAATTTCGGATGCTTGATAGGTCTACGATGTTTCAGCTTGGATTTTCCACATACTGCACATGTATATGCTTTGACCATCTGAAAATATGTTATAAAATATTTTGACACTTTGTATTTTAAATCAAGACACGTAGCAGACGCACACGACAGCTGATTCCCTCTTCAATTTACATAAAAATTGACCTTAAACTGGTACATCTAAGATGCATTCACTGACCAAATATCATCCTTCTAACACTTCTAGTTGCTAAAAATGCACCTTCATTCGGGAAATATATATCAAGCTTAATGTGACTTTATTTTGGTGCGGATGTTGAGTTCCCATTGATCAAATATTATCCCTAGCCCTCTACCACTTGCAGTTGCTAAAATATGCACCTTAACCAAAACTTTAGCCTTAGTGTTTCATGCGGACAATATAAGTCAAGGTGACTTAATTCTGGTGCGGATGTTGATAAATATCAAAAGTGTGCCAATTGATCAAATATCAACCCTATTACTACTTGAAGTTGCTGAGATTTGAACATTTACCTAAACTTTTATCTTAGTCTTAGATTCCGAAAATGTAAGTCAAAATGACATAATTCCGGAACTGATGTGGTTCCTACCCAAGATGTACCCACTGACTAAATATCATTCCTCTTCCACTTGCCGGTGATGAGATATGGACAAAACCTTTAACCTGAGTCTTTCGTGCATATGAACTTACGGGCGTACAAACGAACGAGCTAAAAGCTATATTCCCTGCCATTGGACTCATGGATAATAATGTTATGATATTCTAACAATTCGTAAACGGAATAATAAATGCTCAATCGCTTTATGGTCAATCAGTGATCTTTAACTGAAAAAAAACAGTCGGATGTATACTCTAACAAAAGTCGTCAAAATCAAAATAAGTTGACTGTAAAAATGTACTTTAGACTGCATGCGTACTGAATATCCAAGAAGCACCAGCATACAAAGTATACAAGTTGACATGATTTATAGATTACTTCAAACATAACCAAAATTACTCAAGCAGCAAATATAGGTCGCAGTAACCTTCTTTTGATAGGACTCAAAATTAGAACTAATGAATCAGTATTTAAAGTTTGTCGATTTTTATGATTATAGTTTCCATGAACATATTTTAATTTGTTAGCAGCCGGCGCGTGATTGCCAATGTTTGAGGTTCTTTTTTTAAGAGCCAAGGAATTCAAAATCTTTATATTACTAGCTAGATGTATAAACTTACTTTGCATAGTGATATTTGTTGTCTTTTATTTTTTCAACATGCTAAATCTTTTAACAACCTGAAATAAAACGTGTTTGTAGTTAAATTTTTCCTTAGAGCGATTTAAATAAAGGGTAAAACTTTATAACATATAAAATATAACAAAAAGTGATTTAATGAGTCAGCAGACACAGATTTTTTTTATTTTACAAAACCCAAGGAGCAAACTAGACCAATTCACATGGGTCAGAACTTAAACTTGAGTTGAAGATAATTTTTTTTAAATCGCCATTTAAAGCTTTGTTCAACTCAATAGACAGCTGGTAGACAGGATTGAGTGTTCACATGTACTAGAAATGTTTAAACCATTGATGTTGGAGCATGTAAAACAAATGTAAATCAAATTATTCTGCGAGGCCGTTTCATATTGGACTCTGTCACGACTGAAAAAAAACAAAAAAAACCAAAAACTCAAGTTAGTTATCTCCCCTCAATAATATCTGAGAGCAATAACAATTCTTAATGCACATCTACAGATGAGTAAAGTTTCATCAAAGTCCGATAAGCGGTTTATGAGTATTGCGCTTCATGACAAGGTCTCTCATTAAATACAATATTTAAGAAGTCTAAATACATCTGATATGCAATTTTCATGTAAATCCGTAAAGCGGTTTAGGGGGGAGCTGTTACCAGGTATGTGGACAAACGGACAGATAGACAAACAGGATGATTCCTATATATCCCCTAAACTTTGTTTTGCGGGGAGGCGGTATAAAAAGACTGTATTTAACAATCATTTTAACCATAGAAAGACGCAACTAGTTTTACATGTATTTCATAATTTGTCGATTTTAAGATAAAAAATCGCTGCATGAAAGGTTTTGTCGCTTAAAATACCACATCTCTAGACATATTACACGTTTATGGACAAAAACAAAATCAAACCAAAACGGCAAAAAAACTCAATATGAAGAACGAGCATGACAGGGCTCCCGTTACGTTTTCGAATGTATTACCTTTCATTTCTTTAGTTCATAACGTACGTACAACGTTTCATACTAATATGACTATTATATTCATAGTATGATTAATCATAAAACTAGGTTGAATATATATTCTTAGTTTGTTTTTAATTTTTGACAGAATAAAAAAAAAAACAAAAACAAAAAAAAAACAAACCCTAAAAATTTTTGTTCTACCCGACTCGAACTTAGACTGACAGGTGTTTATGAGAGATTGAACGCCCTAACCGTCTGAGCTATTTCGTCACATGAATTAATGGAGATATTTTATTATATCTTTTTGTGTTAGACCACGTTTTTCGTCTGCTGTTTTTTATCTACTTTTTGTACGGTTATAATAAATAAAGGTATATTTTTTAATCAGTATTCGATGTATATTGTATGATGATTTTGAACAATGTTGAATGAGTAAAACCAGATCATTCCGCCAAAAATACAGATATGCCCAAACTAGATTAGCAAGTATTCTGCATTTTCATTTTAAAACAAGTATACGTATTAATATATTTAAAATTAAATATCTCGAAATCACATTTCCTAGGGTCTTGTAATAACTTTTACCATTTATAATGACAGTACCCTTTATATCAAAAGTAATAACATTAGGTATATATATTCCGAATTATTGAAGGATCTAGACCAAACACATAAAGCTATGACGAACTAAGAATATATATACGATAAAATAAAATTAAATAATTGAATTGAAATTAAAGTACAAGTTTTGTTATTCGCTATATTGAATTATATAGATTTAACCATCTTCCTAAAATATAACAAAATATCGAGTGACAAATCTAAAATTAAATTCACTACACAGAAGATTGTTTTCCATAAAGTACGAGTTCTCGGTAACAAACAAAAGATGTAAAATACCTAGGTGTTGACGGAGTTTCAAATTACTATCAACTGCATATCCAGAAATTTGATGCATTTTTTTAATTTGCATATTTTAATATCAGGAACGGTTCCGGTCCAGAATTTTTTATAGAGGAACAATAGCAACTTATGAAATTTTCAAAAATTATCGATAAATATGTGTTACAGACACGATTCGCATGTTAAATTTCAATCAACACACAAGTTTCAATAATTTGAGACCCCTCATAACAATGTCGGCTAAAATTTCAAGGTTCCCTGTGCATTTAAAATTTCGAAGCGTAGCACTCTTCACAAAGCAGTATAAAGTCTTTGGAAAATGGCTGATATTGTAGAAAGTCCAACATTTATCTTGAAATAGTTCAAGCTGACTCGCATGTAAACAAGGTGCGCATATTGATTTCTAGAGATCAACTAAGGATAAACAAGACACAATAAGGCAAACAAACCTTATCTTTAAACTGTAGGTTCCTCGGGCGTACAAAGGTTGCCTTATTCCTCACCTTGAGTTCAAAAGACTCAGAGAATTTTAATCAAATTTGTTAAAAATAAGTTTGTTTTTAACCGCCAGGAAACTTTAGGAAGTTCATAAAAGGTTCTAATATACATCTGTGACGGATGAGAACCGAATATTTTCCGTATTTTTAATACATGCTGTAAGAACAAGGAAATGCAAAGGCGAGGGGGGATTTGAAATGTCACGTGACATATATTTCATTTGCATACATGAATATTAATTAGGCAAAGCACTGTTCATTTCTGGATATGGCATATTTTGACAAATTTAAAGTCGTTTTGCAAGATCATATCATATTAAAAAGAGAGTAAAAGTCTTTTCGTTAATTATGTTTGCTTTTGTTTTCGAAAATAAATAGGTCCCGATGCCTTAAATGAAAAGATAACAGATAAAGCTTTACAAAAAGCGAAACAAAAATAATAGGTTAATTACCTCGTCACAATTGACGTAGATGTTTGGTTGGGGGGAAATGTTTTTCTCAACTGTTTTATGGGTTATGCATTGGTTCTATGAATCTGTTAAAACCCATGGCAGAATACATAGAATTATATACCGCTTTAATTTGTAAATCAATTCCTAATGATTTATTAATGACATAATTCAAACGAAATTAGGGGTTTTGGGGTCAAAAATTTAACCTTTTTAATGAGTAAAAACCATAGGATTCCGAAAAAAAAACCCATATATTCCAAAAACTAGACTAGCGAGGATCCTTATTGTTTGTCTTAAAACAAGTTAACATATTTTAATATCTTATATTGCGTACAAGAAAAGAAATCTAGTGCTTATAACATTTTCAATTTAACAATAGGAAATTTTGATGATAACAAAGTAATAAAATGTATTGTTAAGTTCACGGTCGTTATACTTGTCCTGCGACAACATGTTTTCTACCGATGTTTCTGCTCGTTTTCTACCGATGTCCTAGATTTCTACCGATGTGATGATAAAAAAAACAAACTTGGCAGACGATTTTTTCCAAACAATTATACCCGGCAATTATGGCACTTATAAACAAGTTAGTTTAATTTACATTATTTTTTTTTAAGTCTGAACATAAAAAAAAAACAGTAAGGTATTGTTTATTTTGTCCAGCAAGAGACAATTTCTCTTTTTTCAGATAATCATGAATATCTGTTTTAAATAACCATTCACTGGGCTGAAAATTATTCTCCATGTTCTAAATTATCGTACCTTTTTAAAGACATTTCCTTTTTCATTACAAATGGTATAATTTTGATTTTTCGATCATTTTTCAAAACATTATGGTCCTGGTTTTCTAAAGATGTGTCCTGGTTTTCTACCGATGGTCCTGGTATTCTACCGATGTGATATATTAAATAACATATCATCATGTTCATTACAAATTGTAAAACTGTATATTTTACTGCACATAATATTGATGATAAAAAGAATATGGCGGTTCATGAGCAATTGCGCGCGGCAAATGCTTAAAATAGGTCATTAAAATCTTAAACAAACTCGAAAACTTTAAGGGCTCGTATCGTTAATAAAATTATCATACAGCATAAACACAATTTCTTATGTGACATGAACAACGGTCATATGAAAGAAAGACAGTTCATTCTGTTTGCTTATTGCTGTCATTCTTTTCTAAACAGCCATTAGTTTAAATATAAATATACTTTATTGCATACAAACCCCAAAGGTCTACAAACACGAACAAACAAAAACAATGAACATATAATTTTAGACACATAGTACAAATACAGCCAAAGAATGAAACAGTAGCATTTACAAATATGTGTGTACATGAATTTGACAATTATCGCCACTCAAATGATTGCTTTACAAAAGGGCAAAACATCCACATATTTGGATTAATTACAAAAATGTATTTTTCAATAGTGTCAGGCTGGTTAAAATTTGAATATTTTGATTGTATAAAGTCAATAAATGTTTTTCTTATATCATTATTAATTTTACAATAAAAAAGAAATGAGCTTCATCGTCAATAATTTTACAGGATTTACACAGTCCTTGATCTCTTGGGATATTTTTATATCTACCAAGTTTAATCTCTAGGTTATGATCACTAATCATAGTTTAATACGTATTTTTTTACTATTAAAATTTTGAAGATTTTAATAGTCTGAAATATTAACATCAGACTTAAAGTATTATTTTGAAGAGTCATCAAAGCCGGATATTTTATTTATTATAAGTTCATAATATTTTTCTTTAATAGTCTTTTTGTTTTCTCTTTTTAAGCTCGATTTAATTTCATTAAAAGATTTATTAACATTCTCAAAATTTTTATAATCTATTTCAAATTTCTTTGTTAAAGATATAGCAAAACTATGCCAATTATACACACCCCATGTGGAGATTTTTATTTAAAACGAATGCCTCTTTTACAAGAGGGTTTATATCTAAAGAGTTTATTCTAGCAAAATACATGTAGCAAATTACTGGTATGTTAATAAAAGAGTCTAATGGTAATCTACCAAGTTCAGTTTTTGCAGCAATATAACATGCTGTTTTGCGCACACCCAGAACACTTTTACAAAATTTATTGTGTATTTTTTTTAAAGCTGGCTTATCAGAAAATGATAGCATCAACAATTCTTCCACTTATATTAGATTTTTGAAGTGCTTAATATAATGGGATATAATCCTCTATATACCATATTTCACTGTTATATCTAGAAATGTTGAGGCTGAGACAGTATGATGAAGCTTCACTGTAAAACAAAAGCATTTATGGTGTATGAATGCCATTAAAAACAACCAAAATGTGCAGTTATATGGATTTAAATCATCGGTAGAAAACTAGGACTCATCGGTAGAAAACTAGGACTCATCGGTAGAAAACACAGTAAAGAACATACCTAATCGGTAGAAAACCAGGACATATCATTTTTTTTAAACCTGTTAGTTATATGAAAAATCAAATGGCTCTTTTACAAATAATCGATCATTTATTGCATATTCTCAAATATGATGTATTTAAATGTTAAAAATAAACGTAATTTTTCATATTTCTAAAAAACAATCGGTAGAAAACAAGGATCATCGGTAGAAAACGTGCAGAAAAATCGGTAGAAAACATGTTGTCGCAGGACAAGTATAACGACCGTGAAGTTCTCTTCAGACAAGTCTGATGACCAGGTTTGTGATTACCCGCGGGGACCTTTGGGCACCAGCAGCGGTTATCGACTAAGTGGTTTCAAAATACAAATATCAAAACTGGTAAAACAAAAACAGAAATTTGGGTTTGCTGTATATGCATATTTCAAGGAGTAACCTTTCCTCAGCAGCATTTTAATCAAAACATTGGAAGGTCAAAAAACAAACGTATTAAACTAAAAGTACTCAGAACCATAAAACTTTGAACAGGAAAGTCAAATTCAGACCAAATCAACCCTGTGCAGCACAAGGAAAGACACATGGTGTTTTAAACAATTTTGATATTTCAAAATCACACCCAATTTGCAATAAGTTTATATATTAGGTACAACCTAAAATTAAATAATTATCTACAAAGAAACCACGAATATGAGTTCTCGGTAACAAACAAAAGAATAAAAAAAAACATCGCTTTGAATGGGATAATATCATACGCTTTTTGGCATTGCCAAGGACAATCAGATAAACATACCGTACGATATTTATTACAGAACATCTTGAAACAACGAGAATACTAAATGTAAAATACGTAGGTTTGGGTGCAGTTTTAAGTCACAATAAACTGCATATTTTGACAAACTAAAAATCATTTTGCAAGACCATTTCATATAAAGAAAAATGTAAAACATAGTCTTTACGTCAAATATGTTCGTTTATGTTATTAAAAATAAAAAAGGGTTCGATGCGTTTAATGAAAAGATTATAGGTAAAGTTTCACAATAAGCGAGAGAAATAATAGGCTAGTGACCTTGTGTCAAGAAAATTGTCTTTATTACTTTATTCGCCATATATACAATATATATACAATATATACGTACTTAGACTATATGAGTATTTGCTTTAGTAAATGATCGTTCATAATACAGATTTTATAATTGATGTATAAAATAAAATTAAATATATGAATTAAAATTGAAACCCAAGTTACTTTATTTGCCATATTGATTTATATAGATTTAACCCTCTTCTTAATCGAGGGACAAACCTAAAATTAAATAATTCTCTACACAGAAGAGTGGTTTTTACAAAGTATGAGTTCTCGGTAACCAATAAAAGTACGATTTCTCGGTAGCGAACAAAAGAATTAAAAACGCAGTTTTGAATGAAATAATATTATACGAGTTATTTGAATTGTCAAGGACAATCAGGTAAACAGCGTGTAATACCAGATCCATATGCCATTGACAAATACAATAAATATTTATTTTGTTACCAAGAAAAACCTTATTAATTCTGTGGACAACATTCTCTTTGTAGAAAAAGTTTTTTTGTATGTGTAACCTTATATTTATTACAGAACAACTTCAAATGCTTAATGTAAAATACGTAGATAGAGTAGGAGTGTCCAATTACAATTAAGTGCATATATTTACAAATTTAAAATCATTTTGCAAGATCACCTCATATTTAGAAGAAATGAAAAGCAAGGTCTTTTGTAACCTACTTTAATTGTTAGTAAGTAGGTTTCAATGCCTTTGATAAAAGTACCCTGTTTTAAGACAATTGTTTTGTTTGGAAAAATGTTTCCTCTGTCTTTTTCAAAGGTTGAGAATGGCTACTATTTTGCCATTAAACCCATGACAGAATAATAGAATGATATTTAACTTTAATTTGTAAATCACTTCCCAATAATTTATAAACTCATAAAACAAGTATACATAAATGTATACACTGAACTGCAATCAAAAGGATTCAATAGTTTTGGTCGAGCGCCTCTTGTGACGTCAGGCATAATGAAATGCATTTCCTGGAAAGTTGTTGTATTTTTATGAAATATCTCATCAGTTTTACACAACTGTTCTCAATAAAATAAAATAAAATTGTGTTTTGTTCTTTAGAATCATTGATGATATGTAGTTGATTTTTTACGCTTAAAAAACTGCTGGAATTTTTGGATCGTGTCCTTTCCAAAATCTTAAATATCTAATTCTCAAACCAAAAAAAAACTAATTTCTAATGAAAACGTCAATGAAAGAGTAAGAAAAAAATAACTTAATTAAGGGGCCTAAGTCACGACCACCAAACGGACAAACAAGTAAAAGTCGCGTAATTTACCTCTAGCATGGAGATAAATGCACAAAAAATGTTAATCGAGTTGATTAAAGACTGTTAATCAAATGGTATCAAGAAAATACACACAAGTAAGTTGCATTTGTTATTATTATCAATTTTATAGAGTCGTATTTGTAAAACAAAACAAAATATCTGTCAAAATAGTTGCTCGTTTTATATTGATATACAAAATTGGTTTTTGATTTTAAACAAGAGAAAACTTTAAGAAGACTCAATCGAGTTCATAAATGTGTACACAATATTCAGACATAACAATTTTATTATTTTCTGTTGTTTTTTTTCTATAAATTTTAAACCAAATGCCTGTTTTATCGTTTGTAATGTGTGAAATGATCCGGTTTCGCTCCCATACATAGGTATAGTGTACCAATTGACCTCTGACCTCTCTATTTATTAAAAATGTCATGTCAGACGTGCAAGGTTTTATAATGAAATAACATATACAAAAGACAAATGGCAGCCCCGGAAGTATTCTAATAGCTAATATAAACAGCCTGGTTAGATGCACTTTAAAAGGGATATGTATTTTCAATCAAAAATTTTAATTTTGTCATAATAATGCATGAATTGTGTTATATTATAATACTTCACTGTTATATAAACTATCATATTAAAACTATGGATTATTGTTCATTACTTTTTCTGGTTGCTTTTTTTTATTTTGGTAATGTCCTCCAATAGGAATGAAATGAAAATAAACTTAAAACATCATGTTTTATATGACTATTAACCTTTTAATAATAAAAGTGTTTTCTCTATTTAGTTTTTTGTTAATCAATTTGTTTTATATCCAATCGTCTTTTGCTACAGCAACAGCTAGACCAATGATTCATTACATGTACGGAAGAAAGAAATTACAGTCTTTGTTAACTTGAGTTTGAATCAAATTATAAGATGTAAAACAACTTTATATATATAAAGCTTTGAGCTTATGCACACTAGTGAAACCCCGCTTCCAAAATTAGGGGTTGTGTCAATAAACCTAAGTATTCGGTGAACAGGAAGTAGACGATCTAGGAACATCAGATTGCTAATACGCTATACGGTACTATAGGATAAAGCAATATGCAAATATCAGGCCTTTGCATCATGTATAACAGTCTTGTAGTTGCTTAGAAAACTTTATATTTATAAATCTCAATATCGTCTATATCTGACGGATATTTTGCATATATGTCCAATATTTGTAAAACCCTTAGTATCCGGTAGACATGAAGTATATGACATAGGAGAATGAAATTACTATACGCCATAAAGTACTATAATCATAAGATAAAGCTATATTTATATACAAAATATCAGGCCTCTATGTCATGTAGTCGCTTAGAAAACTTCTTTGAAGCTGGGATATAAAAAGCTTACAATTTAAAAAGACAGAAATGTTGATAAAAATAACTTAAAAAATCGGGCTTTGGTGTACATGTTTTTACAGTAGCACCATTCAAGTTACCGAAATTCTTTCTACAGGCCAGTGAGAGACCTAGATTTTGTTATTTTCTTTCAGACTTTCCGTCTTATATGCACAAATACATGTACACATATACACATAGTGTACTGGCTACATACCGACTTTCATAAATTTCATTGTCATATGTACTTGTAGTTTTTAATGAGCTGAGAGCGGATACCTATGATTAAGAAGGCTAATGAAAAGTCTTAAGATCAATGGACAATAAATCCCACAAAAAATTGAGGATAGAGATTTCTTATTAATTTTGCCCAACTTCATATTTTTGGTGTCCTTGCTACATATCAACTTTCTTTAAGAAGCTGAACGGAATAAGTGTGACGGACAGACGACAGGACAAACAGACAGGCGGACGGATAGAATAAAAATATGTCTTCCCACAAAGAGGGGGGATAAGCATAACAAAATAAAATAAAAAACTTGACTGGAATAATAGGCGCTTGATACTAAGAAATGCTATATCTGTTAAGAGTAAAAATGTGTCCAAGGATTGTTTCCTATCTACGTCTTCTGTGTTTAAGTTTAAAGAGTATAAAATCTTGGTAGGGATTTAGCATAAAGTACAGCTAGTAATAGCTTTTTCGTATACTAGTTCAGGAAAATTCTTCTGACAATATTGGTGAAGCAGAAGACTCACAGTTCGAAGGATTACCTTTAGCAAAAATGTACTACTATGTTGTCTCGAATGAATAACTGTAGGTTATATATAACACAATGGGACGAAAAAGCGAAGGCGAAAAAGATTTGTCAAACTTGCAAAAAAAAATGCAACCAACATTAGGTTAAACAGATGCATATGACCTTGTATAAACCTTCTTCTCAATCTAAAACTAACTTAACCCTGTAAGTGGGCATTTATATAAAGGGCAGATGGACGAACGCACGAACCTGAACATCAATTTACTTTATTCACCTCTACTTTTGTAAGCAGCGCAAAAGTAGCAAGCAACTTCCTCCTACCAACAGGAATAGGGCCTTTCTCTATTGTATGGTTATTTAGATTTCTGTATTTTTTTTTGTTATTTTTTGGGTTGCTTTTCATTTTCCCCGCCGAAACGCGAAGCGGGCATATAAAAATATGTCGGGCGTCCATCCGTCCGTTTGTCAGTCGCACTTTTGCCCGTAACAGATTTCTCAGCTACTAGTTATCCAAGGCTTTCAATATTTGGTATGCAGCTTCAGGTAGGGGTCAAAATAGAAAAAAAATCGTAACAGAGTTCTATGCTTTTATTATTCGTACGTTTTCCATATTTGGTATGCAGCTTCGGGTAGGGTCAAAAATGGAAATTTTTTCGTAACAGATTTCTAAGGTACTACTGATCGTACGCTTTCAATATTTGGTATGCAGCTTTAGGTAGGGGTCCCATGTGGTGAGATGCGTTTCCAGGTCTGCAGTTTACCTACTTCTTGTTTAACGAGCCGACTTAGCATTTTAAGGGTCATAATGGAAAAACTTTTCGTTCAACATTTCTCAGCTATAACTATTCTTAGGCTGTCGATATTTGGTATGGAGCTTTAGATAGGGGTCACATATGGTGGGAAGCATTTCCAGGTCTATCGCTTGCCTACCTCCTGTTTAACGAACGGACTTAAAGTTGTTGCCACACGGCGGGGGGGGCAGGTATTTCGTTCTTGTTGGTTTTGTTTTTGTTTGTTTGGGTTTTTTTCGAGGGGGGATATGTTAATCCCGGGTTTCTGTTCTACCATTATTGCATTGTTGATGCACAACCACCATACGACCCGAAACTTTCCTATGTTTTCATTCGTGTATTTGCTAGTCGCTATTTTGATTATTTATCATGTTTTGGGACAAGCAGGGAAATCAGTGTACCAAGGACACATTCCTTTTTTTATTGGAGATTTTCTAAATCAATAAAAGTCATATCAAAATACACTAGATGATATTAAAACATATTGCACACTCAAAAAGTAGACCCTTTTGCCGCACCTATGTACCTATCCCCCCCCGGGCCGAGAAAAAATAATTATCAAATATCTCAGCTCACTGTGGGCCAGTACCAAGATCGTAGAATGTTTACCAAAAGTTACGACTTGCTTCGCAAGTGGTAAGCTTAGCTTTGTTTGTATATTTGCGTGTGGTGAGTTTTATCTGAGATCTTTCAATTTAGTTTTTAAATTGACTCCTTTTATTTTTGATTATTGAATAAATCGATTCTTGAGTGGATTTAATTATATAACTATATACAAATGCTTTAGAAATATACTTTGATAATTATTTGGCCTCATCTAAAGTACAAGCTTAATAGTTTATAGTACTTTGCTATATGATGCAAATATGCCATCATCTTTACGTATACACTGTATATAGGTTTGAGGTTGAATTGGCTCAAGGCAGTTCTATTAATCGACTATGATACACATCCAATAACAATCCTAATTTTTTAAAAGGTTAGATGTTAGATGACCCTCTCACACTATAACGTTTTAGCCAACGTGTGCCGAACGTTCGAATAATTTTCTAAAACGTTGGAACACGTTGGCAGTCGCTGTAAAAAGTTTCAAAAAATATATCGGTGAACGACCACAAATCGTCAGACTAACTACCTGCAACGCACGACAAACTTATTCAAAACTTATCTATAGCGTTTGTCCGGCGTACTTGACGTTTGCCTAGCGCATGTGTGACGACTGCAGGACGCATTCGTAGCGTTATCATTTTTTTTCTCTCGGTGGGGAGACCTAGGATTTCTGTTCTTTTCTTTAGTATTATTTCACAATAGCCCAAATATATCTATTATCTGGCTGAAATGTATTGCTGGATAAATTAATAATTATAGATACATCATGTTAATTTAGTTTCGTTAGCTATAGAAACTGGGAGATATAAGAAAATACAAAGAGAAGATAGAACTTGCAAAACTTGCAATGCGATTGAAGATGAGAGTCACTTTCTTTTTAGTTGTAAAATTAACGAAAATTGCAGGAAAATATATTTCGATAAAATTAATATTGATTCTTCTTCACAAAACGAAATAAAGCTAAATTTAATCTTAAACCCAAATAATAGTCTAGAAGTGAAATTTCTGGGATCCTTTTTAAAACAGTCAATGACACTGAGGACAGGAGACACTTAAGTTTCATTGTACATGCTATTATTATTTGTTGTAGTTTTGTCAACCTATTGTTTGTAGCCTTTGGCCCTTCATTGGGCGTAACTTGTGCTAATAAAATTTGATTGATTGATTGATTGTTATTAAAATATTGGTTTTCAGCGTTCTGGTTATATGAATGTATAATTATTCTAAAGCCGTTTTTTTAACCAAAAGTGAACAATGAAATGTATTGTAGATTTTATATTTTGATATCTCGAAAATATACTGAGAGGAATGCATGCTCTTGTTGACAAACTCTCAAAATTTCAAATGAGTATATACATGTAAGAAATACCGGTCTGTAGAGTTTGCCTAGCATCCTTTTTATAGCACTTGACTAATACTAAATGATCGAAGACAGCATGAAGGATGTCCTTAATCGAGAGAAACGCGTGTGCTTATTGAATATTAAAAATACACATTATTTCAAATGAGTATTGAAGTTAGACTGTCGTTACTCGTTGTATTTGAGTATTTTTCTACCACAAAATGTCGACCAGGTGTATTACAATTTGCAAGAATTACTTTCAATTCCAGACCATCTAAGTTATCCTTGTTATATTCAAGATTTTTTTGGCTTTTTTCATTGTTTTTTTGTAAAAAGATTTTTTTTCAGGTTTGAATTAGTATTTGAAGCTTTTGAAATTGACTTTCCCCTTGTAATTCAATCTAACTTATAAAATTCTGGGGTTGATACGCTACTCGTTTGTTACAAAGACGCCCTGTGCGCTCTTTACGCGTTTTAAACACGTTGAATAGGTTTCTTGGTCGTTACACTGACGCTAGACGTGCGCTGCATTATCGCTATTCGTTTTCATTTAGCTTAGCGTTCGTCAAACGCATTTCAACGTGCGCACAACGACCACATAGCGTTCATCAGCGTGTGTATAACGTCCTTCTAACTTATGCCTAGCGTTCGAATAATTTATTTCTAACACGTTGGCGAACGTCGGAAATTTTAAGCATGTTGAAAAATTTGCGACGCACTCGACTTTCACCAACGCACGATGACGTTCGCTAACGTGTTTGTAGCGTGTTCATAACGAATACAAAACTTACGCAACGCACACCAGCGTGTTAAAAATATATTCTAAAACGTCGGCACACGTTGGTTAAAACGTTATAGTGTGACAGGGCCATTAAAGTTCATCTGTTCACTTCGGAAAAATGACCGATATTTTACGTCTTTTTTCAGTCTATGTGGAGCCTAAACTGCACATTCAATTGCTTAATAAGACATAGCAGCGTCTAGATAAATATTTTTGTATAAACTTTAAGTATTTTGTACATATACACTTGGTCCGTTTTGCCGGGGCATTTTCTTTGCGCTTTTCAGTTCACCCAAATATAGCCAATTATCAACAATGCCCTGTCATTTGGCCTCCACGTGCTAGGTAATTTCATTATTGGTGTTATTAAATCAACTCACAATCGGTTTTATTGAATGTTATTTAGGGGTAATTCATACTTTATTTAATGAACAATTTGAACGGAAAGAAAATGAATAGAAAAAAAGAACAAAAGTAATCTTGTAAACTGGAAGGGAAAATGATCGACAATTTTTATATCTAGACGCTGCTACACTTTATTTTGTGTTTCTATGTGTCGTTTAAGTCGTACATCATGAGACCAGAAAATAGGTTCTTCTTCATCTGTCCGGATGGTGCACGTGTCTTGTGGTCCCGCTTGTGACTTCGTTAGCGATTCCCTTAAACGGATCCTGTCCCCTATTGTAACGACACCAAGAGCGGCAAGTTCGTCGTCTGATAATTGCTTGGCGATTTTTATATCAATTTTTTTGTCCAAGAAAAAGCTCAGCAAGAGTGCCCTTATCCATATTAAACAGAACCGACTGACCATACTTGCAATTTTGTAAGGCGGGACGTGAGTGTAAAAATTAATCTTACAAAAAAATCCGAGTTCGGAAAAGGTCGTTGATTTCCGATTTCCCCCGAGTTACAACCACTTAAAAGAGCACCTAATGTTGTAACGACAGCGTATAATGTTGTAACCACATAGTATAATGATGTATCCACATAGTATATTGTTGTAATCACATATTATAATGTTGTAAGTACTGAGTATAATGTTGCACAAACTTAGAATAATGTTGTGACAGCATAGTATAATGGTGTAATCACAGAGTATAATGTTGAAGAGACAGCGTATAATTATGCAACCACAGAGTATAATGTTGTAACCCCAGAGTATAATGTTGAATAGACAGCGTATAATGATCTAACGACTGCATAATAAGTTGTAACCACATAGTATAATGTTGTCATCACGGAGCATAATGTTGTAACGCCTGACTATAATGTGGTAACGACATCGTATAATGTTGTCTCAACAGCGTAAAATGATGAAACGACAGAGTATAAAGTTGTAAGGCCCGAGTATAA
Source organism: Arcuatula senhousia (assembly GCA_963971305.1). Taxonomy (NCBI): domain Eukaryota; kingdom Metazoa; phylum Mollusca; class Bivalvia; order Mytilida; family Mytilidae; genus Arcuatula; species Arcuatula senhousia. Next base: position 16,473,189 of record OZ020313.1, read on the forward strand.
TGGTGTAACGCCTGCGTATAATGGTGTAATAGCTGAGTATAATGGTGTAACGCCTGAGTATAATGTGATAACTACTAAATATAATGCTGTAACGACAGTGTATAATATTAAACAACAGAGTAAACTAAAGAAAAGACTGAGTATAATGTTAAAACTGCATAGTATGATGCTGCAATGACTGAATATAATAATGTAACGAAAGAGTATAAAGTTTTAAGGACTGAGTATAATGTTGAAACGACCTAACATAATGTTGACACGACTTCACATAATGTTGACACAACTGAGTATAATGTTGACACGACTGAACATAATGTTTTAACGACTGAACATAATGTTATAACGACTGAGTATAATATTCTAACCGCTGAGTATAATGTGGGTACGACTGAATATAATGTTGTAAGGACTTAATATAAAGTTGTAACGACTGAGTATAAAGTTGTAACGACTGAGCATAATGACGTTACCACTGAGTATAATGATGGTGACCAACATAAGGCAGTCCTGGCGTTCCATATGTTCTGTCGGTTTTTCTATTGTGCTTATTGGCACATAATTCAGACATTTTTTCTCTTAGACTAAGTTGTTTCCCACCCATCCCCATATTTCATTTATCATCATCATTTCATGTTCATTTTATCATCCTTTTCATGTTCATTGCCTGTATAATAACCTATATATATATATATGACGTTACACTATGGCACGTCAAACGTTTCAATATTCAAAACAAATATTGATTTAAAAGATAATAATTTATATTCAATATTCATACATATATATGCAATATTTTACTATTTATATTCAAAAATTAAAATATATGTTCAAAACTTACAAATATATGGTTTAAAAACCAAAAAATATGTTCAAAACTAATAAATATATTATTCTTCTATTTATATATTCAAAAATTAAAATATATGTTCAAAACTTACAAATATATATTCAAAAATTAGAAATATATGTTCAAAACTTACAAATATATATTCAAAACTTACAAATATATATTCAAAAACTTACAAATATATATTCAAAAACTTACAAATATATATTCAAAAACTTGTAGAAAATACATTCAAAACATGTTGAATAGATATATTCAATAATATTGCATTCTGGGTAATATTTGTAATGACCTTGCAATTCAATGTAGCACATGCGTCCACCGTTTGTGTGAAATAACACGCTTTTTCGTGGAGAAAAAAAAAATGAGGACTCCCTTCTTTTTTGTTAGAACCACGAGAAACGATCCAAGCACCACGGGGCATGTGGACCCCGGGGATGCTCCAATTGTCTTGGAATTTTGTACCTCCCTCTTCCAAAGTGGTCAGGGTAGTAACACAAAAAACAACACAATTGTGAGACATAATGGGTATATTGAGGTAATTTCTTCCTGCAACAAACATCCAGACACTTATAAGGTCAATCAAAAACAATTTAGTGATTGGGGTGTCCTTCCGTCCATTCGCGGATAAGAAATAAGTAAATGTACTACGTACCCTAAGGTGTGACGGACACACTGACAATCAGTTTCTGTGTGATGATACTTAACCAAGCATTAAGTGTTTAAAGTATTGTTTTGGATTTAAAATCGATATACTTTTTTGAATCAGTCGATAGTAGCGTGCTGTTCTCAAGAGAGTTCCTATACGTCTCGTTATTTTTAAACAGAGCATTGTGTAATCGATTTTTGTGGGTTTTTTTATTGTCTAGACATGATAAATTGGTCAGACAATTCTCCTACCACAGAATCATTTAAAGAACATAAATCGTCTATTTTAATCGTTTCAATGTATTAATGTACCAAGTCAGGACCATTGCGATCTTAATTTTTCTGGTACGTATTCCTTGTTTTGTGTCGTCTTATGGACATTTGAGATTGATTCTCCAAGTTCGGTTATTTTGTTATTACCTTTAATAAATGTTGTACAGATTGAACTGAGCAACAGATATATACGTAGATAAAGTTGAAAGTTCAAGAAAGCTTAGTTATGCATCAACTTGTGTATTGATACATGACATATGGTGCAGATTTATATCGTTGGTGTATAGTTGGACCTATTAGTTCAATAAAAAAACGCGAAAATCTATAAGGCTCTGCATAAAAATAACAGATTGTATTGGAACTCTCTTCAGAAGAGCTTAGACGTATCTATCGACTGATTTTTTTAAAATCAAGTATATTGAATTTAAATCAAACACAACACTTTAAACACTTAATGCTTGGTTAAGTATCATCACACAAAAACCGATTGTCAGCGTGTCCGTCACACCTTAGGGTACGTAGTACATTTACTTATTTCTTATCCGCAAATTGACGGAAGGACACCCCATTGTTATTTGTTAGTGATTGACTTTATAAGTGTCTGACTGTTTGTTGCAGGAAGTAATTACCTCAATATACCCATTATGTCTCACAATTGTGTTGTGTTTTGTGTGACTACCCGGACCACAATGGAAGAGGGAGGAACAAAATTTCAAGACAATTGGAGCATCCCGGGGTCCACATGCCCCGTGGTGCTTGGATCGTTTCTCGTGGTTCTAACTTTATAAAAGCCATAAAAAGAAGGGAGTCCTCATTTTTTTTCTCCACGAAAAAGTGTGTTATTTCACACAACGGTGGACGCATGTGCTACATTGAATTGCAAGGTCATTACAAATATTACCCAGAATGCAATATTATTGAATATATCTATTAAACATGTTTTGAATGCATTTTCTACAAGTTTTTTAATATATATTTGTAAGTTTTTGAATATATATTTGTAAGTTTTGAACATATATTTTTAATTTTTGAATATATATATATATTTGTAAGTTTTGAACATATATTTTATTTTTTGAATATATGAATAGAAGAATGTTGCATAATATATTTATTAGTTTTGAACATATTTTTTGGTTTTTCAACCATATATTTGTAAGTTTGAACATATATTTTAATTTTTGAATATGAATAGAAAATTGTATGTTGATCTTTATCAGTTTGTGTTGATCCTGATGTAACTTTCACATTTTCGAACTGATTATCCCATTTGTGAAGTAAAGTTGGGTATCGTCGTTCACAAATCGTACATGTGAGTCGGTTTCTACAGTTTGTAGTTCTATATCCAATTTTTAGGCAACCAAAGCAATGTCCTTTACTTTTCAAATGCTCATAACGCTCATTAGTATTCAATTTCAATATATCTTTGCATTGATCAAGGGTATGCTTCCCGTCGCAATATGAACATTTAGGATGTATTTTCTCCGGTTTCAACTCAACAGCAAAACTTCCTTTCGTCAGGCGTAGCAAAATTTATTGTCTGGAACTTTGTTGTCATTTGTATTTAGTATAAGTGGGTTCCTTTGGCTTCTTTGACTTGCTAGTAGATGATTTGTATTGCTTTAAGTTATAGGAGTTGGAAGTTGATACAGCAGCTTTACCATACACAGGGTCGTTTAATTTCTTAGCTTCAACCTTGACGAATTCATTAAAGTCAGAAAACTTCACTCGACGTTCTTTGGCTTTGATTTTGGCAACCTCATTCCGCCAGCGATCATGTAAGTACACAGGAAGTTTTCGCATAAGCAACTTGATGTTTCCAGAATACTCTAGGATTCTTATAGCGTCTATACTCTCAATGGCATTCAAACATTCAGTGAGGAAAAGTGAAAATTCATCTAAACCTTTCGAATCTCCAAAAGAAATATCTGACCATCCTAGTGCCTTCTTGATGAATGCATTTGCTAATACTTCGACTTCATCATCTCCATATCGATCGTATAGTTGATTAATTGCTGATGTATAGGCATACTCGGAATTCAGCTGACCAAAACCAGATACAACTCTATTCGCTTCGCCATATGTGAATTGCTCTAAATATTTCATCTTCTCTTCTTCCGTGTCTGCATTAGCCACAACTCTAGCAGTGAATTGTCTTATGAATTTTCTGAACTCCAACGGATCACCACCAAATTTCCTAATGTCTGGAACTGGTTTCCGTAGATGTTTCACAATTGAAGACATATCTGAAATTTGACTATCATGATTATCAAATTTATCAAAATCTCTATGTTTCATAACATTTAATGGATTGTCAGACAATTCTCTTTTCGAATTTATGTGAGCATGAGTCGCAGTATCTTTGCATGGCCTATCCTCATCTATTCTATAGGTATTTTCAATAACAGAAGGTTTTTGCTCTGTTCTAGTGACATGTTGTGGCGTATAGGGTTTTGCATTAACATTCAGGTTAGTAGATTGTACATAATTGTAAGTGTCAAGTTTGTAATTCTGTTTTTCCTGACTTTGAATGAGTTTCCTACTATGTTCAGTACGTTAATTGGCTTGACTATCGATCTCAGAATCATATTTGTCTAACACTTTCTGTTTAGCATCTGAAATAGCTATGCTTTTTGTATTTCAAGTTCTTCTTCTTCAAGTTTAATTTTGTTTTTTTTTGCATCTTAGCCTCAAGTTCAGCTTTAACTTGTTCTTCTTTAAGTCTTTTAGCAGATATACTGCTGTGCAAACTACTACTGGTTACCTTGGATGAGCTGTGCTTATTTAATCTGGATCTTCTCTCTTCTCTTATCTGTTTCTGGTTCTCTTTACTTCTAGCACTGAAATAACTATTTATCGACTTCATAAATGCTTCTAATGTCTTATTTCTGTTGTCATATGTATTTATGTGAGTTTCTTTGGGATCAGGAATAATTCTAGGGATACTACTTTGATGGTGTTCAATAAATGTCTCATACTTGTCCATCCACAGTTTGTGTTTTTCTCTAATGGAATCAATCGGATGTTTTTGTTCAATCATATTGATTATAGCTGCAGACATTGTTTGCAATAAATAAAAGATCTTACTTGATTTATCAACTTCTTTTGTTTTCCTTTCTCAGTGAAAGGAAGTGCTCCCATGTTATCATACTTATCTCCTGAAGCGAAATTCTTATCAGGTCCTTCCATCTTCTTTGTCTCTGTGATTCCTGTCGCACCTGCTGTAGGAAAGTTCTCATCTGATGTTTCTACAACTCCAGTAGTCTCAGCTGTCGTTGTACCATTTTCAGTAGTGGCTTCTTGCTTAGCATCATCACCAGTGGCTCCCTCTTTTTGATCCATACCTTCAGTCAACACGTTAATGATGTGACGAGGGCGTTGAAGTCAACATAAATTCAACTCTATCATTTATTGGTAGTTTAGAGTAGATTAACTACAATACAAAAGGGTTACAAACATAAGTAAGGTTGAGAATAATTTTGCTAAAAAAAAAGAATTTCGATATAAATTACAAAAAGTTTCATCAAAAAACAAATTTTCAATTATCACTTACAACACAGTGAAAATGTAAGGAAACAAAATATCGATTATCACTTTACATACAGTGAAAAATGTACCTATCGAACATGACATGTTTTGTAATAAATAATTAAGTAACTTGTATGTTAAATCATGAAAAACATTGGTCGTATATTTATAATATTGCTATAAAAACTGTTTATTGGGTGTATTGTTTCATTAAATTCTATGTATGTCACCCAAGGTCAATGTCAATATCTAGAATGACAACAAATAATATTAATGACATTCATAAAACATTTATTTTAGCACATATTGAAGAATAAATTGATACAAAAATAGTACATACGGTATTAGTAGACTTGTCAACCCTCTATATATAAAAATATATTCATTCTTTATCAAAAATAGGCATGAGCTCAATCAATAACATGTGTGCTTCTTAAGGGTAACAAAATCAAGGGGACTGAAAATAATTTAATACACAGGTAAATCAATGAATGAAGTGAAAATACTAAATTAAGTAATAATTGGAAATAAAAATATCTTAAAGAACACTTTGGCCTCTACACCAATTCTAGGAACTTTGTTGTGAAATGATACAATTCTACATATTTTTCTAAAACATCGTATAAAGATAAAATCTGTTACACACTGGAAAAGTTTGCAGTATGCTTGATTTCCTTATTGAAAACATATTTGTCACATTTGGAGGAGAAATTTTTCAACAACGAATTGGCATTCCAATGGACACAAATTGTGCTCCTCTCCTCGTCGATTTGTATTTCTTCTCTTACGAGACTGAATTTCATCAAGAACTCGTAAAGAATAAGAAGATGAAAGAGTCAAGGTTCTTTAATCTCACTTTCAAATATATCGACGATGTCCTCTCTGTAAACAATGCTTCGTTTGCTAGATGGATTCCTTTGATATATCCTCAAGAGTTAGAGATTAAGGAAGCCACTGAATCCAATTGCTTCACATCGTTCTTGGATTTCATTTGCATCTCGAATGTGACAAGGATGGTCTTCTCAGTCCAAAAATTTACGATAAAAGAGACAACTTTAATTTTCAATTATTAGTTTCCTTAACCTTGAACGCAACATACCTACCTCACCTGCTTACAGTGTTTATATTTCACAACTTATTCGATATGCCAGGCCTAGTACAACTTTTTCTGATTTTTTTTATACGACGCCGCTTTCTCCTTGACCGACTCTTAGACCAAGCTTACAAGAAAATGCATCTCTTGCGGTAATTAAAAATCTTTCTTCGTTATCAGCCACTGGTGAAAAAATCTAAATTAAGCGTATTGGTCAGTGTTTGTTTTTATTAGTGTTTAGCTGATTGTTGTACTGAGGTGATTACTTATTATCCCTATTGCGTCTTCACAGCCATGTTGCGTTGTGTGTTACTACTGGCCTATAAGATTGCAATGGAAGTGGGAGGTTTGGAGCGCCAAAAAACCTGGTTTAACCCACTATTTCATTTGTAATGCCTGTACCAAGTCAGGACCATTGCGATCTATAACTATTCCAATGTGTCTTCCATGTTTTGTCTTTTCTCTTGGACATTGAGATTGATCTTCAAAGTTCGATAATTTTGTTATTTTCTTTATTTCGTTAATGCAAAGACAGAATGCGATCTCAGATTTTGATTTTTAAGAACCATAACTCCTGTAGTGGGTCATCTGGAAGCTTTGACCAAATAACAATTTGGCAGGAATTTCCTCAAACTGAACATTTAAGGAGACAACACTTCTCCATCTACAACAATTCTTTTTTTTCTAGAAGCCAAAAACACTATATTTGACCATTAAAGGGAAATAATCGCTAAAGGGGCCATGCTAACCTGACACCTTCAACCCTATAGACACTTTTTTATTAGCTTCTTAAGCTGTATATTCAAGAAAGGATTGTCATATTGATAAAGTGCTTGCTGATCTCGAACATCAACAGATCATCAGTCTATACCATACCACTAGCGGGAAAACCCCATATAATCACAACGTACTATAACACACTATATAGTGGCTGTCACAATTCCAGACAATACAAGAGAACAATTGTTTCACATAAATAGAAAAGTGTTACTCAGAACCATACATGTCCAATATATGTATATGGGTATAGCATTCATCAACCCCATAACCACCTTGCCGTATGTAGTAGTAAAAAGATATGAATGTTGGATTATCAGACAAGGAAGATAACCGGATACAATGTATACTAATAATGTCAAGTACAAATCGCTTAATGAAATGGTTTCTTTGAGTAGCTATCTCAATTAACATATTTTATCTTTTTATTCTTCATGTATCGCAGAAAACTTTGTAACCTGCCTAGATTAAGTTTTTCCATTATGTTCATTTACATGTTTTTTTTTTTACAATTTTCATTTCAGACCATTTCAATTTCATACCCTGACCTTGTAAGCATTTTAAATGACTTGTTTCAGTTGATACCGTACATACTAGGAAAAGATGCCTTTGTCCACAGTACTGACAATACTTGTTGCTACCTATCTGTTAGTGTACAATGTCAATAGAAATACAAGAAAATGATTTGTTGCAAGTTTACATTCGGATTTCGTGATGGATAAACGGTCAAAACCAAGGAATCAAACACCTTATGTCACACTCCACTCGGTACCAAAACATTGTAGATCAACAATCAGAAAAAAAACCACAATTTAAAGTTTGGTAACTCATAAGTTTTAAGGACAATTTATTTGTCTTAGTACAATATGGGTTATCATAAGTTCTGCGAGGAGAAAGTGAAATTTAAAATCACCTTGGAAAAAATCAGTTTAAGTTGGAATTTCAATTTGTTCTAGGGCGATAAGGAATGTGAAATCCCCCTACGACAATATGGCGTCAATGGCATGTAACATTATCAACAAATTAAACGCATTTACATATGAATGCATATGCATGTGTAGAAAAATTTATCTTTTTTTCTCTGTTTTAAGCCTTGGTTAAAGCATTCGCAATGCTAACTATGTTTGGACATGTGTTGCAGCACAGTAATTGTTTCATATCAAACTATCATAACAATATCACTTTTCGGTTAAAATAGTCTAACTAAAAGTAATAAATGAAATACCGAACTTGGAGGATCAATCTCAAATATCCAGGAGAAAAGACAAAATTGGAGACATTGAAGAATACAATGGTCCTGACTTGGTACAGGTATTTGAAAAAAAGAGATAGGAATGTGTTTTGTCATTACTATGTACAATTTAAAAGTGTAAGACTTTTGAATTTCAAACTTTACCCCTTTGTATTCATGATATTGTGCAAAAAACATAGACCTAACAAGACCCCAATTCCAGACCTTTTCTACTTTCTGAATTACAGATAAAAGACCTACATTTGTTCATCACGAATTTATATTAGTATAATATAGAATGGATGTGGTGAGCTGCAAACTTAGAAGGTGTATCCGTGTGCCAACAGTGATGAAAACCATCTTTTTAAAGCCGTTGACACTGCAAAATCCAGCATCGGGAGCTGGAATCGAACCCTTACTTGACTGCCATCTATGGCAACTTCGCCTGCACTGTGTCAAGTGCCTTAGACTTCTAGACCACCTAGGCTAGATAGAAAAAAATATAGCTTTCGGTTGACTAGTTAAGCCTCCTCTAATTTTACATTAGATGCATTATACTTGTATGATCTCGACTTTTAATAGCAGAATTCATCATTATGCATGATCCTAATTGCAATCTGACTGATAATTCATAGAGCTGTCTATGATGAATTGAGTGTTACTTAAAGGCGACAAGTGAACGGAACGCAGATCGGAATTAAAAAAAAATGATTTATACATATAAAGTTTGCATATCTTTAGAAAAAAATCTGACAAATGCGTCTACACACCACTTTCACAAGTTGAAATGACTTTTGCAGCGAAATAATCTAATTCTCCTGAAAACAATTTTTTTAATAATGCATAAACTCTTTTCTAGAAAAAGACTTAAGTTGGTATCGGTAACAACATATATCTCAGTAGTTAATAAGTATTCGAAGTATCCATATTATATAATCCCACACTGGTTTGATTTTTTTTATATAAAAGATTTGTACCAGAGAAGGGTAAACCTTCAGCGTGTTGCCGTAAGTAATGATAAAATATTTTTAGTGGAAATATGAATGGTTTTCGAGGGATATTTTCAAAATTTCAAGCGAAACATTTGGGACAATCTAAATCTTGAGTGCTGAGTTTCGCGTCAAATAAAAATGTGCCCTTGAGCAACCTATATAGCTCAGCCCTTAGCGGTCTTATTATAATTTCAAAACACAAGCACAATTTCCATCTAGATTGTAATTAATGAGCCAAGTTTAAGATCTGTATTCTGAAAAAAAACCCTAGAGGCAATCCATGAGAAAAGAAAAATATGCATTTAGGCCAACTATGTAGCTTATTCCTTAGTGACATTATCAAAATACATGAACCAGTTTCCATGTAGAACCAAGTGTTCTTTCCGTATTCTCAATAACTTTAAATGAGTTGCGAAACAACCAAAACATATGCGATTAGGCTACAAATGTAGCCAAACTCAAATTCTGAAATCGTTGGTAAAATACCTACCCACAATGCAATAATTGATCCAGGCTTTTTCTTTTTTCAGGCTGCAAGATATATTTTAAGGCACACTTTAATTGATTTAAGGTAGCACAAGTGTAAAAAATCGGTAGGATAGAATTTTTTAAAATTTGGTCATAAGAAGTATCTAGTAAGTATATATGTTTGAAAAATAAAGTAAAAAGAATAGGTCACCGTGCTTAATTTTTGTAGAAAATTGATCAAAAACAGTCAAATTTTGCTATTTTTATATAGATTATATAGGGAAAAATGGTTTAAATCATTTTTTTCAAATTTCACGGGATAGATTTTTGTTAAATTTTGTCAACACATCAATTTTTGTTAGTTCTTTGAAAATAAGGTATAAAATCATGGGGTCACCGTTAGTTTTCTGAAAATAAGTTGGAAAACTGAATTTTCCCTACACATTTCATACAAATTATCTCCCTTGAAAAAAAGTACGGTAAATGTTATAAAAGGAATATAACAGTTAAGTTTTATTTGAAACTTATTTTTTCTCTATTACTTTATCATACAAACAATCTTCATACAGTTTAATAGCAATGTTTTTGCATTTGTTTAAATTTGGTAACATGATCAGAAAAGATGCTCAGTGTTATACCACTGTACTACCTTAAATCGTTTTCAAAGAATGTTTAAGGAACATGAATGTCGTTTTTATCAAGAGACCGGAAGTTGCCCAATTAAAGCATTTTGGTCTCAGATAGTTTTTGATCTGAACACGAGAAAATCATCAGATTGGTCACTGAGATTTTCCTGTGTATTGACGTCATGCGTACGTAGATACATGGAACAGAAAACATGATCCGTTGCTTTTGCTAGAACGAAGACAAATGTTTACCTAAAGATTTGTTTCAGATCTATATTAGAAACACACAACAAATTAAGCCCGTTATTCATTTGAAACAGAATGTGCGTAACAAGTGATTTGGACCATTAGCGTACGGTTTCCTTTCCGGATTTGACCAACACTTAATCGATCTTTGGCAACGTGACGGGTGTGCTATAGCAAGCAGGAACTGCTTACTCTTCCGGAGCACCTGAGTTCACTCTCGTTTCGACTTGAGTTCGCGTTGCTGACTGCGGTTTTGTTGTTATGTGTGTGTGTGTTTTATGTTATTATGTGGTGTGTTTTGTTGTGATGATGTTTTGTCTGCCAGTTTTGTCTTTGTCTTTACGGTTTTATGATACTGATTACCCCTTTGGTACACCTTTGCTTCTTTAAAGCAGACATACAACAGACATCAGATAATAAATACATGTATATGAAAGAGCACTAAAAGTTTTTTTTCTCATAAATAAAGTACTATTGATGAGTGCAGATGCTGGTTTGTCATAGAGTTTTGTTTTGTCTTCCTTTACCGGATTTGACACGCTGTTGGAAACGCGATGGGTGTGTTTTAGCAAACAGGAACTGCTTACTCACCTGAGTTCATTCGACTGGAATTCGCATTGTTGATTGATATTCGGTTATTTTGTGTTTCCATGTTTTACATGTTGTCTGTTTTTGTCCCGTTCTTGTTATTGTTTACTGGTTTTGTCTCTTCCCTTTCGGACTTTTGACATTCTGATACCCCATTGATACCTCTGTTTCGTTCACACAACGAATATTATACACTAGTCCTGTAGGTGAAGCAGGTAGGCAGCAGTATCAGCATACTGGATGATCTTGAGTTCTCGTCTCTGTAACTGTGCCTTTAGTTGCTGGGGTCTTGTATTGAGTGTTGTGCATCTTCTTCTCTTGGTTGGCTTGAGTCTTCTTGCGTTGTACTGAATCAGTTTGACCTCTTTGGTGGCTTGAAGTTCTTGTAGATAGGACAGTAGTACATACAGGTTAGGGTTTGGAACTTTGACGATCTTCTTCAAACTGTTGTCCCATCCTTCTATGTTGTTTGTTGTTCTTTGTCCTTTGGTTTAGTGTTTGTTCCAGAGTTGCCTGTTAGCTTCGACCCAGCATGTGGTAACGTAATCTGTGAAAGTACTAGTAGTTACATCTGTAGTATCTGCTTGATTAATGTCTTCTAAGGCCTGGAACCATACATCTTCTACTGTGTGTTCTGGTACAAGTGGTAATACAGCTGCTCGTCGAATAAGTCTGTGTACGTCTGGGTCATCGTTGTAGTCCTTTTCCAATCCTGTAGACTGTTCAATTTGCCAGATGCACTGTGTGTAGTGGAAAAAGCAACCCTTAATAGAGATACATGTTTTACCGGGAAATGATCGTCAAGCAGCATTCTGTACAGCATTCTCGTAGCCGATGAAGAATGTAGTAGGATTGATGTTAATCTATCGCTGTGTGCATGCATCTTTAAGCAGGCGAAAGAGTCTTCGGCTCTGACTTTCCAGGTAGAAGACAGAATACAAGAGGAAACACCTCTCCGTCGATCAGTGCATGTAGCACTGTTCTGTCAGCATCCCCTGCTCAATAAATTCAACGGCTTGGCTATTTGTTATTGAACTTAGCTTCTTTTTGACTGATCAAAGACATATTATAATTAAGCTATGCTTACAATTGGCTTAATAGCTGAATATTTTGGACAGGGGGTTCATCTTTCCGCGCTCCCTCCACCCCGATCCCCGCCGCCTCCACCTCCGCTCTCCGTCCCTTCCACTCTGCTCCCCGCCACATTCGACCCGGTACCCCCGTCCCTCATGTCCGTCCCTCTAACCCCGCTCCCTACCTTCTACCCCCGCTCTCCACCCCCTCTATCCCTGCTCCGAGCCCCCTCTATCCCCGCTTCCCGCCCCCTCAACCCCTGTTTCCCTGCCCCCTGTCTGCTTCCTCCATTATCAACAAGTATTCAATCCTGCGGGAATATTTTTCAACCCATGCTGTTATTTTCCGCCAGGTTTCGAAATCAATCTTTAAATTGATGCCAATACAGAGAATGATAAATACAGACACAGAAAGCCTTCAAAACCTGGCAGAATTAATGTTGCATAAATGTTGTTCATCTGCAGAAAACGCGAAATTCTCTGACTTGGAAATGACGTCACGGAACCTGTAAAGGGGAGTTATTTCGTCCCCGCCGATTGTTGTCCCAAATATTTATATTTGCGCAAATAAATCAAGTTTGAATAATCATTGACCCAATGTTGCAAATGTCATGAATTGCACATGAGTACATTATCAAAAATTCTTTGAAATTTTCGTTTAGTTTGTATAGGAAGGCATGGTTTTCATCATTGACATTATTCAAATTTAATTTCATTAGAAAATCTATGAGCAATTGACTTCGTCCGATTTTAGGCTAAAAACTACTCCATATTATATTCTAGTTGCACTTTTTAAAATTTGATATAAATATTTTTTTTAACATTTGAAGTCCTGCAACATTTTTTTCAGATTTTTTTAACATTAATTATAATGACTATAAAAACATTTTTTTTTGTTTATCTAAGAATTATTTACATAGAACAAAAATGTGGGACAATCAGAACTCATAATGTGGGACAATTAGGAATAGAATATTTTTAAAATGTGGGACAATAAGGAATGACCCTTTCATATTCCAATGAAAAAAAATCATTGTGAAACGCCCACACTTTTTACAGGAAGTGTCACCATTTTTCGTTCTTTTATTAAATAACTTTTTCTTGTTATGAATCGTTGTAAAATTTATTTATAAGGAATGACTGTTTATTTTTTTCTTTCATTTAGGATATGCAAAAATTGCAAGGCGGATTATACAATGTGCAAAAAAATCATACCCCAATGAAAAAAAATATGACAGTCATTCTTTAAATAAATAAACTTTGAAACAAATTAAATGCAAAACGGATTTTTCTGTATTGAAAGTTATTGACTGGGTATGACGGAAATAGTATACAGTTGTTTAATGCCTACAGTTTCGAGCAATAGAACATTAAGCTGAGCTGGATACTTTGGGGAAAATATTCTGCTCATGGCCTGGCTACACATTCAATAACAGTTATATTACCTTATACATCTTTACAGCTACAATGTATGAAGGTCCAGATCAGATAGAAGGTAAAAAAGATAGCCCATGTCAAACATTTTTAAATGCACATCGACTTAATTTTTACATCGTCCAATTAAATGCAAGGTAAAAACAAAAATCACCAGGCAATAGAACACCACTGGGCTTTTCTATTGCCCGGTAGAATGTGAGAACGGTCAAAACTAAAAAAAGGTCAAAACTAAAAATTAGTTTATAGAGAAGGAAACTTCATTGTTTTAGGTTATAAATAGATTATTATCTGTAACCAAGTGGAACTAAAGGCCCAAATAAAAACGAATGTGGAGTTCTATCTGTATTATAACTTTTGAAGGCAATGATAGATCTACAACATATGAGTAGAACAAATTCAAACATACAATCAAATATCAATAAAGCATCTTCAAATTTACACACAAATCTTTATAATAACATAAATTATAAATATGATTTAAAGACAAATCTCAATATTTAAGACATAAAATTACAATTCATTATTTGATATCAAAATTACAGCTATGGTGAACTATAATAGTAATCAAATAGACACTGAAATCTCATTAAAAGAGTTCACTATAGTAAAGTATCAATACATTAATAGAAAATAACTTGGTCAACAAAATAAGTTTGAGATGCAACTATTGTAACTGGAAATAGAAGTGTTTTAATTAATAGACATGACAGAAAATTCATTTACATACGAGATTTACAATTTAGATTCTAAATTTAGGTATTTAAACTTAGGGGAAATCTCAAAATCAAAACATAGTATAAATAGTTTATACTAGTAATTTACGTTAAGGGGGTTCCCAACACCATTTTGACTTAGATATCGACCAAAGAAAGAGTGTTAATTTAAATAAAAGAACGCACATTTTACCAAATAAATTGCATACAATTAATTATTATACTTTTATAAATGCATTGCATCCAAAATTTAAAAACAAATATGATTTCTAAAAAAATATTGATGGTCAAAAGTTTGCAATCTTATGGTACATCTAGCAAATTATGCTTACAGTTTGAAACGAAACTAATTACGTCCTTCAATTATTGAATCCATTTTCTAAAACAAAGGCGTTTCGGAATTTTTAAAATGGTCTCATAAAAAAGTAACTTTAATTACTATAAATCCATGTGTACACAAATCAAACACACCATCATTTGTTAGAAGTTTCTTAAACACGGAAAGGTAATTTCAAACGGATAGGTGGAACGGTAAAGATATCTTACCAATTTATGATCACTTATCAGAGACAAAATGCATTTTATCTATAGATGTTTATTGACACCAAAATAGAATTAATTTCAAAGGTGAACAACATATTTTAGTATGATCATTTCTGTTCCACGATTCAGTCCTTACCTTGTAATGAATACGTATGTATAACGAATTGAAAATATTTAATTTAGCTACTTTTTTGTAAAGACCCTTTTTTTAAAATCTGAAACGCCTTTGATTTAGATAATGGATTCAATAATTGAAGGACGTAATTCATTTGAAACTGTAAGTACAATTTGCCAGATGTACCATAAGATTGCAAATTTTTGATTACAAAAAAAATTATTAAGAAATTATATTGGTTTTCAATTTATGGATGCATTGCATTCATAAAAGTACAATATTTCCTTGTATGCATTTTATTTGGTAAAAATGTGTTTTTTTTTTATCAAAATTAACACTTTTTATTTGGTCGATATCTAGGTCAAAATGGCGTTGGGAACCGCTTAATGTATGTTTCAATAATCTTTGGTCATTTTTTATGTAAACTTCAATTCTTTTAAAGAATGAATAAACATGTGTGATACTGTAAACCAATTAATTTTCGCGGCTACAAACTTTCGCGGTTTCCTTAGAATGAACATTTTCACGGAGATAATCTTTCGCGGTTTCGTAATTCTCCATCATTACAACCTTTTCACTCAGACTGTTTCGCGGTTATAAACTTTCGCGTATGCAAAGCTTCCGCGAATCTCGCGAAAGTTTAAAGCACGCGAAAATTAATTGGTTTACAGTATCCAAGAAACATTTATGTTCAGTTAATAATTATGTACAAACAACACCGAAAGAAGTGACCTACTGTTTCATTCTATTGTTTACTTAATGTTTTACTTCGGAGATAAATCGGACGATTCGGAATCAATTATAAGTGCTTTCCGTATTTTTGGAGCCGATGAGTCATTCTTCTGTCAAGTCAGAAAGGGCAAACACAAAATCAGTCAACAGAAACAATAACAACACAAAGAAACAGACAACACGTAGCAACAGAACAGCAATCAGCAACAGGAACTCCGGTCGTAACGAAAATGCACACAGGCGCTTTAGATTGGTTAAGCAGTTTCTGTTTGTTGCACCACACTTTTCAAGTGACGCTGCCAACCACTGTTGCCAACGGTTAACTGTGTCAAATAAGGTCAAAGGAGACCTAAAAACAAAATATGATATGAAAATCCCACAATATGTAGTCAAGATAGAATTCCCATTTTTGTTTACAACTATATGATGCCTTCCGTAAAATTTTTAAGAGAATAGGCGATAAAGAGATGTAGAATGAGTGTACGCGACACAACCAACATTAAAGAAACGGCAATTTAAAAAATCACAATGGAAAACAGCAAGCAGTCTTCAACATGACCAGAGATCACTGCTCGCCGTATTGCATTGGCCCAAGACTAAAAATACAATACATAAGATTCAAACAAATCCCTAGAATATCAAAGAAAGACCCATTTCTGGACATAAAACAAAAAAACACAGATAGTAGACAAGAACAAACAAAAGCTTTGACAAGGATTCCTGGCTTAGGACAGGCACATATAAAATGTGGCGGGGTTAAACTAGTTTTTTGGGCCCAACCTTCCCCCTATTGTTTATTTTGTACAAAGCACAAAAAATAACAAACTTTAAAAATCAAATCGACAAAAGTTCAATTCACCAAGAGAGAACCTGAGACAAGAGTACTATGCGAGAATAACGAAACGTCAAGGAACTCCCTTGGGAACACTCGCAGTTACTGACAGCTAGCTAAGAAGCATTTATCGATTGGTGTAAAAAAAATCAAACATATCGATTCTAAATCCAACATAACACTTCAAACAATAAATGATTTAGTATTATATCATCATACAAAATCGACATATTTGATCGCTGTAATGCTTCGAAACAATACAATAGTCAAAAAGTAAAAGATTAATGTTTTAGAGTTACTATCAAATTATCAATATTTCTACCTAAAAACACCAAATTTAAAGATTTTACTATAACTTCTAACTTGTAGCCATTCTTTAATAAGTTTTTAAGCCAAATTACCATGTCAAGAGGATTGTTTTTGAACCTACGTGCTTTATAAACTATATTTCCATAGAATTCGGGATGTGATATTCCAACATTAAAGAAACGGCAATTTAAAAAATCACAATGGAAAACAGCAAGCAGTCTTCAACATGACCAGAGGTCACTGCTCGCCGTATTGCATTGGCCCAGGACTAAAAATACAATACATAAGATTCAAACAAATCCCTAGAATATCAAAGAAAGACCCATTTCTGGACATAAAACAAAAAAAAACACAGATAGTAGACAAGAACAAACTAAAGCTTTGACAAGGATTCCTGGCTTAGGACAGGCACATATAAAATGTGGCGGGGTTAAACTAGTTTTTTTGGCCCAACCTTCCCCCTATTGTTTATTTTGTACAAAGCACAAAAAATAACAAACTTTAAAAATCAAATCGACAAAAGTTCAATTCACCAAGAGAGAACCTGAGACAAGAGTACTATACGAGAATAACAAAACGTCAAGGAACTCCCTTGGGAACACTCGCAGTTACTGACAGCTAGCTAAGAAGCATTTATCGATTGGTGTAAAAAATCAAACATATCGATTCTAAATCCAACATAACACTTTAAACAATAAATGATTTAGAATTATATCATCATACAAAATCGACATATTTGATCGCTGTAATGCTTTTCGAAACAATACAATAGTCAAAAAGTAAAAGATTAATGTTTTAGAGTTACTATCAAATTATCAATATTTCTACCTAAAAACACCAAATTTAAAGATTTTACTATAACTTCTAATTTGTAGCCATTCTTTAATAAGTTTTCAAGCCAAATTACCATGTCAAGAGGATTGTTTTTGAACTTACGTGCCTTATAAACTACATTTCCATAGAATTCGGGATGTGATATTCCTTTTACAATCAAAAAACGACGTGCACAGTTAAATTTTTCAATAAGATACCCATATTTATGAACGAATTTAGTAAAAGATTTGACAAATTTGTTGTATCGATAACCTTGTTTTAGCAATTTTTTCTGTAATGAAACTGTTTTTGTCATTAAAATCAGAAACACCACTGCAAATTCGAGCATATCTGACTAAGTGTGAAATGTTCAATCCGTAAGATGGAGCTAGAGGTACATCACCTTCAAGAAAAGGAAAGTTTACAATTGGGAAAGAAAAGTCTTCACGTTTATCATAGACTTTAGTGTGCAATTTTCCATTGAAAATGCTTAAATCTAAATCCAAAAATGGACATCTATCGCCGGTCGGGTTAGATTTATTAAGGGTTAATTCTTTAGGAAAGATATCATTTATAAATTTAGAGAAATTGGGGTTGTAAAGGACAAGGATGTCGTCTAAGTATCTATAAGTATTGTTAAAAATGTCAATAAGGTGGTGTTTGTTTGTGTCTTTTTGTAGTTTGGCCATAAATTGTGATTCATAACAATATAAAAAAGATCGGCTATAAGTGGGGCGCAATTGGTTCCCATAGGAATACCAATGACTTGGCTATATATTTGCTTTCCAAAACGTATGTAAATATTATCTAAAAGAAAGTTAAGTGCAGTAGTAATCATTTCTACGTCAGTCCAATTAACATAGCCTTTATGGGTTTCGTTACTAAAAAACGATTTACCAAATACTTTTGAAACTTTAGAACAATTTGTGCCTTTTTGTAGACTTTCCATAACAGCAGAATCCTTTGTGCCATCGAGAATAAAGTCATGGAACAGATTAGATTCTAAGATTCGAAATCTTGAAACAGTTACAAAGTTCAAAAGGGAATTAAAACAAAGCAGCACTCATAATGAACAAACACCAGCTCATTTTCTTTATGGTCCGAGAAAACTAAAAGTGATTCTTACTCAATTTCGATGCTCTGCATCCTTCTTGAACTTTAATCTATACAGTGTAAATATAGTTGCTAGTCCAGCCTGTTCATGTGGATATGTTGGGGAGGACAGAGATCATTACTTTCTTCATTGCCCCATCTATGAAAACGAAAGACGACACCTTTTCGATAAACTAGCGTGGATACCCCAACCTCTAACCATAAATATAGATCTTTTGACAAAGGGAAGCGTCATGCTTTCCTATCAGCAAAACACTTACGTCTTCGAGCAAGTTTATAACTTCATCAAACAGTCTAAAAGATTTGTTGTTGTTTAATTAAATCAAATATCATGTAAACAGGATCTCAGCACATCATTGTCAACCTCATCATCATCATTGTCATCTTACATATGTAAAAGTTTAAACCATTTTCTTGCCTATTACGCATGCAAATATTTTGTGTTATTTCTAATATTGTTTTTTCTTGGAGAAGACTTCATAAGCCTGTTTGACTTGTGTCCTATCCTTTTTGTAATTTTTTACCATCGTTACAAATAAAATATGTTTAAACTAAACTAAACAAAGAAATTCGCTACAAACGTTTAAACTTGTTAGGAGGATTTTTTGGCCAAAAGGTCAAAGGTCAAGGTCACAACTTTTGCAATACCTTAGAAGTTTAAGACTGAAAGAAGAAAAGAAATACCATCTATGGTCACTTAAATATCCGAAGCCAAAAACAAAATCAGAAAACATAATTAAAAGACAAAACTGATACAAAACGGACAAAGCACAACATATGCAAAACAAGAGGCTCCCAGGAGCCTGAATCGGTCACCTGGTTTCAATGACTTAATGTAACAATATTTCACATTGCCAACACCCTAAAATGACAATGAAACCATTGGAAAGTTCTATTTAGCTAAGCATGTAAGCAAATCTTAATGGGTGGCACAATCTTTTATGAAACACGTTCAATCTACTTTTTTAGTCATTTAACGGGCCATATCTCCTATAAGAGTCATTTGATAATTTAGACCTAATGGACAATGTTAAGACCTCAATTTTCTGAACATTGAGCAAGCATCAGCATTTCTCTATCTACAATAGTTTCATTCAATAGGCAAAAGCCATGATAAAATGCGAATTTAGGGGCCGTAATAGACATTTTCAATAACTGTCTACATCGAGATCGACATCTACGACTATGGTAAAATTGAAGGGGAAAATTTCAGAACAATTTTGGATAACCTTTCGTTTACCTGAGATTTCTTAACCACGTGCATTTGATATTGAATTTTATAAATTTCGAATCATTAAACTTGAAAGAAAAGCCGGGGGAGATAAAAACATATTTTAAGGAAGGACTTCTGTGATATAAAATAATTCTAATATCAAAACATATTTTTTTCTAGACACCTTTTAAAATAAATAGTCTTTTAAATCTAATAAGAAAAAAAGGCCCACTCCCTTTTAAGTTAAATGGTCGGACCCTTATAGCTATACCTTCCACTTAAAAAGTTAAGGTATATACACCTTTGAAGTGAAAGGGTTATGTCCGTCTGTCCTTCCGTTAAACCTATATTTTATCCGCTACTTCTCTTGATTGATTTGGAGGGGGTTGGTCCCATAGAAGATAACAAGGGCTAACCGATCTCTTATACAAACCTCTAAGTTGATAACTTTTGATGAAACTTCGCACAATCTTTGTAAAAAAATGTTGATGTGCACCTCCTATTTTAATATTTGATCAGATGAATTTTGTAGGTTTCCATATAGCAAAACATATAGACTATGTTAGACGACAAGGGGATACCCAGTGATCTCTTATCTTTTACCTCTTTTTAAATCCCTTAGTAGCAGTTTTCATGAAACTTTCACACAATTCTTGTGGCATAATTTAAATGTGCACGTTCTAAAGGGGGGATTTTTTTGCAAAACATAGACTTAAATTTACCAAAAAATGACAAAATCTTAGTGAGATAATGTGTATGTATATCTTCTACATTAAGATGTTCTCTGATTTTTTAGCAGAACGGGGCATTTTTTAGCTATTATGTGTGTGTTTTTTATAGTTGTAAATTACGTTCATATCTTTTTTATACCTAAGATTTATATCATCAATTTTCTGTTCAGTGAATCCTAAACTAGATAGTGGTTCGTGTAGGGCTTTGTTTGTCCCTTTTGGAATTTTTTTTAATTAGATAGATAAGAAAATGTCAAAGACGAGGTCTGGGCACTTCCTTCGTCAGTCATCCTCTTTTTCAAACCAAATGTCTGGAACAGTCGATGCCTAATATAAAACAAATGTACGTCATGAAATTCATCAGACAGATGATGCAGAAAACAACCGGATTTCTATAGCAGAAAAAAAACAGGGGTATCCATATTTAGTAAACGGAAAGTAGAAATCATAGTCCTAGAAAGGAAAGGCACCGACAAAAACATTTTGTTGGGTCTGTGTATTCTCGGTTAGAAAAATTCTAGTCAATAGAAAATGGGCAAAGTTACCAAATAAATTATATCGAAACCCTACAAATAACCTTTAAAGGTATTTTGAAAATTTATCTAAAAAGTGTTAACGGACAGACAGTGAGTCTAAGGTATGAAGCAAGAGCAAAATATAAAAAAATCTCAATTCATAATACATCCCCTTTATTAGCGCGGGTATTCAGTGACAGTTAGTTTCGTCTATCCGTGATACTTATTATGGCCCGCGACAAAATTTTTGCGGAGGATGTTAAGTATTATGCATGGCGATGCAAGAGCGATGTTCGTCTGAACGAATTTTCGTCAAGCTTTCTCTGAAACCGTGCATGAGAATAATTTGGTAGGAGGGATCAGTCAGAACTATACTATACATTGTACATTCTAAGCGACTTTCAGTCTTTGTGGACTTCTACTTCCTGTTTGAGACTGGGTCGATATGAAAAATTACATAAAAGTCAAGCTTTTATATTAAGAAACGATACATGCGAAATATGGGCGTGCTTCTTTTCTATTGCTTATTTTTTTTTCCTTTTCTTTATTTTTGTTTGGGGGAGGGAGGTATTTTGAGGGGGTGGGGTTGGTTTATAGTATTTATTTGTGAATACAGCTCAGTTTTACTGATTTTCGATGTGACTTTTACAATTAAAATCAATCTATCCTAACGAACCTATAATTACTTCACCCTTTGAAATTGATTAGACGTGAAAACTTCTGTTTAAAAACATCTGCTGAGAAGATCCCTTACATTTAAACTGTCGATGTCGTTGTCGTTGTAGGTATAGACGAGTTATTGAAGATGTCTAATAGGGGTTATCTGATAACTTTGACCCTGTAGAGATTCTTGAAGAGCTCAATTAGCTCAACTTTAAAGCAATCAAAACCTTTTCTCTATCTACTGTAGTTCACAATTTATAAGGCTAAAACCACTCATTTTGGCATTTAAGGGGCCATTACCCCTACATTAAAGGAGTTAATTGAAAATTTAAATCTAATGGACAATTCTGTAGATCTCAATAAGCTGAACATTTAAGCAAGCACAACCTTTTCTCGATCATCTATAGTTTACAGTCTATATAAGCTAAAACCATTATTTTTGGCATTTAAGGGACCGTGACCCCTAAAGGGGGTCATCTGACAATTTTGACCCTATTGAGACTTTTGAAGAGCTTAATTAGCTCAACATTTAAGCAGGCAAAACCTTTTCTCTATCTAATATACATGATATAGTTCACAATCTATAAGGTTAAAACCACTATTTTTGGCATTAAAGGGGCCGTAACTCCTATAAGGGGAAATCTGACAAATTTGACCTAATGGACAATTTTGTAGATCTCAATTAGCTGAACATTTAATGAAGCAAAACCTTTTCTCTATCTTCTATAGTTCACAATCTATAAGGCTCAAACCATTATTTTTGGCATTTAAGGGGCCGTAATCCCTATAAAATTTGACAATTTCGACCCAAAGGACAATTTTGTCAAGTTTACTTAGCTGAAAAATATGCAATTGAAATAACTTCAATATTTTATATAGTTCTTGAGATAGAAGAAAAAATAAGTGCAAAATGCAGAAAAAAATCATAAAAAGGGGCAATAACTCCCACATGGTTTGTTGGAATTTCTTCAAAACTACAGGGTAGGTAGATCTCAACGTGCTGATCACTTTTATTCCATGCCAGAATTTTGATATCTGTCACCGTTTTTGAGTTATTTGCAAAAAAAAGCTGTTTTACCAGTCCAGGCACTTACTATTTGTTGTAATATTACTGCAGCACGTAATATTACAACAAATGATAATATTATTGCAGGGAATAATATAAGGCTTAAATTACAATATTTTGTAATTTTTTATATTATTGTGTTTTGTAATATAGGGTTGGTAAATTACAGTATACAATAATATAAGGAAATCTTTGCTAAAAACAATCTTCGACCTCTTTTTAAATGACTGTTTTAAGAATTTTTAAAGACTCAAGTGTGTTTAACAATACTACCAGCAAGAGAAAATTTTCATTTTAAAGGAACACACAAAAATTTTCGAATACATGGTGAAATATCACAATTTCTGTCTTTAACCTCAAACTATTTCTTTTTAAATTGTTTGTGGCCCTTCGGGCTAAGCTTCGACGAACTATTAATCATTTATCTTTATAAAAAAGTATAACATATCATCGTACATATCACCACGTTTTCATGAAAATTACTTTAACACTAAGTGGTGTGTCCATTGAGGGGAGACAAACATTGTTGTCTTGAATGATAAAAATCGGTTATCTCCCCTGTGTTATACGTTGAATGATTCGATTTTTTTTCTCAATATAATTTCTGTGCACAGAAACAGTTAAACAAATGAAGACATTTTCTGCTAAAAAAAAAATTACTTTTATTATTTATATTACTGTTTTTTTTAAATAGTATCAATGACGGTCGACACGCGATCATGACATGCATAAAGTACATGGAAAATGGCTTTATCATATGTACCCACATTTAAAAAAGTTGATCTATTTATCATGTTTGACTTCAAAAGTCAACCATGTTATATACTCAATAACTTAATAATGAACAATAAATTTTGGAATATATGTGGTTATTTTTATGATACAGATAAATTGTATTAAACCATGTGCAGAAAAACATTAATGCATGAAAAAGGATGATGTTAACTATATGTTTTGTTACATAATTCGGTATAGACCGGGTAATTTGGTTAGGCTGCATATACATATTTCAAGGAATAACCCAGCATTTGAATCAAAATATTGAAAGGTCAAAAACAAAAAGTATTGAACGAAAAGTACACAAACCCCAAAATGATCGTTCGAACAGAAAAGCCAAATCCAGCATCGATGATATCGACCATGTGCAGTACAACGTACAAGGAAAGAAACCCAGTATTTTAAAAATTCTGAATTTTACAATCGGACATTTCAACGACAAAAAAAGTATTAAAATTTATTGGTATATTGGATGATATAAATGTAATAAAATTAGCAAAGTTTTTAAGCGTAGAATGTTTTGTTAACCGTTTTTGGCTGATTGCCGAGCCGAATATATTTTCAATTCAATACCACCAAATTTGGGGCTTCTATACCATATGTATACTGCACAGAAGAAAAAGGGAAGATTACTTATGTTCTGATAATATTGATAAAATACGATGAAACATAAAACTACTAACTATAATATTTACATGATTTAGCCTTAAAATTCTACTTTTACCACTATTATAATTTGCCGCACATGTACGGGAAAAATGCAAAACAAGAAAGAGATCAACAAAAACTGAGAGTCATAAAAATAAGAAAATTAATTTATTACATTAATTTTTTGGTTACTAACTACAAGTTACAAGTCCCTCTGTATTATTTTTTCTCTAAATTCATGTAATTAACCTGACTGAAACACATTCTAACTCCTGCAGCAATCAGTAAATTTGTTCTTGCTAGAACAATTATTTTTAATTGAGAAATAATTAAAAATAATATGTTTAAAAAGAAAGGGACTTGCAGCAAGTCTAAAACAATTACTATAAATCAAACTTATATAAAGTTGTGGCTGTACTCATTTTACACGCATCAAAAACCTCAGCAGGTTGCGATCGGCAATAAGTGTGCCATTTAACAGGATAGTAACTTCAATGGAATAAAAAATATTCCACCCTGCATCGAGGACGCGGAAGCCCAATTGTTTTCACAGTGTCCGTCTGTCTGTCCGCTAAAACGCCAATGTTTCTATTCATATTATTATGAAATACCTATAATTCATTTTCTGTAGATAAAAAACAAAACGGTAAGGCGGGTCAGGCATGTCAGGAGATATGCACTTGAAAAGGTCACAGTGGCGGTATAATATAAATCGCCCTAATTTTCCACATGGTAGTTATCTAACTTCATTTATTGGCAATTTGCAATAGACAATGGATTTGTAATTAATTTGTTAACTAAAAGAAAATTAACATTGATGAATAAAACATGTTTACAAAAAACATACTGTTCCTGTGGGTTTTTTTTCTCGATTGAATAAAAAAGGGCTATCACTGCACCCGTTGTTTTAATAATTGTCGCATTGAAGCCCTTAGTATATATCTGTGACAGATCTAATATAATGTTTTTAATTTTGTCTTTGTTTCTCGTTCACACACCCCATTTTTGCATTTCTGTAATCCTTTTTAAATATATTCGTATCAGGCACGAACCATTTGATTTTCGGGGGGGGGGGCTGGGACTTTTCCTCGAGCCGGAAATTTTTTTTTACCCGCTTTGCGGGCCGGATTATTTTCTTCAAATACATGCTGAGCAAAAAAAAAGTGTGGGGAAGTTTATTTTTTTTTTCGATAGGCCAAAATCAAGGTCAGATTATTTTTTTCAGCCCAGGTCTGGGCAAAATTATTTTTTTCAGTGAAATCCGGGCCAGGAAATTTTTTTCAAAAAAATCCCAGGCCTAAAAACGACGTTGATATGTATACATTTATGAGGGCTTTTTAAATGACTTTGCATGTGTATTCTTAAATATAAAACACTTATATATCTGTTTGAATAACGCAAATCCCTTAATTACAAATAGAGAAGAATAACCTTATCTAATCATCAATATATAATTATATTTAATTATCAATATAAAAAATAGACCAAGACCCCCTTATGAATTCGAATCAAGTCTGGACAAATATCTTTAATGTAGTAAGAATCGCACAATAACTAGTACATGCATTCCGCTGAACTTTAAAATCCGCGATTATCACAGTGGTCGTTTTATTACGTTCATGAGATGATTTGCATAATTTGAAAAAAAAAATCTGTTGATAAAAATATAATACTTTATTGCATAATATACATATATCATTTGCATCTCGTCCAGTCTGTGTTTTTTCTATCTGTCAGACGATCATTCTCACGCCGCTACAGTTACAAACTTCAGTGATATCAAGTATTGTACCAGATGGTAATATACTTTTGTTGTGAAGAGAATTTTAATAATTGCGATAATACATTGAGGTTAACTACACATTTATTAACCGGCTGTCTCATGTATTTAATACTTATTTCTTAACAATGTCATATTATTTTTGTTGCATGTAGTAAACATATTTATTTCATCTTAAGAAATTTTCCATTATCTCAGAGGGCCAGAAAAGGAGACGAAGTGATTTGGCAAAAGTTGTCACAGCTTTAATATTTAAAATATGTTACATTATTATAGATAATATATATATATTCTTCTTTCTTATGATTTACTATTTAAACTTCAAGTTCTAAGGAAACAATATATTTGAAACTAAAAGTCCTCTTTCAATTAAATTAATATTCCAATTTTGAATAAGTCGGATTACAGCAAATAGTCCTTGAAATCAGCGACTAAATTGCCTCACTAAATATATAATAGTCCATAATATATATATATATGGTAGCCGAATGCGTAATATGGCATACCATGAGTTAATATATATAAATAATATGTGAAATCGCAAATTAGCCCTGGAGAATCAGCGGCTAAATGCTTAAATGATACAAAATGCGCAGCGGAAATGGCCAAATGTTGGGTTGATCGAGAACGACAGTAATCGATTAACCCAACAACCGCCAAAAAGCGGTAGGAGCTGCGGCAAGCTGTGACAACTGAAATATTATACTTAATGAACAGTTAACCAATATCTACAAATAACTATCAATAGATTTCTTCAAATAACCATTTAAAACATTTAACATACGAAATCATAAATCACGTGTATTCGAGTGTAACCTAAACTTGAATACTTAACATTCATTGCCTTTAAAACGTGTCTGGATATGTGAGACCGCCACTGTTAGAACTAATAAAGTGTTCGAGGGCTCCTTGCACTGTATTCAAAAATAAATTATTCCCAAGTGTAGTGAGATGTACGCCATCACTAGAAATTATGGCTTGTGTGGGTTTTATGTCGGGATATTTTATGTAGCAGCCACCTCTTTTAACCATATGGCTTCCCATTGTACTATTCAAACGGACTCTACATGCCTCGATTGAATTACTGTTATTTGCGAAAGACCAATTTCTCCGGGGCAATATTTGAGAAAAAACTAATGAAGTACTGGGCATTTGTTGGGAGAGCCACTGCATAAAGTTTTTTAGTAAACGGGTTAATTCTCCTAACCCTACTTTACCCAAGTCATTCCCCCCAACGTGAATGATAATATAATTTGGACTATCTTCAAAACGCATTAGCGTTCTTATAAAACCTTTTATCTGTCTAATAGACAAGCCTCCCTTTCCTTGCCACCAAATTGACGTGTTCAATCTGCTCAAGTTAAGGTTAACACCACCTGGTCTCGAACGAGCCTCTACAAATGCGTGCTTCACAATAGATGACCCTACAAACCACACTGATTGGGGACCTACAGATATAGATTTAATAACATGAGAAAAATATCAATATAAATACAAGTTTAGTTTATTTTGGAACTCGAATATAACGTGAAAAGACACAAGATTTCCATCTACCTAACTTTTTAATCGTCTCATCTGAAAAAACCATCTAAAGAACATTGTGTTGCCCTACCTATGCGGAAGGAGTGTGTAGTAAATTTTAAGTCCGCCAAACCTATTGCCGACAGAGATTTCTTTAACAAAGCTGAAAATTGATATTTAGTCAACGGGCTACCATCAAAATGACAAAATAAAATAACACCATTTTTGGGTCGGAATTGTAAATACTCAGACATGGCCTTCACAGGACATATTTGTTTATCAGCTTGAGCCGGAATCGAAATTGTGACACCACGGCCAAATTGGTCTGTTTTAGAAGTTTTGAGAAAGGCTTCTATCTCATTATTTAATATCTTAAGGCCCCCAGGACGTAGAGCGTGACCAAAACCTGACTTATCTGTAGCAGTTATTTCGCTTACTCTAAACATTCCATAAAAACACAACGAAAATGCTGCCTTAAATAATAAATTTTCAAAATATGATTTTGTAATAACACCAAGTACGAGTAAAATTCTTCCCAAAAGACTATTATTAATTGGTAGCCTAGCATCTTTTCCCCTTGCCGACACTCTCTTTGCCCCATCTAACAATTTACTGACGATAAACGATTTTGAATTATCTTGCAAATTCTTTAATTTGCTATGGTAGCTCAACCCCGCTATATAACACTGCATTGTCGAGTATGCTAAATCCTGTCTATACATGAAACCAATAAAATCTACAATGTCCGACAAAGGAATGGGCCATAATTCCTCCCTATTAAAAGTTTTACGAAACATATCAAAAGAGCTTAAGCCCCGCTCATACACTTTCCAAGTATTAGGCGCAACTGAATGCGATAGCAGAAAGTCTATTTCAGATTGGAAATTATTTTCATGAACTCCTCTGGAATCGGATCTGCATGTCGACTTGCCTCTGGCGCCAAATGTGGAAAACGATTCACCTGAAAACGAGACAATGCATCTGCAATATCGTTTTTGTAACCTTCAACGAAACTAGCTTTGAATTGCACATTATATCTTAAAGTAAACAAAACGAATGGTCTCATCAATGTCATAACAAATTTTGACTTTTATTAACTATAGCAACCAAGCCTTTGTTGTCTATATTGAAAATGATTTTCTTATCTCTCAAATTATCTTTCCAAGCAAGACAAGCCAATATAACTGGGACGAATTCAAGAAAAGACATGTCTTTCATAAATTCTTGCTTTGACCATAACGCTGGCCATCTAAACTGTACCCAGCGACCATAAAAAAATGCGCCACATCCCAAATCGGGGTTGCCCGTACTATCGGTGAACAACTTTATCGTCTCATTAGGTGACCAAAATCTCTCCGGTAAATAACATTCCCCAATAAAATTTGTTAAAAAATCTAACCACACTTGTGCATCAGCCTTCGTCTCTTTTGTAATTTTAACAGAATAGTAAGGCTTTCTATTCTTTATTCCAGAAACAAGATCATAAAACCTCCTTAAAAATGCTCTTCCGGCTGGAATAGCGCGTGTACAAAAGGCCATTAAACCTAATACAGATTCCAATTTCCGTAACTTAATCCTTCTATGAGACAAAATAAACGATAGTTCAATACGTAATTTATGCAATTTTACTTCTGGGATTTTTACCATCATTTCTTCGGAATCAATTAACAAGCCGAGAACGGTTAATTTTGTGCAAGGGCCTTCAGTTTTATGCTCAGCAATTGGAACACCAAGTGATCCACAAGACGATTCAAAACAGTCCATTAAACATTTGCATTGAATAGAAGAAGGCGGACCCGCGAAAAAAAAAATCATCTAGATAATGATCCAAAGAAGAAAAACCTGACTTGCGTTCCACTACCCAGTGAAGGAAAGTTGCAAATTTCTCAAATAGTGAACATGAAATAGAACAGCCCATTGGAAGACATTTATCCACGTAATATTTGCCGTCAAACATAATCCCAAGAAGATCAAAGTCTGCCGGGTTAACAATAAGGAGTCTAAAGGCACTCTTTATATCAATTTTTCCTAAAAGGGTCCCCTTACCTAAAGAAGAAACTAAATCGATAACATTATCGAAGTTTGAATACCTAACAGAACACAATTCCTCACTAATAAAACTGTTTACCCCATTGTCTGTTGGGTAAGATAAATGAGTGATTAGCCTCCAAGACTTGTCGGATTTCTCTACTAACCCTATCGGAGATATTCTTAGATTGGAAATAGGTCTTGATGTATATTGGCCTACCATACGACCTAAGGTCACTTCTTTGTTCAACTTTTCCAGTGTATCAGACCTATTAATTTCAGCGGATACTAAATTATTGCAATTGACTGAAGACCTTGGACCAGTATAATTAAGACGAAATCCCTCTTTAAAACCAGATATTAAAAGTGATTTATCATCTGGCTTATCATAGTCTTTAATAAATTCCTCAAGAACTTCAACATTTATAGGGGTATTTCCTAGGTCCCATAAACCTACAAATAATAATAAATTTCAAGCAACAAGAACAAAAATTATGTACATACTATATATTAATTAAATACAAATGTATTTAATTACAAGTCATAGAACGCAGAAATCTACCTATGTCGAGGAAAAAAGGATTGTGGAATCCCAAATCTTGGTCTTTGACCCTGATACGATCCCCTTGTCTGGACATTTTGTTGTAATGTTCTTACAGGTCTTACAAATCTAGGCGTTGGAAACGAGACAATTCTACTTTCATTTTTAAAACATGTAATGAAAGGATGAGTACCATTACATTTGATACAACAATGTATGTACGGGCAATTATCTTTATAGCATGATCCATTATAGTTAAATGCATAACATTTAAGTACAACATGTTCTGATGTGTGATTGGAATTTTGTGAATAACTGTTCATATAAATTAGCCACAATTCTGTGTCTATTTCAGCCCAAGACAAAAGTGGGTTTTGAGCAACTCTGAGTCTAAATTGCTCATCATATAACTTCCAATTTGGAGATCTTTTAGCTCCTAATCTTATGAGGTGCATGTACTTCAACAACTCATTCATTTTTTCTGGTCTAGCTAATCCAAAAATACCAATATATATTATAAAGGCATCAGTCCAAGATTCAATGGACTCAATTTTTGGCGTAGCTTGTTTTGGCTGAATAACAAGCTCCCCTTTTATTAACTGTAATTTTTGTGATTCAGTGGAGCTAGACAAGGAATTTACTAAAAGTAGTGACAAATCAATAAATTGGCCTGAAACAATTTTTGTTTTAAGCTTGGGGACACGTGGTAACCCAGCTGATCTGACCCCTTTTGAATCAAGTTAGGTTGGCCAATACTAGTACCTGTTGTACTGTTTGCATTAGCTGGGTCTAAAGAGTTAGCAACAGGCACGGATACTTGGGGTTGAGCGACTGCTCCAATAGATTGTGTTGTCTGTTCCTCATGATCACGTGTTGTATGGTTTCCCCTGCTGGTGCTAGGTACTGGCGCTGGTTGAGCCAATTCATCTGGCTGCATTGGCTGCTTCCTCTTTCTTGCAGATCGCCGCAGTATATTAGACATCTCTACAAATACTAATACGTGTCAGATGGGGAAAATTAATGGACAAAAGAAAAGGGGGGATTCCGCAGGGATCAATTTTTGAATAACAATAACAAAAATAATAATTAATAAATTGAAATAAAAATCATACATTTTAAGCTTCAAGTAATTTCTTTAAAATACCAATAACTGAATTTGAGAAAGAAAAAAAAAATAAAAAAATTGAAATCACATGGCCGCCATCGAAAAGCTGTGACGAAAACGCTGCAATATTAATCAAGATAAATGAGACATCTTACGCAGAGATTTACCGAAATAATGAAGTAAATATGTAAAAGAATGAATAAAGAAAATGTTTTTAACACTTTTAACAACCGATGCTCAACTTAAAAAGACAAATTTTTAAAGATTAAATCCTTAAGAATTTAAGACGTGACCTTTCGTCTGCTATCTTTCAAGAAAAGGGCTGATACCAAAACGAGGCTTTCGAGTGTAACTGAGATATCTGAATACCAAAGCGTTAACCTAGTGCCTAAACCCGAATGTACGTAAAACAGAGGTTTTCTATCCCCTTCGATAAAGGATTATAAAATTTATTATTTTAAATCCAATTATGCCCTAGTCACTCATTCAGGGATTTAAAGCCGGATCAGCTATGGAAACGATCCGGCTCTGTATCATTTCGTTCCTCATCCGTGCTGTTAGACGCTAAGTCAGTTTTACTTTACTTTGGTTTTTTTTGTTCTGAACTTCAGATCTAGACAGCTATTGATCATTGAAATTTTGCAAGTTTATTTGAGACCCTGTTTTAAGGATTATACGTAAGCTGTTTGAGAATTCTAATATCTTCTAAATATATATGGTTACAACTGGTACTCTTTCGTTGCGGCATACACTTCGTCACTCCTTTGATGCGTCTAAAAAATAGTAATGCCATCTTGTATATGCATTTGTACACGTTTGAAGGTGATAATAGGTGCAGCTGTTGAATGTTAAGCCATATTCAGACTCGGGCCTAGGTGGCCGAGAGGTCTAAAGCGCTGGTGCACAATATCGATCACTAGCCGATCATCTCTCAGGCGGTGTTTTGGGGGTACGTCTAAACACCACAGAGGACTCCTTAGTGCACTAAGGACCTTAAATGTGCACAAAGGACGTTCTATGTCATAAAAAATTATGCAAACGGTAAAAGAATGTTAGAAATAAAATGTTTTTAAATTTTAGTAAAAGTATTTCAATCCGTTTTAGAATTATAGAGACTTTAATTAAAATCCTTTGATATGCCGCCGGTACATCCTGCTAAGACCGCCAGGTCATGCATTGACATTAAAAAAGCATAGAATAAACAACCAAAAACTATTGTTAATACACATATACAGACATTTTTACATGTTTTAGCTAGGGAGCTGAGACAATTTTTGTTGGATTTTTAAGATTTTAGCATACATTTGAAAGATGAGTGATGTGTACACAGTCAAACAATTAACATAGGCTCTGAAGAGCTTTTGACCGACGGCAAGATTAACGGCCGTTGGCTTATTTGAGGCCCTTGAATGGTTGCCAGGCTTGTGTAGGAGGAACGCCCGATATTCTAAGCTGAACATTCGGTGAAAACAACAAACAAAGGTAGGTGCCTAGAAACCTTATCACGTGTGGGGCTCGACCTGAGATTGAAAGACCAGTGCTTAAAGCCACCGCGCTCCCAAAGATAGGTCCTTTAAAGGCAATTCTACTTTATTATGTCAAAAGTTTCATTTATAGTATATGAGTCGCCTAATAGAGTTAACATCCCAACAAAGGGTGAAAAGCGTCTTGTGAATAAAAACTTTGTCTTTTAGCTATATTTGATCATTTTGAATAGAATGAAAAATACTGCAGATAGAGAGAGGCTGTCGCTTGCTAACTAGCTCATTGAGCTCTACTTAAGCCTACACAGGATTTAAGTTGACAGAGGTCATGGTCCTAAAGTGACGAAAAACGGTTTTTTTTTTTTGCTTATAAAATGAATTGAGAGCTATCTAAGTCTCCGTTGGATCAAAAATAGTAGGTTGCCTCTCATACAAGGTATTGCCCTAGTATTTATTTGATTTATGTTTTGACCAAGTTACTCAAAACGTGTTGCTTGCTTGAACTTTCAGCTCATCCAGCTCTTCAAAAGTCTTTACTAATATTCAGGCTAAGTTTGCAATTGATGACTTTTAGATTCATAGTCCTTGAAAGAGATACCTATGACTGAGGCCGCTTTTATAATTTAAAAGCGTCATACCGCCACCCATATATTCAGCTTAGTCCCCGGAAACTTCTCAACCGAATTTTAAACTGAAGTTTACAACATGCACATCGTCAATTGCTGCGCAAACTGCCAGGTTTTTGTTTTTGTCTGTCTATTTTTCGTTGGATTTGACATCTACATTTTTTGTTGGAATAATAAATTATGCTATGATCTATCATTCCTTAACTCAGTTGTTGAAAAATTGAAGTATAAGCAGATAAATAATGTTGCTGTTGCAATCCAGAAGACCATGGGAAAGAAATACATGAATGAAACCTGTCAACGAAGAGTACAGTGGTTTTCCATGAACGCACAACGTAGTGTACTGGTGAATGTCAACGGGGTGTACAGTCGAACGATCATATATTTACATTTATGATTAGTTTTTTTTTAAAGATTCCAACCTATACAAATGATCGCTTTTTTCCTGTTTCTTATAGAAATCATATTCACAAAAAATAAAATTCTAGTTACGGACATAAGTGCCATTTTCAGTCATATTTTAACATAGGAAATGACTATCAATTGGACCCCTGTCAGTGCGTTTTTGCTTTCTTTTTTCTATAAGAGATCGTTTGCATATTTTTGAATATGCATTTAGTTATTAGATGATTAAAGCATTGTTAGAAATCAGTTATACTGTATTAACTAGTAATGGCCTTTTCTTGTAGTGCGTATCAATTTTTTTCCTGTTTAGAGGGTATAAAACGCGTTGACTTCCGGATTCGACTGTATCGCGGTTATACAGGGTTCTGATCGTCGACCATAGTGGGCCAACGTGTGTGAAGAATGCCACGCTTCTTGCACTTAAAGATCCCTTTGTGGACCGCCAAGTAGTGCACCACATAGGCTAAATTTTCTGTCTCTACCCATCTCTCCCGTTTCCTGTGGTTCTTCCAAATTTACTGTTCTTTGTTTCCCACCCCATTCCCATCATTTCATGTTCATTATATCATCCCTTTTCATGTTTATCGCGTTTAAATAACTTATATAGCGTTGAAAGGGCGTAAAACACCAACCCACTCACTCACTCACTCACTCACTGTTTAAAATTAAACACTTTAGAGTGTTTACAAAAGTTGTAAACTACAAAAATTAAAACCAACTCATTTCACAGGCTTGTACATGTTGTATCGAAGTTAGATGTTCCATATGGTTGCAGGTTTAACTTGTTCACCTTGTAAGCGTTTAAGTTTTTAATATTAGAAAGAATTTCATTCAAGAGCCCTGCCTTGGACAAAATTTAAAGTTAAATACAAGTGTTTTGTTGATTTGCAACAACTGCAGTATTGGATATGGACAAAACTGCATGGTTTTTCTCTGAGACATGCACGTAAGAAAATACTCAAAAAACGGTGTGCTAAGATTAAGACTTATAAAACAGTGTTTCATGTTACTTAATAATACAATTTCACAGTAATGGTAACAAATTATTAATAATTTACAAAAACATGCCGAAATAAAGTTGCATTTTGTCACTACCATAACGTGTAACATGAACCTATAGATGGCGTTACAATTAATTATTTTTGTCCTGATTTTTTTCAAAGGTGTCACGACAAGATTTATTTCTCCAATATTAGCATTTTTATTTATATGACAGAAATCCTTCTACAGAATTTTTTTTCTTCATTGCTGCCAAAATATTTTTTCATCAAAAATCAGATCAAGAACATTTTTAGAAAGAAAAACCAAGGCCTCTCCCTTCTGGTTAAATCGTCGGACCCTTAGGTCGGCCAGGTCAAATTATCGGTTTTTTTTTTCATTTTAATACCCGAGGTATATGGTTTGTTTCGTCCGTCCGTTTGTCCGTGCTTCTTGCCTTCCTCCCTCAATTCCCTCATACTTTTTTGTACTCTTTACTAAAATAATTATTTTTGTGTTCGATACGATTATTTAAACTACAAACTAATAAAACGAATCTTTACTTGTTTATGAATTTTTCCCGGACAAAGCATTATCTTTGTAAATGCCTTCTAAAACCGAAGGTAATGTGAATCTTGGTATGTTTGTTCATCTTTTCGACAGACAGAAACCGAACGAAACGGAGAGTATAACATAATACTTCGCCATTTCATGTGGCGAGGTATAAAACACATACAATACGAACTAAATAGCAACCAACAACGCGAACTCGTTATGAGTGCCCCGGGAGGGTAAGCAATTCCTGCTTGTTGCATCTTCTTTACATATACACGAATTAGTTTTATGCGGATGAATAAAAAATTTTAAAAAAGCATTTTCAATATCATACTTGTCAGACCAAATAATTATTTTCTTTTCAATTTTATAACCATTGAGGTGTGCTATGGGTTAGGGTTAGGGTTAGGGTTTGTTCTGTCCGTACAGTACATCTGTCCTTTCTCCCGTCCTTATTTGTCCGTTCGTCTGTCCTTGCATCCTTCCTTTTTGCCGTCCGTCCGTCCGACCGTACTTCCTGATTATTCCGTCCGTCAAACGTTTTGTATACTACTCCTTCCAAACGCGTGATGAATATTTTTTATATTTTTGAGAACCTTTCTTAAACAACATATATTTGCGCATACTATTTAATTTTTGGTGTCTATGGGGATTTCTTAAAGCCACTTACAGACGTAAGCCATTGACACATCAGTTGTTCATATGTTGCATCGGCTTATCTCTCAAAATTCTTACAAATTAAATGATCTGGTAAAGGGGTTTCTACTGGAACCTTTAAACCTCGAACGCATCAGAGACTATCATCACATAAACCCAAAGGTTACTCCTACCCAAAGCTTTTATATTTGTCTTCGCAATTGCTTGTCTTTATGCAAAATAGGAAACCTTTTCCTTCGTCTTTTAGACGTGAGACGTCTATAAATGCCATACCATTTATTTAAAAATAGGGCATGTAATGGGACATTAAATGATACCCCGCCACGATATAATATCAAAAGTTCATAAAATTTGATTTTTCTAAGTGGCCAATCTCAAAAACTGTTTTTTTGGATCAGGCTGGAAATCAAACTTGACCTGTATTTTATTGTACTCAATAGCTGTACAAAATATCATTTGAATCCCTTGACGTGTTTTAAGTTATTAGTCGGAAACTCAAAATTTCATGAAATTTGATTTTTCAAAGTGGCCTATCTGAAAAACTGTTTTTTTGGATCATGCTGGAAATCTAACTTGACCTGTATTTTATTGTACTAAACAGCTGTGCAAAATAACATTTAAATCCTTTGACGCTTTTTCAAGTTATTGGTCGGAAACCTTCGGGGACGGACGAACGGACGGACGGACACCGAAAAAAAAACGAGGGTATAATATAATACCCTGCCACTTTGTGTGGCGGGGTATAAAAAGGAAATTCCAAAATGTAATAAAATAATAGTAACGTACTAGGCCAACTTCTTTCTCGTCTTTCTTACACTATAAACTAAAAGCCCTTTGATGCTGGCTAACAATATGGTTGTAAGAAACCCGATTCCCATTTGGCAAAATAAAGTACTCTGATGAAAGCTACACCATGCGCTCGTAGACAAATATGGGATTAATACTTAAGTTAACAATACAAGACAGTAATCAGTATACGTACAAGCCAGACCTTTCTTTTTATCTTGTTTTAATTTTCGATCCTTCTTTACCATACTGTGGTTTCATTATTATTCGTGGGGGTATCATTTTTCGTGGTTTTCATGAGTGGGCTTTACCCACGAGAATTGATGCCCTACGAAAAGAAAGTTAACATTGATCTGTATGCTGTGGACAGTTTTCAAAACCACGAATTTAAGAATCCACGAATTAATACTTTTCATCAAACCACGAAAATTTGTACCCAATCCACAGTATTTGACATGCTGAAATAGCAGCAACGCTACGAGTGTGTGGCAACAAGCAAGCATCATTCTGAGGCGCACAATGCAAGTTCACCCTCGTTATGACCTCAGTTGTTGATTATTGTAGAGTTGGTTTTTTCGTGCTTTTATGCATTTTGCTGTTTCATGATGTTCTCGTTATTTTAACTGAATTTGTCTTTGCACATTGGCACCTCTCCTTTTTTCATTTTTTTTCATCCCTATTAAATAACCACCCTCCTTCCCTTTTGGTCGTTCGGTTATAATGCGGAAAACCTGACAGCAAACCATAGTGAACGAACGTGTATGGAGAGTGCCACACTTCATGCACGTAAATGATCCCCTTGTGGATCGCGAATTAGTGCACCACATGGGCTTAATTGTCCGCCCCTACTCACCTCTCTCCTTTTCCGTAGTCTTAGAAATGTGCAGTTCCTTTGTTTCCCAACCAACCCAATTTTTAAACTCCCAGTCTGTGTATGCTCAACCAGCATTGTATTTGACACGGAAAAGGGGTCGCTTATGTAAAACTGGATAAGGGTTGGTTATAGTTAGTTAGTTATTGCTAATGGGGACACAGGCCAATCAGGTAGGAGAGTTTTGACTGCAACTTGAAAAAGAAGAGATTGGTAGGGACGGGAAATTTATATTAGCCTCCTGCATGGGGATCCTACGGGTCCTACTCTTAGTTAGTTAGTTCGTTATTTCTTTACTCCCAAGCAGCACGATTTCGACTATATCCGGGCGATGAACATGAAAGTGGTGATACAATGCACATGAAATGATGATAAAGTGGAGGAAATGGGTACACAAAGCCAATCGGGTAGAAGAGTTTTGACTGCCACTGGAAAAAGGAGTGATGGGTAGGGACGGGAAATTTAGCCTCCTGCATTGGGATCCTACGGGTCCTACTCTTACCGAGACCTGCTGCAGGGTTCTTTAACGTGCGAGGAACGTGACATTTTACCAACACGGTGCACCGCTATGGTTTGCGGTCAGGTTTTCCGCATTATAGGCTGACGACCCCGGCATTCAATATGACAGGGCTGCCCCATTCCACCACCTTGGGCACACATCCCAGTCGCTTTAAGGGCAAAGCGGCCTGACCCAATGTCAGGTTTCTGAGCGCTCTTTTAGCGGTCTTTTACCGACAAGCGTAGTGCTGCTGCGGGCCTATTCGCCGTCCGGCACCCGCACGGATGGGTTGGTTATATCCCACTAAAGTAAGTGTTTATACTCTTGTGTAAGGGTTTTTCATTGTCAATCACCATAGGTAAGGATTCAAGAATGTGTGAAGTTTTAGCCGAGGGATTTGTCACTTTGCGAGTACATTGGTTTATGGTTCATTGGCCTGTTTTGTGAGTTGGTTCATTTTCTCTCTAGTTAGTGATCGTACATTGGTCCGATTTGGGTGATATACATTTATGAGTTCTGTGTCTTAATTGGGTGGGTCTACACAATTCAATTTGTTATTGTCTTTTCCTGATTAAGACTGAAATGCTGTCGACTGGGCATAAAACGAACAACACTCAATAAATCAACCCTTGTTAAACAACATCTACATCCCTCGCAGCATTTGCATTTCCTGTCATTTAATCTTGACCAAAATGTTCCGTTAACTGGCATTAAAACTAGCATTTCTATATCGTTCGATCAATCTGGTTTACATTTGAAACATTTAAAACGGCTGCGATCAGTTTTTACATTTTCATACAATTTAATTCAATTGTACAGTAAAACATTAAAACCGAAATCGTCCCCTATAATTGAAATGATGCCGCTTCTAATTTGATCACTATTGCGAGGGACGCAACAATTTCCAAAGACGGCGCACCACGATGGCTTGCCATCTGGTTCTCCGCATTATAACATGACGACCCCGGTATCCACTTTGGCAGGGCTTCCCCATTCAACCACATAGGGCACATATCCAAGCCGCTTTGTGGGCAAAGCGACCTGACCCGATGTAAGGAATGTGTTCATGGGACACCGGTGCCCCCGCCGGCCCCACACAGGAAGTTCAAGTAAAAGTCTGACAAATCCGAAAGTCGCTTTGGACGTACAGTGTGTCACACTGAACCATCCTACCAAGTATCAAGTCGTTCTCATGTACGGTTTCTGATAAAGGCTTGACCGAAATTCGTACAAACATACGAAAATATGTCTGTTCGTCCGTACCCCAATCAGGAAATAGTCTTATAGGTCAGAAAGTCGCTTAGGACGTACAGTTTGTCATACTGAACATCATACAAGGATTCATATCGTTCTCGTTTACGGTTTCTGATAAAAGCTTGAAGAAAATTCGTACAGACATTTATGTCGGTTTGTCTGATGTTGAAGTCTAACAGGTGATAAAGTCGTAAAGGACCTGTCATATTGAAACACCCTACCACGCTTCAAATCATTCTAATGTAGAGTTTTGGCAAAAGCTTGAAGGAAATTTTCACGTAAATTTTCATCTCGACCCACTCCCAGACAGGAAGTAAAAATCCAGCAGTCGCTTATGACGTACAGTTTGTCATACTGAGCAATCCTACAAAGTTTTAAATCATTCTAAAGTTTGACGGAAATTCGTACGGACGGATGGACATGAGTAAAACTTAATGACCCTGACGACTTGTCGGTGGGCATAAAAAAGCAGGATTCCAGATATCAGGCAGAATAGTGCATTTTGACTGATTTAAAAGGAGTAAATTAAACAAAATGCGCGCATTAGCAAGCAAACTAAAACAAATCGTTTGCATAAGTGTACATAAAGAGAAATATTAATTATAAAAATCTTCTTTCAAGACAGATTGGATGTAGTAATTCTGTTTTCACTACAAAATTTCAGTACATTTGTTAATGATTCAAATTATTGATTACATATGTTTATCTATACTGATATAATTTTTTCGACACAAAATAATCTATTTTATTCGTTTCTTTTTTCAATTTCTGTTTCATTTTTGACGACAAAGTGATTTGCAACAAACATGTATGCTTCAAACGCGAGAAAATTTTGTCATTCAGAATAAAAACCATCTGTAAAATAAACCACATATATTTCATCTTTATAATCACGTAAAATAGGCAGAAACCTTGGAATTATGTTTTTTTCAGGGTCAGGGAACTCCTCATGATAGATTTATGACTATAGTCAACATAATCAACATTCATCTAGTTCAATGTTTTTCAACAAACACATGTGAATGAATCTGCACTGAAAGTTTTTTCAGCTTTTCCCGCTATTTTGTACAAAGGAAGAAAACAATTTTGTCGTATTGAGTTTTAAGTTCGTAAAAATGTTTTGTTTGACAATAAAAACCATTAAACATGTAACTTTATTTCAGTAAGATGAAATCAT
The DNA here is from genome assembly GCA_963971305.1 of Arcuatula senhousia. NCBI lineage: Eukaryota > Metazoa > Mollusca > Bivalvia > Mytilida > Mytilidae > Arcuatula > Arcuatula senhousia. The sequence continues at coordinate 16,514,066 of OZ020313.1, forward strand.
AAAGTTTTGGACTTTTGATGCAAATGTTTTAAAGGCCGGACCATTTAACTTGAAAAGGGGGGCTTGGTTTTTAACTCACCTGACCCGAAGGGTCATGTAAGTTATTGCCTTCACTTGGCGTCCGTCGTCGTCGTCCGTCGTCGTTAACTCTCCTTTGAAAATCTTCTCCTCTAAAACTACTGAATGGATTGCTTTGAAACTTTGCACACTTCATCTATGAGATGATCTCTACAAAGATTACACAAATTATGACTGCCGGCCAGAAACATTTGGCTGCCGTTAGGGAGGTCAGAAATAATTTAAGAAAGGATATGGAGTAAATAAACATGAGACCACAACACATAATTATGTTAACTCAAACGGCATTTTCATCTCGACCCACTCCCAGACAGGAAGTAAAAATCCAGCAGTCGCTTATGACGTACAGTTTGTCATACTGAGCAATCCTACAAAGTTTTAAATCATTCTAAAGTTTGACGGAAATTCGTACGGACGGATGGACATGAGTAAAACTTAATGACCCTGACGACTTGTCGGCGGGCATAAAAAAGCAGGATTCCAGATATCAGGCAGAATAGTGCATTTTGACTGATTTAAAAGGAGTAAATTAAACAAAATGCGCGCATTAGCAAGCAAACTAAAACAAATCGTTTGCATAAGTGTACATAAAGAGAAATATTAATTATAAAAATCTTCTTTCAAGACAGATTGGATGTAGTAATTCTGTTTTCACTACAAAATTTCAGTACATTTGTTAATGATTCAAATTATTGATTACATATGTTTATCTATACTGATATAATTTTTTCGACACAAAATAATCTATTTTATTCGTTTCTTTTTTCAATTTCTGTTTCATTTTTGACGACAAAGTGATTTGCAACAAACATGTATGCTTCAAACGCGAGAAAATTTTGTCATTCAGAACAAAAACCATCTGTAAAATAAACCACATATATTTCATCTTTATAATCACGTAAAATAGGCAGAAACCTTGGAATTATGTTTTTTTCAGGGTCAGGGAACTCCTCATGATAGATTTATGACTATAGTCAACATAATCAACATTCATCTAGTTCAATGTTTTTCAACAAACACATGTGAATGAATCTGCACTGAAAGTTTTTTCAGCTTTTCCCGCTATTTTGTACAAAGGAAGAAAACAATTTTGTCGTATTGAGTTTTAAGTTCGTAAAAATGTTTTGTTTGACAATAAAAACCATTAAACATGTAACTTTATTTCAGTAAGATGAAATCATAAAGTTTTGGACTTTTGATGCAAATGTTTTAAAGGCCGGACCATTTAACTTGAAAAGGGGGGCTTGGTTTTTAACTCACCTGACCCGAAGGGTCATGTAAGTTATTGCCTTCACTTGGCGTCCGTCGTCGTCGTCCGTCGTCGTTAACTCTCCTTTGAAAATCTTCTCCTCTTAAACTACTGAATGGATTGCTTTGAAACTTTGCACACTTCATCTATGAGATGATCTCTACAAAGATTACACAAATTATGACTGCCGGCCAGAAACATTTGGCTGCCGTTAGGGAGGTCAGAAATAATTTAAGAAAGGATATGGAGTAAATAAACATGAGACCACAACACATAATTATGTTAACTCAAACGGCAACTAATTTTTATGAGCTGTATGGCCATTTCGGAAAATTATTCCTCATCAGCAGCACTAGAACCCAGACTCTAGTTTTTGGCCTATAAATCAAAAACTATAACAGATCGAGAAAATCTGAAGCAACGATCAAAAGCTAGTAGTATACCGGGTCACTCTAGACCACTTTGACCCCGATGACCCCGAGTTCATTCCCATAGGCTCCATGTTAAATCGTTGTTATTTTTTGGTACTGAAATACCCACCCAAAATCTCTAGCAGTAAAGTCGTGTGCAGTCATGCGGAACGGCGACTCGTCCCTTTCTTTCGCCCCTTTTTAGTTCGTCACCAATTTCTATTATGTATTATCATCTCTTAGCTTTAACCCTAGCCCTAACCCTAACCCTAATCCTGACCCTAGCCCTAACCCTAATTCTATGTGTTATATAGTTTTACTCCCCCCCCTCCCCCTCCTCCTCCTCCTCCTCCTCCTCCTCTTTCCCTCATTTCCCTCCTCCTCCTCCTCATTTTCCCCTCATTGTCCCTCATTTTCCTCATTTCCCTCCTCCTCATTTTCCTCATTTCCCTCCTCATTTTCTCTTGTATTTTTCGTCTTTTGAGCTTGTTTTGTTCATGTATGGCTCAACTCTAATTGGTTCTTTTCGTTTATTTTTGTTTGGTTCGCCTTTATGGGCTCTTTGTTTGTCTTTGTTATTGTATTGATAGCTGTTTCCTTTTAGTTTTCAATAAAAACTCAAAATCAGGTACAACTTTTATTAACATTCTACGTTTTATTTACATTCTATTTTACAAATTTAATAACCATAGGGTCTGGTGGTTAAATCGTTCATGATCACTCTTTTGTCAAATACAATTCTATAATCTTTCTTTTGTGAAACGGTTAACAGTTTTTGATTGCTTCTTTGGATCTTGTAATCGTCTCTCACTGTCCTGATATCGTTTCTGTTAACGGTTACCATTTCCTTGATGGTGTCGTAGTTGATGTCTAAAGCGTTCTTGAAGTTGAGTGTTATTCCACGAACTTTGCACAAAGTTATGTTTCCTCCTTTCTCGGGAATGGCTAGTTTGTATGCATAGTTCTTTGGTCCTCCCGTAACAAACTCCGTAATAGTATTTCCTGGTACTTCATCTGTTAAATCCCCTAAGTAGTCTCCCAGCTTAGGCCTCCATTCTCCTGGTTTCGATGTAAATACGATGGAGTCCGTGTCGCAGTACAGTGTTCTTGGTCCCAAATTCTCCAGACAAGAATACAGTTTGAGTCTGGCCTGGGCGGTAGTATAGGCTGCTATGACGACATTCGTTTTCTTTGAGGTTTCGATGAATTCTTCTTTATATTTCCATCGTAATTCCACCATTTCATCGTTAACAAACTGGATCACGGTGACTTCAATTTTATCGTTGGTTAACATGTCGAAGTATTTCTTTTGTTCTGTAATGTAGGTGGTCTGTTGCATGTTGTTTCTTTGTCCAAACTTGCCCCAAAAGCTGTTCAACATTAGTTTGGCTAAAGACCTGATGCCGGGGTTCTTTTCTATTTTGTTATAGTCTAACTGTATCCCTTCCTTTTCCTCGTAGTTCTTGATGTATTGCTGTTTATCCTCCTCAGATTGGCACCACTCTGGCCAGCTACTAGCTTCTTGTTTCATTTTCAAGAATGTATTGATGTAGTCAGTGAAGAGTCCTCCAGACTTTCTTCCGGGATCGTACTGTTCTACCTCTTCGAAATGCCATACTTCGTAGATGTTTAAGATGGAATATCCCTTTTCCAAGGCTTTCTTCAGTTCATCTGTCACCCAAGTTCCCGTTATAGCTCTATCTTTTTCAGTATGGTTACAAGGTTCTTGCTGGTAGGTTTCCGTACAGGTACGACACAGTGGGAACATCAGTTTGTTATTGATCTTGCTGGGTAAAACAGGAATGTATAGGTTTCTGGGTGGTAGAACTTTACATTTCACCAATCCTTCGTACTCGTTGATGTCACCAAAGTTTTCCGTAATGATGATGGGATGTCCTTTGGGTACTTTTCCAGTCTTGTTTACAAATGGATAGAGTGATGTCACGTCATAGTAGTTGATACTATTTTCTTCCGCCTCTTTGTACAAGGTAAAGGCTTCTGTTCGTCCACCATAAAAGGCTTCTCGTGGTTCTAAGGGTGGGATCATCTCTAAGGAGTTGACAAAGTCGCTCATGGTTGTAACATTTTTCAACTCCCTCTCAAAGTCACATTCCCATTTCTCTACGTAGGTGTACCCTTCTTGTTGCAGATAGGTCTCCTTTTCTAGGGTCCGTTGATGTAGATCGCACATGGACATGTTATTGACCGCATTGATGGTCTCTTTTGAGTAACATCTTGGGCATCCATGCCAGTAGCAGCCGTGAAATTCATACACGGTGTCATCGTGGTATCCGTCTACTCTGTAGGGACCGATCTGTTTTTCTCCTTCGTTCTCTGCATGTTGAATCTGTATGTCTTTTATTGCGGATACGTATTTTAACCATTTCATGGCTTTAATAGAGTGCTTGTGTTCTGGTCGATAGCCTTGCGCCGGGATGAGGCCAATAGTATTCCACCGTAGAAACTTGGATCGAAAGACCAGGTTGCAGGCAGAGGCAATGGAGATACTGTTTTGGAAGGGGTCGATTGGAGTACCCTCTAAAGTGTCCATGAACAGTTGTCTAAAGGTTAAACAGGCTTTTCTCAGTATGTCTACGTCAGTGATGCAGTACTTCAAGAGTTCCTTTTGGACGTCAAATGGGTCGTTCCTGTGGTCTTCGTACCAATGCATGAATGTTTCCCGTTCTTCCGCTTTCATTCCATCGGGATTGTAGTAATTGATGTCTGGAAGAGTTTCTAATCTAACGTTCTGGTTTTCCTTTGTGTTAAACAGATGTTTCAGTTCCTCGATGCCGCAGGGTCCATTTGGTACAATGGCTTTCTCGTGGAGTTGAAGGGCCAAGTATTCCTGTATGCGTCTTCCTTGACGAATTGAATTCCATTGAGGATGGTTATCGATCCTGGCTTTTGCTGTAGCAATAGCCCTAGCGCAGCATAATTCGTCTCGGTTTCGGATCCTGATGAAACTTTGTTTGTCTTTAAGCATTCTGTCGAGATCAACGAAGTTGCATCTTTTGCGCCCGGATCCTTCGGGAATGGATACGTGGAGGACATCTAATGCTAAACTTCCGTCCAATACAAACTCCTCATGAGATTGTAATACTCTCTCTATTTCCTTTAATAGTAGTTCCGTAGTCAAGTCCTTGAGTTGTAATATAGGAAGGGCAATCGGGAAGTCGAGGGAGTTGGTTTCAATTGTCAGTTTAACGAGGTCCTGTTCTTTCATATCTTCGCCAATAGTTTGCAGGATGGCATCGAATAATCGATGTAGTGTTCTTATGATGGAAGGCAGGTCCGTGACTTCAAATTCCTTAAAGGTGACTGTATAATGATTTCTCGAAGTTCCAAACTTGAGTATTCTTTTCTTCTCCTGCCGTTTGATGGTGTAATAGGATTTCGGATCATCCATGTGGAACGGTTGCCCTGCTCCTCTTTGTCCATGTCTTTGCTGATGTAGCTCTAAATGGCGTTGGGTGGCAAAGGCCTGGTTGCATTGGATACATTCGTAACCCATTTGGTGGCGGGTCATGTGAGCTTGTAGATTCTCCCGCCTTGTAAAAGTCTTGGTGCATCTCGTACACGAGTAAGTCTCTCGGTGGTTGGTCCATCGTCTATGACGATGTAGCTGACTCATCTTCTCAAAATTGGCTTCACATTGGTTGCAGGTAAATTGCTTAGCCATCTAAAATAAAAATAACACAGGTAAGTATATGGTGTCTATTGTTTCCTCTTTTTTTTATTGTTTACGTTTAAAATAATATATCGTCTATTGATTCCTTCTCTTTTACTTGTATGCCTTTCAAATTATATATTGTCTATTGTTTCCTCCTCTTTTAGTAGTATGCCTTTCAAAGTTAAGTTGGATATGTATGAGTCATACCTTTTCTCTTCGTTAAAACACGTCTGAACTCTTTGGTGTCTAATCGTAAAATGATTTCATGACTGACTGATGGGTATTTATAGTCGCGACTAGGGGAAAGCCCCTCTGCGTCGACTTATACCAATCGGTATAGACTCGCTATGTGCCATGGGTCGTCCAGCCCATGACACACCACCGCCAGTGTTAGCTGCTCCAGAGTGTCCTTTGTTGTCGCTGGAGCAGGGCCCGTCTTCCACCACGGGGAGGTACTGGTCGGAATTCTGGAAGACAATGATTTCATTTCAAATGGTTTACCTGTATAATGGATTGTACCACGTGATCATGTCACGTGACTTCTGGATCAAACCGGTTAGAACTGGTTTGGACTTGATTTTACGTTTTGTAAGTTTTAGTTCATCGAATTGTTTTGTTCTTCAAATTTTTTATGTTTGTTGGTTTTTCATCAACATATTTTCTTAACGGAAAGATTTTGTAAGTTTGTTTTCGTAGTTTGATGTTTTTTCATCAACATATTTTCTTAACGGTAAGATTTTGTAAGTTTGTTTTCGTAGTTTGTTGTTTTTTCATCAACAGATTTTCTTTTGTGGTAAGATTTTGTGAGTTTCTTTTTAAAGTGGAAGGTTTTTGGTCAATGCATTTTGATTTTGTTTGAATTTGATGTACCGATTTTCGTTTTTAAATCAAATGTTTAGATCTCTGTCTTGTATATTTGTGTCGAAAACGCTTCAATAGGTATTTTTAAAGGGGGAAAATTGGCTTAAAATGGGTGTTTTGGGGTGAAAATGAGTAAAATGGGGCTAAAATGGGTGTTTTGGGGGTAAAATGAGTAAAATAGGGGGGTAATGGGGGATATTGGGGCTGCTGCTGCTGCTGCTGCTGCGGCGGAGGGTAAATGGCTGCTATTGCTGCTCCAGTAGAGGTAGTTTAGGAGGGAGAGGGATTTTGCTGATCCATGGGAAGAATAAAAACGCGTATACTAGTTCGGATGGTTTATTAAGTTAAAACATTCTTCTTCAGGTAGTCTTTAAACGATCTCTTCTTCTTAAATGGGTTGGTTGGTTTCTTTTGGATGTTCCTTGTTTGTCTTGGGCTTTCTTCCTCTTGAGGTCTTTGTAGGCTTGTGGTTCATGGGTTTCTTGGTCTTTACACTGTTGAGGTTCTTTACTTCCTTGGACTTTGCTAGTCTTCTTCTTGAGTTCTTTGTAGGCTTTACTGATTTTCCATTATGGTTCATGGGCTTCTTGGCCTTTACAACGTTAAGGTTCTTTACATCCTTGGTCTTCTCAGACTTAATCGATCGCCGTGTCTTCTTTAACTTTGCCATCTGTTCTCTCTTTGAGCCTTGTAGCTTTGTCAAGTGTCTTATTTCCTTGTATATTGCTTTTCCTAAACTTTCAAGTCTATGTTCCGCACTCTTTGGACGTCTTGAATGTTCTCCCGGTGGTACAACGTGTCCAGTCTTAGTTTGTGTTGCCCTTTACTCTTTCGAGTCTACATGCTTCACCTTCTCGTGGCGTGTAACATCACCCGGCCATGAAAACCGTCTATTGCATTCGGAGCACTGATAAGCCATGTTTCCTCTTCTGTGTCTAACGTAAAACTAACTCAATCTCTATCTGTTGCTCTTTATATCCCTCTTTCCCTTATCCCTAACCATAATCTCTAATCCTAACTCTCCCCTTTTTTCCTTTCACTCACCTATTTCACTTTCTTAACCTTATATTCGTTATGTAAAGGTCTTTTAGCTCTTTAACGATATGTAACACATCTACCCTCACTTAAAATGTGGAATTGGTCACTTTGTGGTCAGGTCCTGACTGACCACTGACCAATACCATTCTTATAACCCGAGAATATGTGTCTAGACTTCTTTGGCTATCTAACGATATACAACAACTCTATATTTAATTTAATGATTGGTCACTTTGTGGTCAAGCCCCTAATGACCACTGACCAACACAATGGACATCATCGGAAAGCTATTGTCCTCAGGAAGACAATGCAACAAATCAGAAGGAAATCGATCAAGGAATAACAAAGTTACGGACCATTAAAATCTAGTAGTATTTTCATCAGGATCCGAAACCGAGACGAATTATGCTGCGCTAGGGCCATTGCTACAGCAAAAGCCAGGATCGATAACCATCCTCAATGGAATTCAATTCGTCAAGGAAGACGCATACAGAAATACTTGGCCCTTCAACTCCACGAGAAAGCCATTGTACCAAATGGACCCTGCGGCATCGAGGAACTGAAACAATTCCAAGCTATTCTTCCGGAATACCAAATAACCGTTTTCTCCAAAGACTACTTCAACGGGATTATCTATGAGGGACCAGATGCAGAGAAGAAGATCTACCTTTACCACCACGACGACCATTACGATGTCATCACTACTGTAACAGGATTCTTGACCAGGGTCTATTACTGCAACAAGTGTAAAAAAGGGTATAACAACAAAGAAGAGCATGCATGTAACAACCCATGCATCCTTTGTAAGAAGATACACGAACCCTGTGAAGACGACTGGATCAACTGTAGCCAATGTGGTCGGAACTTTAAGGGAAAAGAGTGCTTCCAACTCCATTTGGAACAGACAAAGAAGGGCAACTCAACATGTAAATGGTACTACAAGTGTAAAGACTGTGGCCACGCTGTCAACATGGAGAAAAGGGAAACAGACCATGAGTGTGGCGAGATGTATTGTCCATCCTGTAAACAGTACTGCGATCCAAGCCACCAGTGTTACATGATGCCTATAGTAATCAAAGAACCTCCCAAAGAGCAAACTAACATCTTCTTTGATTTTGAATGCACACAAGACGACCTCGTAGAGTGCGATACGGGATACCAACCGGATTCTAATGGAACTTGTTTACATTGCAAAGCCAGTACCTGCGGAGCCATGGAACACCGACCTAACTTATGCGTGGTCCATAAGGTGTGCACCGTATGCATGGAGGAGGAAGTAACTGAAGAGAGTACCTGCGAGATCTGTGGACAGAATCAACTCATTTTTAGGGGACACAACGCCAACAACGACTTTTGCAACTGGTTATTTTCAGGAAACAACAACAACTCCACCGTTATTTGCCACAACTTTAAAGGATATGACTCTATCCCCGTTCTACAATACATGTTTCATCATGGAATTCAACCCAAGATAATCCCCATCGGCGTCAAGAACATGTCTGTAACGATTCCAAACTGCAGCATACGGATGATAGATTCCCTCAACTTCCTTCCCACGGCCTTAGCCAAACTCCCAAAAATGTTTGGATTCGAAGAACTCCACAAAGGATACTTCCCACATCTGTTTAACACAAAGGAAAACCAGAACGTTAGATTAGAAACTCTTCCAGACATCAATTACTACAATCCCGATGGAATGAAAGCGGAAGAACGGGAAACATTCATGCATTGGTACGAAGACCACAGGAACGACCCATTTGACGTCCAAAAGGAACTCTTGAAGTACTGCATCACTGACGTAGACATACTGAGAAAAGCCTGTTTAACCTTTAGACAACTGTTCATGGACACTTTAGAGGGTACTCCAATCGACCCCTTCCAAAACAGTATCACCATTGCCTCTGCCTGCAACCTGGTCTTTCGATCCAAGTTTCTACGGTGGAATACTATTGGCCTCATCCCGGCGCAAGGCTATCGACCAGAACACAAGCACTCTATTAAAGCCATGAAATGGTTAAAATACGTATCCGCAATAAAAGACATACAGATTCAACATGCAGAGAACGAAGGAGAAAAACAGATCGGTCCCTACAGAGTAGACGGATACCACGATGGAACCGTGTATGAATTTCACGGCTGCTACTGGCATGGATGCCCAAGATGTTACTCAAAAGAGACCATCAATGCGGTCAATAACATGTCCATGTGCGATCTACATCAACGGACCCTAGAAAAGGAGACCTATCTGCAACAAGAAGGGTACACCTACGTAGAGAAATGGGAATGTGACTTTGAGAGGGAGTTGAAAAATGTTACAACCATGAGCGACTTTGTCAACTCCTTAGAGATGATCCCACCCTTAGAACCACGAGAAGCCTTTTATGGTGGACGAACAGAAGCCTTTACCTTGTACAAAGAGGCGGAAGAAAATAGTATCAACTACTATGACGTGACATCACTCTATCCATTTGTAAACAAGACTGGAAAAGTACCCAAAGGACATCCTATCATCATTACGGAAAACTTTGGTGACATCAACGAGTACGAAGGATTGGTGAAATGTAAAGTTCTACCACCCAGAAACCTATACATTCCTGTTTTACCCAGCAAGATCAATAACAAACTGATGTTCCCACTGTGTCGTACCTGTACGGAAACCTACCAGCAAGAACCTTGTAACCATACTGAAAAAGATAGAGCTATAACGGGAACTTGGGTGACAGATGAACTGAAGAAAGCCTTGGAAAAGGGATATTCCATCTTAAACATCTACGAAGTATGGCATTTCGAGGAGGTAGAACAGTACGATCCCGGAAGGAAGTCTGGAGGACTCTTCACTGACTACATCAATACATTCTTGAAAATGAAACAAGAAGCTAGTGGCTGGCCAGAGTGGTGCCAATCTGAGGAGGATAAACAGCAATACATCAAGAACTACGAGGAAAAGGAAGGGATACAGTTAGACTATAACAAAATAGAAAAGAACCCCGGCATCAGGTCTTTAGCCAAACTAATGTTGAACAGCTTTTGGGGCAAGTTTGGACAAAGAAACAACATGCAACAGACCACCTACATTACAGAACAAAAGAAATACTTCGACATGTTAACCAACGATAAAATTGAAGTCACCGGGATCCAGTTTGTAAACGATGAAATGGTGGAATTACGATGGAAATATAAAGAAGAATTCATCGAAACCTCAAAGAAAACGAATGTCGTCATAGCAGCCTATACTACCGCCCAGGCCAGACTCAAACTGTATTCTTATCTGGAGAATTTGGGACCAAGAACACTGTACTGCGACACGGACTCCATCGTATTTACATCGAAACCAGGAGAATGGAGGCCTAAGCTGGGAGACTACTTAGGGGATTTAACAGATGCAGTACCAGGAAATACTATTACGGAGTTTGTTACGGGAGGACCAAAGAACTATGCATACAAACTAGCCATTCCCGAGAAAGGAGGAAACAGAACTATGTGCAAAGTTCGTGGAATAACACTCAACTTCAAGAACGCTTTAGACATCAACTACGACACCATCAAGGAGATGGTAACCGTTAACAGAAACGATATCAGGACAGTGAGAGACGATTACAAGATCCAAAGAAGCAATCAAAAACTGTTAACCGTTTCACAAAAGAAAGATTATAGAATTGTATTTGACAAAAGAGTGATCATGAACGATTTAACCACCAGACCCTATGGATATTAAATTTGTAAAATAGAATGTAAATAAAACGTAGAATGTTAATAAAAGTTGTACCTGATTTTGAGTTTTTATTGAAAACTTAAAGGAAACAGCTATCAATACAATAACAAAGACAAACAAAGAGCCCATAAAGGCGAACCAAACAAAAATAAACGAAAAGAACCAATTAGAGTTGAGCCATACATGAACAAAACAAGCTCAAAAGACGAAAAATACAAGAGAAAATGAGGAGGGAAATGAGGAAAATGAGGAGGAGGGAAATGAGGAAAATGAGGGACAATGAGGGGAAAATGAGAAGGAGGAGGAGGGAAATGAGGGAAAGAGGAGGAGGAGGAGGAGGAGGAGGGGGAGGGGGGAGTAAAACTATATAACACATAGAAATGACAGGACGACACTAACAAAACAAATGGTTAGGATTAGGGTTAGGATTAGGATTAGGGCTAGGGTTACGATTAGGGTTAGGGTTAGGGCTAGGGTTAAAGCTAAGAGATGATAATACATAATAGAAATTGGTGACGAACTAAAAAGGGGCGAAAGAAAGGGACAAGTCGCCGTTCCGCATGACTGCACACGACTTTACTGCTAGAGATTTTGAGTGGGTATTTCAGTACCAAAAAATAACAACGATTTAACATGGAGCCTATGGGAATGAACTCGGGGTCATCGGGGTCAAAGTGGTCTAGAGAGACACAGTATACTACTAAAGCTCTACAAAAGTCTCCATTGAGTCGAAGTTGTCAGATGACCCCTAATAGGGGTTATGGCCCTTTAAGGTCAGAAATAGCGTTTTATTCATGTAGAAATGAAAACTATTACAGATAGAGAAAAGCTGTTGTTTGCTTAAATGTTCAGCTCATCAAGCTCTATAAAAGTTTCCATTCGGTCAAAGTTGTCAGATGCCCCTTATAAGGGTTATAGCCCTTAACAGATCAACAATATAGCGGTTTTCCCCCTATAGAATGAAAACTAATGCAGATAGAGAAAAGCTGTTGCTTGCTTAACTGTTCAGCTCATTGAGCTTTACTAAAGTCCCCATTTGGTCGAGGTTGCCGGATGACCCCTTATAGGGATTACGTACGGCCCTTTAAAGATGAAAATAGCGTTTTGTCATGTATTTGGCCTATTGAATGAAAACTATAGCAGATAGAGAAATTAAAGCTGTTGCTTGCTTAAACCTTTAGATCCTGGAGCTTTACAAAAGTCTCCATTGGGTCGAGGTTGTCAGATGATCCCTTATAGGGGTTAAGACCCTTTAAAGTTGTTGAATAGCATTTGTTTCATGTTTTTTGGCCTATAGAATGAAAACTGTTTCAGATAGAGAAAAGCTGTTGCTTGCTTAAATCCTCAGTTTATTCAGTTCTTTTAAGGCGTTACGTCACGGTAGAATTATATTTTCATTATTAGCATTATTTTTATTCATTATTATCATTATTTTATATGGCAGACATACTACTTCCTATCCTCTGCTGCCAAAATATTTTTTTTAGAACATTTTTTAGGAAAAAAGCCAAGGCCTTCTTTTCAAGAACTAGTTAAATGGTCGGTTCCTATGATCAAAGTTCTTGGTTGTCGATTTTTATACAGAATAGGGATATAGACATCGAGTGGATGAGTGAGGTGGTGTTTTACGCCCTCGCAACACTTTATAGGTGAACATGAAAGGAAGATATAATGAACATGAAATGATGATGATATGGAATATGGGGTGGGGTGGGACACAAAGGCAACAGCAAATTTTAAGAACCACAGGAAAAGGGGGAGAGATGGGTAGGAACAGAAAACTTACCCTATGTGGTGCACTACTTGAAGCATGGCACTCTCCACACAAATTTGCCTACTTTGGTTAGAGGTCAGGGTTTCCGTATTATAGACCTGACAACCCCCGCGGACGAGGGCCACCCTATTCTTCCATCTAGGGTACACATCTGGGTCGCTCTGTGGTCTGAGCACTGACCCGATTTCAGAATTCCAAGACCCTTAGTCGCCTCTTACGACAAGCTAAGCTCTGCTGCGGGACTATTCGCCTCCCAGGTCATGCATGGGGCGGGATAGAAATCGAAAGCATCGAAAGCATATTTTAATGCGTCAGCTTAATTGTCATGCTTATTGAACGTCTAAATATTATTTCATGATAAAAAAGCAGTAACAACAAAATTACCGAACTGGGATGATCAATCTCATACATCTAAGAAGAAAAGGCAAAACAAGGCAAAGACATACCAGAGAAATTGAAGATCGCAATGGTCCTGACTTGGTACAGGCATTTCTAAAGAAATGGTGGGTTGAAATAGGTTTTATGCCGACCAACCCCCTTTTCCATTCCGGTAACAAAAAACACAACACATTGGGATACAGGGGTGAACATCTTAGTACAAAAACTAGTGCTCATGACAATTTTAATGTTATTTTAATAAAATATCTAGTCGACACACTATATATGACTTTATATGTAAAACAAGTAAATCTGTGAGCTTAAGCTCACTAGTGATAACCCCACTCCCAAAGATATACCATGAATAAAAACCTAAGAAGTCCGCAATCAGAAAGATACATCATATGGTACTATAGGAAAAAGCTTGCCTACATGTAAAATTTCAGATCTCCGAGTCATGTATTTGCTTAGAAAACTGTGACGGAAATGTTGAATGTATGTAAACTATGTGTAAAATCCTAAGTATTCGGTAAACAAGAAGTAGATGACCCAGGAGCATAAAATAGGTATAAACTATATGGTACTATAGGACAAAGCTTAAAGCTATATTCAAAATACCAGACCTCTATGTCATGTAGTTGCTAAGGAAACGGTGACGGGAATTTTGCATTCATGTACACTATGTATACATGCCATAGTCTTCAATAATCAGGAAATAGATTACCTAGGAGCATTTAATCGGTATACAACATACAGTACTATAGAATAAAGCTACGTGTATATGTAAAATATTGGATCTCTGGGTTATGTTATTGCGTATATATAACTAGAAAAACTGTGACGGAAATTATGGTAAAGACGTACGGACGAACAAACGATCGAATAGACGGATGAACGAACGGACAAGGGTAAAACAGTATACCCCCTCTAGACCTTCTTTAAAGAGAGGGTATAATAATGCATGCTCACGTGAGAAAGGAAAGGTATGAAACACACCGACACAAATTTATGTATATAGGGAGACAATTCAAAAACTCTATGGCAAACCAACATCCGCGCTAGAAAACTTCTTTAAATTTTAGTGTCGCACAGGTTCCGGATGACGATTCTAGACAGAAGCGCTAAAGTCCATTTGAGAGCGGTTAGAAACCTGACATTGGTCAGGCCGTATTGCCCAAAAAGCGACTTTGATATGTGGCGCAAGTGGTTGAATGGGGATACCGTTCGTGTTTACCGGTTTTGTTGTTTTGACACTCGAATGTCCCATTTTTGCCTCTTTGCTTCTTTGATGTATCTTGCACCGTTACAATACAGCAGCGGCTAAAATGCTCAAAAATACCAAAGTAAACTTTACTTGTAGTAGGCCAACCAACTTTAATAAAGTTTTAATATGGTGTTACTTTTCACTAAAAAGCTATGTCTCGCATTTTGGGTTAGTGTTTTTTGTTTGTTTGGGTTTTTGTTGCTGAAAAAATGCAAAATTTTAAGAGGCTAAATGAATGTTCTGTAGAATTAATGTTTATTTTAAATTGGTTTTTGATCATTATTTTTTCATTGTGTTAATCATTAATTCTACTACACAAATGTAACGACATTTTTGATTTACAAGAGGTTTCTTTAATTGTGGTCTTATTTTCAAAGTACAAATTATTTCAAAATATTTCAAACTATAAGTTAGAGTGTATTGTCTAACCTTTGACCGAAATTATAGCCCTTAGACTTACAGTGTACATGTAAAAAATGTCATAAAAAAGCTGTTTTCGGACTTTTTTCCACATGCTTGCACATATTGAATTGGTATTTTGGAATGAAAGTTTATTGTGATAAGTCATAGGCCCCGTCAGTTAATTCTAATCGAAGTTATGGCTCTTGGACTTCGAACATTAAAAGAAAATACAAGACCTAGTTACATACATGTACAATGTATATACAAATGTGCAAATCCCGATGTTTTTTTGTTTTTTGTTTTTTTTTGTTTTGTTTTGTTTTGTTTTGTTTTTTTGTTTTATTTGGGGGGGGGGGGAGTGGTGGTGGTGTATGTGTGTGTTTTTTTTTTTTATTGTTGACTAGGGCTGATACAATGACCATGAAATGATGAATATATAAGCAATGGTATATTGACACATAAGGCCATAGAAACCATCCATTTTTGATTGCCACTTTTAACCGGTTTAGATTGGACAATTAGCCAACTGTAGAGAAGCAAAAGCTACACATTTTATCGAAACTTTTAACATGCGAGGAACATGACCTTTTGTCCATAAAAGTGCACCTCTCATATGGTTGCCTGACGAACCCAAGATGCTTGTTTACAGGATTTCTCCATTTAATCCCTCGGGTGCATTTTACAGTCACTATGTGTACAAAGGTGCACAAGGCGATCTGTCTAGAGACCCGGAATAATAGTCGCTCATAAAAACTTATCACTAAAGCGGTCCTAATATTTGGATTACTGAAACCCTCTCGAGGCCGTTACATTTTTATACCATACCAGACCGAGTATTAAATAGAAAATAAAGAGATGTGGAATAAGTGTACGCGACACAGCCCACAATTAAATGCCATTTTATATTAAACAAGAGTTAACACTAAAGTATGTCTCGCCTGCCGGCACCATCAGAAACAATTATTCTTTCTTACTTCCACTATATTTTGGATTTACATGGATTTTCAGTTTCTGAGATCATAAGATGTTTATAGAACTTAAATATTGCACATATATGCAATAAAAATAATCAAAGTCACTCAGCCGGAAAACCAAGGTCAAGGTCAAAAGATTG
The DNA here is from genome assembly GCA_963971305.1 of Arcuatula senhousia. Classification (NCBI taxonomy): domain Eukaryota; kingdom Metazoa; phylum Mollusca; class Bivalvia; order Mytilida; family Mytilidae; genus Arcuatula; species Arcuatula senhousia. Next base: position 16,530,019 of record OZ020313.1, read on the forward strand.
GGATGCAACTGTGCTAAGCTACTACTGGGGCATATGCATACCAAGTTTCATCAACCTAGGACTTATAGTTCTTGAGATATGGAGGTGCTCGCAAAACTTTTCCATTGCTATTATATGTATTGAAAATTGTCAAAGTCACTCAACCAGAAAATAAAGGTCAAGGTCAAAAGATGGGGATGCAACTGTGCTAAGCTACTACTGGGGCATATGCATACCAAGTTTTATTAACCTAGGACCTATAGTTCTTGAGATATGGAGGTGCTCGGAAAACTTTTCAATTGCTATTATATGTATTGAAAATTGTCAAAGTCGCTCAACCTGAAAATCAAGGTCTAGGTCATAAGATGGGGATGCAAATGTGCTAAGCTACTACTGGGGCATATGCATACCAAGTTTCATCAACCTAGGACTTATAGTTCTTGAGATATGGAGGTGCTCATAAAACTTTTCCAAAAAGTTAACGCCGCCGTCGGTAAAGTAACACCTATGTCCCGCTCTGCTTCGCAGGCGAGACAAAAACTATAATATGTACAAACATTACATACTAGGTAGTCTTTTAATCTCAAGTTAGCAGCACAAATTCGGCTACATGTACATGTCAATCAGGGAGATGAACATAAAAAGGGCTATAAAGTAAACATGAAGTGTTTAAGTTTTCATATGAAATGATGACGAAGTGGAGGATATAAGGACACACGGACTTTCGGGGCGGTTTTTCGCTGCCGTTTGAAAATAAGAAGGACAGGATCTATCAATAAGGCCGCTAGCATGCGTATATGGTGATCCTAAGGGTCAATTTTACCAAGGCCTACCTGAGCCTCGGTCTTCTTTCATTTGCGAGAAACGTGAATGTATTCCCACTTCGGACCGATGTACATATACCACTATGATTTTGTCTGATAACTCCGGCATTCAATCAGTAGTCGTTTTGTTTGCAATCGGCCTTACTCGATATCAGTTTTCTGGCCGCTCTTTATTGTAGACTTTTACCGGCAATCATACCCCTGCCCGAAACCTGGATAGTTAAAATGCGTTTCAATCAACTCTTGAAGATATGATAGACAGAGAATGAATGATTTTTTCTAACCAAGATTTTTCTATTGATATTTCATAAAGGACAACGTTACCTTATTTTTACTACCTATTATAAATAAAAATGCAGCGATACTGAAATTAGGTCGTTTGTTTCCGTCGTTTCTATATTTACAAAAGCTCTTTGCAATGTACATACTTTCACTTTTCACTCGGGGGCTATATTCGGATTCTCAATCGTCGGATTTCCATCAGTAGATTATGCGTTCCGCTTCGGATTATATTTTAGTCAGTGTAGCATATCTTGCGTAGCATTAGCGTAATGGATATTTGATTTTGGATTGCGAAAATTTACTTAATTGAATAAAGTTTAAAGGACAACAAGTAATAAATGTAACAGTGAAACTGTTACTAAGTCTCCCAAACGAAGTTTCCCAATTGACGCCCACGACTCTCCAATCTCAGACTCCCCTATGGTTACGAATGCTTTCTCTTAAAATAAGTAGTAATAAAATATATGGTTATAGGGCGGGGATCTCAATGGCTTTAAAGATATTAAGGATTTTGTAATTTGAGGGGGGCGGGGCATGACCCCATGGGACCCCCCTATGGTACCAAATGATTCCTCTAATCATAAGGAGTAATAATATATATGGTTATAGGGTGGGGATGTCAATGATTTTCAAGATATTAAGGATTTTGTAATTTCAGGGGGCGGGGCATGACCCCCTGGGACCCCCCTATGTTACCAAATAAATCGTCTTATCATAAGGAATTATAATAAATATGGTTATAGGGTGGGGATCTTAATAATTTTCAAGATATTAAGGATTTTGTAATTTGAGGAGGCGGGGCATGACCCCATGGGACCCCCCTATGGTACCAAATGATTCGTCTAATCATAAGGAGTACTAATATATATGGTTATAGGGTGGGGATCTCCATGATTTTGAAGATATTAAGGATTTTGTAATTTGAGGGGGCGGGGCATGACCCCCTTGGACCCCCCTATGGTACCAAATGTTTCGTCTTATCATAAGGAATAATAATATATATGGTTATAGGGTGGGGATCTCAATAATTTTAAAGATATTAAGGATTTTGTAATTTGAGGGGGCGGGGCATGACCCCCTGGGACCCCCCTATGGTACCAAATGATTCGTCTTAACATAAGGATTAATAATATATATGGTTATAAAGTAGTTATTTGAACTATTTTCGACAGATTAAAAAAATATCATTTTTTGGGGTATTTGGGGGGAGGCGTGGCACAGCCCCTGGGGGTCCCCATACTTGAATTTCAGGGAGCAGCCACATCTTATATGGTTCTACCACTGTGCCAAATTTGAAATAAATCGGTCAAGTATAAAGTACAAAAAGGCCCCGGACAAAGTTGGCGGCGCGAGAAAGAAGAAGAAGAATAATAACTAGAATTGCCATTGCCAGCAATAGCAGATGTCGACCATTGCCTTATCTTTTACGACATATTTGACACTGTGGGCAGCCATTTTAATGATTTTTTTAATATTTGACTCCATATTCCCACTCGCCATCCTTCAAATACCTAAAATATCAAGTTTCGTTAAAATCTGAGAATTTTCAATAATTGCGGAAGTGGCGGCCATTTTGATTTTTTTGGAATTTTTGAACTCGCCATCAATTGAAACTCCTAAATATAAAGTTTTGGTAAAATCGGAGAATGTTCACTTTTTACGGAAAATGGCGGCCATTTTGAATTTTTCGACATTTCTGACCTCGCATATCAACTCGCCATCCTTCATATTCCTTAAATAAAGAGTTTCGTTAAAATCGGAGAATGTTCAATTTTTACAGGAAATGGCGGCCATTTTGAATTTTTTTGAAATTTTTGAATCGGTCATCCTTCAAAATTCTTAAAAATAAAATTTTGAAAAAAAAAAAAAATTTGGAAGTGGCGGCCATTTTGAATTTTTTGAACTTTTTGAACTCGCCATCCTTTGAAACACCTTAATATAAATTTTCTTGGAAATCGGAAAATTTTTCATTTTTACAGGAAGTGGCGGCCATTTTGAATTTTTCGACATTTCTTACTCCGCATATGAACTCGCCATCCTTCATATACCTTAAATATAAAGTTTCGTTAAAATCAGAGAATGTTCATTTTTACGGGAAATGGCGGCCATTTTGAATTTTTCGACATTTTGTTCGTCACGCCTCAACACGCCATCCTATAATATGGCTTTAAATAATTTTTTGTTCAAATCAGAAAACGCGACTTTTTTTACGTAAAATGGCGGCCATCTTGAAAATGGCAGCCATCTTGGTTCCGAAAAGTTCTACTGCAACAGATATCAGGATCACGTATCATCATACCAAGTTTGGATCCGCAATATAAAACGGTTCTTTAGTTATGACGCGGACAAAAATTGGCGACAATAATAAGAATAAGAATAATAATGAAAAAAAATAAACGCGACAATAACAATATGTCTACCGAATAACTGCGTTTCGGTCGACATAATAATAATAATGAAAAAAAATAAACGCGACAATAACAATATGTCTACCGAATAACTGCGTTTCGGTCGACATAATAAGAATAATAAGAATAATAACAAGTATTTACTGTGATTGCAAGCAAGTCACAAAGTCCCCCAAACGACCCGTATTTGCCACTATTCTCTTCAGCATGTCAAAAAAAACCCTAAATATAAATTTTCATGTAAATCCGAGCACTTTGAAAATTTCGACCCGATTATCTCCCTTGAGAAATCACTTTTTTATTTATATCTCGAAAACCGTAAATATCGCTTCAAATTTTTTTTTCATATTATTAAAGAGAATGTTTTGCTCTATCAACCTACAAAATTTCAGAACCCTGCGCACCTAGGTTACCGAGATATTGCAATGTCCAATATTTAGTCCATTTTCCTGTTTCCATGGAAACGGCGGCCATTTTGAAAATTCCGATTGTCAACTAAGCTTCCTTTCTTTACAATCTATTATCCTGCCAAGTTTCATATTGATATGTTGAGTCGTTTTTGCTAGGATCTCCGGACAAGTTCACGACTAAGCGGAAGAATCGGAAGAAGAAGAATAATAATAATAAGAAACGGTGCAAAAACAATAAGTCCCCAAACTTTGTTTGGGGGACTTAATAATGAAAAAAAATAAACGCGACAATAACAATATGTCTACCTAATAACTGCGTTTCGGTCGACATAACTAGAATTGCCATTGCCAGCAATAGCAGATGTCGACCGTTGCCTTATCTTTTACGACATATTTGACACTGTTGGCAGCCATTTTAATGATTTTTTTAATATTTGACTCCATATTCCCACCCGCCATCCTTCAAACACCTAAAATATCAAGTTGCGTTAAAATCTAAAAATTTTTAATAATTACGGAAGTGGCGGCCATTTTGAATTTTTTGGAATTTTTTAACTCGCCATCATTTGAAACTCCTAAATATAAAGTTTTGTTAAAATCTGAGAATGTTCACTTTTTATGGAAAATGGCCGCCATTTTGAATTTTTCGACATTTCTGACCTCGCGTATCAACTCGCCATCCTTCATATTCCTTAAATATAAAGTTTCGTTAAAGTCGGAGAATGTTCAATTTTTACGGGAAACGGCGGCCATTTTGAAATTTTTGAATCGGTCATCCTTCAAAACTCTTATAAATAAAATTTCGGTAAAATTTTGAAAAAAAAAAATTTAAGTGGCGGCCATTTTGAATTTTTTTAACTTTTTTAACTCGCCATCCTTTGAAACACCTAAATATAAAGTTTCGTTAAAATCGGAGAATGTTCAATTTTTACGGGAAATGGCGGCCATTTTGAATTTTTCGACATTTTTTTCGTCACGCCTCAACTCGCCATCCTATAATATTGCGTAAAATAAATTTTTGTTTCAATCAGAAAACGCGACTTTTTTTACGTAAAATGGTGGCCATCTTTGAAATGGCAGCCATCTTGGTTGCGAAAATTTCTACCGCAACAGATATCATGATCACTTATCATCATACCAAGTTTGGATCCGCAATATAAAACGGTTCAAGAGTTATGGTTTGGACTAAAATTGGCGACAATAAGAATAATAAGAATAAGAATAATAAGAATAAGAATAATAAGAATAATAATGAAAAAAAATAAACGCGACAATAACAATATGTCTACCGAATAACTGCGTTTCGGTCGACATAACTAGAATTGCCATTGCCAGCAATAGCAGATGTCGACCGTTGCCTTATCTTTTACGACATATTTGACACTGTTGGCAGCCATTTAAATGATTTTTTAATATTTGACTCCATATTCCCACTCGCAATCCTTCAAACACCTAAAATATCAAGTTGGGTTAAAATCTGAGAATTTTCAATATTTACGGAAGTGGCGGTCATTTTGAATTTTTTAGAATTTTTGAACTCGCCATCATTTGAAACTCCTAAGTATAAAGTTTCGTTAAAATCTGAGAATGTTCACTTTTTACAGAAAATGGCGGCCATTTTGAATTTTTTCGACAATTCTGACCTTTCGTATCAACTCGCCATCCTTCATATTCCTTAAATATAAAGTTTCATTAAAATCGGAGAATGTTCAATTTTTACGGGAAATGGCGGCCATTTTGAATTTTTTGAAATTTTTGAATCGGTCATCCTTCAAAACTCTTAAAAATAAAATTTCGTTAAAATTTTGAAAAAAAAAAATTTTGGAAGTGGCGGCCATTTTGAATTTTTTGAACTTTTTGAACTCGCCATCCTTTGAAACACCTAAATATAAATTTTCGTGGAAATCGGAAAATTTTTCATTTTTACAGGAAGTGGCGGCCATTTTGAATTTTTCGACATTTCTTACTCCCCGTATGAACTCGCCATCCTTCATATACCTTAAATATAAAGTTTCGTTAAAATCGGAGAATGTTCAATTTTTACGGGAAATGGCGGCCATTTTGAATTTTTCGACATTTTTTTTATCACGCCTCAACTCGCCATCCTATAATATGGCGTAAAATAAATTTTTGTTTCAATCAGAAAACGCGACTTTTTTAACGTAAAATGGCGGCCATCTTTGAAATGGCAGCCATCTTGGTTGCGAAAATTTCTACCGCAACAGATATCATGATCACGTATCATCATACCAAGTTTGGAACCGCAATATAAAACAGTTCTTTAGTTATGATGTGGACAATAATTGGCGACAATAAGAATAAGAATAAGAACTAGAATTGCCATTGCCAGCAATAGCAGATGTCGACCATTGCCTTATCTTTAACGACATATTTGACACTGTATGGCAGCCATTTAGTGTTTTTGTTTGTTTGACTCCATATCCCCACTTGGTATCCTTCATACGTCTTTTAAAATATCTAGTTTCTTCCAAATAAAATGTTCTATAATTCAAATTTATACCATGTCTTCTCAAACTTTTTTTTTCTTATTTCTAAGTCTTAATTAGAATATTTCCAAGTTTGTGTTTATCCACTGTTAAGAAATTTTATTATTAATAGATGATAATGTCAGGTTTGTAGACTTTATTTTAGCTATAAAAACATAGGGTTAGTTAGTTTCCCTCTACATAAAATCCACTTTTAAATAACAAGCTAGCAAAATTGGTTTTCAAAGAAAGGCAAGGGATGAAAAATTAGAAATATTTACACAGTTGATAGCTCTGCATGTAGCATAAATGTATTGGAATGTGTTTTTTTTATTCAAAAGACAGCAGAGCTACTTTCTCCACAAGCCTCAGTCAATTTCATATTGCTTTGGTTTTGGTAGACATAATTACTTTAGTCCCATTTTTTCAAGTAAATGTGGTCGGATCTTCCTTAAACTTGGTCAACATGTAGAACTAAGGCTAGTGTATCCATAAAATACAAAATTATACCAATTGATGCCCTAAAGGGGTGTTAGGGGGGTCTCAAAGTTGCCAGGAGGGTCCAAAAAGCACATTGCTTTCGTACCAAAATCTGTATATCTTGAAAACGGTTAACTTTAATGATATGAACTATGCATTTTATAAGTAGCACATTACATGCCTCACATATATACGGCATGCGATTAAATGTACGATCTAAAATGGTGGACCAGCGGTGCCTAAAATAGGGGTGGGGTCACCCTAGCAAAAATTAACAAGTGGGAATATTTTGAAAACCGTACAATGGATTTCTGCAAACCTGACACTAAAGTAGTAGCCTATTTAATGATACATACAAATAAAAGATTAATTTTGTTCTATGTGTACAGGTTTTTTTTAAAGATTTTGTTTTTATTAAATTTTTTATTTCTTAATGAAAATAAAAATTTAAAAAAAATTGGGAAAAAAAAACTGTTAAAGTTAGCAAAGTTTGGTTTTCACCAGTAGACACGGGGCATTTTGTTTGGCCCGGTAGCCAATTTTGAAAAGATTCAGACAAACTTTACAAAAATTATTCCATTTATTAATATTTTAATGAAAAAAAAATTATTAAAAAAATCTGGAAAAAAAAACTATTTAAGTTAGCAAAGTTTGGTTTTCCCCAATGGACTCCCAGCATCATGTTTAGTCCAGAAGCCAATTTTGAAATGAATCTGACATACTTTAAGAAATTAGCCGATTTTTTTGTCGGCCATTTTGAAAATGACGAAATGCAAAAACTTCTAACGTTCCACGCACAACTTCACATAGCAACCATCCTTTCTACCAAGTTTCAGTTCTTTACTTAAATCGCTTCTATAAAATAATCTCCGGACAAAATTTTGAAATCCAAAAAACAGAATAACAATATGTCTTCCGAAATACTTCGTTTCGGTCGACATAATTAGTCCCATTTTTTTCAAGTAAATGTGGTCGGATCTTCCTTAAACTTGGTCAACATGTAGAACTAAGGCTAGTGTATCCATAAAATACAAAATTATACCAATTGATGCCCTAAAGGGGTGTTAGGGGGGTCTCAAAGTTGCCAGGAGGGTCCAAAAAGCACATTGCTTTCGTACCAAAATCTGTATATCTTGAAAACGGTTAACTTTAATGATATGAACTATGCATTTTATAAGTAGCACATTACATGCCTCACATATATACGGCATGCGATTAAATGTACGATCTAAAATGGTGGACCAGCGGTGCCTAAAATAGGGGTGGGGTCACCCTAGCAAAAATGAACAAGTGGGAATATTTTGAAAACCGTACAATGGATTTCTGCAAACCTGACACTAAAGTAGTAGCCTATTTAATGATACATACAAATAAAAGATTAATTTTGTTCTATGTGTACAGGTTTTTTTTTAAAGATTTTGTTTTTATTTAATTTTTTTATTTCTTAATGAAAATAAAAATTTAAAAAAAATTGGGAAAAAAAAACTGTTAAAGTTAGCAAAGTTTGGTTTTCACCAGTAGACACGGGGCATTTTGTTTGGCCCGGTAGCCAATTTTGAAAAGATTCAGACAAACTTTACAAAAATTATTCCATTTATTAATATTTTAATGAAAAAAAAATTATTAAAAAAATCTGGAAAAAAAAACTATTTAAGTTAGCAAAGTTTGGTTTTCACCAATGGACTCCCAGCATCATGTTTAGTCCAGAAGCCAATTTTGAAATGAATCTGACATACTTTAAGAAATTAGCCGATTTTTTTGTCGGCCATTTTGAAAATGACGAAATGCAAAAACTTCTAACGTTCCACGCACAACTTCACATAGCAACCATCCTTTCTACCAAGTTTCAGTTCTTTACTTAAATCGCTTCTATAAAATAATCTCCGGACAAAATTTTGAAATCCAAAAAAACAGAATAACAATATGTCTTCCGAAATACTTCGTTTCGGTCGACATAATTAGTCCCATTTTTTCAAGTAAATGTGGTCGGATCTTCCTTAAACTTGGTCAACATGTAGAACTAAGGCTAGTGTATCCATAAAATACAAAATTGTACCAATTGATGCCCTAAAGGGGTGTTAGGGGGGTCTCAAAGTTGCCAGGAGGGTCCAAAAAGCACATTGCTTTCGTACCAAAATCTGTATATCTTGAAAACGGTTAACTTTAATGATATGAACTATGCATTTTATAAGTAGCACATTACATGCCTCACATATATACGGCATGCGATTAAATGTACGATCTAAAATGGTGGACCAGCGGTGCCTAAAATAGGGGTGGGGTCACCCTAGCAAAAATGAACAAGTGGGAATATTTTGAAAACCGTACAATGGATTTCTGCAAACCTGACACTAAAGTAGTAGCCTATTTAATGATACATACAAATAAAAGATTAATTTTGTTCTATGTGTACAGGTTTTTTTTTAAAGATTTTGTTTTTATTTAATTTTTTTATTTCTTAATGAAAATAAAAATTTAAAAAAAATTGGGAAAAAAAACTGTTAAAGTTAGCAAAGTTTGGTTTTCACCAGTAGACACGGGGCATTTTGTTTGGCCCGGTAGCCAATTTTGAAAAGATTCAGACAAACTTTACAAAAATTATTCCATTTATTAATATTTTAATGAAAAAAAAATTATTAAAAAAATCTGGAAAAAAAACTATTTAAGTTAGCAAAGTTTGGTTTTCACCAATGGACTCCCAGCATCATGTTTAGTCCAGAAGCCAATTTTGAAATGAATCTGACATACTTTAAGAAATTAGCCGATTTTTTTGTCGGCCATTTTGAAAATGACGAAATGCAAAAACTTCTAACGTTCCACGCACAACTTCACATAGCAACCATCCTTTCTACCAAGTTTCAGTTCTTTACTTAAATCGCTTCTATAAAATAATCTCCGGACAAAATTTTGAAATCCATAAAACAGAATAACAATATGTCTTCCGAAATACTTCGTTTCGGTCGACATAATTAGTCCCATTTTTTCAAGTAAATGTGGTCGGATCTTCCTTAAACTTGGTCAACATGTAGAACTAAGGCTAGTGTATCCATAAAATACAAAATTATACCAATTGATGCCCTAAAGGGGTGTTAGGGGGGTCTCAAAGTTGCCAGGAGGGTCCAAAAAGCACATTGCTTTCGTACCAAAATCTGTATATCTTGAAAACGGTTAACTTTAATGATATGAACTATGCATTTTATAAGTAGCACATTACATGCCTCACATATATACGGCATGCGATTAAATGTACGATCTAAAATGGTGGACCAGCGGTGCCTAAAATAGGGGTGGGGTCACCCTAGCAAAAATGAACAAGTGGGAATATTTTGAAAACCGTACAATGGATTTCTGCAAACCTGACACTAAAGTAGTAGCCTATTTAATGATACATACAAATAAAAGATTAATTTTGTTCTATGTGTACAGGTTTTTTTTTAAAGATTTTGTTTTTATTTAATTTTTTTATTTCTTAATGAAAATAAAAATTTTAAAAAAATTGGGAAAAAAAAACTTAAAGTTAGCAAAGTTTGGTTTTCACCAGTAGACACGGGGCATTTTGTTTGGCCCGGTAGCCAATTTTGAAAAGATTCAGACAAACTTTACAAAAATTATTCCATTTATTAATATTTTAATGAAAAAAAAATTATTAAAAAAATCTGGAAAAAAAACTATTTAAGTTAGCAAAGTTTGGTTTTCACCAATGGACTCCCAGCATCATGTTTAGTCCAGAAGCCAATTTTGAAATGAATCTGACATACTTTAAGAAATTAGCCGATTTTTTTGTCGGCCATTTTGAAAATGACGAAATGCAAAAACTTCTAACGTTCCACGCACAACTTCACATAGCAACCATCCTTTCTACCAAGTTTCAGTTCTTTACTTAAATCGCTTCTATAAAATAATCTCCGGACAAAATTTTGAAATCCAAAAAACAGAATAACAATATGTCTTCCGAAATACTTCGTTTCGGTCGACATAATTAGTCCCATTTTTTCAAGTAAATGTGGTCGGATCTTCCATAAACTTGGTCAACATGTAGAACTAAAGGGGTGTTAGGGGGGTCTCAAAGTTGCCAGGAGGGTCCAAAAAGCACATTGCTTTCGTACCAAAATCTGTATATCTTGAAAATCTGTATATCTTGAAAACGGTTAACTTTAATGATATGAACTATGCATTTTATAAGTAGCACATTACATGCCTCACATATATACGGCATGCGATTAAATGTACGATCTAAAATGGTGGACCAGCGGTGCCTAAAATAGGGGTGGGGTCACCCTAGCAAAAATGAACAAGTGGGAATATTTTGAAAACCGTACAATGGATTTCTGCAAACCTGACACTAAAGTAGTAGCCTATTTAATGATACATACAAATAAAAGATTAATTTTGTTCTATGTGTACAGGTTTTTTTTTAAAGATTTTGTTTTTATTTAATTTTTTTATTTCTTAATGAAAATAAAAATTTAAAAAAAATTGGGAAAAAAAAACTGTTAAAGTTAGCAAAGTTTGGTTTTCACCAGTAGACACGGGGCATTTTGTTTGGCCCGGTAGCCAATTTTGAAAAGATTCAGACAAACTTTACAAAAATTATTCCATTTATTAATATTTTAATGAAAAAAAAAATTATTAAAAAAATCTGGAAAAAAAAACTATTTAAGTTAGCAAAGTTTGGTTTTCACCAATGGACTCCCAGCATCATGTTTAGTCCAGAAGCCAATTTTGAAATGAATCTGACATACTTTAAGAAATTAGCCGATTTTTTTGTCGGCCATTTTGAAAATGACGAAATGCAAAAACTTCTAACGTTCCACGCACAACTTCACATAGCAACCATCCTTTCTACCAAGTTTCAGTTCTTTACTTAAATCGCTTCTATAAAATAATCTCCGGACAAAATTTTGAAATCCAAAAAACAGAATAACAATATGTCTTCCGAAATACTTCGTTTCGGTCGACATAATAATAAGAATAAGAATAATGAAAAAAAATAAACGCGACAATAACAATATGTCTACCGAATAACTGCGTTTCGGTCGACATAACTAGAATTGCCATTGCCAGCAATAGCAGATGTCGACCGTTGCCTTATCTTTTACGACATATTTGACACTGTTGGCAGCCATTTTAATGATTTTTTTAATATTTGACTCCATATTCCCACTCGCCATCCTTCAAACACCTAAAATATCAAGTTTCGTTAAAATCTGAGAATTTTAAATAATTACGGGAGTGGCGGCCATTTTGATTTTTTTGGAATTTTTGAACTCACCATCATTTGAAACTCCTTAATATAAAGTTTCGTTAAAATCTGAGAATGTTCACTTTTTACGGAAAATGGCGGCCATTTTGAATTTTTCGACATTTCTGACCTCGCGTATCAACTTGCCATCCTTCATATTCCTCAAATATAAGGTTTCGTTAAAATCGGAGAATGTTCAATTTTTACGGGAAATGGCGGCCATTTTGAATCTTTTGAAATTTTTGAATTGGTCATCCTTCAAAACTCTTAGAAATAAAATTTTGTTAAAATTTTGAAAAAAAAAAAAATTGGAAGTGGCGGCCATTTTGAATTTTTTGAACTTTTTGAACTCGCCAACCTTTGAAACACCTAAATATAAATTTTCGTGGAAATCGGAAAATTTTTCATTTTTACAGGAAGTGGCGGCCATTTTGAATTTTTCGACATTTCTTACTCCGCGTATGAACTCGCCATCCTTCATATACCTTAAATATAAAGTTTCGTTAAAATCAGATAATGTTCAATTTTTACGGAAAATGGCGGCCATTTTGAATTTTTCGACATTTCTTACTCCACATATGAACTCGCCATCCTTCATATACCTTAAATATAAAGTTTTGTTAAAATCGGAGAATGTTCAATTTTTACGGGAAATGACGGCCATTTTGAATTATTCGACATTTTTTTCGTCACGCCTCAACTCGCCATCCTATAATATTGCGTAAAATAAATTTTTGTTTCAATCAGAAAACGCGACTTTTTTTACGTAAAATGGCGGCCATCTTTGAAACGGCAGCCATCTTGGTTGCGAAAATTTCTACCGCAACAGATATCATGATCACGTATCATCATACCAAGTTTGGATCCGCAATATAAAACGGTCCAGGAGTTATGGTTTGGACTAAAATTGGCGACAATAAGAATAATAAGAATAATAAGAATAAGAATAAAAATGAAAAAAAATAAACGCGACAATAACAATATGTCTACCGAATAACTGCGTTTCGGTCGACATAATAATAATAATAATGAAAAAAAATAAACGCGACAATAACAATATGTCTACCGAATAACTGCGTTTCGGTCGACATAATAAGGGCTAATTTTCCATGTATTTGTGGTCCGATCTTCATGAAACTTGGTAATTAGGTAGACCTTAGGCTAATGTACTACATAATAAAAAAATTCAGCAAATTGAGACTCTAAAAAGGGCTATAGGGGTGTCAAAAAGGGGCCAGAAGGGCCTCCAAAACATAATGATTTCACACTAAAATCCATTTATATTGTAATTTGTTCATCCTATGGATATGAAATATGCATTTTATAAAAAGACTATTGTGTACCTGACTAAGATATGGCATGTGTTTTAATGTATGAGCTAAAATGGGCAATTAAAGGGGCCCAAAATAGCATACAGTCACTTTTGCTTAACCGAACAAATGGAAATAAGTAAAAAACTGTATAATGGATATCGTTTAAACTGACATTAAATTTGTAGGTCTTTTTAAGCTGCATACATAAAATTAAGTTTCTTTCATGTACACGTAAATATTGATTTTACATAATTTTTCTAGATTTTTTTTGTTGTTTTTTTTTTGTGAGGTTAAGTTTTTTTTTTGGGGGGGGGTTAAGTTTTTTTTTTTACTCGCCTAAACTTGCCATCATTTAAAACTCTTAAATAAAAAATTTGGTTAAAATCGGAGAATGTTGAAATTTTACCGGAAGTGGCGGCCATTTTGAAATTTTTGAACTTTTTGAACCCGCCATCTTTCAAAACTCTTAAATATAAAATTTCATCAAAATCTGAAATTTTAAAAAAAATTACAGGAAGTGGCGGCCATTTTGAATTTTTCAAAATTTTTGACTCCGCGCCCCAACTCGCCATCCTTTAAAACTCCTAGATATCAATTTTTATTAAAATCAGAGAACGTTTAAATTTTTTTACCGTAATGGCGGCCATTTTGAAATCTGAAATTGTCCATTCCGCCCGTGAAGAGCAGCCATCTTGGTTCCGCGAAGTTTCACTGCAACAGATATCATGATGACGTATCATCCTACCAAGTTTTGATCCGTACTATAAAACTGTTCTATAGTAGAGTCCCGGACAAATATTTAGTCGGAAGAATAATAATAATAACTAGAATTGCCATTGCCAGCAATAGCAGATGTCGACCGTTGCCTTATCTTTTACGACATATTTGACACTGTTGGCAGCCATTTTAATGATTTTTTAAATATTTGACTCCATATTCCCACTCGCCATCCTTCAAACACCTAAAATATCAAGTTGCGTTAAAATCTGAAAATTTTCAATAATTACGGAAGCAGCGGCCATTTTGAATTTTTTGGAATTTTTTAACTCGCCATCATTTGAAAGTCCTAAATATAAAGTTTTGTTAAAATCTGAGAATGTTCACTTTTTACGGAAAATGGCCGCCATTTTGAATTTTTCGACATTTCTGACCTCGCGTATCAACTCGCCATCCTTCATATTTCTTAAATATAAAGTTTCGTTAAAATCAGGGAATGTTCAATTTTTACGGGAAACGGCGGCCATTTTGAATTTTTTGAAATTTTTGAATTGGTCATCCTTCAAAACTCTTGAAAATAAAATTTTGTTAAAATTTTGAAAAAAAAAAATTTGGAAGTGGCGGCCATTTTGAATTTTTTGAACTTTTTGAACTCGCCATCCTTTCAAACACCTAAATATAAATTTTCGTGGAAATCGGAAAATTTTTCATTTTTACAGGAAGTGGCGGCCATTTTGAATTTTTCGACATTTCTTACTCCGCGTATGAACTTGCCATCCTTCATATACCTTAGATATAAAGTTTCGTTAAAATCGGAGAATGTTCAATTTTTACGGGAAATGGCGGCCATTTTGAATTTTTCGACATTTTTTTCGTCACGCCTCAACTCGCCATCCTATAATATGGCGTAAAATAAATTTTTGTTTAAATCAGAAAACGCGACTTTTTTTACGTTAAATGGCGGCCATCTTTGATATGGCAGCCATCTTGGTTCTGAAAAGTTTCACCGCAACAGATCTCATGATGACGTATCAACATACCAAGTTTCAATCCGTTATATGAAACGGTTCACGAGTTATTTGTCGGACAAATATAAGTCGGAACTATAAGAATAATAATAATGAAAAAAAATAAACGCGACAATAACAATATGTCTACCGAATAACTGCGTTTCGGTCGACATAATAATAATAATAATAATAATGAAAAAAAATAAACGCGACAATAACAATATGTCTACCGAATAACTGCGTTTCGGTCGACAAAACTAGAATTGCCATTGCCAGCAATAGCAGATGTCGACCGTTGCCTTATCTTTTACGACATATTTGACACTGTTGGCAGCCATTTTAATGATTTTTTTAATATTTGACTCCATATTCCCACTCGCCATCCTTCAAACACCTTAAATATCAAGTTGCGTTAAAATCTGAAAATTTTCAATAATTACGGAAGTGGCGGCCATTTTGAATTTTTTGGAATTTTTTAACTCGCCATCATTTGAAACTCCTAAAAATAAAGTTTTGTTAATATCTGAGAATGTTCACTTTTTACGGAAAATGGCCGCCATTTTGAATTTTTCGACATTTCTGACCTCGCGTATCAACTGGCCATCCTTCATATTCCTTAAATATAAAGTTTCCTTAAAATCGGAGAATGTTCAATTTTTACGGGAAATGGCGGCCATTTTGAATTTTTTGAAATTTTTGAATCGGTCATCCTTCAAAACTCTAAAAAATAAATTTCGTTAAAATTTTGAAAAAAAAAAAATTGGAAGTGGCGGCCATTTTGAATTTTTTGAACTTTTTGAACTTGCCATCCTTTGAAACATCTAAATATAAATTTTCGTGGAAATCGGAAAATTTTTCATTTTTACAGGAAGTGGCGGCCATTTTGAATATTTCGACATTTCTTACGCCGCGTATGAACTCGCCATCCTTCATATACCTTAAATATAAAGTTTCGTTAAAATCAGATAATGTTCAATTTTTACGGAAAATGGCGGCCATTTTGAATTTTTCGACATTTTTTTCGTCACGCCTCAACTTGCCATCCTATAATATGACGTAAAATAAATTTTTGTTTAAATAAGAAAACGCGACTTTTTTTACGTAAAATGGCGGCCATCTTGAAAATGGCAGCCATCTTGGTTCCGAAAAGTTCTACTGCAACAGATATCATGATCACGTATCATCATACCAAGTTTGGAACCGCAATATAAAACGGTTCTTTAGTTATGATGTGGACAATAATTGGCGACAATAATAAGAATAATAAGAATAATAATAATGAAAAAAAATAAACGCGACAATAACAATATGTCTACCGAATAACTGCGTTTCGGTCGACATAACTAGAATTGCCATTGCCAGCAATAGCAGATGTCGACCGTTGCCTTATCTTTTACGACATATTTGACACTGTTGGCAGCCATTTTAATGATTTTTTTAATATTTGACTCCATATTCCCACTCGCTATCCTTCAAACACCTAAAATATCAAGTATAAAATCTGAAAATTTTCAATAATTACGGAAGTGGCGGCCATTTTGATTTTTTTGAAATTTTTTAACTCGCCATCATTTGAAATTCCTAAATATAAAGTTTGGTTAAAATCTGAGAATGTTCACTTTTTACGGAAAAAGGCCGCCATTTTGAATTTTTCGACATTTCTGACCTCGCGTATGAACTCGCCATCCTTCATATTCCTTAAATATAAAGTTTCGTTAAAATCGGAGAATATTCAAATTTTACGGGAAATGGTGGCCATTTTGAATTTTTTGAAAATTTTGAATCGGTCATCCTTCAAAACTCTTAAAAATAAAATTTCGTTAAAATTTTGAAAAAAAATAAATTTTGGAAGTGGCGGCCATTTTGAATTTTTTGAACTTTTTGAACTCACCATCCTTTGAAACACCTTAATATAAATTTTCGTCGAAATCACAATATTTTTCATTTTTACAAGAAGTGGCGGCCATTTTGAATATTTCGACATTTCTTACTCTGCGTATGAACTCGCCATCCTTCTTATACCTTTAATATAAAGTTTCGTTAAAATCGGAGAATGTTCAATTTTTACGGGAAATGGCGGCCATTTTGAATTTTTCGACATTTTTTTCGTCACGCCTCAACTGGCCATCCTATAATATGGCGTAAAATAAATTTTTGTTTCAATCCGAAAACGCGACTTTTTTAACGTAAAAAGGCGGCCATCTTTGAAATGGCAGCCATTTTGGTTGCAAAAATTTCTACCGCAACAGATATCATGATCACGTATCATCATACCAAGTTTGGAACCGCAATATAAAACGGGTCTTTAGTTATGGTCTGGACAACAATTGGCGACAATAATAAGAATAATAAGAATAAGAACTAGAATTGCCATTGCCAGCAATAGCAGATGTCGACCGTTGCCTTATCTTTTACGACATATTTGACACTGTTGGCAGCCATTTATATGATTTTTTAATATTTGACTCCATATTCCCACTCGCCATCCTTTAAACACCTAAAATATCAAGTTTCGTTAAAATCTGAGAATTTTCAATAATTACGGAAGTGGCAGCCATTTTGATTTTTTTGGAATTTTTTAACTCGCCATCATTTGAAACTCCTAAATATAAAGTTTCGTTATAATCTGAGAATGTACACTTTTTACGGAAAATGGCGGCCATTTTGAATTTTTCGACATTTCTGACCGCGCGTATCAACTCGCCATCCTTCATATTCCTTAAATATAAAGTTTCGTTAAAATCGGAGAATGTTCAATTTTTACGGGAAATGGCGGCCATTTTGAATTTTTTGAAATTTTTGAATCGGTCATCCTTCAAAACTCTTAAAAATAAAATTTTGAAAAAAAAAAAAATTGGAAGTGGCGGCCATTTTGAATTTTTTGAAATTTTTGAATAAGTCATCCTTCAAAACTCTTAAAAATAAAATTTAGTTAAAATTTTGAAAAAAAAATTTTGGAAGTGGCGGCCATTTTGAATTTTTTGAACTTTTTGAACTCGCCATCCTTTGAAACACCTAAATATAAATTTTCGTGGAAATCGGAAAATTTTTCATTTTTACATTAAGTGGCGGCCATTTTGAATTTTTCGACATTTCTTACTCCGCGTATGAACTCGCCATCCTTCATATACCTTAAATATAAAGTTTCGTTAAAATCGGAGAATGTTC
Organism: Arcuatula senhousia; assembly: GCA_963971305.1. NCBI lineage: Eukaryota > Metazoa > Mollusca > Bivalvia > Mytilida > Mytilidae > Arcuatula > Arcuatula senhousia. The sequence continues at coordinate 16,548,338 of OZ020313.1, forward strand.
AATTTTTACGGGAAATGGCGGCCATTTTGAATTTTTCGACATTTTTTGCGTCACGCCTCAACTCGCCATCCTATAATATAGCGTAAAATAAATTTTTGTTCAAATAAAAAAATGCGACTTATTTTACGTAAATTGGCGGCCATCTTTGAAATGGCAGCCATCTTTGTTCCGAAAAGTTTCATCGCAACAGATCTCATGATAACGTATCAACATACCAAGTTTCGATCCGTAATATGAAACGGTTCATGAGTTATTTGTCGGACCAATATAAGTCGGAACAATAATAAGAATAATAATAATAATAATAATAATAATAATAATAATAATAATGAAAAAAAATAAACGCGACAATAACAATATGTCTACCGAATAACTGCGTTTCGGTCGACATAATAATAATGAAAAAAAATAAACGCGACAATAACAATATGTCTACCGAATAACTGCGTTTCGGTCGACATAATAATAATAATAATGAAAAAAAATAAACGCGACAATAACAATATGTCTACCGAATAACTGCGTTTCGGTCGACATAATAATAATAATAATGAAAAAAAATAAACGCGACAATAACAATATGTCTACCGAATAACTGCGTTTCGGTCGACATAACTAGAATTGCCATTGCTGGCAGATGTCGACCGTTGCCTTATCTTTTACGACATATTTGACACTGTTGGCAGCCATTTGAATGATATTTTAATATTTGACTCCATATTCCCCTCGCCATCCTTCAAATACCTAAAATATCAAGTTGCGTTAAATTCTGAAAATTTTCAATAATTACGGAAGTGGCGGCCATTTTGAATTTTTGGGAATTTTTTAACTCGCCATCATTTGAAACTCCTAAATATAAAGTTTTGTTAAAATCTGAGAATGTTCACTTTTTACGGGAAATGACTTCCATTTTGAATTTTTCGACGTTTCTGACCTCGCATATCAACTTGCCATCCTTCATATTCCTTAAATATAAAGTTTCGTTAAGATCGGAGAATGTTCAATTTTTACGGGAAATGGCGGCCATTTTGAATTTTTTGAAATTTTTGAATCGGTCTTAAAAATAAAATTTCATTAAAATTTTGAAAAAAAATAATTTTGGAAGTGGCGGCCATTTTGAATTTTTTTAACTCGCCAACCTTTGAAAAACCTAAATATAAATTTTCGTGGAATTCTGAAAATTTTTCATTTTTACATTTTGAATTTTTCGACATTTCTTACTCCGCATATGAACTCGCCATCCTTCATATACCTTAGATATAAAGTTTCGTTAAAATCGGAGAATGTCCAATTTTTACAGGAAATGGCGGCCATTTTGAATTTTTTTACCTTTTTTGCGTCACGCCTCAACTCGCCATCCATAATATTGCGTAAAATTAATTTTTGTTCAAATAAAAAAATGCGACTTTTTTTACGTAAAATGGCGTCCATCTTTGAAATGGCATCCATCTTGGTTTGGGAAAGTTTCACCGCAACAGATCTCATGATGACGTATCAACATACCAAGTTTCAATCCATTATATGAAACGGTTCACGAGTTATTTGTCGGACAAATATAAGTCGGAACAATAAGAATAATAATAATGAAAAAAATAAACGCGACAATAACAATATGTCTACCGAATAACTGCGTTTCGGTCGACATAATAATAATAATAACAAGTATTAACTGTGATTGCAAGCAAGTCACAAAGTCCCCCAAACGACCCGTATTTGCCACTATTCTCTTCAGCATATCAAAAAACCCCTAAATATAAATTTTCATGTAAATCGGAGCACTTTGAAAATTTCAACCCGATTATCTCCCTTGAGAAATCACATTTTTATTTATATCTCGAAAACCGTAAATATCGCTTCAAATTTTTTTTTCATATTATGAAAGAGAATGTTTTGCTCTATCAACCTACAAAATTTCAGAACCCTGCGCACCTAGGTTACCGAGATATTGCAATGTCCAATATTTAGTCCATTTTCCTGTTTCCATGGAAATGGCGGCCATTTTGAAAAGTCCGATTGTCAACGAAGCTTCCTTTCTTTACTATCTATTATCCTGCCAAGTTTCATATTGATATGTGGAGTCGTTTTCTCTGGGATCTCCGGACAATTTCACGACTAAGTGGAAGAATCGGAAGAAGAAGAAGAAGAAGAAGAATAATAATAATAAGAAACGGTGCAAAAACAATAAGTCCCCAAACGTTGTTTGGGGGACTTAATAATAATAATAATAATAATAATGAAAAAAAAATAAACGCGACAATAACAATATGTCTACCGAATAACTGCGTTTCGGTCGACATAATAATAATAATAATAAGAAACGCAACAAAAACAATAAGTCTCCAAACTTCGTTTGGGAGACTTAAAAATACTATTCGGACACCAAAAATAAGTTAAATCTTGCAAAAAAATTGTACACAGCATCTTCGTTTTTCATGCTTTTATGTGGCGGTGTTTTAAAGCAACAATGCGATTCAACTAGATCATGTAGCGTACATGGCGTAGTCACTTTATCAGATTGTGCACATGTTTAAGCGTATACTTTCTTATAAATTTTTGACTGCAAAATGTTAATTCATTGAATAAAGTTTATTATCACAGACAGAAATAATGCTTATGCAAAAACAGGTCAATCAGACACACACAATTCAAAATAGCCACATTGGGTCATTCGTCTGTCTTGATCTAGGTCATTTTAATAAGGATAAATAATTTAGTTATTGGTTGTTCGAAAATGTTATCATTGCTTGATAATTTTGTCGATTCACCACACAGAGACAAATGTCGTCACAACTACAAACATGTCAGAAAATATTTTTAACTGTGCGGAACCACAGGGGCTTAGATTAAAGAGTAGGGGGGGGCGACTTAAAAGTCAATATAAATGACCAGAATCCAAGCCCCTGTGTGCGGAACATGGATTGCAACGTTCGTGTATTAGTTTGCTTTAGTCTCTATCATAAATGGAGGGACAATCTTTGAATAGGTGACAATCAAAAATATTTGAGCAGCGGCGGATCCGGGGGGTGGGGGGTCCGAGGTTGGAATTTTCCTCCTTTCCGACAAAAATTTCGCAAGTATCGTGTAGGTTTTCTGCAAAATTTGTCTAGAATCACCCCCTTTTCGTCCTTCGTCCACAGCGGAATTTATGTGGACCAACCCCTTTCAAAAATTTCTGGTTCTGGCCCTGTTTGAGTTATAATATAATTTATTGCTATTAGACGTAAAAATTTTAAAGGCATACATGTACATTGCAAATTTTCATAAAGAGATCTACAATTTGGTTTAAACTTATTTCATATAATATTATATACTTCAAAATCATGGGCTGATCTGACAAATGATAACCATTAAAGTAGACGATAATTAGATGGGGAATAATTGTACGCCACACAACCAACATAAAGAAACGTGAATTTTAAAAATCACAATGGAAAACAGCCAACAGACTAAAAATACAAAAGAGGATGAGTCCAGTTTCCTTTTTGGTCACACTTAGAAAAAAGTCAAAATAACAATGTGCAATTTTTTTTACATCTCCGCATGCTTGGAATGCAACTAAATGTTGAAAATAATAATATTATAAAACGAAAATTATAAAAATTTCTAGGCGCAAAATATATGTTTGATTTTCTTCTTCGGTATTCCCAGAATCCCGTTGGTAACTTTTGTTCTCAGAATAATTTGAAGATTGAAACCTTTTAAAACTTTAACATTTATCTGATTTATAAGTATATATGAACAACAGACTGTGACATCTTTGATCCAATGGAGACTTTTGTACAGCTCGATGAGCTGTAGGTTTAAGCAAACAGCTTTTCTCTATCTGCAATAGTTTCCTATTTCCTCCACTAACATAACCAAACTTTGATGCAGTTATTTTAAACTAAATAGGAGATAGTACAATGCTTATACTGGATCTAAAAACAAATAATGTTTAGGATAAACACTTAGGCCGCGTTCACACTGAAGTTGTTTTTAGTAAACATGTGTAGAAGTAGTTTAATGTTCTTAAAACTAGTTTCACACTAAATTTGTTCTCATTGATAAACCTCAATTAAATGACTTGACATATGAAATGTTCACATTATTAAATGCAAGTGTACATGTAATTTAAATGTACAGAAAACATGAACGGATAAATAACCATGATTGTTAATTTGGCGAATAGACATTTAAACAATGGATACGTATGAATTTTGTTAACTGTGCAGTCTTTTTTTAATGATTTTTATTTTTATAAAATAACAATAAAACCCGGGTTAACCCGAGATCGTGAAGTCGGTGGTTATCGTGAACTCGGTTAAGCAAAATGTAAACAAACGAGCATCGACCAATGGGAAAAGAGAAATTTTGACTAAAATGTAGTCGTTAACGCGGTTAAAAGTCAAAGCTGTTATCGTTTAACTCGGTTTAAGTTATCGTCAACATAACATGGTCACATATGCCTTCAACAGTAACTTCTAATTTTAAAACGTACTGCATATGTTTTAATGACACTATTCTGTTGAGATAACTAAAACGAAAGGTTTACAATGAACGTTTTGGAACGGAATTCCCGGATTTGCGCTAAAAACGATTTATGAAGCATTTTCTCTATGATCATTAAAAGATACATAAAATGTATTTCCTTATTAGTTGTTAACACCCCATAAAATAAACAAGTGGCTCCCAGGAGCCTGAACTGCTCACCTGGTCTTGATGTCGACCATATGAAGACTTTTGTAGAGCCTAACTGAGATGAATGGTAAGCAAACAACAGCTTTTCTCTATATGCAATAGTTTTCATTCTATAGGCCAAAAACACTATTTTTCAACTTTAAGGATATACCCCTATAAGGGGTCATCTGACAACTTCGACCCTATGGAGACTTTAGTAGAAATCAATCTGAAAATTTAAGCAAGCAACAGCTAATCTCTATCTGCAAGATTTCATTCTGTAGGCCAAAAACACGAAAAAAGTCTATTTTTCACCTTTAAGGGGCCAAAACCCCTAAAGGTGGTCATCTGACATTTTCGACCAAAAGGAGACTTTTGTAGAGCTGTAGATGCTGAAGCAGTAGCATTGCATCAGATTTCATCTATCTCTTATACTTTTTAATTTATAAGCCAAAAATAGAAGTCTGACCCCCAGGTCAATTTTTAGCAACAGCGGCCATGTTTTTTTATCAGATCAATTTAAAATGAAGATCGTTTGTAGACAACATACCATATATCATTCCTGCCAAGTTTCAAGCAAATTGGTTCAGTAGTTTCAGAGGAGAACATTTTTTAAATTGTTAACGGACTACGACGGACGCATAGTGATGGCATAAGCTCACATGGCCTTTGGCCAGGTGAGCCAAAAACGGAGTGTGCAGATTCATACAATATACAAATTGTTGTGACAAAATAAAAAAATATCTAAAATCAAAAAATAAAAAACCGTGTACAACCTACACCTCTTGCTTTTCTGGACTGAATCAAACGAGCATTATTTTGATGACAAACTAAAACCAGTTTTACCGAAATACTTATAGTTTAACATTATTGCGTTGCCTGTAAATCATTATTATAGACCTACACACTTAAAGTATTTGTATACGATTTTAACAGCATACTTTTGCACAGTATTAAAGAGACCGATCATTTCCGATAAAAAAACAAAAACAATGATTAATCTTTTTTTATTAAAAATATGTTTTGACAGCACAGCTTCAGATAAACATTGAAAAGGATTTCTGCTATATAAAGCATAAGGTTTTCAATAAAAATATTTTGTTATGTATGCCATGCGAAAGGGCTAATGTACGACCATAAACGAGAAGGAAATGTACCAACTCATAAGATTAATGTACCCCCAATGCACAATAGGCCAATGTACCCAGAAAATAACGAAACCCCCCCCCCCAAAAAAAAAATAGATAAATCGCATGATCTGAAACTTTAACCTATGGTGACTGACAATGAAGAAACTTTACCTGAAATGAGGTCATATACTAGTTTGAACACTTAACAGAGTGGGATATAGCCAACCCTTAACCAGGTTCACATAGGCAACCCTTATCTGCCGAAAATACAATATTGAATCCTGTTGAACCGACACACACTGAGCGAGAAAAAAGGGTTTGGGTGGGAAACAAACGAACTGTAAATTTTGAAAACCACAGGATAAAGAGCGAGGTGGTTACGGGCAGAAAATTTAGCTTATATTTGATGAAATACTTTGCGATCTTCAAAGTGATCTTTTACGTGTCTTTTGGACATCCCTGGCAAGAAGCATGACTTATCAAAGGTGGGTTAAAGAACGGCGTGTCGGGCGCGCTCCCTCCCGTTTTACAGGAAAATTTGGTTAGGAACTGTATTAAATATGAAGTCCCACAATTTTTTTTTTAATTGCGCGCCCTCCCCTTTCAAAATTTCTGGATCAGCCACTGGTCCTATCCACTCACCTTGACCCACTATGGTTTGCAGTCAGGTTTTCCGAATAATAGCATGATGACTCTGGTATTCATTATGACAGGGCTGTCCCATTCAACTACCTTAGGCACATATCCCAGTCGTTTTTGAGCTAAGCGAACGGACACAATGTCAGCCGTTTCTGAGAGCTCTTTAGTGGACTTCTTCCGACAAGCTTAGTGCCTTTGTGGGCCTATTCGCTTCCCGTGCACCGCGCGGATTCGGAACCAAGTGAAGCCCTTTTCATGTTAAATATTCTGTACATAACGACTGCCATAAGATTGAGAATTAATTATAAAGGTTAGTAATATGATAAAGGGTCGCTAATGTCCCTCTTTTTGCTGGATTCCACGAAGTTAAAAATCAATTACTAAAAAGTAACTCAATAACTACTCATCGCAGCCTTTTGATATTTGGTATGTAGCATAAGTATGCAATCCCTTAGCATTAGGTCTGTCACTCTCGATCTACTTCCTGTATAACAAAAAGACGGTCACTATGTCTTGACATGGTTTATTTTTTTTTATAAACAAAGTTAATTGGTCGTTTATTTGTACTACACATGTATATAGTGCCAATATTGAATAAGCTATTGGTTTATTATGTTAATGATGTCTATTCTTGTCCGTGTGTCTGTCCGTCTAAGCATTTTGTTAACCTTTTTTTCTTAAAAATTAAACCCGAATTCAAAGTTGCAGATTGCCATACCATTTATATTTAGTTCCAAGATTTTGGACCACGACCAAAAGAATTAAAACAAGTTGTTATGGAAAATTAGATAAAAAAGTAAGATAATTCTTTATGAAGTATTTTTACAGGGTCAGAAATAAATAATCGGACGCATGTATATACCCCAAGTTTCCCAAACACCGGCTGTAATTAATTAGAGAGTGGTATATTGCATATGGTTGACAACCTTACTATATATTATATAGTCCGGTAATTTTACCTTTATTTACCCTTTTTAGTTTCTTTCCTTAATTTGTTAATGAGATACTTCTAATTTCAAAGACCAAAAAGTTAATTTGTTACACTAACAAAGGTTTCAAACATCTAAACTTACACTATTTGATAAGAGAAAGAAGCTTTTGGTACATATTACATTATACAAATTTGCGGTTCACGATAACAGTAAAAAGGAACAAACCGGGTTGAACGATAACATTAACCGCGTTAACGACTACATTTTAGTCGTAATTTCTCTTTTCCCATTGGTTAATTCTCGTTTGTTTACATTTTGCCTAACCGAGTTCACGATAACCACCGATTTCACGATCTCGGGTTAACCCGGGTGATAAAGGTGTACTCATTTTCTGGTGCTTTAGTCCGTTTGTATTTTTAAATTTATTGCTATATAAAGCTATTGCTATACATAAATACTAGCGCGGGCCCGCGGTAGCGCCATGTTGTCGGTAAAATTCCACTAAAGAGCGCTCAGAAACGTGATATCGGGTCTGTCGCTTTGTCCACAAAACGACTGGAATCTGTACTTGGTGGTTGAATGGGCCGGGCCGTCCGTCATAATGCAGCATCGTCAGGCTATAAATGTAAAATGCGGAAAACTTTACCACAAACCATAGTGGCGCAACGTGTTAGGAAAAAAATCATGTTCTTCACGCGTTAAAGAACCCTGCTGCGTGTCTTGTTAAGAGAAGAACCCATAGGATTCCTGTGTAAAAATCTGCCCGTTCTTCATTTTCTAATCGACAGTCAAAACGCTTATATCCGATTGGACTTTGCCCCCAATTTCCTCCACTTCATCATCATTTCATGTTCATTTCATCACCTGTTCATGTTTATATTCCTGATATATAGGCCGCTTTGCCCACAAAAATTAGATCCGAATTGGAAACACCTTTTATGAAATTCTATTTCGCTTTGCTGTATACATATACATTAAATATTTAGAAGTTGCATGTACCCCTGTTTTTTCATTCATCCGAGAAAATGTTGAATTATACAAAATTATATACTAAAAATAAAGCTTTCCAATGAAAATAATGCATATGCATGCCGTTCATTCATAAGAAATATGCGAAATTCATTGTACATTAAACCCACACAAGGACTGCATTAAGTATCGAATGCATGTAATAAACACAACATTTAAACTACATGTAAACATCGAAATTTTACAGTGCGAACGCATTGATGTTTAATGTTAGTGCGGACGACATTTAAACTACAAGAGTTTTGCTCAGTGTGAACGCAGCCTTACATGACTTAGATTCATCGACATGGCTTAATTTTAGATCGATTTTATAGTATGTGTACAGCAAAGGCTACATATAGAATTCAACAATAAAACTTAGCAGGACCTAGAAATAATAAAGTATTTTTATGTTACTAATTAAGCAGACCTTTGCTTTTTGTGTCCATAGCGGCTTGCTAGGCAATATGCATTAGAGTCCACACTTGTTTCATTAATTTAAATAAAAAATTTGGAAAATATTCCCCTATCAATAGAATCATTGTCTATATTGTTTTTTGACTGCGGCAATATACATGTATCAAATTATATTTCGTAATCTCGTTAACTTTTTAAATCATAGCACTGAATAATAAAATTCTTTTTCGAAAAACAATGTACTTCTGTGATAACTTCGTGATATGAATGTTCGCGCTTGTAATAGCCAAAGCGCGTCAAGCATGTTTTCAAACACAAAAAATTCTCAACCGGTTGTTGACCCCATGCCCTCATATACTTATGATATACTGTAAAATATGGTATTTCAAAAAATATATACGATAATGTCAGCGATATAATAAGGCTGAATTAGTTTTGATAATGTTAATATAATTTGCGATCGTGACAAAGTATTAGTACTTTATGCTCTTGCATTAACGTGGCATGCAACATTTCTTTCCGATAAGAGGGGCGCTTTGATTTTTTGTTGTTTTTGTTTATGTAATGTATTTTTAAGAGCATTATTTTATAGATCAATATAAATCTTACTTCAGGTTGCACAGACAATAATAAAATAAACTTATGAAAATGCCACGCTACGTACGATTTGTCAAATTTTTTTTAAAAAGACAGGTTGAAAAAGATTCAATAGCCCCTCCTCTATAAAAATCTACTAATAGCTATGTTTTATTTATCACCTAGCTAGCATTTCTTTTAGACATAATTGTGATTATTATAACATGTGCACTAATTATCAGACAGTAAATAGGAAAGGTCACTCTGTTCATGTCTGCTTTTGAGAAAAATGTATCTGGTAAACCGATTGATCTTGATTTTAAAAATTCTCTAGGCAGAATTACCACAAACAACACACGTGGATCACGTTTATGACTGTGGCTAGAGTGTCTTTTAAACATTTATACTTTATACTTTATTTCAAACTATTAACCCTAAAAACTAGGGCTGCAGTAACATATATACAAGCACAAATATAGCATGATCAAAATACAGAATACAAAATATTGTACTAACAAATTTAACATCATAATTGTATAAAAATAAACATGCCATTGAGTGCAAGTAGACATTATGTTTATATGAAGTAGGCATGTTATCAAAAGTCTTCTGTCCTCAGTTCATATGAAGAAGCCAATAATTTTAACATGTCTAAAGGTTTTAGGATTCAAAAGATAATTAATCTTTTGATCATCTGGAAGGTCAGGGAAATTATTAGTCTTTTTTAATATCTCCAAAGAGAGCTTGTCTGATATTCTCAATTTTCGAGCAATTTAAAATAAAGTGTTCTTCATCCTCTACTATTTTGCAAAAGTTGCATAATCTTTCATCTCTATTTATTTTGAAATAGCGACCTCTCTCAATTTCCAAATTATGGTCACTTATACGAAGTTTTGTAAAAATATTCCTAATTGAAAAATCATTACATGAAAGATAAAATTTAGGTTCTGTTAAGGGTTTTAAATTCTTATACAAAGAGAGTTTTCTGTTTATATCTATTTTCTCTATCTTATTTATATACACCTGGAAAAAAGTTAAGCACCCCCATGATTTTTTAAAATCATACATTTTCAAAACACTTTTTAACCATTATTTAACAAATACTCATTGTAAATTTTCATTGCAAACTTAAATATGCAATGTAAAGCACAATTAAACATGTTTGTAACAAACAAAAAGACATCGTTTATTTATATAACACGGCATGGCAAAAAAGATGGCTTTTGTATATAAACATGGTCTCCGAAAAGAATGGTCCCCTGAAGCTCTAAACTTTTAATTAATTGTCAAATCCCACTCGAAAAGGTAAATCATAATCAAACGATTGATACTGTATCCTCAAAGAGTCAATTTCGAGCATTTCCACCTTTAGCACGAATGCCTGCTGAAATCCGTTTTTTTTTTACTACCAGTTTGGCGTCTTGTTTCCTAAAGAGTTATCTCCCGTTTTTCAAGGTAAAAATGTGAGCTTAGCCGAAAGCTAACATCCTTCCAGTCACATATTGAAGAATTAAAACTGACCAAACTCATGAAAATTAGAAATTATTTCAAATTATGGAAAAGTATAAAAAGTCTAGGGGTGCTTAACTTTTTTCCAGGTGTATATAAAGGTTATGATAATAGTCAAAGGTCTTATCTTTAATAGTTAATTTTATTCTTTTAACATCTTTTAGACATTTGCAGTTGGATATAGTGTCCAGAAGATCTTGGTCCTCAAATGCATTTTTAATATATGTATACCAAGAGTAAACACCTTCTGAATCAAGAGATTTTGAAAGATCAAATGCTTCTTTTAATAATGGATTTAAATCATCAGTATATAATTTTGCCAAATATAGAAGTGATTGTTTCAAAATATAATTTTCAATAGGAACCCTTCCCAATTCTAAACGTGCCCCTAAATCCGATGAAGTTTTCCTTGTCCCAAGTGTAAATTTGCAGAAACTAATGTGGACTTTTTCAAAGGGAGTTTTATCTATAAAGTGTAAGGGGTCAATTTCGATGTTGTTGGTAGCTGCCCTCTGTTTTGCTCTATATTGAGCACTGAAAAAGTCCATAAATGATATCTCAGAACTATAAGTTAATATCGGAATAACTAGTTTATCAAATAGATTATTAATAACTGAAGTAGGAAGATTGCCCACAATGTTTACTCCCTTGGTTCAGCGGTTTCAGAGGAGAAGATTTTTGAAATCGTTAACGGACGACGACAACAGACGACAGACGAAGGACGACCGACGCATAGTGATGGCATAAGCTCACACGGCGTTTGGCCAGGTGAGTTAATAATACATAAAAATAATTTAAATATATCAGCAACGCAGCATGCATCAAATCGAGAGTTATTGTTTGAAGGTTAACAGTTCCTGTTTCAGACACAGCACTTTCCGGAAGTACTTGCACTTTGCCAGCGGTCAAGTGTAATCAAATCTGGAATAAAAACCGACGATACAAACAGTCTTTGTCCATAGACGATAATGAGTTGTAGAACGCGACACAATCTACATTAACAAACGACTATTTAAACGATAGCGAACAGCGTTTATGTGACCCGTCGTGGCAGCTCGCCGTCTTGCATTGGACCTAGATTTAGGATATTTAATTTTGACTCATCACCACGTACCTCCGAAGATATCAACCTTATCCAAAAACTGTACCAAAATGTTACGGATAGACGGACGGACGGACGGACTACAGTAAAACTGTATGTCCGACCCACATTCGGATGAACTATGATTGAATGTTCCTATAAAAGATGCTTTGATATGGACCCCGAGTTTAAATACCACAGATTTACAATCGTAAATCTTAATTGTTAATGTCGAATGTAAACGATTTTTCTATATTGTAAAGCAAAATAATGTCCTATGAAATTGTGTCCACCCTGCTATGCTCAACGGATCACAGAAAAATACAATGCCTCGGATCAGAAATTTTCCGCATGCAACACTGAAAAATCCAGATGACAAAATTTCATATATCTTAAGCGTTTTATTCCGTCCTCGGACTTTATCATAGGAATGATTACCACTCTGGGCAATATTTCATAGTGGACACTATTTTATGTTACACTATCATGTCTAATAAAAAAGCTTCTTCAGTTTTAGACAATTAATTTACCCTTAAAATATGTGCTTGATCTAATATATTATTTAATCTTTTGCGTGTTTTGTAGAGTAGTTAAAAATAGATAGAGCAAACGATATTATGGGGCGGGTCAAATACTAGTCTCGATCACCCAGACGCTTATCAATAGATGATAAGAGTCTGGAACAGTCCCATTACCTATTTTGTTATGTGTACGTTCGGAGTACTTTCAGGCTTTATCATAGTGATTGACGAAAATCACTCAACCGTATGTTCAGAATTCCGTGCCTATGGTTCAGTGAATTTATGCAAATGCAACAGCGAGATAACGTCTCGAATTGATGTGAGTTGTTGTCTTATAACATAGCATTTCTTATTTTATAATAAGACATCATATTTTACATTTTTGAACACAAGTTGGTTTTGTTAACAATAAAAAAAATCGTTTAATCGTTAAATTGTACTCACGGGCGTCTACCTGGTTTTGGAAATTGTTTATGTTTATTGGAGTTAAAAATTGGGACATTCTTGATTACAGAACCATACACGTTTGACCAATCCGATTATCGATTTTGCAGAACCAGTTGTCAAAAACCACGGAAGACCAATGAAACGTTGAGTTTTTAAAGTTGGTTCATTTCAGATTGAAATGAATCTTGTATGCTAAACACGTCATATACACACGTGGTAAAGGTTAAAAGGTATAACGATCGCCACCTAGTGGTTACGAGAAATCAATAGGTGTTTTCCCAGACTCACTACCTTGGTAGTATGAGTTTGGGTTCGAGACTAGTCAAATACCAGGAAGTTTAATTATCATTAAGTTATTCTTTTTCAATGGATTACGTTTATTTACATTATAAGTTTTTATTCATTTTGTTAACAAGTCACGTAAGTAGATATTTATATATATATAACCAAGTAAGTTATTTACACGGCCGGGGGGGGGTAATTTATAGAATGTAATTATACGCTGTTTGGTTATGATCATACCTACATGGTGTAGTACCGAGTTGCTTTTACAGTCATATTTAAAAGTAATAAATTATTAAAAATCATCATTAAGACATATTTAGAAATTCGAAAAAAACTGAAATGTAAATTAGTAGACTAATAGATATAAGTCGCATACAAATTTACATGTTCAAAGCCGTTTAACCAAAATGAATTTAATTCATGTGCATTGATATAGTAAATCAATACAGTAATTGGCATTCACGTCGTTACACTTGAATAGACAGATCTATATATTGTAAAATGAAAATTTAAATTATATCCCTGCTCTTTTGTTATTCTACATTTTCTAGTTTAATAATATTTTATTGCAATAAAGCTAATTGATTGGACATTAAGTTATACCAACTTATTGATTGTCCTCTCCATTCCTTCTACATGTAGCCATGTTGCCTTCAGTTGTATGCTCTTATATATTTTCGAGTACTGAAATATGAGTTGGAAAGACACAGTTTACATATTTCCAAAAGTTGACAACGTTTGGCTATTTCTTTAAGAATTGATAAATTTATCTGTTTGGTCAATGTTGTAATATTTTTTGGCTTCTGTTTTTGTTTTATCAAATATAATATACTACCGGTTTTCCAAGTTTTTTACTCCTTGCGTGTCTGATGAAGGTTAATCCAGAAAAGAGCTTCACACGCAATGAAATTTTGCCTTGTACATTTATCAAAATCATTATAATATGTGGATCGTGTCTTTCTGGCACATATTCCATATTCTTTCGTATTTAATATTATTCTATTTTAGAATCTTTTGTTTTACACGCCTTCACAATGCTTCAGTTGGTTTGACATTTCCAAACTATTCAAAAATGGACATATGATTGTATTTTGAGAGAGTAAAACCAACATACCTGTAAAATAGCGACATTTAATATAAATCATTATTGACTGGGTTATATGCATGTGTTAATAAAGAGTATAGACCAATACACTTGACAAACGTAGCATGACCCAAAGGGTTCCACCGTAGCGGTATCTGAAAAGCAAGTAGATACCACATTTGGTTATATTGGAACGTTTTAGACCTTGAAAGATTTTGCTATTTCCCACGTTTTGTCATTTCATTTGTCAGGTTGCTATCAGAATACAAATAACAATAATTGGTCACTTCTGTATCGGAGTTTCACAAAAGCAGGAAAACAGAAAAATCTTATATTTGGGTTAATATCTAGAATTGCTCCCGGACTGGGTCTAAGTGGAAAAGATGTATATATTTGGACTCGTATAATGTCCACTACATTGAAAGAACAAAAATGAAAATAGTACAAATACCACTGACTGTTGTGACTAACTGCCTGCATTTTGCAATCAGATTTGCAATATCTCCTACCATTTTTGAGAATTTAGAGGTGAAAGGGACCATAAACGCTAATTATAAGAGTTTGTCTATTCAAGAATTTTAGATAGATGTTGTGGGTTGGTTTCTTGTTACGTTATTTAAAAATGATGTTTCTAACCACAAGAGAAAGTTGCCTTATGCAATTATGGATTGCCCCTACCATTTTAGAGAAAAGGGGGCAAAGGGGGAAAATGGATGTTAAAACAAAACTGCCGTAGAACATTAATTTTTTTCATTAGGTTTTGATCATTCTTTTTTCATTGTATTCCTGAATTTATTCCGTAAAATTACTAGAGTTTGGATGCATCTTGCACCTTTATATGATAACGAGGTGGCAAAAAGGGGCCACAACAAAAAAAAATCGACTTTTTATCTGTGATCTGATTTTTGAAATCTTCAAGAATATTTGAATCCTTGTAGAAATCCTTGCCTGCGCTTTTTGTCATTTTTTTTCAATATCTCATACCGTTTTGGGGAAATCAGGGATCAAAAGCACCATATAACATGTAGAACAGAATAGAATAAATTATGAGTTTTACTTTAAGGTTGGTATAGATATATAAAAAAACTAAAAAATGTGCCTATGAGCATTGAAATATCATTGACCCCAAATGTGGTTACATGTAACCTGGTTATAAACCTTAACCAACCACTTAACCAAAGACTTCATGCATAAAATATAGGTCACAGTGACTTAATTTGTAGTGAGTGGTAAAGCCTACCCTCAACCCATCTAATGGTGAATTATCATTGACATCCAACAACTAGTATTCAAGTAATGGACCTTAACCAAGAACTTAACTAAAGTCATTCATGCATAAAATATAGGTCACAGTGACCAAATTTCTTTTGGGTGGTGTATTCCTACCCAAGACACATCTTGTGGTGAAATAACATTGACCCTCAACATCTAGTATCCAAGTTATGGACCTTAACCATGAACTTCACAAAAGTCGTTCATGCATAAAATATGTGTCACAGTTGTGACCTAATTTCTAGTGGGTGGTGTAGCCCTACTCAACCCCCATCTAGTGTTGAAATATCATTGACCCCCATTATCTAGTATCCTAGGAATGGACCTTAACCAAGAACTTAACCAAAGTGTTACGGACGTACGTACGGACGGACGGACGGACAAGGGTAAAACTATATGGCCGATCCACCATACATGGTCGGGCCATAAAATCAATTATGCATTTAAAGTCCGCCAAAAAATACATGTGTCAAAAAGCTTTATGAGTCCACCAAGGACTTCATGTGTCCAATGCATATTACCATCAATATTAGGCCTCAAACGTTCAAAGTTCAACAGGTTGCAGTCCTATCATGCTGCGATCCGCGTAGCTTTTTAAACGACCGCAATTTTTTTGCGATCGTATCATGTTATTCACAGCGCATTTAAGGCAGAACATGTCTGTATTTGACCAATATTTCGTTACAATATAATATGACAATCGTTTTAAGGCCAAAAAAAATAATATGTGTGTTTCCTGTTTCCTGCTCCAAAAAATAGGGTAGGTAGGTAGGTAGGCTTTTTTTTTGTTTTGTTTTTTTTTTCTCGAAGAAATGTATGTTCTGAAGACCTAAATGTTGTTAAATAAAGCCTTTTGAAAATTTCAAATAAAGTCATTAAACATTTTACTGGTGACTCTTTTTTGATTATTACCATAAATAGTACCTGTTTAATAGACTATAACACAGGATCACTCTGACACTATTAGCTTTGGTATTATATAACAAAGTTGCTCTTTATAATGGATGTGTACATGTAGTTTTAAATTACATTTGTATTTGAAAATCTCACACAACAGACATAGGTAGATAGCTTTTGAACCATGTAGACATGCTAGAAATACATGTATACTATGCAAATCAGTCTGGTTCTCAGAATTTTGAATTTATAAAAGGGTACACCAGTAGTATTTGGAATTAAAGTTACAAAATGTATGTTTGGGTAATGTTACCTAATAAACTTGCACTCTTCTAGTATACCAGCTGTATATAAAATATCAAGGCATTAAGGTTTATCTATACTATAACCTTAAAATAGCCAAATTTTAAATCGATTTTTTAGTATGTTTACAGCAAAAACTGCATCATTGCGCATATCAAATTAACAAATAGTTAGTAAATTATATATTACTGTAGCAGGGCCTAGATACATGTATAATAATTCATTAATAATATTTTATAATACATGTATTTTCATGGTAAACCTGTTATTTTTTAGTTCTGCTTTTTTCAGTTTTTGAACACATTAATAATCAAGGTTTATTTTGTTGATTTATTAAAGAAGGGGACAAAATGCCAAGGCTGTCTTAAGCAGGTGATTGCTTGGTACAAGAGGTGGCCGCTTAGGCAGGCTTGAATGGTCTTGTAAATGTGAGAAGAATAGTTTTGAAGATAAATATATCACATTGAAAAAAAGAACAGGATATTAAACATTAAACTTATTGATGTGCCAATATGATAAGGTATGTCCATGCCTATAAGTATACTTTATTTATTTTAACCCGACATAATGTGTCGTATAAGCTGTACATATACTAAGATTTTCTTTGTCTTGATGCACATTAACATTGAAATTAGATTCTGATATTGCTGTTTCAAGTTTTCCAACTTTAAATTTGACAGTAGATTGTACTGTTGTTATAACCTCTGCATTTTCTCGAGGGATAGCCTAGGGGTACGCATTGGGCTCCCCCCTATGTTAGAGTCCAGAATTCAAAACGTTTTGTGGTTTTTGTTTTAACTTGTGGTTGTCTAAATCCCCTAGGTGGAATTCCAAACTTTTTCTGACAATTTTACATGAAGGGGTACAGAAATTTCATTCACTTTTGATACCATGGGAATGGACTTGTTCAGGGGTGCTGGCCAGATTCATTTATACATGCCATGAATCATACACCCCAACTCTGTTACCAACAAAAAGTGAAATACCTTAAAGTTTAAAAATAGGAATAACATTTCTCCTACCCATTGCCATCCGATTTTTAAACGTTTATTGTGAAGTTGTTTGGATAGTCAGTTGGTAAATGAACTTTTATCTTAATAGATGATAAAAATGCCTTTTAAATGAGCTATTGGGTGACAATATTACCGGAAAAATAACAAAATGATCGTCAAAATGGCAAGTACTACTCTGTGACCCATTTTTATTTTTAGGGGATATCTTTTTCAGGGGAATGAAGCAAACTTTAAAATCAAATTGAAAAATAAAAATATGTCGGAAACAGACTAAAATTTCCGGTTTTGACGTTTTAACCCGAAAAATTACGAAAAAAAAGTTAGAGTCGGGAAAACAGGGTGCTATAAATAGGGTCGGTCGGGAAACCGGAAACACACATATTTTTTTGTTTGGCCTAAGATAAAAATTTTGAAGCTGTGACCCCGGCTTGCACCAGAACTTTTGAGTCGAAACTTTCGTCCCAGGATTTCGCCCCTTTCGTCCCTAAATTATTTCGGCCCATGTCAATATAACTCAAATACCTATAACTTTCACATATCTTACTTCATTGATTTTGATGAGTTATATTTTACATCTGGTTGACGGAAAGAGTTTTATGGCCGAATACAGTCGTATTCTACCTTAAATGCGCTGTGTTGCGATGTCGTCATCGTCGTCGTCGTCGTCTGTAGAAACCATTGACACATTTTGTTGACAGAATTTTTTAATGAGAAATTGAATAAACAAGAGGCTCCAAGGAGCCTGAATCGCTCACCTGAAATACACAGATACAAATATTTTGTAGATATTATTGTGCTTACATTTGCAACCATATGCAATTTAAATTTCTGAAATATGTTATTTAGTTTTCAAGATACAATGTATAGGGATTAATAAGTGCAAAATTTGGCAAAAAATACAAAAAGGGCAATAACACCCACATCAGAAGTAGGATCTTTTTTAAAATTGCAGGACAGGTAGATCTTAATATGCTGATCACTTTTGATTCTTGCACAATTTTTATATCTGAAACCATTTTTGAGTTATTAGCAAAAAACTGCAATTTACCCCTATGTTCTATTTTTAGAACATGATTCATGTTTTATGACAAATCATTAATCTGAACGATGGAGTTGTAGCAGATATGTTCTTTAACAAGTGTGCCAAGTTAAATTGCAGTTGGTCTTTCAGTGTCAGACAAGTTAATCTTTGAAATTTAGGGGAAAAGTAATGAAAAATGATAAAGGAGTTAGTCCGATAAGGGGGCATATTGGCCTCAAATTTCGAGGTTTGCTAAAAGTACGGTTCGAGATGTATTTCATATTCTTCAATATATATTTTTGTTCGTTCAATTTCTTTTTCGCATAAAAGTAAACATCTGTAATCACAAAAGCTACGCAAAGTCGGATAAAAGAAAGGAAACTTGTAAATAAGTACTAAATACTTCATATTTTGGCAAGTTTTTGACGTTTTTAACATAAGCGCATGCGTGTTCATTGTTCATCTTTATATATTTTGTGTAAAACAGTTAGTTACAACATATATATTAAGATCTTTGTTGAACATACATGCGCCCACATCTGTTTTTAGTAAAAAACTACCGAAAATTTAACAGAAATATATTAAAAACGAAGATTTTCTCACATTCGACACATTTAATGGTAGAATCTCCAGACTTGTATGCAGAATTTGGCAAAAAGTAATCTAGATATAGTATTCTTCACTATTCTCCTGTACATTAACACTCATAAAATAAATTTCTGTCTGTTGTTGAAAATTCGGAAAATTGCAGGCCAAAATTGACCCTTACCGCACCTTCTCCTTTTGTCGCTTTAAGGGCAATAACTCCTTAAAGAAATGGTCCTCCAGCTTTGACTAAGTTACATGAAATGTAGATCATGATGTGCTTAATCCTATGCAATTTGAATTTTTGAAATAGCTTGTATAGTTTTCAAGATAAAGGGCTTAATAGGTGAAAATTTTTGAAAAAATCCAGAAAAGGGCAATAACTCCTACATCGTATGTTGGATCTTCTTGAAAATTTCAGGGCAGGTCGACTTTGGGTTGCTGATCACGTTAACCTTGCCAGAATTTTAATATATGTGATCGTTTTTGAGTTATTTGCAAAAAACTACAATTTACCCCTATGTTCTATTTTAAGCAATGGTGGCCATGTTTTTAACGAATCAAAAATCGAAACGATTGTTTTAAAGCACATATGCAAATTAACAACTGTACTAAGTTTGGTTGCCATTGGACCTATGGTGCCAGAGGAGTTAACGTTTGAAAAAGTTTACGGACGATGGACGGACAGCCGGACGACGGACGCCAAGTGATGGCAACAGCTCACCTGACCCGAATAAATTTGATTAAAATACTGCAATAGATTGGAATTTTTTTTTTTATATCCCAATGAAAAAAAAATCATCGGGAAACGCCCACTTTTTACAGGAAGTGCCACCATTATAGTTCTTTATGAGTAAGATTTTCATGCTTTTTATAATCATTTTGAAAATTTATTATTTTAAAAATGACTGTAATATTTTTTTCATTGGGGTATGAAAAAAAATTGCACATTGTATAACCGCGACCGAATGAATAATAAACATTCTACAGCAGTTTTGTCAGTACAGCCCTTTAGGCCCTTTTGTCTAAAACGGTACGGGCCACTACCCCAAAATACAATACCAACCTTTCTTTAGTGGATATGAACATCATATCAACTCTTATGAGTGCTCTTAGTTGTAGTTGGCTAGCCAATTCAATAGTTATGAAGTTTTAATATGATGATCATATACACTAAAGGAAGCTTCTACCAAACCATTATAGAAAAAAGGCCCAAAAAGGGGCTAAAACGGGCACATTAACAAATCTGATTTACAATGTTTATTATTCATTCGATTTTGAAAAAAAAATTCTGCTAAACTGCTCATTAAAATCTGTTAACAAGATGAGTCAATGGTTTTGATATCACATGTATAAAGCGCATCCTGACATTGCTACAGTGGGCCCAAAAAAATCAACTCTTTAATTTGTGGTCCGATTTTCAAAATCTTTTTTTTTATTGGAATCCTTGTGAAAATCCCTGCATGCAAACTTTAATCCAATTTGCAATATCTTTTACTGTTTTCGGAAAATTATGGGTCAAAGAGGCAAAAAAGACATGTAGAGTTTGTCTAAAGGCAAATAGTTTTACACACACAAAAATTATAGTGGGCCTGCCAATTATTATTAATATGTTTTAATATGATTATATCCACTAAAGGCAGATTGTTATTGCATTTGCGGTTTGTGGCCCTTTCCATGTCAGAACAAATAAGAAATTTAGGGGTCAAAGGGCCTACAACATCAATTAATACATGTCCATTCTATTTTCATGAAATAGCTCAATTCAGACTTGACCAATTGGCAACCTTTTAAAATTGGTGAAAATTTCTATTTCATATATGATTAAGTTTTTTTAATTCTTTGCCAGCTTTGTCTATCGCTTAGTTCAGTCGATCTTATTTTTATCATAAATGTTACTTATTAACATTTAACTCTTGTACAGCTCCAAATCTGGGAAATTCCATTTGTCAATCTTTGGAATTCTCTGTGTCCTTTGGAATCCCCCATGTCCAAGAATGACGAATGTTTGATTATGAGCATGAAAACTCAGTTCATAGGTTATGTAAATGAATACATGTGCCCCCTTACTGTATGGTTTGAAACATTAATTTTCTTCGTTTTTTATTAGCTCACCTGGCCAAAGGCCAGGTGAGCTATTGCCATCACTTGGCGTCCATCGTCGTCGTCGTTAACTTTTCTTCAAACTTCTTCTCCTCTGAAACGGCTGAACAGATTCAAACTAAATTTGGTCAGATGGTACCTTTGGGTATCCCCCACAGAACTGATGTGGGGATTTTCGATTCGTCGAAAAAAATGACCGCCGTTGCTAAAAATAGACAAGGGGGGTCAGACTACTGTTTTTGGCTTGTAAATCAAAAAGTATAAGAGATAGATGAAATCTGATGCCACCCTGCTGCTTCAGCATTAAAAGCTCTACAAAAGTCTCCATTTGGTCCAAGTTGTCAGATGACCCCTTATAGGGGTTACAGCCCCTTAAAGGGGAAAAATAGCGTTTTTTCATGTTTTTGCCCTATAGTATGAAAACTATTGCAGATAGAAAAAAAGCTGTTAAATGCTCAGTTTATTTAGCTCTACAAAAGTTTCAATAGGATTGAAGTTGTCAGATGACCCTTAATAGGGGTAACAGCCCCTAAAATAACCTTTTTCATGTTTTTGGCCTTCAGAATGAAAACTATAGCAGATAGAGAAAAGCTGTTGCTTGCTTAAATGTCCAGCGCATAAAGCTCTACAAAAGTCTCCAAAAGGGGTGAAGTTGTCAGATGACCCCTATAGGGGTTATGGCCCCTAAAATGACGGTTTTTCGTGTTTTTGGCCTATAGAATGAAAACTATAGTTGATAAAGAAAAAAATGTTGCTTGCTTAAATGTTCAGCTCATTTAGCTCTACAAAATATAGGGTTGACATCAAGACCAGGTGAGCGATTTAGGCTCCTGGGAGCCTCTTGTTTTAAAGAGGCCATGTCAGTAACCATTGAGATTCAAATGGAAAGTCAAAAAATTTAAAATTTGAATTAACCACCTGAATACATTCAAAGAACTACTACAAACACATTTTAGGTCAAATTAACACATTCATTCAAAATTATGAGTTTCTATGGCAACGAGAAACAAAGAATGACTAAAAACCAATTGAAAAGTGGTAAAATATCTTAATTTTTGAACATTTTGTTTCCTAATAACTTTAAATTGGTACATGTAAGCATCTTTTTTTTATGCTGGGGTGTTCAAAGAAACAAAAATAAAACATACTAATAAGTTTTTGGTTTTTTTTCAAAATCATGCATGGTTGCTATGGTAACGAAAAGAACCTAAGGTTTTTGCTGGATCTAAAACATGTAAAACTGTAAAAATGTAAGCTTTTTAAAAGTTTATTACTGGAAAAAGCAACACAGCTTGATATTTTTCTATACACTGAAATAAAGACATTGTCTTGTAGTATCAATTTATGAAAAAACATTGGGTTTGTCAGGTGTTTTTTTTTTTTTTTTTATTAGGTTAAAAGTATTGATTTTTTTTTGTCTTTTTTTGGTAAAATCACGACTGTCAAAGGCTTTAATGACCTGGAATATCTAAAAATGGTTAGCTTTATATACATTAAAACAAAACAAAAATACCCAACAGACATTAATATTGCTAAAATACAATGATTCATTAAAAATATAATAAGCAAAAACCTCCATAGCAACCATTTTTTCCTTAGAAACCATTTTTATGACACACGTTTTATCACAAATTTCGCTAATGTGCAATAGTAGCATAATTAATCAAAGAAACATGTTTTAGGGAATCAGAAATCATTGTTAAACACTTTGTTTGACTATCTGTGGTAACATGCGCATGATGTAGTAAGTGGATGTTGTATATTTAAGATGCAGTATCAATGTATCGCCATGGAAATGAACAGGAGACATTTTAACAAAATTCCTATTTGTTCATAACATTATTTTCTTTTGAACAAATTTATATATTTTCAATGTGCATACATGCATATCCTTATACTCTCTTTTGTTCCACATGTTTGTTTATAATTTTATATGACCTTGACCTTTAACTGTAAAGGCAAACAATAGTTGTTCAATTGAAAACACAATGTCAAGGTCAAAAGAAGAGGATGCTACTGTAACAGTCTATCTCTGATTCAAAAATACATATCACATTTGGTCAACCTAGGACTTATAGTTCCTGAGATGTGAAGGTGCTTTTCTGGTATTGGGTTGGCGTTGATAAAGAGAGGTGTACAAAAGACGTTTATTTTGTATGGGAGCCGTGCCTGATCTGACGTTACAATTATATGACGTTACAGTTAAAGCATGACAACGTAACGCTACAGTTCTATGCGCGATGGCGCCAAATCCATGATAGTGCTCATTCTTTTGTAATGCAGTGAGAATGGCTAAAGTCACTCAACAGGAAAATCAAGTTCAAGGTCAAAAGATGGAGCATCATGGGCATATGAATACCACATTTCATCAACCTATATGCAAATATGTATATAATTATTTTATAAGACTATCCGTTCTTGAGATTTACAATATAGAGCGGCTTATAAGATTTTTATCATTGGTAAAGTAACAAATACATCATGTACATGTAATAACTGTTGTAAAAGTGCATGAAGAGATAACAACCATAGGATACAGTTATGAACAAACAGAAGTAAAAAACTAAGGCCCTATTACTACCTGCACATAATCATACATTGCAAGCATGAATAATAAACAGCCCTACTCTTTACACATTACTTGTGTTTCTTCTCTTAATATAAACAGTCACCTACATGTACATGTGATTACAAGATGTATTAATGAACAGAATTCAAATTTTTATAAGAAAATTTAGGTTTGTTTTTGTCTGTCCCCCTTATGTTTAAAGTATTAGTTCAAAGGTATGTTACTTCTGCAAAATTTTGAGGATCAAAATTTCTTGGTAACATGCACAATTACATCATGTGTTTGTTGTACATAGGTACAAAAGGCAACAAGCTACAGTACATATAGGTACCATTTTCTTGGACCAAGTTTCATAAAATTTGGTTGAGTTGATAGTTTAAGAGGAGTTAAGTTGAAACCATTCTAACAAGGATTTTCTGAAAATTTCTAAGTTCAAAGGGTCATAACTCCCACAAAAATCAAAGGATAAAAATTCCATGGTGATATGTACAACTTTAAATCATTATGGCATTCTCCCTACCTACCAAGTTTTGTTGAATTTTGTTCTGTTAGAGGAGATGCATGGACAAACTTTGTGATGAACAGACAGACACAACAAAAACAATATGTCTCCCAACTAAAGGGTGACATAATTCAATTTTAGAAAACATTCACACATTAATATGTACCAAATTAAAGGAAGATTGTTAAGGTTGCTAGGCATAAATATCATGGGTGTAGGTAATCATCGAGTTCGAGTTCGAGTTCGAGTCAGAGTTAAAGTTCGAGTTAGAGTTCGAGTTACAATTCGAGTTCGAGTTAGAGTTCGAGTTAAAGTTCGAGTTATTTTTCGAGTTCGAGTTAAATTTTGAGCTAACTCGAAACAGTAATTTTCATAGACATAGTCGAGTTACGACTCGAGTTCGAGTTAGAGTTCGAGTTAGAGTTCGAGTTACAAATCGAGTTAGAGTTCGAGTTACAAATTATTTATTGTTCTATGTCCAGAATTTGGTCTTTCGTTCATCATTATACCCCTCTTGAAAAAATGGGGCGTATATAGTGATAGAGGTGTCTGTCCATCGTCCCGTCCGTCCGTCCGTCCGTCCGTCCTGCCTTCCTTACACTTTAGGGTACCCATCTCTTATCACAACTCCTCCTAAACTCCTTGATGAATTTTCATGAAACTTTCACACGATCTGTGTGACAAAATGTAGATATGCACCTCTTTTAAAATTTGATCAAACTGATTTTGGGGAAGCGAAACATGGAATTCGCTATTCAACTATCCGCAACTTCTCCCAAACCCATCAATGGATGTCAGTGAAACTTTCACACCATCTTCGTGAAATAGTGTAGATTTGCACCCCTAGTTTAAAATTTGATCTGTTTTTAGGAAAGAGGTAGCATGGTATTTATTAGTAAGCCACGACTAACAGTTTTTCTAGTTTGTTTAGGGATTGGTTTTAAATCTTATGCATTGTATTTTTTATTTCCAACTTTTTCCAAGCCAGAATATTTATTAACAAAAACAGCCACCCCCACCCCCCCGCTCAAAATCAAATGGTCGTCCCCTTAGTCTTGTCTTAAAAACTAAACTGACGACTTTGATAAAAATTAAAACTTTTTTTTCTTTTTTCTGTAAACGTGGCCTTTTTTGTAACAAAATAAACCAAGGTATTTCAAAGTATTGTCTCGTCCTTGGGAAAATTAACATATTTTTTTCTTAAACCACAGCACAACATAATAGATGTCTGAATTATTATTTTTTTCTCGTGGAAAGTGTTGTAGTTTGCTAAAAATAGGTTTTCTTTAGGTCGGAACTCTTACTCGAACCCGATTTGTAACTCGAACTCTAACTCGAACTCGAACTTTAACTCGAGTCGTAACTCGACTATGTCTATGAAAATTACTGTTTCGAGTTAGCTCAAAATTTAACTCGAACTCGAAAAACAACTCGAACTTTAACTCGAACTCTAACTCGAACTTGAATTGTAACTCGAACTCTAACTCGAACTTTAACTCTGACTCGAACTCGAACTCGAACTCGATGATTACCTACACCCCATAAATAAGGTATACAGGTTTGCAAGTCATACACTAACATATTTTATATTTAACATGAACCATGGTTTTTGGTCGGGTAGTGGCATAGAAGTAACTTACAACAAACAAAATGAATCATGTATTTAGAAAAAAAAAACTTATGAACAAAGAATGTATTAAATTTGTTCAGTTTCTTCTGCTTTTTGATCTCCTTTAATGCAGCCTTTATAACTTTCTTTCATTTTCTCAAAAGCTCATGTAGATGGTAAAAATATTTCAATTTGAAGTGTTGTAGAAAATAAACTTGAGTGTAACTTCTCTCCAATTAAATGTATAATGTACTTGTTCATGTACATGATGAACACAAAATGTTTCTGTCTTAAGAAAATTAGCAGACAATTTTCTTTCTGTAATAATCATGAACAATAATTATAATCACTATGATATAAATTTTGATCTTCAAGTCTTTCACAAGAAGAAGGGACTCTTGTGTTGGTCTATTAACATTCACAGGTTTCAATCCTCTGTGTCTGCTAAATCCAATCATTTAATTTCTAATATTGCTGGATTTCAAAATCTTATTCCAACCATTGGTGATGCACCATAAATAATATAAAGCAAATATGGCAGTCAGTTTAACAGCAGTTTCCTGTAAATAAAAAAAAATATTATTTTTGTTATAACATGTATAAGTACATGTATGGTGAATATAATATACAAACAGTTTAATTACAGATGTCAAAATGAATGCATAGTGATTGGTGCCAATCATAATACTTTTCTTTTTTTTTAATATGACAAAAAATGCATGTTGCAGAGCACATTGGAATCCATCCTCCTAAGACAAATTGGAATTCAGATTTGCCCTGGATTAAAATAATAATTCAGAGGGGGTCCTCATAGGGCAAATCTGGATATCTCAGATATCACAAGGAATTCCATCTTAATTTCACAAATAAATTTTGTAAAATGTACAAAAAGGTTTATAGATACATGTATATATGTTATACATGTTTTTATATTCAATAAATCATAAACATACATGTTAATGTTGTTTATCCTTTAGTATTTTCCTTGACTAATATAATTCATGTACATGTAACATGTATATAGTAAATAGGCCAGTGTTTCTGTTTAACAGTGATTCCGAAGGTTGCCGGACCGAATGAAATGTCCGGTAAAAATTGCTTCGGTCCTGTAAAAAATTTTAATTTTTACCATTTAATCTATCATGTCTATATAAATATTAGTTCAAAATTGAGTTCGGTCCGGTAAAACCAAAAGCACCTTTAGAATCACCGACTGTTAACACTAAAATGAGGGTAATTTACTCTCCAAAATTAATTTTGACCCATAAATTCTGCAAAAGTGCAAGAAAGTTCCTGTATTTACCTTGTCAGAATCTTTGAATATTATACAACTTTTAGATACAATGTAAATAAAATAAATAAATAAATCTTTATTCCCTAATCATCAGGGCATATCAATTGCAAATCATATATGTTTGATTACATGGATCATGATCATAAACATATAAAAGATACAAGAAACATGAGAGCCAGCTTTTTTAGCACATATGAAAAGTTTCCCTGAAATACTACTTAAATTATACATTTTCTTGGTCTTTTCCCATTCATGATTGGACATGCAATTGACATTTTTATATTCTGAACATTTTTTTATAAACTAAATACAAACACAAACCTTAGATAATGACAAACTTCATTACCAGGTCTCTCTAAATCACCATTCAGGTTTCCAACATTTGTCCAACAATATGAGTAGAAATACTTGCTTGATTATATTCCAACAGCTTCTTAAATATAAAAAGTAAATAAATATAGTTTGTTGTAAAACTGGATTCGGGGGTTTCCGATAAGTTATTTATATCCGTGCCATGACGATATGGAAATACAACAAGACGATTGGCTAACCAACGCGGAAAACATGGACAGACGAGATCTCGCGGGGAATTCGAGAATACGGCCTTCTATGTGCAGACTTTGACCAGGTAAGATTGTTTTTTCTATTTGTCCCAAGCCCTTTGATATATTTGCCAACACTGGCGGACCGTTGTCATTGAACTCGGTGCTAAGGAGTCAGCAGTTCCTGCCTCCATTCATATCCCATAACCTGTTTTACTACAAGTGGCGTCGTCGCTGTGTAAACCAGAGTTGGTGAATATTTTTGCAGGAAAATATACCCGCCATTTTTCTGCACGGACTTGACTTGGTACAGATTGATTGGATAAAGTTACACCTATTTATAAGGTCAGTTTTTCTCAAAGTTTGAGACACGAGGGTTACTCGTGACGTACTGCTCAGTGTGACGTAGTTGAATCCGATTGGTTGTTTATTTCCGGCCAGAAGTTCAGTTTTATTTTTGTAAACAATCGGAGTTTATCACAACTTTTGAGTGAAATTTGGATTTTTTTGCCATAGATATACATTGTTTTGTATTAAAGAGTTGTTTTCTCTTATTGTTGACATGGCTGAGCGTAAAGTCCAAATAAATATTTGTCCTAGAAGTGAACTGCTAATTTTGCCAGGCATAGGGCCTAAAATAGCAGATTATATTGAGAGACAAAGAGTTGTTGTCCCATTTACATAGAAAACATTTTACCATATACCCTATCTTAGAGACCCTGAACAATTATATGATCTGGTAGGGTTTGACACATTAGAAAATGTGTACATTCAGGGTGACCCAATCCTCAGTGATTACAATACTGGGCAAATGACACAAATAGAAAGTGTAACTTGTGAGCCAATTACACAAGATTACAAACATGAAATTTGTGAATACACTAGTACTTACATGCCCAGTATACAACATGAAATGTTCTATACACAAGAAATCAAGCCAAATATTGAGGTACAAAGTACACAAAGTCAAAACACTTATATACCTAGTACACAACATCAAATGTATTATACACAAGAATTCTATCCAAATGTTGAGGTGCACAACCAAATTACACACACTCAAAATACATCATTAGATAGAATACCTGTCAATACAGTCCAAAAAAGTAACGTTGATGAAACAGAATCCATCGATTCAGATATTGACTTTCCCTTCGCAAACATGAAACTCAATATTCCCGTTAACACGGGTATAAGCGAAGCTAGACCTAATGTACCATTTTCCTTTACACCAAGCCCAAGTATTCTTGGGAAAGTTGGATTAAGGTATAAACTAGACACAAGCGCAATTCCAGGTAGACCCACCCCAGGACTATCTGGGAACCAGCATAACATGCAGGTAACTTCGCCAAGATCGGTGACCCATAGTTCAGTAAAGTCACAGAGAGTAGTTTGTGATCAGGTAAAGGGAAAAAGTTCTCATAGTCATACCAGTAATGACCAGAATTCGAGCAGTAATTCAATCCGTACTGCAACCCCCGTTAATATGGGGCATCAACAACAGGTATAACAATATGATGAACATGCAAATGAGTTTTCTCCAGGCATTACTAGGGTACAAGAGGTTCAGTATCGGCATGAAGTAGATAGTAGGTTAAGCTCCCCCAGGCCAAGGGCCCGGCCTGGTGGTGCTAATGTTGGTAGTAGGTCAGGCTCTCCTAGTCCGCAGGCCGTGCCTAGGTTTGCCCACATTCCATCTGTTCAACAAACCTTTCCAGGTTCAATTGCCAGTTCGCCCAACCCAGGCGTATCTGGGCAACCAAGACCCCACCCAACTGTTGCCAGTATGTCCAACCCAGGCTTAACTGGGCAACCCCACCTACCAAACACATATGCCAGATCGCCCAACCCAGGCATATCTGGGCATCAAACACTTTATCCAACTGAAACCATTTTGCAAAGACCAAACCTACCTAGGCAGTCATATACACCAACAGTCACCGGTACACCCAATCCAGGTTTAACTGAGCGAACACCTAGGCAGTCATATACACCAACAGTCGCCGGCACCCCCAACCCAAGTTTGACTGGGCGACCAACTAGGCAATTAAACACACCAAACACAATCGCCAGCACACCCAACCCAGGTTTGACTGGGCGATCAAGTACACCAAGTGTTTCAAATCCAGTGTTTAATGTACAACATATACCTAGAACACCCATCACAACTGTACCCAACCAAATACAAGAATATCCAAGCCAAGAGAGAACCCAAATCCAATACCATCACCAGGTTTCGACTGGGAACGTCAAACCCATGACAAATATTACACACCGTGTACCTAATCCACCCGTACCAATGACATTGGCAGATTCTCACCATAGACAACAAACAGTACATAGACCATTATTGATTACTCAACCTAATTTTGAACAACCACCACCACAAGACCAGGGATATAATTATGTTCCAGAAAGCACAATAGTTCCAGGTTTCCCAAATTTACAATTGGGCTACACACCTATCCCAGTGCAACAAACACAGCCTGTGAATTATTTTCCTGTGACGTACACAATGGCCAATTCCGGATCGGTTCAACAGCCACCTTCGGTTAATTATTCCATGCCACAATATCAACCCTCCTGATCCAGAACTGATGAATAGGGTGCGGATGCATAGTCGTCCCATGCCAATCAGAGATGATAGACCTATCATGAGACAAGAGACCAGATATACTGACGATCCCTACACTTCTGACCAGGAATCGATTGACGGTCATTTCCCTCTTAGGAGGGGGGAGGAGGACGATAGAAGTAGAGAGGCAAGGCCAGTTCCCATCCCTAGAAATCCTAGGGCCAATAGGTTACAGCAGGAACAAAATCGTAAGTCACAGAATTACTTCTCTGCCATGAAAACGCTTAGGTATAAAGGTGACACCAATTGGAAAGCTTTCATCACTAAGTTCGAAGATATGGCTGAGGCAGCAGGTTGCAACAACAAAGAGAAACGTCAGCAGTTGAGTTGGTGCTTAGAAGGTAAGGCCAGCGAGTTTTATACCCTACTTTTAGAGGGCAATGTGAGACCAACATATAGAGAACTGGTTTCCAAGCTGGAAAAGCGCTTTGGTTTTGCAGAGTTGAAAGAAACCTCCATGCTACAATTCACCACCAGTAGACAAAACTACAATGAGTCCTTAGAAGATTGGGCCGATAGAACTTTATCCCTTGCATCAAGGGCCTTCCGGGGTTTACCGGAAGAACACATGACTGAGCAAGCAGTTCTGAGATTTTGTCAAGGGTGTGATGATACAGAAGCAGGACAGCACGCATGTAATGCTAGACCTCGTTCCATGGAGGCTGCCATAGATATAATAAAATGGTTTCAACACTCCAAGAGAGCTATCCAGAATGTAGGGTCTGCTATCGCTGGAGTTAGTATAAGTAAAGAGGATCCAGATCCCACTAAAGAACCTGACAGATTAACTCAACTAGAAAATAACATCAAAAACATGATGGAACAGTTGTCATCCCTGTCTGATCGGGTATCCAACCCTGGTACTTCAGGGCAGTCTCCCAAAAATAAAAACTCCAAATCCAAAGGAGGAAAGAGAGGTAAAGGAAGAAACCAAGTTGATTTAAGTCAGATAACTTGTTATTCTTGTGAAGAAAAGGGCCATTATGCAAACAGATGTCCCAATAAGAAACAACTGGGTGGTAAGGATAAACCTGATAAAAGCAAATTTACTTCAAATACAGCAGCAGTCGGTATGCTAGGCACTGCACGCATGATCAGAATTGAAGTCAAAATACAGGGTAGATCAATTCATGCCATTGTGGACACAGGGGCTCAAGTGTCAATCCTAAAAGATAAGATTGTGGATGAACTTCAATATAAGCCTCCTGTTGTCAGGAGCACCACTCTGCATGCTGCAGGGAGAGGCATGATCATGAATTGTGGTATACTGGAGCCCACCTATTTTGAACTGGATGGGGAACAATTCAAAGAGGAATTGTATGTAGCACCCATTGACTGCGATATGCTGCTCGGGTTAGATTTCCTCGAGAAACACCATGTTTCAATACACCTGGGAAGGAAAGTCCTTGAGTTTTGTGGCAAAGATGTGTCGTTCCAGTTAGCTAAAGGGGTACCAGAGGATGTACCAAGAGTATGGAGAGTGGCAGTGACAGTATCTGACAAGATGATTATTCCCCCCAACACTGATGTGAAAATTACTGGTAGTGCCAATGCAGAGTCCACTAAGTCCCTTATTGAAGACCCAAGGGTGCAAGTTAACTCAATCAGAGGAGAGGAATCAAGATCTGAAGGACAGACTTGTCCAGGTGGAGTGGAGGAGCTTCCCTGGAACTTGCAGGGGTCAACCATGTGTTTAAGGGAGATACTTTCAGTGGAAGAACAGAGTTTAGAGGGAACACTGTCGGCTAATTGCCAAAGAATAGGGGTGAGTGATAGCTTTCATCTGTTTGAGTCAACAGTGATGAATCATGGCAAGGGTACTAGCCACGAGACGCTGGCAGGGGAAAAGTGTGTAATATCCCCAACAGCTGTGAAATGTCCGTTAGAAATGTAAGAAAGCCCCTTGCTGATGATGTTTTTGGTTTCAGTTATAAGCAACTATAGAACAATCAAAGTTGAATCGCTGGGGAAAGAGAAGTAGATAAAGAGAAGAACCCTGCTGTAAGCAGGGTGAGAGACAAAGGATTTTCCGAATTCACTTGTGAGAAGCTGAATGAAATGATCAGGGAGAGTGATGGCCGGTTTCACTTATCTTCAGCCTTCACCTTCCCAGTAGATCCTGGGATTGGAGTCCACCAGATCCATGCAGCAGATAGAGGTTCTGCAACAGTTGACCCAGTGGTTACTGGGGGAAAGTCAACCATTTTTCTAACAATTTGCAAGATTACAGTTGAATTGCCCTGCACGTTTGTGCTATTGGTTGATGACTATGACACTGATAGACAGACGAGCAATTAATCGGGGGTACCTTCACTTCTTTCCCGGCAGTCTTTTGAGTTAATTGATTAGTAGTTTTAAGCTCTTAAATATGGCTTTTATAGTTTTATATAATTTATCCCCTGCTAGTTCAGGGACCCGTTAATGTGGGTACATGTTTAACTACATTTTAAAAGTGATACTTTTTATTGAGGTTGTTACTTATTTTTTAAGTTTTTTTTTTTATTTTCCTGAGGCTGCCGGGGGGAGCTTTTTGAGAGAGGACCACCAATGCTCACTGATTTTTTTCCCCTGTTTATACAGGGACTTTTTGGACATTTTTTGTATATAGATTTTTCATCTAGTGGGTTAACTAGGTTTGTCAAATTGTCAGGAAGATAATTTGTGAGGTTTTTAATAGATTTTTCTATTAAAGTTTTTGATACTTTTTTATTAAAAGTTTTTGATAATTTTTCTGTAAGGTACATTTTGTACATATTTCTAGTAAGGTTAACTAGAATAAATTTTTGATATTGCCAAGAGAGCAATTAAGTTTTTGAGGGTTTAATTTGTTTATTAAACTGTTTGTTTTTGTAACGTTTTGTAATGTTATTAGGATTTTTTAAGTATTCTCAATCCCGTGAGACCCTATTCTTGTCCAGTAATTTTTTGGGATTTAAGGGTGGTATTTTTCTAAGTCAATTAACAGTTTTATTGACATGACATTTTTGAGACTTTGAAACCCTTGCCCAGGCTACTTGTCAGTTATTTTAGTATTATCACACTCCACTTTTGGTTACTCCCCTTTGTATGGGTTACCTTGTACCTTACCCAGAGTAGGATGTTTAGCTACATGTATTGAATACCTTTCCTTTTAAGGTAATTATTTTATGCTAGATGGCATATAGTATTTTCCCTTTTAATAAGGGTTGTTAGGCTGGCATTCTGCCATTTCTGGGAAACTTAACATTTTATAATGGGTATATGGCCCATTTTAGAAAGTTGGGGGGAGTGTTGTAAAACTGGATTCGGGGGTTTCCGATAAGTTATTTATATCCGTGCCATGACGATATGGAAATACAACAAGACGATTGGCTAGCCAACGCGGAAAACATGGACAGACGAGATCTCGCGGGGAATTCGAGAATACGGCCTTCTAGTTGCAGACTTTGACCAGGTAACATTGTTTTTCTATTTGTCCCAAGCCCTTTGATATATTTGCCAACACTGGCGGACCGTTGTCATTGAACTCGGTGCTAAGGAGTCAGCAGTTCCTGCCTCCATTCATATCCCATAACCTGTTTTACTAAAAGTTAAATACATGAAGCATAAGAAACAAGGACTGATACATGTACATGTAATTGATCCTGAGCATGCCGAATAAGATATTAATTGCTTTACATTTTGGAAATATACAAAATATGTATTTATAAGATTGAAGTTCATGTGACATTCATGACATTTTGTACTTTGTTGTATTTTGAAAACATACATCTATACACTGTTTGTACATGAAGGTAAAATTAGTGTTTTTGGAACAAAAATATCAGGACCTCATCAATGTTGTAAGCCATACATTGCCTTAGATTCATGAACATAACTGATGCAGTTGCTTGAAAAGTTAAGATTCAAAAGCATGTGAAGTTGGTGTTTGTCTTAAAATCCCTATTCAATCTGACTTGTCTGACAATTCAATTGACAAAACTATCAAACAGATGACATCTCAGCTGTTATTAAACATCAGCTCAGAAATTTTGCCAAATGAAATGGTTTGGGCTAATATTTACATTATTTTTATCCAACAAATCGAAAGCAAAAACTGAAAGTAGAATTTTTTTTTCTGAATTTGATTAATACTGACATTACTGTCACAACTAATGATTGTACATTGTTAAACGTTTATGAAATGAAGTTTTTTCGTTGTTTGCAGTTACTTACATTTGTTTAATTTGAAAGATTTCTCCATTCCGACATGCTTCCACCACTTTGTTTGTTTACTTTTCTGCCAATATTTCTACTTCCTGTGAGGTGAATTACCTCCCTTTGTGCCAAGGGAGGTAATTGGCGGGAAAATATTTGAAAATGCATGAAATTTTGACATTATGGAATTCAATTTGTAAAAAGATTGCCTCCAACTACCAATTTTTGTTGTTGATTCTAAATCTACAAGATCACTAGTTTGCTATACAATTAAGGCATTTTGGATTTACTGTTGCTTTTTTGTACAAGTAGTTATTTTTTAGACATGCTAATTTAAGGGTTTTTATTGAAATAAAACAAACTAAGGACATTTTCTTTGAAATATCCATCAATTTTATTTGAATTCTATTTGATATTGCTTATTACAAAACATTAGTTAAATTGTTTAAGCGATTTTGACAAATTTTATAATTTTCAAAATTCTCATTTTTCCATGAAAAATACCCGGTTGCCATGGTAACAACAAAGATATGACCATAGTAATTTGTTTTTGAATACATAATTATGTATGCTTTAATGTACCCAAATATCTGAGAAAACAATTTTTTTCACATTCCACTCTTTCTATATAAAATGCTCAATGGTTACTGACACGGCCTCTTAATTTTTGCTTTTAAAACACCTTTTTAAAATTACTATAGTTTAACTTTTTAAAATACTTTAATAAATCAACTATTGTTGAAGATTTTGTTTTCAGTTATAAATGTGTGTAAAATTCCCGAAAATCAGCTATTTCACGTATTTTAAAAACTACTAAGCCCTTCAGGAATTACACGAAATTCCTGAATTTTCAGTATTGTCATGAAATTCCTAATTACATACATTTACTGTAACATATATATAAAAATATTAGATGTTTTTCTACTAAATGTTGATGTTACTTTATATGGGACAAATTTGCATTTTAGAGGACACCACAGGACAAATGTGTCAAAAAGCTTTGTCAGTCAAGCATGGGCTTCATGTGACCAAAAGCAATAGACTATCCATATTGAGCCTCCAACGAACAGGGTTCAACTGGTTGCAGTCGTATCCTGCTGCGCTCGGTGTAGCATTTTATTATCATTGGCTTAGCTACATTTTAGCCACAACTATGGATCCTAATATAATATTTCTCTAAAGTCAGAACCTTCGCGATTTTTACTTATCATTACATATAGCATGTTGATTATTTCATCTGGTGTCTCCTTTCGAAACTTCATTGTTTCATTTACTGCTTGAGGAAATCGTGTTAAAAGGCATGTTTGTCTAAAATTATGTGAAAACTGATAATATTTTAGTTATATATTTTCAGAAAACTTATATGCAAGGGTATGAACTTCAATGTCCAGAGAATACACACTGGGACCTTCGGTCTAGAATTTGTAATGCTACTGCCAACTACACATGTATGTTTAAATACACTAACATCATCACTTTTGAGGAAACATGTCACGGACCCGAATTAAACAGAGAAGGTAATTTTTTATCATGATTTTTATGCAGAGCTAAAGCACTTTCTCAAGTTGAACATTTTCATTATCGTTCGGAAAAAGTTTCATTGAAAAACAAAATTGACCAAATGAATAACACTGAACGTAGGCTAAGGTGGTCGCCTTTTTCACTCCCCTTTAAACGGAGAATAACTGGCCGTATATATACATACAATATATTGATAAAACTACAGACTTGACTGACACGAATTTGCCATTTAATTTCTAATATCTTTTTAATTGAAATTCCCGCTTGTTAAATTATAAATTGTTTAAAAGACCAGGTTTCTCCTCTTGTACTGTACATGGTCGATATCCTCGGTGCTGTATTTGGCTTCCCTGTTCGAACTTTTTGCTCTGAGTTCTTTTTATTCAATACTTTTGGTCGTGTGACCTTCCAATGTTATGATTCAAATGCTGCTGATGAGAGGTTACTCCTTGATCTATCGGTATACAGCATAACCAAATTAACCATTTTATAACAAATAATAATAATAATCAGATTTAAGATCAATCATATGCTTAAAACTTATGATATTATGGGATACAATGTTCATGTGATTGTTGTGTACAAGCTCAAATTGTTTTGATAAAATGTTTTTATATCGCCTGCAATATGTTGCAGAGCGACATATAGTAGTCACTTTTGAACTATCAGTCGTTCTGCGGCGTCAGAAAAAAATTCCATTGCACTTTTCCAGGCAACTACATGATGAAGGCTCTTGAAACTTTACATGCAGGCCAGCTTCAACCCATAGTAATATACATTGTAAAGAGATTTTGACCGAAAATTAACTAGTTCCTGTCGCCTTCCAAGCAACTACACGTAGCAGGCTCTTGATACTTTGCCTGCAGCTTTATTCTATAGTACTATATGGCATCTTGCTTTTATAGGTGATTTGATGCTTGTTGCTCATCTAATTCCTGTGTTCCAAATATTTTAAAACGAAGGTAACATACGTCTACTATGCATGACCGGTATTTTCTTTTTATCTGGTGGCGCTCCAATTGTAGAATTGAAATAGATAGATTTATTTAAAGATTTTCAACTATCATATATATTATTTTTATTGAGAAAACATGTCATTGAAATTAGTTTATAAGAAATAATAACTGATAATAGTATTTTTCAATTCGCAAATTACACAGCGTGTGCCTTATCTATTTCTTATGCTTTTTCTTTTTAGACAAAAAAACGAGTCTTTCCTTTATTAAAAATCATATGAAACTTGTTCAAGATATCATACATGAAAAATTTGAAAATAAGAATAAGCGTAAATTTGACCTATATTTTAATGCTTTTAAACTTCTAGATCTTTGAATTGTTTCATAAATAAATGTTTTAACCAAACAAAATATACATGTTTAATCAAAATAAAAATGAATTAAATACATGTATGGTCAATAAGTTTGCTTATGACTACTTTTAATCATTTAGAATTAAATCCCGGGGCTAGATCACAGCACTTACATTTTGTGTATCGATTCTTTTATATATATATATTTGTTTTATATATTCAGGATTCAAACGTGTAATGAGACCAGTGTATTTTGACAATGAACCTTGTCCTTCCAGTCATTTCCAGCCTTTTTTCTTCTCCTCTGTTGGCAATACGGAATGTGTGTTCCAAAAATCTCTCTGTTCCGAAGTAGGGCAGATTGAATATTCCCTAGGAACCACAACAATAAATCGGTATTGCCGCTGTGACTACACGAAGGGCTATGCATTCGTAACAGAACCAAAAAACCGTTGTTTCTGTGACCCACAACAAGAAGACTGCTCGTGTTATATTAAACCATGCGAGGAATATTTTCTTTCTGCAGGTAAAAACAAAAACATGAATGTTCCTCAAAAGTAAGATTTTTAATATGATATAAATGCTTCCGTCGTTATATGTATTTTTATAGGCTTACTGGGTCTCCCATTAAATGCTATAAAAAATAAAGTCTTAACATTTCCATTGGTTGCTATTGGAGAGCAAAGACATTTTTTTCATGCACCAAAGATGTACCTGTATATACTACAGTCGGTTCCGATTTGTCTTTAAGATTTATAATTTGCTTAAAACTTTAATGGTCATTTTCAGTATACCTAGAAAATGAATCTATGAGCCATGGATGCCCCCTCCCCGTTCTTTAAATAGTATGCAGTATCCGAGATATAGACATTAATTGTGTTCATACTTAAAATATAGGCCGAAGTGACCTAATTTCTAGTGGATGGTACGTGGCATACTTTTAAAGGCAAAGCAAGTGGTGGTAAAATATCATTGCTCAAACACTTGGTATCCGAGATATGGAGCTTAACCAAGAGTTTAACCAAAAACTTAACCAAACTTGGTCTTGTGTATAATATTGGACACTGTGACCTCATTTCAAGTGATTGGTGTAAATCTAGTGCTGAAATATCACTTTCACCACTGAGATGTGTCTTCGGTAGCACGACACCACCCATTCGAAAGAAGCAGAGGTACCAGTGGGGTATCCGAATGTCAAAAGTCCGAAAGGGCAGAGACAAAACCAGTAAACACCAACAAGAACGGGACAAAAACAGACAACATGTAAAACATGGAAACACAAAATACTGAATATCAATCAACAACGAGAACTCCAGTCGAAACAAGAGTAAACTCAGGTGCTCCGGAAGAGTAAGCAGTTCATGCTTGCTATCGCATACCCTTGGCGTTGCCAATAGTCGATTCAGCGTGTCAAATCCGGTAAAGGAAGACAACAGAATACCCTTTGACAAACCAACATCTGCACTAATTTGAGAGATCGAAATCCCATATTTGTCTACAAGTGCATGATGTCTTCCGTAAATTTTCTTGAGTAAAGACAGCAACCGAGGAGCAACATAACCCTGTATGAGCAGTTTTTGCGTCAGAGGTGTCGCTCTGTTAAGGAAATCGATGTAAGTCTAGATCTGCATGCTCTGGAGTAACGAATCAATTGAGATAGTATTACGTAAACTCCATAAGATGGAGCGGACGGAATGTTGCTACACAAGAAGGGAAAGTTGACAATTGGAAAGTTGAAGTTATCACGTTTGTCATAGAGCCTTGTCGAAAGTCTTCCTTGAGAGTCAATTTCGTGATGTAGATCTAAATATGAAGCAGACTTCCTAGAATCCGTAATGTACTTTTTCTCAAGCTCCTGGGGATATATGAGATGAAGAAACTCACCAATTCGAGAATTGTTTAGTGAAAGGACATCATCAATATAACGGAACGTGAGGCTGAAAGAGAGAGCTATTCTTCGGTCTTTTTTTGTCTAAAAGAGATTGTAAGATCAGTCTGGTTCATATGAATGAAGAAACAAATCAGCAAGCAAAGGTGCACAATTAGTGCCCATTGGAATCCCTATTGTTTGCCGAAAAACACGTCCACCAAACTGAACAAATATGTTGTCAATAAGAAAGTTGAGCATGTCGATTATTTAATCTTCTGTAAATTTGTTCTTTTTCTTAGACTCATTGATGACAAAGTAAGTCTTAGTATAATCGACTACTTGATATTTGTATCTGCATTTTCCATTCTTTTTGGAAAAGCTGCGTTTAATTAGCTGTGCCAATCGCGATTTCAGTTGTTCGTGTGGAATAGAAGTGTAAAGTGTGGAGAAATCGAATGTTTTGATGCTGTTACAAGATGAAACTATTTTAGAGCTAAGAATCTCCATCAGTTCTTTCGAATTCTTCAAGATCCACATTTGATTGACACCATTTCTAGAATAACAATCGTAGTATTTCTGAAGGCCGGATTTTATTGCCGTAAGTATTAGAGTCAACAGAACTGAAAGAGGCGTAGTTGTACATTTGTATGACCCTGCAATAAAGCGCTGTTTTTATGGATTTTTATGTAATTTAGGAATCCAATACAGGAATGGAATGTCATCATTGCCACCAACAGAAAGACCGAAAGAGGAAATAACAGATTTGTGATTGTCAATGATTTCCTCCTTAGGCAGTGTTGTAGCCGTGTATTCGGTGTTATTGCTGATACAACCATCCTCCAATTCAGCTGTCAAACAGTCAATATAGTGTTTCTTGTACACAAACATGATGTTATTTGGTGCTTTGTCTGCAGGTACAACAATATATTTGTCATGTAAGGTGGACAATGTTTTGGCAACATCGGCGTTGCTGAAAATGAATGTTGCCTTAGTGCTCATTGAGCCTTTCAAAGAATTGATTCTTTTCAAAACCAATGATCTCACAGCTTTTATCGAAATTATATGATTATACGACCCATATTTACACATAAACAACTTTGGTTATATAATTTGTTTGATAACAGGGCTGCCAATCTTCCCAGTTTTCATGAGTTTTCCCGATTAAAAAAAATTAATGAATGTATAATGAATATAATATGAAACATCACAGAAATAATTAAAACCCCGATATCAAAATTTCAAAAGTTGCAGGCCTGTACTGATATGGACCTTAATACACGAAGAACTTTCCCAAAGTGTTACGTGCGTACGCAAAGACGGACAGACAAGGGTAAACTATATGTCCGGCCCATATACGTGGACGGGTCATTAAAGTTATTATTTGTTACAAATGTACCATGCATACTATATGTAGAAATTACATTCTGA
The DNA here is from genome assembly GCA_963971305.1 of Arcuatula senhousia. Lineage (NCBI taxonomy): Eukaryota > Metazoa > Mollusca > Bivalvia > Mytilida > Mytilidae > Arcuatula > Arcuatula senhousia. The sequence continues at coordinate 16,589,272 of OZ020313.1, forward strand.
TTCTCTAAGCTCGCGGTTGATCATGCGATAAAATACACTCCTAGAAATAATCGAATGAGTCCGGTACTTTTTATTATAAGCACATTACAAAACTTGAGTCTTATGGTTTTTAATAACCCGTTAAGGATTTTCATATTCAATTTTTCTATCTGGCTTCAGTCATTAACATAAAAAATAAAATATTTCTTTCGATTCGCCTCTACTATAGAGATAATGCAATTGGTTATAAGAAAGAATATTTTGCATCTAGTTATTGAAACTTCCCTGGCTCAATTCGCGTGTTTCTGGGAGTGAGATAAGATGCGTGTTAATTCTAGTGACTTAGGACAGACACATATTAAATATGCGGTGGGGTTAAACTAGTTTGTTGGGCCCAACCTTCTTTCCCCGTTGTGTAATTAGGGACCAAAAGGGGCCAAAATAAAAACTTTTATTTGTGGTCCGATTTTGAAAAAAATTTTTGCATGTTTGTTCTTGTCAAATAGCCGAATTAAATTTTGCGACCCCCCTTTTTTCCTTTATTACGAATCGTCCTTTCTGACTGTCCGTCCGTCTGTCAAGATATCTCATAAGCACAACTCTTCCTCAACCGCTTGATGAATTTTGATGACTTTATGCGAAGCAAGAACATGCTATGGAGATGTGAATAAAAAAAATGTCTTTGCTTTCCGATAGCAACCAATGGATTTAAATAGATTTTTTGTTTTAATGGCGTTTAATGGCGGACCCCGTAAGCGCAACTTCTCCTAAACCGCTTGATGGAATAATTGAACTTCAGTTTTTTATTTATTATGGTGTTCAACGAGAGACCTCGTAAGCGCAACTCCTCCTTAATCGCTTGATGGATTGAAGCAAGAACATGCTATTGAAATGTGCATGACGTAATTTCATTGCTGTCAGATATCCTTCAGTGGAGATAATTTAACTTAGATTTTTAGGCGACCATTCTAAAACAGGAATTGCATTTGGGCTTTTAGTTGTACATGTAATTACGTCAAGCAAGTGCTAAACTCAAGCACGCTTTTAAAGTATAAATAGGAAAAAATGGAAAAGATGAGCACAAATATTGACTATTACTCAAATGTGTCATACGTGTACATGTATTTGTACTCAAATCTCAGTACATCACTCAGTATACCATCACTTCCACAAAATTTATGGCAACTGTCTAGCAATTCTGAAACCTCAATAAAATAAGGATATTTTGTATTCCGAATTCCATGGAAAATAACTTAAAATCATGGAAACTCTAGGGATTGGCAACTTGACATTCGGAATACAAGATATCCTTATTTTAAAAAATATTCCATGGATTTCCATGGAAAACCATGGAAAGTGATGTTCGAATTACTCCATGGAATTCCATGGAAAATAACTAAAAATCATGGAAACTCTAGGGATTGACAACTTGACATTCGGAATACAAGATATCATTTTTTATTGAGGTTTCCATGGTATTCCATGGAATTTTTTCCATGGTATTCTATGGAATTTCATGGATGTCAATGGTACTCCATGGATTTCCATGGAAAACCATGTAAAGTAATGTTCAAATACTTATGGAATTCCATGGAAACTTGTCTATGGTATCCCATGGAATTCCATGGAAACTTGTCCATGGCATGGAAAATAATAATATGTTAAATTCGAGGACTTTCACTCAATTCCTGAGATGCGAAACAGACTTTGATCTGGAAGCATTAAGGTGTTGACATTTTAAAGAAAAGGTGGGAGAACTTTTCAACTTGTAAAAGTGGGAAAGGATGGGTTGCGATAAGACCCCTTTTCAGCCCACCACGAAAGTCAAAAATAGAATTAAGTAAATTCTATCACAGAATGTCTTTTTGGAAAGGTTAATATTTCTATTTTTTTAAAAAAAACGTCTGTAGTTGAAAAGCTTATTTTATTATTAAGTAAATGTTGCTTGAAATGAACCACCGAAAATGATTTTAACATTGTGCTTATGGGAAAGTTGCACAAATGAGTGATTTATATCCTTCCCAGAAGTATAGCCTTGCACGCGGAACCAGCTCCATATTTTATTCAAAAATTTGCATTACTAAAATACATCTTTTATAAAAGTTTCAAGCTGGTTCCGCGTGCAAGACATACTTAAAATTTAAAAAGACTATAATTTTTGAACTTGTTGTCAAAAATGTGCGAAATCTCATCATTTTATTCGTTTTTCATGAGATAAGCGGTCATTTCAATTTCAAAATTGTTGTTTAAAGTGATGTATATATATGATGAACCTTTTATAGAATTTTAAACACTGGCTTCAAGTGTTTTAGCACAAAATTTCAATTTATTGAAGCCCTACCTTGAAATTTTCTTTAAATAAGATGAAATTTTCGTTCAAAATGGTTCAATTTTGAACCCAATTTTCGAAGCTATGTAAGTGCAAACGTATTCAAAAGTAGTCTTTTACAACAGTACAATCAATTTGTTAAAAAATAAGATATTACGAAACATGCTATGAAAAACTTTTTTTTTTCGCCTATAGATGGGTCAGAATAGTGCCTTATCGCAACCCATCCTTTTTGTTACAAATGTAAAAGACTGTTTTGGAAAAAAGTTATTCATTCCTCATCAATAAATAGGGCTTAAACATCAATATGGAAGGGGGACTTGTCAAAACGTTAAAAAAAGTGCGAGTCTCCTGCCAAAAGAGAAAGGGTTAACAGGTCTTCTGGAAGCGTCTTGACTAACTAAGTTGATTATCTTAGTCTTTCCAGTTTATGATGGTCAATTCATCTTATATCACAAGAATTCTTGTACATATTATCTTTTCCATAACAAATAATCCAAATAATTCCTTTTTAGTATTTATTTCTTTTTTTTTGGGGGGGGGGGGGGTTGTTTCTAAATTGAAGGCTGTATTAGTATTTTTTGTACTTTAAAAATAGTTTACAGCATTTATCCAAGAAAAAACATTAAAACCCAATTATTGTCATGGTAATCATTTTTAAAAGCAAAATCTATAAATTTATTAAAATTAAATTGAGGCTAATTGTCAGACAAAACTTGTAACTTGACCTAAATTAATAATGAAATACATGTAAATGTTATAGTGGTCCAATTTAACTTTATTAACATTTACATTACGTGTGTGTGTGTGTGTGTTGGTGTTTAACGCCCTTTATCGACGCACCTGGGCCATGTAGGGCGGTCAGTGTTTAATGGTGGAGGAAACCGGAGTACCCGGAAGAAACCACCGACGTTGGGCAGGTAACTGACAAACCTAATCACATACAGTTGGGGAAGTCCCTTTTTTGTTAAATACAAACGGGACTCGAACACCAGCTCAGAGGTGATCGGCTAGTGATCACTAGTGTGGTATTTAAACCAGCGCCTTAGACCACTCGGCCACCCAGGCCCCAACATTTACATTACTCATTGTAAAATATATAGAGCTCTGTTCAGACTCCTCTTAAGTCTGGGCAGTAGTATAATGCACATGCCTGTTTACACAGAATGTTTTTAATATTAAAACAAGAGGCTCCCAGGAGCCTGAATCGCTCACCTGGTCTTGATGTCGACCCTATAAAGACTTTTCTAGAGCTAAATGAGCTGAACATTTAAGCAAGTAACAGATTTTCTCTATCGACTATAGTTTTCATTCTGTAGCCGTAGGCCCAAATCATGAAAAAAACGTTATTTTAAGGGCCCTTATCCCTATAAGGGGTCATTTGACAACTTTGACCCTATGAAAACTTTTGTAGAGCTATATGAACTGAACATTTAAGCAAGCAACAGCTTCTCTCTATCTGCTATAGGTTTCATTCTATAGGCCAAAAACATGAAAGAACGTCATTTTAGGGGCCGTAACCCCTTTAAGGTTAATACAGACAGGTGTCACATGACTTTTGTACCTTGAAAAATGCAAAATTTAAGACCAGTGTCTATAAAGTCAATAATAAAAAATAGAATTTTTGAATTTATTGAAATGAGTAATAAATATTAAATTGTTTAACAATTGTATCAATTGTTTCTTGAATAACGCAGTTTTTGACAAAAAGAAGGGATATAACCAACTTCAAAATTACCATAAATTTACAATGGAATTGAACAGTAGACAAAAATCTAAGCAGGTGACCCCCTGTTTTCTATGTTTTATTTTAATATATAGGTAAGAATATAACTATTGACAAAATAAAAACAAGATCCTAATGTATGGAATTTTTCTGAGACATGATTTTATGCCTAAAATTTGGCCTTTCCTTTATAATCTATTGTAATTCAGGCATACTTTAACCACTTATATTGCAAAAACGAGCATGGTGACCTATCCTTATTTTTATTTTAAATAAACGATACTAATAACATGTTTCATTTTAGACCATAAAGTCAAATGTTTAATGACATATTTTTTTCAGTATAGGTGTACACATTAACCTTAAGGGGACATCTGACAACTTCGAACCTATGGAGACTTTAGTAGATCTAAATGAGCTGAACATTTAAGCAAGCTTTTCTCTATCTGTAATAGTTTTCATTCTATAATCCAAAAACATGAAAAAATGCTATTTTTCACCTTTAAGGGCCGTAACTCCTATAAGGGATCATCTGACAACTTCGACTCAATGGAGACTTTTGTAGAGCTTTTAATGCTGAAGAAGTAACGTGGCATCAGATTGCATATATCTCTTATACTTTTTGATTTACAAGACAAAAACAGTAGTCTGACCCCCCTGGTTTATTTTTAGTAACGGCGGCCATGTTGTTTGGACGGCGGTCACAATTTGTGCAAAATTGGTAGAGGACTTTCCATAGATGAAGTGTGCAAAGTTTCAAAGCAATCCTTTCAGGCGTTTCGGAGAAGATTTTCAAAGAAAAGTTAACGACGACGGACGACGACGGACGCCGTAACTCACATGACCATAGATTACTTCTTTTCAGCATTGTATTATGGAAAAGTATTATCATTTCCACACACCATAAATGCCTCTTCCTTGAGTTCAAAAACTGATGATGTCATCAATGATATCATAAAATGCACTATTTGCACTAAAAGTCAGATTCCATGGTTTTCCACGTCAATTTAGTTCTAAGTTCTTGATGTTACATGATGTTCCATGCTAAATTTGATTAAAGTTCTAATTTCCATGAGTTTCTATGTGTTAAAATTTCTAAGACCATTTCCGTGGCTTATCATTTTCTTTTTCCATGGATTTGCATGGATTTTTTTCCATGGGTTACCAACTTTTCATGGAAATATATTTTTTCACTGCTTAACATGGACAATTTCCATGGAAAAAACTCATGCTATCATGGAAAAACTTATTATCATGGAAAGCCTAGGGATGGGTATCTTGCATTTATTCATGGTTTGCTTAGAAAACTAAAGAAAATGTTCAATCATTGGAACACTACTGTCGAAAATTGACAAAGTCAGGTTACGAAAAGTAGATTTGCGGCAGAGCATACTAATATATCAGTACTTTTGATAATGAACCCCATCCTGATTTCAAGTGACCGTATCGCAGCAGGCTTATCCTACCTGATAAAAATAACAGTAACAAGCTTGTATGAATCCCATCAAGATTCTTGATGAAAATTTAAATTTGAATATATTACCAATATTTTCCTGTGAATGGTCAGGAAAATATTATATTTTCTTGCATATTTTCTTCTAAGATAAATTCAATCGATTTGTTATAAAACCGTTTCAAGTAAAAAAAAATCACTTTTTTTTAAATTGAAGCATAGTAGAAAGTATTTAGACTATACTATAAACAATGTGGTTGCGTAATGCATTCTGGCATATGTAAGTACTTTTCGAGGTTTCTATACTTGGGGAGCAGAGGTTAAAATGAGGTCATTGAAAAGAAGCACAGGGGCATTGATTAGGGTACGGACCGTTACGGACGGGAATTGGAACTGTGAGGAGTTTGCGTGATAAGTATTTATCGTAAAATCAGTGACGGAAGTACATGTGCTGACAGAGCCGAAAAATCGAGGGTATAATTAGAATACTTCATATTGAAAATATTTGGGAAAAAAAAAACATTTACAATTCAAACTGCAACATTCAATAATGTTGCAACGGGTCATGTATAGTGGAAAATTGTGTTTCTGTATAATAATTTCAAGTTTGATATATTTTGTAATTTTTCAAGTATTCTGATTTGCTTTATGTTGTTTATTTGTTTTAGACTATGAATGCATCACGATAAACTCCCTGGAAGACCCGCCTTCTTGTCCACCAATCCAGAATTACAGGTAACAACCCTTTACGAGAAGTCGAATTGTTTGATATACATGTAATACTCAACAAATTGCCTAAATAAGTGTAAAAATGTCAGAGCAACATCTTGCAATAAGGGAATTAAAAAAACTACCAAAACAGAAAAATAGAAGACGAGTTTACAATGGTCCTGACTTGGTAGAGACATTTCATATTGAAATGGTTGGTTGAAAGGGTTTTTTATGGAGGCAAATCCTCTCTTACATTGTGATCTTAGGTTCCGGTAGTAACATAAAAAAAAACACGGTTGTGATACACAATTGTGATAGATATTAATCATAGACAGACACAACCACGAATCGTATTATCTTTTACGGTGACATCAAAGACCGTTTGAGACTAATTTGTTATAGCATTATCAAAAAGCCGCAGCAGAGACAACGCTGCCGGGTAAAACAATCAAAATTTATTATACAATCCCTGGCATATGGAAAAGTTGGGAAGGCAGAAGGCCATTTGCATATCCAAACAATCCTTTTCATCTAAAAATTGATGTAGAATAATAACAAGAAATGTCCCATTGAAATTCTAATTTCCTGAGAAACGTATGGTAAAGGGGCCATTGCAGTTTTTTTTTATAGGACCGCGAAATTTTTGCAAACGTATAATGTTATGGCAATGTCGTCGTCGTCGTCTGTAGACACTTTGTTTTTCGTGCGATAACTTGTTTGTACAATGTTTATTACCGGTAATATTCTGTCAACTAAATGTGGCAATGGTTTTGATATTTATTGCACCGTTACATTGCTACAAGGGGGGGGGGGGCAAAAAGGGCCACGCCCAAAAAATCAATTATATATTTTTGGTCCGATTTTCAAAATCTTTTTTTCATTGAAATCCCTGTGAAAATTCCTGCGTTTTTCAATTAGATTTGCAGTATCTCTTACCTTTTTCGAGATATAAGGGATCGAAGGGACAAAAAATGCCATTTTTAAAAGTTTGTCCGGCAAATAGTTTAAACCAAAAAAATTAATTGACGCGTGCCAGCCAATAGCTACGAAGTTTTAATAAGATGAGTATATCTACTAAAGAAAAAAGGGCAAAAGGGGCTAAACATGCAAAAACGGGTGTATTCACAAAACTGTTTTGAAAATTCTTTTTCTGTTGAATTGCTCATTTAATTCTGTCAACTAAATGTGTTAATTGTTTTGATATATATTGCACAGTTACATTGCTACAAAGCGGGGGAAAGACGGACCACGCCTATAAAATAAGATTTTTTCTATTCAATGTTGATGTAAATATATATGTGTCAAAAATGCATTTTAAAGTCCACTATAGGATGCATGTGTCAAGAAGCTATGTAAGTCCTCCATTGGTTGCATGTGACCAAAACAATAGACTATCCATATTGGGCCTCCAACGTACAGGGTTCAACTTGTTGCGGTCGTATCATGCTACGTTCGGCGTAGCTATTTATTTAACAAAGCATTGAAAATGTCCACACTATATGCCGGGTAGGTAGGTAATTATGTAATCTTCCATAAGAAAGGGCACGGGTGTACATTGCCACATGCCAACATTTGAAAAAATATATCATTGTTTTTTCGGTAAAATTAAGTGTTTTTTTTTAACTGTAACATTTTTAAAAATGCTCTTGTTGCAGGTTTGTTAAATAGCTTATAAACTAACTAGAATATGATATATTTGTGCAGCAACACGAGAAACAAAACGAATAACAATATATACTCACACCATGCCATACACGAAAATTCACTACATAGTGCTCGTGTGACAATCTGTCTGTACAATCACCCATTGTAGAAGATGGTTATTTATTGATAATAGATAATAGAAAGTAGAAAATTATTATTCAATTTGGAAATAAATGTATTTTTAGAAAACATGAAACTGATACGATGAGCAAAAGAAGTGAGAACAAAGAACTAGGTATGTGATTAGGGAGCAACCATTTAATTTTTTTTGGCCGGGGGGGGGGGCTGTTGATATTTCGTTTCATGCTTCTTCTTTTTATTTTTGTTTTAAAAAAATCAATTAAGGTTCTTTTATTACTTTGAATGATAATGCAATAATAACAGATAATGTTATTTTAAGTTTACAATAACGAAATTCAATGTGCTTGTTAACAAATTGAGTACTTGACTAACAAGTATATTGTATTGGTTATTGAAACTCTTTTCATTTCAGATGAACCAATGAAACTTTCTGAACAGAATATCTTATACTATAACAACTTATTTAAAAGAATACTGCTTGCCTTTGTAATTGGTAAGTAAATTATAAGTAATTAAAAACATACGTCCGGTTGAAAATGACAAAATTTCATTCTGAAAACCCGAAAATGAATTGTTGCTAAGATGTTTCTATTATGGCTTCGTTTGTGCTATAGTTTGACCTTAACCTTAGATCTAATTTGTCTATCTTACCACAAAAAGGAAACATGTTTACTGTACCATGTAAACAGTTCACAAATAAATAACAAATTTCAAAACATGGCTTTGACTTTTTTAAATGCTAACTGACTACTTATATTTAAATTCTAATTCATATATAGTTTAACTGTTGACGTCAACATTTGGATAGGAACCCACAAATTTATTAAAGGGGTACCGTCTATAGACTAATGAGGACAGGAGGAGGGTTCTGGGTCGATTTTGTTGAACATTTGCATAAATATAACACAATTATCTCATGAAATGGGGTTCCAAAACCCCCGAATCATCCCTTTGGATCCACCACTGCCATGATAAAGAAGATTGTTTAGATTTAAATGCATGTAACTTACAGTTTTTCTACTAATTATGGTTATGTTGAGGTTAAGATCAAGGTACAAATGTTTTATTGCCAATTAAGAGACACCCTTACGTACAGTAAAATCACAATATCAAGAATTGTTGAACGATTGGTTAAATAACAAAAATAAAAGAAAACAAATAACTAAAACTCTTTAGAATAAAATTGCTTAATTGTATGAAAGTTCTGAAATGTCTTTTAAGAACATTTGAAAAGTTACTTTTGTACAGTTTCTTTACATTAAAACGAGATACCATATTTATAAATTTAGATTACACACAATACATGATACATCAAAATATGATTTAAGTAGGTCATATCCTCTCGACTCAATACTATGAAATATATTTCGATTTTTTAAATAAAACAAGAGGCTCCTATGAGCCTGAATAGCTCACCTGACTTTAGTGACTTAATGTAACAATATTTTACATTGCCATCAGTCCGTAATGACATGAAACCATTGGAAAGCTCTATAAAGCTATGCATATAAGCAGCATTTGTGGCACAATCTTCTATGGTACACAATCTTTCACGTAAAATCCACTATTTTTGGCATTTAAGAGGTAACTCCTATAATGGTCATCTGACAATTTTGGCCAAATGGACAATTTTGTATAGTTCAATTAGCTGAACCTTTAAGCAAAACCTTTTCCGTATCTTTTATGGTTCACAATCTGCAAGTTTGGAGGTTTAAGGGGCTATAACCCCTATAAGGGATTAGCTGACAATTTCAACCTAATGGACAACTTTGTAGAGCTCAATTAGCTGAACATTTAAGTAAGCAAAACCTTTTCCTTCTCTTCTATATGGTTCACAATCTATAAGGCTAAAACCACTGTTTTGGCATTTAAGGGACCATAACCCCTAAAAGAGATCATCTGACAATTTCGACACATGCACAATTTTGTAGAGCTTACGTAGCTGAACAATATGCAATTGAAATAACTTCAATATCTTATAAAGCTCTTTAGTTATAAAGACAAAATCAGTGCAAAACTCAGAAAAACTCAAGAAAAGGGGCAATAGCTCCCACATGGTTTGCTGGAAATTTCTTTAAAATTTCAGGTTAGGTAGATCATGACATGCTGATCACTTTTACCCTTGTCAGAAATTTGATATCTTTCACCGTTTTGGGGTTATTTGCAAAAAACTGCTATTTTACGCCCTATTATATTTTAGCAACGGCAGCCATGTTTTTAATCGGATCATTTCAAAATGAGGATTGTTTGTTGCCAACATGTCATATATCATTCCTGCAAAGTTTCAGTTAAATTAGTCTAGTGGTTTTAGAGATGAAAATTTTTGAAATTGTTAACGGACAACGGACGATGACGGTCGACGGACGACAACGGGTGCAGAGTGATGCATATAAGCTCGTATGGCCTTTGGCCAAGTGAACTAAAAATGTTTTACTTTTAACTTTTACATATAACCGTAATGAAAATAAAAAGGAATTAACTCAGAGAAGACAAGTTTAACACTTTTTACTTCTGAAATACATTATGTTTATTTCAAGGTAGTGAACAATTCTCACGTATATTTTCCCTTTAAAATTTATTGTTATTGAATTTCCCGATGGTTGAATTCTAGTTTGCTTAAAACACTATGGCCGACTTCACATGGAACTCGAGTTTCAACCCGGGTTCCATGTGAACGGAAATGGAATTGACTCGGGTACAGACTCTCGGGTTCCGGAAGTACAAGGCCCCATCTATGTACATCTTTCTTTAAAATTTCATTGGATTGACGTCATCACATCCGGGATATAGAGTCGGTCTCGACGAACCCTTACCATACCCAGGGTTTGTATAGATCTAACGGCGCGAAACTTAATCCAATCAGAGAAGGTCTTACATATGTACATTTAAAGCTTCCCTTCTCCCAAGATCCAAGCGAAGTTGACCTAGGTTTCTTTCCTTGTACTGCACGTGGTCGATATCTTCCGTGCTGGATTTGGCTGCTTGTTCGATATTTTTGGCTTTGAATACTTTTCATTACTTTTGGTATTTGACCTTGGAATGTTTTGATTCAAATGCTACTGATGAGAGATTACTCCTTGAAATATCGATTACAAAATTAACTGTTTTACATTTATACCCATTTTGGCAGGGGCGGATCTTGGATTTTGTCAGGGGGGTGTCACCAAATGAAGTAAAGTCATAAAGTTCTATATAGATTAAGAAACATCATTCTATTAACTGGCAATCTCCCCTGTTAAGTAACATGCTAAGTATTAAACAAAATTGTAAGGTCGATAATATAGTACTTTTGTTAGAGTATAATTTAATTTTATGCAGTTGCAAGTGCAGCCCCCGAAGCGGCCCCTTTCAGCCCAAACGTGAAAAATGTAAAACTGTGCGTTGGATTGTCAAGACCCAAGCTTTAAAAGTGGCAATGTAGAAAAAGGAAAAGGCAAAGACGTATTCAAGAGGCAATTAAATGTCGTATATAGATCTCTCTATGGTTCATTTATAATTGAAAACACAGGCACTTGTTTGTAGGAAAAAACCCAACTTATATACTTATCATACCACAAGAAACAAGTGCCTGTGCTTGAGAAGCAGGTTGCGAAACTCATTCAAAACTCCCAAGTAGTACGATCTCGGTGGCTATATCAGTGCCTGAGATGAATAGAAAGGGGTGACACAATGAACATGAAACGGCGATGGAGGAAATAGGAACTCAAGGGCAATCAGGGCAAAAAGTTTCGACTTCTTCTGGAAAACTGTGGATTGATGCGTTTGCACGTGCAATTCAGGGGGCAAGGTTTCGTCATTTTTGTATAGGTCTTATAGGTGGCGCCACCGATCAATGGCGTCTGAAAGTGTTTTCTTCAAACCAAAATAGAAAATTCCCGATGTAAAACGACCTTATAGGCCAATACAAACCAGACAATCAGCGTATTTATAGTGGGAACTACAAATAAACCTTTGAATCAGTTATTTCTTCATTTTCACAATTATATAAGAACACTAGTGACCATTAAACATGACTGACACAGGGCCGCCGTTTGACGCAAGTCAATTTTCATGTACCATGGATGAACTCTATAAAAGATACCCCAAAGCATCCTTCCCTACAACACTTAGAGCCCCAAATACACGAGCTAAAAATAAAGAACTGTGAATTTGAACAACTTAACGAAGATTATGAGCCTGATGCCAACATGGTTGCATTCAGGACATCTGCTGACTATGTTGGGAAACAACCAGGTTATGATGTGGAATGGTCAGACAACCCTGAGAACAGTGTGCACAATCTACAAAGTATATTCATAGAACTATATTCCAAAGCCACTGCCTCAAATAAACTTGTATTCAAAGTTACAGTCTTTATGAAAACTGGCACAATAATGGTTCAAGGAAATCAGTTCCCCAGTTTCGTAACAACACACTTCAAGCACTTACTTACTCTAGTTACACAACTAGTTGATAAATTTGGTGATGAAACTGCACTAAAAGTACCCATTGAACATGGCTCTCAAGTACCAAGCGAATCTCAAGAGCGTCCTCTACTGCATGGTCATACTGAAACACCATCTAGAATTCCAATTAGAAAAGAAACCCCTACTATGGCGAGAAATGTAACGTCGCTTGACCTGCAAGAGCTTCGAACCAAAATGAAGTCGGACCTAAGTCAAATTGAGTTAAAGTTTACCGAAGCAGTAGCCAAGCTGTGTGAAGCTCAACAGTCTACATTAAACGACCAATTCTCTAAAGTTGATGAAATATTTAAACACTTCTCCAAATCTCAGGTTGAGCAAATTCCAGAGAAAACTGACTCTAAGGTCAATAATAGCCTCCATGAAACAATCTCTAAACGAAATGAGGAAATCTGGAGTTTGAAAAATAAAATTCAGTCTCTTAGTAATGAGCATCAACTGAAGAAAAACCAACATGACACAACTGTTCAAAAACTCAAAAATGATTACGATGTTAAAATCCAACAACTTACAAGTGACTACGAGCTCAAACTGCAAACAATAGTGAATGAAAAAGACCACAAAATCAGTGATTTAGAACACAAAATTCGTATCTCAGCTCAAAATGTACAAAAGTCCGTTAGTGATAATGAAGCCCTACACCAAAAGACCATCTCACAACGCCAAAATATCGCGCAGCTTGAAAACCTGATTGATTCCTTAAAGAGAGATATCGAAATTAAAGACTCTGAACTTATCTCGCTAAAACTCCATTCTTCTCGCCAAACTGACTTTGACGATCAGCCAACCTCAAAGAGAGCTGATAAACAAAAGCCCAAAGTTCTTCTTCCAGGAACCTCAAACATCAAGAACATTGATCCTGAGAAGTTATCTTCAAACTTTTCTACTGATCGTGAAATAGCATATAACTTTGAAGAAACAACGAATTTCATCTCACAAAGCACGAAGGTTTATGATGCAATTTGTCTCCACTCCCTCACTAACGAAATCAAATCTAAAGCCCCAGTTCAGTGCCTCTCTGAATTCACCAACATTCTTAACCAATGTAAAGATAAATGGCCAACTGCTAAACTGGTCATCTCCCTTGGAACACCATGACAGGATGGAAAGAACTCTAAAATCAATATTCTTAACGCCATGCTACAAGAGAAACTAGAGGACGAGAATAACATATTCTTATGCGACCACAGTAATATGTCACATCGAGGTACTCCTCTCAATAAGTTTCTGAGCGAGGATAAAGTGCACTTAACCAATGCTGGAACAGCTATGCTTGCTGAAATCCACAATATGCACCAGTCTTGGAATCCGTCTCTTCCAAAAACCAAAAAATAACAAATCTGGCTATAATCATGGTACAGGACAGCAAGGTCGCCGTCAATTCAACAAGCAACAAAATGGGAGAGGCTTCAACAGCAAATTCTAATAATTTATTGTGCAAATTAACCTTGTTACGATTGTCAATTTTGATTATTATTATACTTGTATATATATTTAGTTAATGCTACTTTTGTTATTAACTAGCTATAAGAGCATATTAATGTCTGATTGTTATGGTTGTAAGTGCCATCTATTGTATGACTAATTGTAATACTTTTTAGAGGTATACATTTTCACCTACACATATTTTTGTTTGGCCTTCTCTCTGAAACTCTTTTTTTTTTAACTTTCTTATATTTCAATTGACACAATCAGAACCTTCATTTATCTTATTTTTATTTTTTGTGTGGTTTTTGTTTTGTTTTTGTCACTGAAATAGTTAGTGAAATTTTTACTTTTATTTTTATTTTATTATTATTATCTTTTAATCTATTGGCCATTCATTGATAACTTTCAATCCAACTCAAATATATCAAAACAATTATAACTGCTAGACAAGATCTTTTAACTAAAACCTGGTCCAAATTTTCGATCATAATAAAGATTAACAGTAGTCGTGTGAAATATACTTAAAGGCTAAAAACTTTGAATTTTGTTTCTCACACATTATATAATTGACTTGGTATTGATCATTTATTTACTAGTATATTATTATCATTGTCTAGTAATTAATATATTGTTATTATCCATACATTCTCTGTAACAAGTCTACTACCAATAGTATTAAGCTATGTTTCTGGAATATCGGAGGTCTGAAATCAAAATCCAAGCAACTTAACAAGTCCACTGACCCCTTGTTTATGAAAGAAATATCAACTTATGATATTGTTTTTTTTAGCTGAGACCCATGTAGGTTATAGTGACTCATTAAGTTTTTCTGGCTTTAACTATTTTCCAGTCTGTAGGCAAAAGTCCAAAAACGGTAGATTTTTTGGTGGCTTAGGTCTCCTATACAAACCTCATCTCATACAGGGTATAAAAATTTTACCAATAAATAACACAAATTTTCAGTGGGTAGTTCTTAAAAAAGATTACTTAAAAATGGGCCGAGATATCTATACCTGCGTTGTTTATAACCCTCCAGCTCAGTCTCCGATTTCCAATGCCATAGAACAAGAAGGGAAAACTTTATTAGATATTCTGTCTGAAGACATTGTAAATTTCAATAACTTAGGCGATGTTATGATCTGTGGCGATTTTAATACCAGAACTGCCAGAGAGCATGATTTTATCTTTGGTGATAATGACTATTACAATACAAGTTACAAGGACTATGTCTCTGATGTTGATGCTGGTATGAGGAACAATCATGATCATGCCATTGATCAAAGAGGTAAAGACCTGTTAAATTTATGTATAGGGAACAAACTTAGAATACTTAATGGGAGATTAATGGGTGACTCTTTTGGCAAGTTCACTTGTTATACACCTAATGGTTGCAGCGCAGTAGACTATGTTCTTGCTTCTGAATCTTTATTAAGCCAGATTCCATTTTTAAAGTATCTGACTTCATTCCTACCCTTTCTGATGCTCATTGCAAGCTCACCTGGAACATTTATGCCAATTTTCGCAAACCCCCTCCTAGAGAATCTAACAAATCTATACCCCCTCAATATAAGTGGGATGAATCCTCTAGCACAAAATTGGAATTTGAATTACAAAATCCACAAATTTCTGAGCGATTAAAAAGTTTGTAAATGAAGAAATTGATCTTTCAAATGAAGACTCAATTAATATTGCTTGTTCTAACTTTGAATCAATAATCATAGATACTTGTGATAAATGTTTGAAAAGACCCCTGCCATCAAAAAATAAAAAAGTAACAAAGCATAAACGATTTTTTGACTCTGAACTTCATGACATGAAATCTCAACTAAAATATAAGGCTAAATTAATGTCACAAAATCCCTATAATATGGAACTTAGAAATAATTACTACAGAGTTTATAGGATTTATAATAAAACAAGAAAGCACAAGGCTAAAAATTTTAGCAATAGTATAATTAAACAACTAGATGAGCTAGAATCAAATAATCCAAAACCATATTGGTCTTTAATTAACTCTCTTAAAGAGAAAAATGATGACAAGATTTCTGTAGCACCATCAGATTTCAAAAATCACTTCGAAAGTCTTAATAAAATTCCAGACAGATATGAAAAAAGAGTCAATGAAATTAAAACATTACTTATAGATTATGAGAAAGGCTACAATTCATTTACAGACCTTGACTTCTCCATTACAGATACTGAAATACTGTCGGGTATCAATAAACTTAAAAATAACAAATCTGGTGGTCTTCAATTGATTACAAATGATATCCTAAAATCTGGGAAAATACATTTACTACCAGGCATAAAGAAGCTATTTAACTCAATTCTCTTGTCTGGATTTTACCCTAATAACTGGTCTGCGGGTTACCTTAGCCCTATATTTAAATCGGGCGACCGCAGCAATCCTGAAAACTATCGAGGTATAGCCATAACTGGTTGTTTAGGGAAGCTGTTTAACTCCATTTTCAACAACAGACTTGATAAATATTTGGAACAACATAATTTGATTACACCTTTCCAAATAGGTTTTACTAAAAAATCAAGACCCTCTGATCATATGTTTGTATTAAAAACTATAATAGACAAATATACAAAATCAATTAAAAAAGTATATGCATGCTTTGTTGACTTTAGAAAAGCATTCGATACAGTTATTCATGATGCAATATACATGAAAATATTGCAAAATGGAATAGGTGGGTTGTTTTATAGTTTATTAAAAAACATGTATTCTAAATCATTACTCTCTGTTAGAGTGGGTCATGAATTAACTGACACCTTTGCTTCTAGTATCGGAGTACGTCAGGGCGATGTCTTGAGCCCTAATCTTTTTAAGATCTTTATTAATGATCTCCCAAAATACCTTGAATCTTGTTCAGATAATATGTATCTTAATACCCATAGAGTTAACTGCCTTCTTTATGCTGATGATGTAGTTCTTGTATCAAAATCAGCCTTTGGTCTTCAAGAAAGCTTGAATTTGTTAGAAACATATTGTAATGATTGGTGTATTGATGTCAATACTTCAAAAACTAAAGTGCTTATTTTCAATAAACCAGGCAGACTCATTAATGATAAATTCACTTTCAGAGGTATTCCAATAGAAAATGTTCGTAAATACAAATATCTAGGAATCTTATTTACCATATCTGGCTCCATTACTGAGGCAAAGCATGATCTATTCAATAAAGCAACCAAGGCACTATATAAACTTAAAGCAGATTTGTTGTCCCTCAGACCAAGCATCAAGTCATCATTACATATATTTAACCCCACTGTGAAACCTATTTTGAATTATAGCTCTGAAATCTGGGGGTGCTATTTACCAAAATCTTTTTATAGTACCTCATTATGTGATTTTACGAAACTTCCAGCTGTCTTCCCTTGTGAAAAAATGGAAATACATCTTCTAAAATATTTACTTGGTGTCAGTAAAAAAGCTTCAAATTTTGCTGTTTTGTCAGAATTTGGTAAATATCCAATAATTTTTGATTGTTTTAAGTCTGTTTTGAATTACTGGCACAGGTTAGATAATTCACCTACTGAACTATTAAAAAATGCATTCACTGAAATGAAGTCAATGCACAACAATGGGATAGACACCTGGTATGGTTCTTTAATGTCTCTACTTAAAGTTTTAAATATTCCTGTAGAGAGTGGCTCAGCAACATTAAATAAAAATTATGAAAATATTCCATTAGTGAACATTTAATACAAATGACAACAAAGTTCCAGACAATAAATGTTGCTATGCCTGACGCGCGTTTCGTCTATTCAAGACTCATCAGAGGCGCTCTACCAAAAATATTGAAAATGCCAAACACTGTATGAATATGAAGAGCATAGAACAGTATAACCAAAAAATACCAAACTGGGGAACCAAATTATTACCAAGATATTCAACCTATGTCTGGGGTAGGAAGAACCTTAGGGTTTAGACAATTTTGAAATTTAGACGGATAATTTAAAGCTTTGATGTATTCTCCAACTCAAAAGTGTTGGTGCCGGAGCGGGCTAACCTCGGGGAATTTAAACTCCACCAGCAGTGCTAACCTTCACGTGTGTTCGAAATACAAATGACAACAAAGTTCCAGACAATAATTTTTGCTACGCCTGACGCGCGTTTCGTCTATTCAAGACTCATCAGAGGCGCTCTACCAAAAATATTGAAAATGCCAAACACTGTATGAATATGAAGAGCATAGGACAGTATAATCAAAAAATACCAAACTGGGGAACCAAATTATTACCAAGATATTCAACCTATGTCTGGGGTAGGAAGAACCTTAGGGTTTAGACAATTTTGAAATTTAGACGGATAATTTAAAGCTTTGATGTATTCTCCAACTCAAAAGTGTTGGTGCCAGAGCGGGCTAACCTCGGGGAATTTAAACTCCACCAGCAGTGCTAACCTTCACGTGTGTTCGAAATACAAATGACAACAAAGTTCCAGACAATAAATTTTGCTACGCCTGACGTGCGTTTCGTCTATTCAAGACTCATCAGAGGCGCTCTACCAAAAATATTGAAAATGCCAAACACTGTATGAATATGAAGAGCATAGAACAGTATAACCAAAAAATACCAAACTGGGGAACCAAATTATTACCAAGATATTCAACCTATGTCTGGGGTAGGAAGAACCTTAGGGTTTAGACAATTTTGAAATTTAGACGGATAATTTAAAGCTTTGATGTATTCTCCAACTCAAAAGTGTTGGTGCCGGAGCGGGCTAACCTCGGGGAATTTAAACTCCACCAGCATTGCTAACCTTCACGTGTGTTCGAAATACAAATGACAACAAAGTTCCAGACAATAATTTTTGCTACGCCTGACGCGCGTTTCGTCTATTCAAGACTCATCAGAGGCGCTCTACCAAAAATATTGAAAATGCCAAACACTGTATGAATATGAAGAGCATAGAACAGTATAACCAAAAAATACCAAACTGGGGAACCAAATTATTACCAAGATATTCAACCTATGTCTGGGGTAGGAAGAACCTTAGGGTTTAGACAATTTTGAAATTTAGACGGATAATTTAAAGCTTTGATGTATTCTCCAACTCAAAAGTGTTGGTGCCGGAGCGGGCTAACCTCGGGGAATTTAAACTCCACCAGCAGTGCTAACCTTCACGTGTGTTCGAAATACAAATGACAACAAAGTTCCAGACAATAAATTTTGCTACGCCTGACGCGCGTTTCGTCTATTCAAGACTCATCAGAGGCGCTCTACCAAAAATATTGAAAATGCCAAACACTGTATGAATATGAAGAGCATAGAACAGTATAACCAAAAAATACCAAACTGGGGAACCAAATTATTACCAAGATATTCAACCTATGTCTGTGGTAGGAAGAACCTTAGGGTTTAGACAATTTTGAAATTTAGACGGATAATTTAAAGCTTTGATGTATTCTCTAACTCAAAAGTGTTGGTGCCGGAGCGGGCTAACCTCGGGGAATTTAAACTCCACCAGCAGTGCTAACCTTCACGTGTGTTCGAAATACAAATGACAACAAAGTTCCAGACAATAAATTTTGCTACGCCTGACGCGCGTTTCGTCTATTCAAGACTCATCAGAGGCGCTCTACCAAAAATATTGAAAATGCCAAACACTGTATGAATATGAAGAGCATAGAACAGTATAACCAAAAAATACCAAACTGGGGAACCAAATTATTACCAAGATATTCAACCTATGTCTGGGGTAGGAAAAACCTTAGGGTTTAGACAATTTTGAAATTTAGACGGATAATTTAAAGCTTTGATGTATTCTCCAACTCAAAAGTGTTGGTGCCGGAGCGGGCTAATCTCGGGGAATTTAAACTCCACCAGCAGTGCTAACCTTCACGTGTGTTCGAAATACAAATGACAACAAAGTTCCAGACAATAAATTTTGCTACGCCTGACGCGCGTTTCGTCTATTCAAGACTCATCAGAGGCGCTCTACCAAAAATATTGAAAATGCCAAACACTGTATGAATATGAAGAGCATAGAACAGTATAACCAAAAAATACCAAACTGGGGAACCAAATTATTACCAAGATATTCAACCTATGTCTGGGGTAGGAAGAACCTTAGGGTTTAGACAATTTTGAAATTTAGACGGATAATTTAAAGCTTTGATGTATTCTCCAACTCAAAAGTGTTGGTGCCGGAGCGGGCTAACCTCGGGGAATTTAAACTCCACCAGCAGTGCTAACCTTCACGTGTGTTCGAAATACAAATGACAACAAAGTTCCAGACAATAAATTTTGCTACGCCTGACGCGCGTTTCGTCTATTCAAGACTCATCAGAGGCGCTCTACCAAAAATATTGAAAATGCCAAACACTGTATGAATATGAAGAGCATAGAACAGTATAACCAAAAAATACCAAACTGGGGAACCAAATTATTACCAAGATATTCAACCTATGTCTGTGGTAGGAAGAACCTTAGGGTTTAGACAATTTTGAAATTTAGACGGATAATTTAAAGCTTTGATGTATTCTCTAACTCAAAAGTGTTGGTGCCGGAGCGGGCTAACCTCGGGGAATTTAAACTCCACCAGCAGTGCTAACCTTCACGTGTGTTCGAAATACAAATGACAACAAAGTTCCAGACAATAAATTTTGCTACGCCTGACGCGCGTTTCGTCTATTCAAGACTCATCAGAGGCGCTCTACCAAAAATATTGAAAATGCCAAACACTGTATGAATATGAAGAGCATAGAACAGTATAACCAAAAAATACCAAACTGGGGAACCAAATTATTACCAAGATATTCAACCTATGTCTGGGGTAGGAAAAACCTTAGGGTTTAGACAATTTTGAAATTTAGACGGATAATTTAAAGCTTTGATGTATTCTCCAACTCAAAAGTGTTGGTGCCGGAGCGGGCTAATCTCGGGGAATTTAAACTCCACCAGCAGTGCTAACCTTCACGTGTGTTCGAAATACAAATGACAACAAAGTTCCAGACAATAAATTTTGCTACGCCTGACGCGCGTTTCGTCTATTCAAGACTCATCAGAGGCGCTCTACCAAAAATATTGAAAATGCCAAACACTGTATGAATATGAAGAGCATAGAACAGTATAACCAAAAAATACCAAACTGGGGAACCAAATTATTACCAAGATATTCAACCTATGTCTGGGGTAGATTTATTCAAAAAACTATGGTACAAACATAGAGACAAACTTATCTCTGAAGAAAGCAAACTTATAACTTATCTAAAGATCAAATGTAATTTTGGATATAAACAATATTTAGACATTATTAATGAATTTGACAAAAGAAAGTGTTTTGCTAAATTTAGAGTGAGTAACCATCAACTCAAAATTGAATTGGGGAGATATACTAAACCTTTGACCCCATTAGATCATAGGATTTGTGATCAATGTAACCTAAATTAGGTCGAAGACGAATTGCATTATTTTTCAGGATGCCCTAAATTTAATACTAATAGAAATTTACTATTTAATACCGTAAATATATATAACACTAACTTTATAAACCTTTCTGCTTTCGACAGACTTTTTTGGTGTTTCACTTGTGAAAATGATAAAATTATCCATCAGCTGAGCAGCTTTCTGCAGGAAAGCAATATAACTTAATTGGTTGCTACTAAATATTTTACATAAAGTTTTACTCTTGTGTACAAGGAGCCTAATTATATATATATCAATTGAACATGTTATTATCTTTGTTCATTTTGTATTGTCCTAACTTTAAATCATATTTGTTGTATTGTATTTGCCCCTTGAGGGCCCATGATTGGCCAATAAATGATTGATTGATTGATTGATTGATTATAAATAAATGTAAGTAATGAATTAATAATTCTTAAAATTTCCGAACAGTTTAAAACATGGCTCAAATATAATTTCCAAGAATGTTCGAATTCATGCAGAACTTTTCATATGCGAGTGCTTGTCGCCGTTATTTCTCCATTAAGATGTGGATTATACAATTTGAAGAGATTCTTTTAAGTCATTATTGAAAACGTAGATTTTTAATGCTATCTTTCAAAACTTTACACTTCGATCACTGATCAAAAGATCTTAATTAACAAAAGGTAAAATGAGTGTTGTCAGAAGCGTACATTGTAATTAACCTATGACATGTTTATTTAGCAATTTACATGTAGCTAACCAACAAGCTAGACTTGTGTGGTCGATTTATATAGAAAGTGTGCCAGTTACAAAACGTAAGCCATACTTGTGAACCTCAGGGGGATATTACGTGCACCGGGTGACACCCCCTGGATCCGCTACTGTTTTGGTATTGAATTTTAAACATATTTCTCCTGGATCGGGCTTACAATGCATATGAATCCTTCTCTTGTTTGCAGTTTGCGATAGTGACCTCTTGAAATTTTCACCCGTGACGAAAAACGAACCACGAACTTCTGTGGCTACGCGTCGTCAGGTAAACTAAATTCGCGACAGTTAAATCTACGTTCTACCGAGTCACAGCTTGAAATTCTATACAATATAGTTTTTCCCTAAATTCACTACTGTCTTTCAACTTATTGAGAATAAAGAGTTAATATGAAATAGGCATTACCTAAATGCGAGCACAGCATAATTCTGTAAAATAAATATAATGTTAACATGTTTAGTGCCATTGTTAACATTGTTTAATGAACGAATAAAAAAGATTTTATTTCGAATCGATGCAGTCAAGTTAGATTTGAAATCATCGTAGTTATTTTTGTTTTGGTTCATTCTAGAACGTTTAATTTGGGACGATATGCTTGGGGCGATTGAACGTTAAATAGAAAAGCAAGAAAAAATCGATTAAATTTGGTTACTACAAAAAATGTAGCAAATCATCGTCATCAGAATATTTTTCTCTTTATACATTATTACATACATAATTTTTGGAATGCAACTAGCAAAATGGGAAATTATTTTCAAATTCACTCTGTTCCTGTAAAATTTGAGAGCCTTTCCGGACCATGAAAAATCAATATCAGCATTAGGCAAATTTCTCGCGGGAACAAATACCGTAGAGCTCTCCGCTCGAGCGGGCACTTTGTGCTCGCTATCAATAATTATAGACAAATTATTGTTACCATTAGAAACTTTTGAAACTGAGATTGTCTCACATATCTGCATGTACAAATTTAACTATCGTTTTTTTAAAGTATTCCACTAAACGAGCGATGCCAGTAATTATTGTAATGTATCCGAAGCGTAATGAGAATAGTTAGCCAAAATAAAGAATAGGCTCCCGCTGAAACAGTTCTTTACTTCTGAAGATGGCAAATTTAAACCTTTAACAATTAAATTGTTATAATTTGTTCGAATCGTCTGAAAGAACGTCAAGGAAGCAGATGTACCAATAGAGCTTTCAAATGACACAAAAACATACACACACAAAGAACAACCGAACAGCAAATACTTGAGATTCAGGTGCTTCGGAAGGGTAAGTAGTTTCTTCTTGTTGCAACACACCCTTTGCGTTGCCAAGGGCCAAATTTAGCGTGTAAAATCAGATAAAAGACAACAAAAGATTTAGCTCTATTAACAAAATTGCACACACTGTTTAAAATTTTCAATCAAAAATGTAAAACCAGGACACTGATCATACAGAAATGTGTGAAAATAAATAAAAATTAAACTTTAATAAGAGCGTAAGAAATGTATTTCTATAGAACATTTACGTACGTCCCTGAGACATCTAGACATCCATTGAGACGCAGTGTACAAACCAGGTTATACCCATTTTGTTTAGTTTAAACATATCTATGTATCCTGGATTGGAAAACAAACTTACTGCTTATGTGAATCCTTATCCAGTTGTGGCCTTTGTAGTGGCCCCCATTGAGCCTCCTCTTATCGAACTCTACAAAGGCGTCTTTAAAGTGCATGGGATATTGCTCTCCACTTACACGGGGTGACCTTTTTTCGTCCCTTCCCAAGGACTTGAGACCATCCTCGCAAATGGTGTCAAGAGAGAGTCGAAAAATTGGTTCATGAAATTTTCACCCCGGAAGGGGATTGAACCACGAACCTCGGTGATAGTAACCCGACACGTTAACCACTACACAGCCGGCTCTTTAAGTATTACTTATTTTAATGTATTTATACATGATAAGGTTTTTAGCTCAGCTGACCATGTTAGTTTTTACCATCACTTGGCGTCCATCGTCCGTCGCCGGTCGTCAGTCCCTCCGTTGTTAAACTTTTCAAAATCATCTCTAAAACCGCTTGGCTAAATGAACTTGGTAGGATTATTCTGTAGTATGTCCTAGGCCCAATATAGCTAAACGTGGTAGGATTGTTCCATAACATGTACTTCACAAAACAATCGTTCAATTTTTGGTATGACGAAAAACATGGCTGCTATCGCTAAAGATAGAACGTAGGGGTAAAAAGCTGTTTTTGCAATTAACTCCAAAATGGTTGCAGCTGATAAAAATGTTCCAGTAGAAGCAAAAGTAATCAGCACCTTTAGATCTACGAGCCATGAAATTTAAAGAAGATTCATAAACTGATGTAAGAGTTATTGGCATTCGTTATGATTTTTGAACTTGTATAGACACAGATCGTAAAACTATACAAGAGAAGCAGAGGTACCAATTGGGTATCCGAATGTCAAAAGTCCGAAAAGGCAGAGACAAAACCAGTAAACACCAACAAGAACGGGACAAAAACAGACAACATGTAAAACACAGAAACCCCAAAATAACTGAATATCAATCAACAACGCGAACTCAAGTCTAAACAAGAGTGAACTCAGGTGCTCCGGAAGAGTAAGCAGTTCCTGCTTGCTATAGCACACCTGTTGCGTTGCAAACAGTCAAATCAGTGTGTCGAATCCGGTAAAGGAAGACAAAACAAAACCCTATGACAAACCGACACATGTACTCATCTGAGAGATCAAAATCCCATATTTGTCTATAAGTGCATGATGTCTTCCGTAAAATTTCTTGAGTGAAGACAGCAACTGAGGAGCAAAATAACCCTGTGTGAACAGTTTTTGCCTTAGATGTGACGCCTGCACAGGAAATCGATGTAAGTCCCGCACGCTCTGGACTAACGAATCAATTGAGATACCTAAACTCCGTAAGCTGACGCGGACGGAATGTACAAGAAAGGTCTAACTTATAATCCCTTTACTTAATGTGTGGATCTGTTTGTGCTTAACCATATGAAATTTGGACTTTTCAAATATATTTCTGCAGATAGAACAAATGGGTCAAAACCATACCTTTTAACTTATAGTTCGAAAAGTATAATAGATAGATAAAATCCAAAGCAACGTTCCTTCTTCAGCATCAAAAGCTCTTGAAAACTTTCGAATGAGTCTAAGTTTTGGCAAGACTCCTTTTAGGAGAGTTTTCCCTTAATCGTCATAATTGACCATTTTCACAGTATTAAAAACCGTAAGTGCTAGAGGAAAAGTTGGCAATTTATCCAGCTCATTGAGAGCTACAAAAGATTTCAGATCAACCTATTATGAGTTATCTCCCTTTAACTGTTTTCTATGAATTTCTATTGTTTTTGGAACTTTGTAACTTAGACTGTTTGCAATCCCAATTAGTTCCTCAAATGTTACTTGCCAGAAAATTAATACCAAGCTTTAGCATTAGAAATCAGGTGAGCGATTCGGCGAGCTCTAATTGTAACTACCATCTGCTAAAAATCATATTTTTATCAAACAATTTCACAAGTATAAGTCTACTCTTACTATTGAATCAATGTCATTTGTGTTGTGTTCAATTTCACAAAAAAATCGTGAACTTGTTTTCAAAAACTGAACGAATACATTACACATGAGCTTTTTTTCATAATCCGGGAACCGTCTTGTTACATGTACAATAATTCAGCCATTAGGTCACGTTTGACAGTGTCCTTAAAATTCTAATTTCCACATATGGTGCAAGTTTTCCTTTTTTTATTATATTATGATAATTTTATTGTCATATAAATATACAAAAAACAGTTTGTGACAGAACATATACATATCATATTTAAATGTAAACATGAAGATAATATTATTTTAGACAAATAAACATATAGCAAGTTATGAGACCTCTGCCCTCAGTTCTAATGACTGTTTAAAAAAGAAGCCAAACATTCTTATATGATTATGATTTGTTGGGTTAAGCAAATAGACCATTTTATTTTCATCTGACATATTAATAAAATTTGAATCATCTGTTCCTATTAAATTAAAAAGGTTTTCTCTGTTTTTTTTTATTTATATTACAATTTAAAAGAAAATGCATTTCATCTTCAAGAATATTACAAGTTTTACATAATCTGTCATGGCGGGGAATTTTGAAATATCTTCCCCTCTCAATTTCCAGATTATGATCACTTATTCTAAGTTTAGTAAAGATTTGTCTCAAATAAAATAAAGATTCTCACAAATAATACTCTCCTTCTAAGGTAGTGTTTAGTTTTTTATAGAGAAAGAGCTTATTATTTTCATCAAAACCCTGAATTTTATCAGAGAATAAATGTTTGAACTTGTCATTTATTTCTACTTTTATACTAGATTTTAAGCTTTTAACATTTTTCATTGTTTTACAATTAATAATATTTTCTCCTATTTCTTGGTTCGGAGAAATATCTTTTACATAGGTGTACCAAGAATAAATGCTGTTTCAATCTAAGATCTTAGTTAGTTCAAACGCCTCTTTTAGAAGTGGATTTATATCATCAGTATGAAGTCGAGCCATATATACAATAGATTGTGAATGTATGAAATTTTCTAATGGATATCTTCCAAGCTCTGACCGCACACCAATATTAGATGAGGTTTTTTTTGTTAATAAAAATTTACAAAAATTAAGATGCACTTTCTCTAATGAAGTTTTATCTATAAAAGAAAGGTTTTCTATTTCTTTATTTGTTTGTAGAGCTCTCTTTTTGGCTCTATAGAAGGGTAAATAATAATCCATGAATGAAATATCAGAATTATAGGTTAAAATAAGTCTGACTAGTTTGTCAAATAAATTATTAAAAACCCTAACTGGAAAATTTCCGAAAGAAATAGACTTCTGTTTTAAAGCAAATAACACCTTTTTTGCCTTATTGGCAAGTTCATCCAGGCAATGCTTCAGATTGCCATTGTTCTTGAATAAACAACCTAAGCTACGCAGTGAAATTTTCACACGCAGTGAAATTTTGCTTTTGTACATTTATTAAAATCATTTCAATATGTGGATCGTGTCTTTTTGGCACATATTCCATATTCTTTCGTTTTTAATAACAATATGTTATTAGGTGAATTTTAATACTTATTTTATTTGTTTTAGCATTTGTTATAGCGTTACCAGGATGGTGTGTTTGGGATGCATGGTACTACTCTGTTGACGGTATTTTTTTATTCATCCTTTATGCAAGAAGCAAGAGATTATAATAAGATATTGAATAAGTGTACATGATGCAACTTAACTCGTAGTCAAAACTTTGGAAAAAAAAGACGCGTTCCAATTTTTCATAAATCACTGAAGTAGACACCGGTTTGCCGATTCACAAAGCAATCGTTGTCTAAGTGCACGGAATCCGATTCAAATTGCACAGGATAACAAACACGTTAACTGGCGATCACTTTATAAAATGTTAGCCAGATAAGGCACGAATCATTTTCTATTGGCGGGGGGGGGGCTAGGATTTAAAAAAAAAATATTAATTCCAATTTTAAGAGAAAAAAATAAAAATGTTCCTAATGGAGCTGAAAAAAAAATATTCATAAATTTCCAAAAAAAATGATATACGCCCTTCGCTCGGCATACATCACCTTATTCATCATTGCCTTTTGCAAAATGTTCAAATTTTGAAATTATAATGTCACTAAAAAGTATCACTTTTAATATGTTTAGTACTTGCATACAACGATAGTTTTGTTCTGTTATGGTGTGAACCTGTTGTCCCGTTTGGCAAATAAAACTATATATATTTTCAAAAACCTCTCTATCCCACTGGTAGATCCAGAAATGTCTATAAGGCGGCATTGGTCAATCTTCACAGATTTCTTATATTTCCAACTACATTCTTGTGTTGTCTTGTAGTTCATATGATGATTTTTTTAAATGAAAATTTTTCATGAAGAATGGATCACAAGAATGGATGATTTTGCATCATTTACCAAAGAGCTTTTGAGGCCTTCAGCGATCCCTATGTTCGTTTAGTATGCTAGATACGCAGGATATCTCACCAAATCAAAAGGCTTGTTTTTCTATGATCCCTTATTGGCTTCAACTTGAATTTTCTTTGTCTTATTTCAACCCCTGACTTAATTGCTGTTTCAGCTAGGTAATTAACTTTGAAAACTTTGAAGCCATAAGGTGAACCTAAAAGGTAACCCTGTGATACATTTTGTAAGTCCCCTATGTGACAAGGTTACCAGGGCAATTACAAATAAATATTGCTTCACTTCTAATCTTGATAAGTTTTAGAATTATAATTTCATTCGTTTAAATGAAATGAATTAGAATGAAATTAATTTCTCCTGGGTGTTATTTCATCATAAGTGGCGTAGTGATTTTTCATTTTCCCGCCCAGGGGTTTCTAGATTTTTGGCGCGTATTTTACTTCTCATTCATTCAGCACGACAACGTCCTACTGAACGGTTGGTAAATTAAAAAAAAATGTTTTTATACCCCGCCACACGAAGTGGCAGGGTATTATGTTATACCCTCAGTTTTTTTCGGTGTCTGTCCGTCCGTCCGTCCGTCCGTCCGTCCGTCCGTCTGTCCGTCCGTCCCCCGAAGGTTTCCGACCAATAACTTGAAAACGCGTCAAAGGATTTGAATGATATTTTGCACAGCTTTTTAGTACAATAAAATACAGGTCAAGTTCGATTTCCAGCATGATCCAAAAAATAGTTTTTGAGATAGGCCAATTTTTAAAAATCAAATTTCATGAAATTTTGAGTTTCCGACCAATAACTTGAAAACGCGTCAAAGGATTTAAATGATAGTTTGCACAACTGTTAATTACAATAAAATACAGGTCAAGTTCGATTTCCAGCATGATCCAAAAAACAGTTTTCGAGATAGCCTACTTTAAAAATCAACTTACATGAAATTTTGAGTTTCTGACCAATAACTTGAAAACGCGTTATGGGATTCAACTGATATTATGTACAGCTATTGAGTACAATAAAATACAGGTCAAGTTCAATTTCCAGCATGATCCGAAGAAACAGTTTTCGATAAATGCCACTTTGAAAACAAATTACATGAACTTTTGATATTATAGCGTGGCGGGGTATCATTTAATGTCCCATTACATGCCCTATTTTTGGTATATTGCAGTGTTGTGCAGATTAGATTTATTTTGAGATATGACTGTGCTATGTGTTAACTGTATGTAGATATTAAAACTACCAGCAGCGGCGTTGTCGTGTAGCTGCTATCCACTTTATATTGTCTTTGTCCCTTTATGGCCTATCCTTATTACAGTATCAAAGTGCCATCACTTGGTATTTTTGGTGTTTTTCACTTTGATGAATGTTTTTGGTAGACCAGGAGAATAATATTTACAGATTGAAAAAAGTATATTTATAAACGAAACAAATTTTGGATATCCAGCTATTTGACTTTGTCTATTGTCCATTTAAATTATTATTGCTATATATACTGAATGTTACTTTTTGGGGAGGGATTCTGGTTTATAATTATTTTCATTTTTTACTTTGTGCTTTCAATAAACAATAGAGGTTGGCTGACATATTCACAATGTCTCCCTATATCTTATTTTCCTATAAATATATGTTTGTTTTGAATATGCATGTATTTAAAATCAAAATACAATAGTCCAATGCACATTTCATCTCCTACTCAGAGTTAGTCTATTTGACTTATTCCACATATCCTATTTGTCTTAAAAATATATGAATGTTACTCGCAATGAGAATAAATTAGTCCAAGAACTGGCCTAATTTACACAATTGATAAAAGACCTGTAAACTTACGAATAGAAAAAAACAAATTTAAAAAAAAATATAAATTTTCTTAATTGGTCTGGAAGAAAAAATTATGATTTTGCTTTGGGTAGAAAAAAATTGTGACTTTTGATTTGGACAGAAAAAATAATAATATCAGGTTACAAAATCCCAGCCCCCCCCCCCCACTGTATGAAAATGGTTTGTGCCTAAGAATAATGAATAATTCAAGTTTAACCATTTTCATTTTTTTATTTTTTATATTAATATATAATAAAACAACTATCAAAAGCAGGACAAATACGAAAAAAACATAGCTTAGGACAGGCACAAAGGAAATTTGATGGTCACATGTCTTTGTAGGCGTAAACCTTTCAATCATTTCAACGTTTCCTACAGATAAACATCAGAAACATATTCTCTACCAAAAGTTAAAAACCATGAAAGTAGACTATTAATAGAATTTCCATACCGGGTTGTCAACCTTCTGTCAGACAAACACACACCGGCCAAATGTTAAATTTTTTTCACTATTTATATTCCGCTTCAAAGAAGGGGTATACTTATGTTAACACATGTCCGTCCGTCCTTCCGCAACATAACTTTCATAACAGCATCTACTTATCACAGTGACTTTAAAGGACATATGATTTCAGTATGACGTCAGAAGCGTCAAGTTGGTTACTTATTTCCTATTCCTTATTCCTTATTTGAATAAGGAATAAGTAACTGGTTACCTATTCCTTATTCTCAGAACACCAAATAGGGAATAAGTAACTGGTTACTTATTCCCTATTCCTTAATTATCTTTTTATATTTTTCCCCGAAATGTAAAATAGTAAATAAGTAACTGAATAAGGAATAAGTAACCAGTTACTTATACATTTTTAGAATAAGAATAAGTAACCATTTACTTATTCCTAATTTAGAGGTTTTTAGAATAAGGAATAAGTAACCAGTTACTTATTCCTTATTTAGAGGTTTTTAGAATAAGGAATATGTAACCAGTTACTTATTCCTTATTTGAATAAGGAATAAGGAATAGGGAATAAGTAACCAACTTGACGCTTCTTCAAAAGTATGTCTTTTACAAAATATTTGTTCGGGTGTTTGATTTAACGTAAAACATGACCATTCTGGTTGAAAATAGAACATAGGGGTATACTGCAGTTCTTAGCAACTTAATTAAAAAAAAACGGTAACAAATATAAAAAATATGGCATAATGTAAATGTAATCAGCAAATTGAATTCTACCTGCCCTGAGATCTTAAAGATCCGACGGCAAATAAGGGAGATGTTGCCCTTTCTTTCCAATTTAATTTTAGCACTTCTTTAGCCAAATATTTTGAAAACTATAAAAGATATTTAAAAATCTGTGCTTTTGATTGATTACATTAAGATCTGAATATTTGTATAAGGTACACGTCGTATGACTATTATTTTTATGAGTTATACTCCTTAGAACATAAAAATTGTCCATTTTTACAGCTTTTTGTTCAACTGTTCAAAAATCTTCTTTGAAAATGGTGGGCCAAATGTTATCTATTGTATTATATTTCCTCTTTCAAATCGTCGTTCGGAATTTAGATTCAACGAAAAACTTGGCGGCCGTGGCTTAAAAAGAAAAGAAGAGTAAACGACTACATATATCATGTCTCATGTTGCTTGCCGGTTGTAGTATTCACTTAAGAAATTTTATGGAAGACATCTTGCGCTCATAAACAAATATGGAATTTTTTATCTCTCAGATGAGTGCCGATGTTGGTTGCCATAGGGTTTTGTTTTGTTCTCATGAACCGAATAAGAAAAGCTTAATTGAACATTAGCAACGTGACAGGGGTGCTACAGAAATCAGAAATTGCTTTTTCGAAGCACCCGCGTTCACTTTCGTTACGAATTGAGTTCGCGTCATTGATTAATATTTAGATTACACTTTTAGAAGTTAGATTTCCTTAAACGTAAAAATAATTGGTTTTGTCTGATAGCTGACAAACCATAGAAAATAAGGAAACGCTTTCAGTTGCTAAAATGTTCAGCTTATTAAACTTTATATTTGGTGCATCCAATTAATTATTGCTATTGGATGACGCTTTTTTAAACTTATGGCCCTTTAAATGTCAAAAAGTTGTTTCTGACTTATAGTCTAAAATCTTAAAATTCAGACATTAAAATCATACAAACAACTCAGGTTCCTGTTAGTATTTTTTGTAACTAAACGTATTTTCAGTACTTTCAACAACATCACTGCAAATTTAAGCATATCCTACTGACTTTAAAACATAAACGGAAGACGATATTAGTGGCATATCTCCTACCAGAAATTTACAATATGGAATTAAAAGTCAACACTTTTATCATATAATTTTTGTGAGTAATTTTTCATTGATTATACTTAAACCTTAACCAAAATGGCCATCTTTTTTGCCGATGAAGTAACATTATTAAAGGTTGATTCTGTGGGATAAATATAGTAAGTTTACCATACCAGATATAACTTGTAGTTTTTGCGGTAATCTAATTTTGTCGTTACTTCGCGGTTGGCACCGAAGTATATTCATCCGTTAATGAAGATTTTAAACCGTAACACTACATTTAGAATCAATAAAAAATAAAACAAGACTTTTCATTCCAAAATGTCCTATTCGAAGAACTTTCCTACTGCAACAATTTCAGTTATACGGTATGGAGTTGTGCATATTACAAAGTTTGGAGGCCTGGGTGTCCGAGTGGTCTAAGGCGCTGGTTTAAATACCACACTATTGATCACTAGCCGATCACATCTCAGCTGGTGTTCGAGTCCCGTTTGTAATTTACAAAAAAGGACTTTCCCAACAGTATGTGATTAGGTTTGTCAGTTACCTGTCCAAGGTCGGTGGTTTCCTCCGGTTTCCTCCACCATTAAAACTGACCGCCCTACATGGCCCAGGTGCGTCGAAAAAGGGCGTAAAACACCAACACACACACACAGAAATTTTAATCCTAAAATATATAATGGAGTTATGGCCCTTTCAACTTAGAACGAGCCTCAACTCTTGTTAGCGTTACCTCTCTGAAACTACTGTACGGATTTTTTATAAACTGGGTATGTAGCTAGTACGCTATATGTAATTGTGCATAATATCAGAAAATCATGATCCTCAAATTTTTGTGAGAGAAACGGACCTTTGAACTTTGGGGAATCTGTTTGCAGTCAAAAACAAAACTTCAATTTGTTGCGTACTTTTGAAAAATAATCTATTGGACTCATGTAAAATATTGGGTTAAAAGTCCACCAAGAGCTGCATGAAGGAAGCAAAGGTGTAGCTAAGGGGCAACCAAATAAAGTTAATCCCAAAAGACACGAACAAACATGACAAAGTCGATAAGCATTAAAACCATACAACATAAACCGCAACAGAAACATACAACCAAATTGAAATCAGAAAAGTGATTTCGAAACGAGGTTGCTCCAGAAGAGTAATTAGTTCTTGTTTGCTATAGCGCACCAATCACGTTGCCGGCGATCGATTTAGTGTGCATCAAATCCAGTAAGGAACGACAATACTAATTATTTATGTCAAACCAACATCTGCGCTCATCTGAGAGATGGAAATGCCTTATTTGTCTACAAGCACATAGCCCTGTGTTTACAACTTGCTTGTCAGACCTGATGCTCCTCCAAGGAAGTCATAATACAACCTATAAGCTTTGGAATTACGAATCAGTTGTGATACGTAAACTCCATAAACTGGAGTGGACGGAAAGTTGCTACACAAAAAGGAAAGTTGATTACAGTAAAACTCGAATATAACAAACTCGCTTATAACGAATTTACGGTTATAACGAACTTTTTTGTAATCCCCGACCAAACTCACACATTTTTTAAGTAAAAAATTCGGGATACAACGAATTTGTTTATAACAAATATTCCGAACGAAAGAAGTAATATTCAATCTCCGAGATATCAATTAACATATAAATATTACACTCTTATAGCGAATTTGCCCAATGATGAATCCGGTAATTACAGGTATCGTAAGCTCGACGAACTTCAAAGAACTGTTGTTTAGATAACATTTGTTTGGTATGGCTTGGGTTATTGTCAATTAACAACTTTCTAACATTTAATCAATTAATTGTCATACCTTTAGAAGAAAGGAATAATTAAACATTTCAAAATGTGGTAGTGCAAATTCGTCTTGTGTGCCGACACCTGTATTTATACAAAATAAATAATTATCTAAGGGAGGCCATCGTCATGTACCATTTGGACTTCCGGAATACGCCCGATTCGTAAAATCTAATTTCTTCTATATAAAAAAATGTTTTTGACTTTATTAATCATAAAAAAGGATTAATACAGAAATAATTAACGCAGCAATGCAAAGAAACATTTTACATTACATATATCAAAATTTCCAATTATAAAATGATTTAAATTCGCAAGTTCCCGAGCCTATAGCGAATACGTAATAAAATATAACGAAGTTCTTTATATCGATAAAACGAATTATGGTTATAACGAATTGATTCCCCTGTTCCCCTGAAATTCGTTATAACCAAGTTTTACTGTATTGGAAAGTTGAAGTCATTACGTTTGTCAAAGAGCCTTGTAAAGAAACAAATCGGCAAGCAATGGTGGACAATTCGTGTTCACATATGGATGCCAATTGGCTACTGAAAAACATGTCTACCAAACTAGAATCATTGATTTTAAAAAAATCTTTTTATAATCGACTACCAGATATTTTTACCTGTGTTTTCCGATCTTTTTAAAAAGCCTCGTTTAATCAACGGTGTCAAACGGAATTATGATTGTGAAAGTAAAATTGAAGTGTAATGTTGAGAAATAGAAAGTTTTAATGATATTACAAGATAAAAATTACTTAGAGTGGAGAATTTCCATCAGTTCTCTATTTTTAGAATCCAGCTTTCATTGTTGAATGTTATACTACTATCCCCGAACTGCGACTAACCCCGAATTAGTCCTAACGAAAATGTCTGCGTCGCCTTAACAAGAACCGAATAAAAATAAATGTAGGGGATATAATCGAATATGTTGTACATAAAATAATCAAAATGACTATTTAATGATTTTTTTTTCTCTCAGTCACCTTTGATTTTTATATAAAACTCGAACTCAGTTAAAATGTACTAAAATGCATCCGTAATTTAGTGAAAAATTCTTTGTTAGAAGAGAGATTGCAAGGATTCTTGTTTACGGGATGATGTCTCAGATGGGGTATACATATCTATTAACCTAACCATCTAGAATATAGGAGTACAAACGTAGAAATTTCGGCACGAATCAGCTAATATTACATACAAGTATACTTAATTGATTATCTAATTGGCTAAACGAATTGACAAATACATCTTCTATTGACAGTTCAGCTTCCACCACTAGTAAGAAATATAGTAAAAATTGCTTTGGTAAATATTTGTGTTTCGATACGATAATTTAGATCACCAAAAGAATACAAACTTGTTTACTTTTTTCTTCACTGGACAAAACATATCCCATTTAAATGCCTTATCAAAACCAAATCTACGTATATCTTGGTCAGTTTTGCTCATCTCTCGTGAACTTCTCCAGGTGATTGGTCCTTTGAAAAATCAAATTCCAACGGGATTGTGCGGTAGTGTCCTTCTCCTGTCGAGCACTATGGTAGAGGGGTCCACCAACCAGGGATTTACCTTAGCCGAGAAGGCTCCAAACATATAGGCATTAAGTGTTAGTACAGTAATGTTTGGTCCCCCTAGAAACAAATATGGGTCCATTGAAAAATCAAAGTCCACCGGGATTGTTTTGTAGGGTCCTTGTCTAGTCGAGCCCTATGGTAGAGGGGTCCATCAACCAGGGGACAACCTTAGCCGAGAAGGGTAAAAAATCTGGGCGTTAAGTATTAGTACAGTAATGTTTGTTCCCCCAAGAAACAAATATGGGTCCATTGAAAAATCAAAGTCCACCGGGATTGTTTTGTAGGGTCCTTGTCCTGTCGAGCACTATGGTACAGGGGTCCACCAACCAGGGATCTAACTTTGCCGAGAAGGCTCTAAAAAGCTGGGCGTTAAGTGTTAGTACAGTAATGTTTGGTTCCCCTAGAAACAAATATGGGTCCATTGAAAAATCAAAGTCCACCAGGATTGTTTTGTAGGGTCCTTTTCCTGTCGAGCCCTATGGTTCAGGGGTCCATCAACCAGGGGTCAACCTTAGCCGAGAAGGGTAAAAAAGCTGGGCGTTAAGTGTTAGTACTGTAATGTTTGTTCCCCCAAGAAACAAATCTGGGTCCATTGAAAAATCAAAGTCCACCGGGATTGTTTTGTAGGGTCCTTGTCCTGTCGAGCACTATGGTACAGGGGTCCACCAACCAGGGATCTAACTTTGCCGAGAAGGCTCTAAAAAGCTGGGCGTTAAGTGTTAGTACAGTAATGTTTGGTCCCCCTAGAAACAAATATGGGTCCATTGAAAAATCAAAGTCCACCAGGATTGTTTTGTAGGGTCCTTTTCCTGTCGAGCCCTATGGTTCAGGGGTCCATCAACCAGGGGTCAACCTTAGCCGAGAAGGGTAAAAAAGCTGGGCGTTAAGTGTTAGTACTGTAATGTTTGTTCCCCAAGAAACAAATCTGGGTCCATTGAAAAATCAAAGTCCACCGGGGTTGTTTTGTAGGGTCCTTGTCCTGTCGAGCCCTATGGTAAAAAAGCTGGGCGTTAAGTGTTAGTACAGTTATGTTTGGTCACCCTAGAACAAATATGGGTCCATTAAAAAATCAAAATAGTCGCAGTTCAGGGATAGTAGTATAACAGGCGCAATCGAATAATTTTGAATGCCTAATTTTATTGCCGTCAATATTGATGTAATCAAAATTGAAAGACGTTTAGGTGTATATAAGCAACACAGCATTGCTTGTATGGATATTTATGTAATTGTGGATTCCAATACTAGGGTCGAATGTTATTGTTCCTTTCGTCAACAGAAAGGCCAATGGAAGGAATGACAGAGTTATGATTGTAACCTATCTCCTCTTTTGACAGTGCTTTTGATGGTACAACCATCTTCAATTCAGCTGTTAAACAGTCAATATAATGTCTTTGAAAACAAAAATGAGGTTGTTTTGTGATTCATCTGCAAGTACAGCATATTGGCATGTAAGGAAGACAATAAAAATGGATGTTGCCTTGGTGCTCATCGAATCCTTGAAAGAGTTACTAGTAATTCTTTTCAAAACCAACGAACTCACAGACTTGACCTATGCAGAAAGAACGTCACCTTTTCATGTTATTCTTTAACTCATAGTTTTCAACTGAATCTATACTTGTTGTGAAATTATGGTTCCAGTTGCTTAGTCTAGGCTCGCGATAATTTAGTCCTTTTGGCACAACATCGCGAAGTCGTTTTTAGCTCACCTGGGCCGAAGGTCCATGTGAGCTATTGCCATCAATTGGCGTCCGTCGTCGTCGTTGTCC
The DNA here is from genome assembly GCA_963971305.1 of Arcuatula senhousia. Classification (NCBI taxonomy): domain Eukaryota; kingdom Metazoa; phylum Mollusca; class Bivalvia; order Mytilida; family Mytilidae; genus Arcuatula; species Arcuatula senhousia. The sequence continues at coordinate 16,626,495 of OZ020313.1, forward strand.
GTCGTCGTCGTTGTCCGTCGTCGTTAACTTTTCTTTTAAAATCTTCTCCTCCTAAACCACTGAAGGGATTGCTTTGAAACTTTGCACACTTCATCTATGGGATGTCTTCTACCAAGATTGCACAAATGGTGGCCCCTGTCCAAATAACATGGCCGCCGTTACTAAAATAGACCAGGGGGGTCAGACTACTGTTTTTGGCTTGTAAATCAAAAAGTATAAGAGATAGATGAAATCTGATGCCACGCTACTGCTTCAGCATCAAAAGCTCTACAAAAGTCTCCATTGAGTCAAAGTTGTCAGATGACCCCTAATAGGGGTTACAGCCCCTTAAAGGGTAAAAATAGTGTTTTGGCCTACACAATGAAAACTATTACAGATAGAGAAAAGCTGTTGCTTGCTTAAATGATCAGCTTATTTAGCTCTACAAAAGTCTTCATAAGGTGGAAGTTGTCAGAAGATCCCTTATAGGGGTTACAGCCCCTTAACAGTGAAAAATAGTGTTTTTGGCCAAAAAATGAAAACTATTGCAGATAAAGCTGTTGCTTGCTTAAATGTTCAGCTCATTTAGCTCTACAAAAGTCTCCATAGGGTCCAAGTTGTCAGATAACCCCTTATAGGGGTTACAGCCCCTTAAAGGCAAAAAAAGTGTTTTTGGCCTACAGAATGAAAACTATTGCATATAGAAAAAATCTGTTGCTTGCTTACATGTTCAGCTTATTCAGCTCTACAAAATTATTCATAGGGTTGACATCAAAACCGGGTGAGCGATTCAGGCTCCTGTGAGCCTCTTGTTTCATTTCCAATGGATTGCTTTTAAAATTGTGTGCTTTATAAACAACAGTACCATTATATTCAGGATGTGATATTCCTTTCATTATAAAAAAAATCGACGTGAACAATTAAATTTTTCAATAAGAGATCGAAGAATTTCGAAAAAAAGATTTCACAAACTTGTGGTATCGATAACCTTGTTAGCTCACCTGACCCGAAGAGTCATGTGAGCTATTGTCATCGTTAAGCGTCCGTCGTCCGTCCGTTTATTTTTCTTCAACCATCTTCTTCTCTGAAACTACCGATGGGATTGCTTTAAAACTTTGTACACTTGATCATTAGGATGTCCTCTACCAAGTTTGTGAAATTTGTGAACGTCAACCAACAAACATGGCTGCCGTTACTAAATATAGAACAGGGGGTCAGACCATAGTTTTTAGCTTACAGCTCAAAAAGTATAAGAGATAGAGAAAATCCGAAGAGACCATCCTTCTTCAGCATCAAAAGCTCTACAAAACTTTCCATTGAGTCAAAGTTGTGGGACGACTCCTTATAGGAGTTATTTCCCCTTAATCGTCAAAATTGACCATTTTCACAGTTTTTTTACTTTATCTTGAAAACTGTAAGTGCTAGAGGAAAAGTTAGCATTGCAAAATTGTTCAGCTCATTGAGATCTACAAAAATGATATTAGGGTCTAAATTGTCAGATCAACCGTTTAAGAGTTATCCCCCTTTAACTGATTGTTCTATCAATTTTAACTGATTTTTAAAAATCTTCTTTTCTGAAACCACTGGTGGAATTACTTTGAAACTTTGTACATTCGATCTTTAGGATGCGTTCTACCAAGTTTGTGAAATTTGTGAATGTTGACAAACTAACATGGCCGCCGTTGCTACAAATAGAACAGGGGGATCAGACCACAGTTTTTAGCTTATAGCTCAAAAAGTATAAGAGATAGGGAAAATCCGAAGCAACCATCCTTCTTCAGCATCAAAAGCTCTACAAAACTTTCCATTGAGTCAAAGTTGTGGGACAACTCCTTATAAGAGTTATTTCCCCTTAATCGCCAAAATTGACCATTTTCACAGTTTTTGGAATTTATCTTGAAAACTGTAAGTGCTAGAGGAAAAGTTAGCATTGCAAAATTGTTCAGCTCATCGAGATCTACAAAAATGATATCAGGGTCAAAATTGTCAGAGCAACCGTTTAAGAGTTATCCCCCTTTAACTGATTTTTCTATCAATTTTAACTGATTTAAAAAAATCTTCTATGAAACCACTGATGGAATTTTTTTGAAACTTTGTACACTTGATCTTTAGGATGTCCTCTACTAAGTTTGTGAAATTTGTGAACGTTTACCAACAAACATGGTCGCCGTTACTAAAAATAGAACAGAGGGGTCAGACCATAGTTTTTAGCTTATAGCTCAAAAGGTATAAGAGATAGAGAAAATCCGAAGCAACCATCCTTTTTTAGCATCAAAAGCTCTACAAAAATCTCCATTGAGTCAAAGTTGTGGGACGACTCAAAATAGGAGTTATTTCCCCTTAATAGTCAAAATTGACCATTTTCAAAGTTTTTGGACTTTATCTTAAAAACCATAAAAGATAGAGGAATGGTTAGCATTGCAAAATTGTTCAGCTCATTAAGATCTACAAAAAAAATTTCAGGGTAAAAATTGTCAGATCATCCTTTTAAGTGTTTTCAATCAATTTTAACTTAACATGTTAGTTTTGTTTTTATCAAATGGAAAGCTTTGTAACTTTGTATTCTTGGTCTAAAAGGTGTTTTCTATTAACTAGTTTCTTTAATGTTACTTACCAAGTACATGTAGACCATGTTGCACACTAAGTAAGAGGCTTTAGCATTAGCGATCAGATGAGCGATTCAGGCTCATGTGAGCCTCTAGTTTGAGTAATTTTTCATTATTAAAATCAGAAACACGACTGCAGATCGGAGCATATCTTACTAACTGTGAAATGTAAACTCCGTAAGCCGGTGCTAGTGGAACATCTCCTTCAAGAAAAGGAAAATTAATAATATGGAAGCTAAAGTCGTCACGTTTATCATATACTTTGGTTTGTAATTTTCCGTCAATAATACTTAAATCCAAATCCAAAAAAGGACATTTATTACCTGTAGTGTTAGATTTGAAAGTCCAACACAGAATACACGTATCAAAAAGCCTTGTGAGTCCACCATGGACTGCATGTGTCCAAAGCATTTTACAATTTATATTAGGCCTCCAACGTACAGTTCGTATTGGGTTCAACGTGTTGCGGTTATTTGAAAATAACTGAAAACGGATAAAGATATCAAAATTCAGTCAGGTTAAAAGTGATCAGCAACTTCAGATTTACCTGCCCTGAAAGTTATTGCCCTTTTTCATGATTATTTATGAATTTTGCACTTATTAAGCTCAATAATTTGAAAACTATTTAAGATAAGATAGTACACTACGATCTACAAAATATAAAGCAGAGTGAAAGTTGTAAGAATGTTCATTTTAGAAATTATTCCCTTTAGAAAGTCAAAAGAAGAAATAATAAATGCTTTCAATTGCTAAAATATTACTCTACACTTTACTGCATTAAGTTAAACCATGTTGTCAGATGGCCTCTTTTAAAACTTGTGATCATTTCAATGTCAAACAGTTTTTGTCTTATAATGTAGAGTTCAAGCATTTAAGTAAGGCTCCTGGTAGCCTCTTATTGTTTTAATAAATATTAATTTTCTATCTATTTCTATTTGTAAGTATCTATTTTTAAGGCTGATTTGTTAAATATAAATATATATCTGTATACTTGGCGGATAAAGTGGATCTACTTCTAAACGGACTTAAAATGGACTATTCTTTAATTTAATATTATGCGATGATTATGCATTATTTGAGCATTTGGATCACATGATCAGTTATGAATCATCTAGCTTTAATGATGACATCCGTTATTTATTAATTTTCATACTTATTAAAAGATATAAAGATATAGGTTTTTTGTGTATATAAAGTGGCCGCCTTCCTTCCATCTTAAATATTTTGCAGGAAAGAAATATATCTTAAGATTTTTGTCAGTAAATCAGTAAAACCTCGTGATGACTCTTGAATAATAGCAACTATACACTTAGTCTTATAATAACCAGCGGCAAAAAAAGCTCTCACTTTCTTTTTTTTATATAAAAGAATAACCTCGCCAGAGCCATATATAAGTATAAAGCTATTTATTTATTTTTTTCTATGTTCATCTTGTTATCATAGTTTTGTGAATGAAAATGTCTTTCAAAAAATCTCTGTGAAAACATAATCAAGGTGATTGACAAATACTACATTATGGAACGCCGAAGCTGTCTTACATACGGATTTTGTCTATATTCGGTGGTTTCGACATATTCGGTAGTAAGAAGTTTATATTGAGTGCGTATGTTTTTATATTGGGTGCTAATGTCTTTATATTGATTGCATATGTCTTTATATTGAGTGGATATGTCTTTATATTGAGTGCTTATGTCTTTATATTAAGTGTTTATGTCTTATCTTATCGTTTACCTCTGAACAAACTCCAACTGTTTGGTATGGTGTTTCTATCAAATTTGTAACAACAAAGAATGCATTACTCTCCTACAAAATAATTAATACATTCATTGATGTAAAAATTAATCAATGATATATCAAAAAAATCTAAACATAACTATCAATTTATACAGAATATAGAAAAAACCTTTTAATACGGGAGTCCGCTGGTAGAAAAAGATGTATAATCGCTTCATTGAAACTACCCTGTAGCATTAGCAATTATTCTATATTAAAAATAGTATATTCCGTGGGGGGTGTTACATGTATGCATGACGTTTATAAGACGTTATAGGAAGTGCTGTTCCCAGGAATTTTATTATTCTCTGCTCAAGGAAGTTATTAGTTTTATATTTGATATTTTTACCTTTTATGTGTGGTTTAACCAACCTACTTATTTTATTGTCTCCATTTTAACAGTTCCTTGAGCAGAGAATAATAAAATTCCTGGGAACAGCACGTCCTTTCGGCATCAATGTCAAAAATCAAATCATTTCTTAGTCATTTACTTAATTTGATTCTTTGGGTATGATTTGGCCTATTGTTATATTGCTCAGTTCAGGATTTGGGTGATGATGACGTGGTTGTTTTTATCGAGTGAACACTTTTTACTATATTCACTTGTTGGTTGTCCTCAGACCGTGGCGGTCGTGATTTTTTTTCTTTGCTCTGCCCCCGACGAAGGCTGAAAGCCGAAAATTTGGGCTTTTTAGATTTTAGATGTATTCTTTATTAATTTATATTAGTTTTATATTTGATATTTTTACCTTTTATGTGTGGTTTAACCAACCTACTTATTTTATTGTCTCCATTTTAACTTGCCACACCACAACATTTATTAATCTATAGTTTTTTTCTTTCGGTTGGGAGACCTAGGATTTCTGTTCTTTTCTTTAGTATTATTTCCAGTAGCCCAAATAGATTTATTATCTGGCTTAAATGTATTGCTGGATTAATTAATAATTATATATACATCAAGTGAATTTTGTTTCGTTATAAAAATATTGGTTTTCAGCGTTCCGGTAATATGAATATATAATTATTCTAAAGCCGTTTTTTAACCGATAGTGATGATTTTTGCACAAGTAATGCATGCGCTTGTTAACAAACTCTCAAAATCTCAAATTAGTATATACATGTAAGTAAAACGGGTATGTAGAGTTTGCCGAGCATCCTTTTTATAACACTTGACTAATGATGTCCTTAATAGAAAAAAAAAAACGCGTGTGCTTATTGGATATTAAAAATACACATTATTTCAAATGAGTATTAAAGTTAGACTGTCGTTACTCGTTGTATTTGAGTATTTTTCTACCAAAGACATGTCCACCGAAAACACGACAGGTGTATTACAATTTGCAAGAATTACTTTCAATTCCAGACCATCTAAGTTGTCTTTGTTATATTCAAAATCTTTTTGGCTTTGTTCATTTTTTTGTTGTAAAAAGATTTTTTTCAGGTTTACATTAGTATTTGAAGCTTTTGAAATTGACTTCCCCCCTTGTAATTCAATCTAACTTATAACATTTTTGGGCTGATACGCTACTCGTTCGTTACAATGACTCTCCTGTGCGCTCTGTACACGTTTTAGACACGTTGAATAGGTTTCTTGGTCGTTAGACTGACGCTAGACGTGCGCTGCATTATCGCTAGACACGCTCGTTTCCATTTAGCTTAGCGTTCGTCAAACGCATTTCAACGTGCGCACAACGACCACATAGCGTACATCAGCGTGTGTATAACGTCCTTCTAACTTATGCCTAGCGTTCGAATAATTTATTTCTAACACGTTGGCGAATGTCGGAAATTTTAAGCATGTTGAAAAATTTGCGACGCACTCGGCGTTCACCAACGCACGTTGACGTTCGCTAACGTGTTTTAGCGTGTTCATAACGTGTACAAAACTTACGCAACGCACACCAGCGTGTTGAAAATATATTCTAAAACGTCGGCACACGTCGGCTAAAACGTTATAGTGTGACAGGGCCATTAGCGGCATGCATTACATGCTATGCAAGGTTGACGTCAGAGTCATAGAGACGTTCTGCACGATGTTGGTGTTACTTATGAAAAAAACGCCGTAACCTTAGATATTTATTACTGATACTTAATATTTAGAAAAAAAACACCCAAACAATTATTGCTATATATCAAAATAAAGGTTAGATAATACACATGTAATAGAGACTAAAGAAAATGCAACAAAGATTGAGTTTTTAAGGCTCTTCGTCTTTTATGATTATTGAAAAAAAAAGACTTTACCATAAAAACCCGTGTAACGCGTTATAAAATTATCATAGTGTCATGAATTTATCTACCTCAAATGGGACCAAATGAATATACAAGCTTTTAATTCTAAAATAAAGTTTATATATCAATATGTTTTGCGATGTTAAAAACGAAAACAGTTCAAGCCTTGTAAAAAAGGTGAAACGGCAAATAATTCTAACCTTTTTGATGTAACGCTTATGTTAATAAAGTCTAATTAAAAGTTTGAAAATAAACAAATTTGTACTCGGAGACAGGAATTTTATAAAACTTATGCTGCGTTCACACGTATAACCACTAAATGCGCATTCAATCCTCATTACCAAAGCGCATTGAACTGAATGCGAATTCGATAACGTCGTTTGCGTTCACACGTTTCTTCAATTCGCATTCAATTCAAATTGAAACTGATATCCGTTCACACATGTTTTACCACTCAATTTGCATTGGACATTTTTGGTTCCTGGAAGTCTGCTATGACGTCAAGGATTAATGATGTCATAAACGTTAAAGTTCATGTGTGACCCCCTTTTTTGGATTTTATTCCGTTTCATTTGATGTAGATATATTTTAAATTGATGCAATTAGATATTTATTTTTAATTAAAGCAATTAAATACATTTTTAATTAAAGCAATTAGATATATTTTTATTGATGCAAAATTAGATATATTTAGGGCACTTGTCGTATAATTCAAAATTAAGTTTCCGTTCACACGGCAATGCAATGCGCATTGAATGCGAATTATCCAATTCGAATTATCGAAAACGTATCATCATAGCAAATTGGATAATCCGCATTTCTTCAATTCGAATTGATTTGCATTAAAATAGTTTTTATGTGTGAACGCGTCAAATTTTTTGAATGCTAATTGTATTCGAATTGAATGCGCATTATTTGTAAGTGTGAACACAGCATTTAAATCCATCATGTGCATTTACTGAATTTTTACAAATTTGTCTCAATTTTAGTCATACACATGCGTTTTTTTAAAAACTTCGGCCAAAATAAAAATCTGTGACGAATGTGCAGTGGAAAGTTTTACGTATCGTTTTTCATATATTATTTCAAAATTGAATTCCATTTTGAATTAGAAAATCAAAATGTGCATTTTCCCAAGATTAACATGCATGTTTGCACATGAACATATCACCAAAAAATACGCTTTCACTGTTAATTTACAAAAATCAGACACGAATGTCCAGTCGATTTTCCACCGCATTAAATAACGTCCTTTTTTCATAAACGTCGACTTTTAAGCGTAAAGTCTTTTTTATCACCAATATCTTGCGGAACGTCTTGAGACTTCATCTCATACTTATAGGATAATTAATTGGGTCGAGTGAATAACCAAAATATAATCACGAGTCAGTGAACGCACACAGATTTATACGAGTGCGCGGAACTTGTTCCGCGCACGAGTTAAATCTCAGTGCGTTCCCGCACGAGTGATCATATTTTGGTTATTCATGAGACCTAATTGATTATCGTATTTATTACATAGATAAAATATACGACATTGAGATGTGGAATAAGTGTACGCGACACAACAAACATAAACAAACAGCAATTCAAAAAATCACAACGGAAAACAGCAAGCAGTCTTCAACATGACCATAGGTCACTGCTTACCGTCTTGCATTGGCCCAAGACTTATAATACAATACAAAAGTATCAAAACCAATCCCTAAATCATCAACGAAAGACTCAATTCTTGACATAAAACAGTTAACATAGAATGACAAGGACAAACAAAGGCTTTGGCAAAGTTTCCTGGCTTAGGACAGGCACATATAAAATGTGGCGGGGTTAAACTAGTTTTTTGGATCCAACCTTCCCCCTATTGATAATTATAAGCTTGCACAAAGCTACATATAAAACACACTGTAAAACTCAATCGACAAACGTTCAATTCAACAAGAGAGAACCTAAGACAAAATACTGTACGAAAACAACAAGACAAGGAGGAACTCTCTTGAGAACACTCGAAGTTACTGACAACGAGCTAAGAAACATTTATCGATTGATGTAAAAGAATCAAATACATCAGTTCTAAATCCGACACCCCACGTCAAAACAATGAATGATTAAGAGTTGTATTACCATACAGAACCGACATACTTGATCGCTGTGGTGCTTATAAATAATACAGTGGATACAAAGTGAAAATTTAACGTTTTAAAGTTGCTATCAAGCTATCAATAGTTCTGCCAAAACATACCAAATGCAAAGATTTTACTAAAACATTGAATTCGTGTCCTTTTTTCAAAAGGTTTTTAAGCCAGTTTTTATAATTTCCATAAGATTGTTTTTGAATTTGTGCTTTATAAACTACATTGCTATAAAAGTCAGGATGAGATATGCCGCTAATATGGAGTAGGCATTGCCTAAATGCGAGCATAGCTAAAAGGGACTACGTTTTGTTTATATAATGATGATCATAATCAATGCAATCAAATGGTGCATTTTACATCATTTTTGTTGGGTTTTCCTCTTTTATCTGCTAGTTTTGTTCTGGTCTTTTTCGGACTTGTGGTAGTTGAATCCCCATTTTTGTACCCTTGTCTTACCAAAAAGTGTGAATGAGTGGACAAAAATTATTTTTGTGTTAGATCTACTCCGGGCATCTACTCAAGTTTGATATTCAGAATCAGAAGCAGACGAACATTGTAGTGCACGACCTTTGGTTCATTTTAATTACACAAAATTCATAAGTTTATTTGGTCAACAAGTTTTTCCATTTCTAACAATCTTTTTCATATATATTTTTTATTCATATTTTGTTCTAAATGTCGACATTCAGGGCTATCGCTATCATTTAAGTAGTACTTTTTCTAAGAATCAGGCAGATACCATTAATAGGGTGGCACATCGAAAATAAATACACAAAAAAATTTCAACAGAATCCAGTAAACTTTGTTTTGACCACTAAATTTTTCAGTCTATCTTGGGTTTAGGAGATATTACCAGTCAAAATTTAGTTACATTGTATAGTGAAAAGTACGGGAAAATTTCCCACCATTTTTTTTCCTATATAACCAGTCAAAAAATATCTAAGCACCAAATACATATTAAGATGTAAAAACTGCATTGGGTTTGTTTTTATGGTAAAATCAATGCATCTATACCCCAAAATCTGAAATTGGAAATTATCGATGTGCCACCCCCTGCCTGATCCTTATGTGGAATAGTACTTAATTTCCAATATTTCCATTTGCTTATTTTGGGGCGAGATGGTATGGGGCGATTAAGCTTCGAGACACGTTAGTTTCGTACGTGCATATAACCAAGACGAAACGAGCAGCTTACACTCCCTGAATCATTCAACGTTCCCTGGCACACGGTACACGGTACACGATGAGCGGTACACGGTACACGGAGCGAAATGATCGGTGATCGGTACACGGTACACGGTACACGGAGCGCACACGGTACACGGTACACGGTACACGGAAGATACACGGTACACGGAGCGGTACACGGAGCGGTACACTGTACACGGAACGAAATCTCAATATTAAGTTAATGAAATTCAATGTAATATTGATAATAATATAAACTACGATTTCTTATAAAGTATTTTTTTTAATTCTCGATTCGTGTTTTTTTAATGCTTAATCTATCACACTTTTTATTTTCTAATACAATGTTTAATAATCTTTATTAATGAATATTTTGTTAATAAAAAAAGAATAATTTACGGCTTTGTACAATCTTGTCTGAAAGGTTGTTTGTTAAACAGCTATACCTCAAACAGTTCATGTTATTGAGCAATCGGAAGTGAAATATTTTAATATTTTATAAATAATATGAGTATTTTCAATAACGGTTTTATTTACAAATACAGTAATATGTTTCCGAAGGATAAATTTTGAAAAAAAAACTTAACGGCGCAAGCCTAATACATTACATGTAACAGTCTTACTTATCTTTTATTTTTTCAATTTTGTATGAACTTGATTATACGTATTTGGCTTAGTGAAATACAGGTATACGTAAGCGGACTCGAAAGGTTTACGCCCGTTCACTGAGAATTTTCGCTCCCTTTTGTGAGAAAATGTGTACAAATCCAACGGATTCTTTGTCAAATTTTGCTACCGCGTCCCAATGGCATGACTTTAACCAAATCAGAGCATGTCAAACATCAGTCCGTTATAGACGCGAATTACATGATAAAGGCAAGTTTTACCAATTGTGACAAAAATTTTGGAATCACATGCACGACACACGCCCATCAACACATCATCACACGCGTCTCTTCCGGCTGTGCATGGTGACCAGCGGATGGGCTTAAATTTAAATGTGCTATTTTTAGATTTTTAAGTTTGAACAATTTTAGCGGAAAAAAGAGCCGAAGTCGGATAGGTTTATTTGGTCTTAAAAGAAAGGACTGTTTTCGGGCTTTCATTTCATACATGTTACGTTTCACCTGAACCGAAAGCTCGACTACTGGCAAAGTTCAAAAAAGGACAAAACCCCGATTTTTGCGTATTTTTGTCTCCAAATTGTTGACAAATGTTAAGAGTTGCTAGGGGCAACGAGTACAACAAAGAAATCAAATACGGCACTAAACACGACTAAACATGCCCGGAGTTTGGAACACCACCTAGTTTAAAGTGCAAATAGCAGTTTAAGCGATTACAAGAACCAAGGACAAAATAGTCAACGTCGAGCACATGCAAAAATGAGCTAAATAAATTAATTGTGGAGTACTACCATATGGCATTATTCTCATTAACATTTTAAGAGTATATCTTGATTTTAGTCCTTGGTTAAATTATTGAAAATAAAGCTAATGTATTTGAGAATTACTTGTTTCAAAAATTTTGGGAAAAATATCAGTTATTAAGCATAAATGCCCATAGCAACCAAACATGCTTATTTTTGAAAATATCGTCAATAACGTTATATTCTGTACAGCTGGTTATGCTGTATGTAACGCTAACAACGTTAATAATTTCCCCGGAAGAAATAAAAATTACACAATATAGTATATTTCCCCGTATGTAAATCATAAAATTGTAATTTTTAGTCGGCTTGAATAGAAACGCAAGGCATTTTAGCTTGCTATGCAAATGTTAAGCAAATTTTGATGATGTGTTTCCATGGATGCCATTATTGTAGATTTTTTCACGGAAATCTTCCTAATTTTTACATTAATGTTTGAAATAGGCTAGAAAATGACTTAAGCACAACAGAATACCAATTTTGTTACGAAAATACAAAATTTGATTCAATACAAACGGGGAAAGAATTTAACGTTATTGTAGGAAAATGTCCAAAAAAAGAGCTTGACCAGAAAAGTGCTTCCGTCTTTGAACGTGCGTTACTATGGTAAAACATAAAAAAAATCATGATATCCGGTATTCCCCAAGTGGTTACATACTCAAGAAGAGAAAAATGCAACTCATGTTAAATTTTCAAAAAATGCAAAAGCATTATGGTAGTACTCCACAATTAGGATTTTTTCACAGTATTGTTTTCGTATGTGGCCCCTGTGAACTTTTTTATTAAATGAAAATATTGATTCGTTTTGGTCTTAAAACAAGACAAATAAAAAATCTGGACCCGTTATATAAAAATAACGATCCACGGTTATTGTTTTAAAGAATAATTTCGAAAAAATCAATACCAATGATCAAAAAGCGTCTCTTCCGGCTGTGCATGGTGACCAGCGGATGGGCTTAAATTTAAATGTGCTATTTTTAGATTTTTAAGTTTGAACAATTCTAGCGGAAAAAAAGAGCCGAAGTCGGATAGGTTTATTTGTTCTTAAAAGAAAGGACTGTTTTCGGGCTTTCATTTCATACATGTTACGTTTCACCTGAACCGAAAGCTCGACTACTGGCAAAGTTCAAAAAAGGACAAAACCCCGATTTGTGCGTATTTTTGTCCCCAAATTGTTGACAAATGTTAAGAGTTGCTAGGGGCAACGAGTACAACAAAGAAATCAAATACGGCACTAAACACGACTAAACATGCCCGGAGTTTGGAACACCACCTAGTTTAAAGTGCAAATAGCAGTTTAAGCGATTACAAGAACCCAGGACAAAATAGTCAACGTCGAGCACATGCAAAAATGAGCTAAATAAATTAATTGTGGAGTACTACCATACGGCATTATTCTCATTAACATTTTAAGAGTATATCTTGATTTTAGTCCTTGGTTAAATTATTGAAAATAAAGCTAATGTATTTGAGAATTACTTGTTTCAAAAATTTTGGGAAAAATATCAGTTATTAAGCATAAATGCCCATAGCAACCAAACATGCTTATTTTTGAAAATATCGTCAATAACGTTATATTCTGTACAGCTGGTTATGCTGTATGTAACGCTAACAACGTTAATAATTTCCCCGGAAGAAATAAAAATTACACAATATAGTATATTTCCCCGTATGTAAATCATAAAATTGTAATTTTTAGTCGGCTTGAATAGAAACGCAAGGCATTATAGCTTGCTATGCAAATGTTAAGCAAATTTTGATGATGTGTTTCCATGGACGCCATTATTGTAGATTTTTTCACGGAAATCTTCCTAATTTTCACATTAATGTTTGAAATAGGCTAGAAAATGACTTAAGCACAACATAATACCAATTTTGTTACGAAAATACAAAATTTGATTCAATACAAACGGGGAAAGAATTTAACGTTATTGTAGGAAAATGTCCAAAAAAAAAGCTTGATCAGAAAAGGGCTTCCGTCTTTGAACGTGCGTTACTATGGTAAAACATAAAAAAAATCATGATATCCGGTATTCCCCAAGTGGTTACATACTCAAGAAGAGAAAAATGCAACTCATGTTAAATTTTCAAAAAATGCAAAAGCATTATGGTAGTACTCCACAATTAGGATTTTTTCACAGTATTGTTTTCGTATGTGGCCCCTGTAAACTTTTTTGTTAAATGCAAATATTGATTCGTTTTGGTCTTAAAACAAGACAAATAAAAAATCTGGACCCGTTATATAAAAATAACGATCCACGGTTATTGTTTTAAAGAATAATTTCGAAAAAATCAATACCAATGATCAAAAAGCGTCTCTTCCGGCTGTGCATGGTGACCAGCGGATGGGCTTAAATTTAAATGTGCTATTTTTAGATTTTTAAGTTTGAACAATTTTAGCGGACAAAAGAGCCGAAGTCGGATAGGTTATTTGGTCTTAAAAGAGAGGACTGTTTTCGGGCTTTCATTTCATACATGTTACGTTTCACCTGAACCGAAAGCTCGACTACTGGCAACGTTCAAAAAAGGACAAAACCCCGATTTTTGCGTATTTTTGTCCCCAAATTGTTGACAAATGTTAAGAGTTGCTAGGGGCAACGAGTACAACAAAGAAATCAAATACGGCACTAAACACGACTAAACATGCCCGGAGTTTGGAACACCACCTAGTTTAAAGTGCAAATAGCAGTTTAAGCGATTACAAGAACCCAGGACAAAATAGTCAACGTCGAGCACATGCAAAAATGAGCTAAATAAATTAATTGTGGAGTACTACCATATGGCATTATTCTCATTAACATTTTAAGAGTATATCTTGATTTTAGTCCTTGGTTAAATTATTGAAAATAAAGCTAATGTATTTGAGAATTACTTGTTTCAAAAATTTTGGGAAAAATATCAGTTATTAAGCATAAATGCCCATAGCAACCAAACATGCTTATTTTTGAAAATATCGTCAATAACGTTATATTCTGTACAGCTGGTTATGCTGTATGTAACGCTAACAACGTTAATAATTTCCCCGGAAGAAATAAAAAATACACAATATAGTATATTTCCCCGTATGTAAATCATAAAATTGTAATTTTTAGTCGGCTTGAATAGAAACGCAAGGCATTTTAGCTTGCTATGCAAATGTTAAGCAAATTTTGATGATGTGTTTCCATGGACGCCATTATTGTAGATTTTTTCACGGAAATCTTCCTAATTTTCACATTAATGTTTGAAATAGGCTAGAAAATGACTTAAGCACAACAGAATACCAATTTTGTTACGAAAATACAAAATTTGATTCAATACAAACGGGTTAAGAATTTAACGTTATTGTAGGAAAATGTCCAAAAAGAGCTTGATCAGAAAAGTGCTTCCGTCTTTGAACGTGCGTTACTATGGTAAAACATAAAAAAAATCATGATATCCGGTATTCCCCAAGTGGTTACATACTCAAGAAGAGAAAAATGCAACTCATGTTAAATTTTCAAAAAATGCAAAAGCATTATGGTAGTACTCCACAATTAGGATTTTTTCACAGTATTGTTTTCGTATGTGGCCCCTGTGAACTTTTTTGTTAAATGAAAATATTGATTCGTTTTGGTCTTAAAACAAGACAAATAAAAAATCTGGACCCGTTATATAAAAATAACGATCCACGGTTATTGTTTTAAAGAATAATTTCGAAAAAATCAATTCCAATGATCAAAAAGCGTCTCTTCCGGCTGTGCATGGTGACCAGCGGATGGGCTTAAATTTAAATGTGCTATTTTTAGATTTTTAAGTTTGAACAATTCTAGCGGAAAAAAAAGAGCCGAAGTCGGATAGGTTTATTTGGTCTTAAAAGAAAGGA
Organism: Arcuatula senhousia; assembly: GCA_963971305.1. Classification (NCBI taxonomy): domain Eukaryota; kingdom Metazoa; phylum Mollusca; class Bivalvia; order Mytilida; family Mytilidae; genus Arcuatula; species Arcuatula senhousia. Next base: position 16,641,675 of record OZ020313.1, read on the forward strand.
CTGTTTTCGGGCTTTCATTTCATACATGTTACGTTTCACCTGAACCGAAAGCTCGACTACTGGCAAAGTTCAAAAAAGGGCAAAACCCCGATTTTTGCGTATTTTTGTCCCCAAATTGTTGACAAATGTTAAGAGTTGCTAGGGGCAACGAGTACAACAAAGAAATCAAATACGGCACTAAACACGACTAAACGTGCCCGGAGTTTGGAACACCACCTAGTTTAAAGTGCAAATAGCAGTTTAAGCGATTACAAGAACCCAGGACAAAATAGTCAACGTCGAGCACATGCAAAAATGAGCTAAATAAATTAATTGTGGAGTACTACCATATGGCATTATTCTCATTAACATTTTAAGAGTATATCTTGATTTTAGTCCTTGGTTAAATTATTGAAAATAAAGCTAATGTATTTGAGAATTACTTGTTTCAAAAATTTTGGGAAAAATATCAGTTATTAAGCATAAATGCCCATAGCAACCAAACATGCTTATTTTTGAAAATATCGTCAATAACGTTATATTCTGTACAGCTGGTTATGCTGTATGTAACGCTAACAACGTTAATAATTTCCCCGGAAGAAATAAAAAATACACAATATAGTATATTTCCCCGTATGTAAATCATAAAATTGTAATTTTTAGTCGGCTTGAATAGAAACGCAAGGCATTTTAGCTTGCTATGCAAATGTTAAGCAAATTTTGATGATGTGTTTCCATGGACGCCATTATTGTAGATTTTTTCACGGAAATCTTCCTAATTTTCACATTAATGTTTGAAATAGGCTAGAAAATGACTTAAGCACAACAGAATACCAATTTTGTTACGAAAATACAAAATTTGATTCAATACAAACGGGTTAAGAATTTAACGTTATTGTAGGAAAATGTCCAAAAAGAGCTTGATCAGAAAAGTGCTTCCGTCTTTGAACGTGCGTTACTATGGTAAAACATAAAAAAAATCATGATATCCGGTATTCCCCAAGTGGTTACATACTCAAGAAGAGAAAAATGCAACTCATGTTAAATTTTCAAAAAATGCAAAAGCATTATGGTAGTACTCCACAATTAGGAATTTTTCACAGTATTGTTTTCGTATGTGGCCCCTGTGAACTTTTTTGTTAAATGAAAATATTGATTCGTTTTGGTCTTAAAACAAGACAAATAAAAAATCTGGACCCGTTATATAAAAATAACGATCCACGGTTATTGTTTTAAAGAATAATTTCGAAAAAATCAATTCCAATGATCAAAAAGCGTCTCTTCCGGCTGTGCATGGTGACCAGCGGATGGGCTTAAATTTAAATGTGCTATTTTTAGATTTTTAAGTTTGAACAATTCTAGCGGAAAAAAAAGAGCCGAAGTCGGATAGGTTTATTTGGTCTAAAAAGAAAGGACTGTTTTCGGGCTTTCATTTCATACATGTTACGTTTCACCTGAACCGAAAGCTCGACTACTGGCAAAGTTCAAAAAAGGGCAAAACCCCGATTTTTGCGTATTTTTGTCCCCAAATTGTTGACAAATGTTAAGAGTTGCTAGGGGCAACGAGTACAACAAAGAAATCAAATACGGCACTAAACACGACTAAACATGCCCGGAGTTTGGAACACCACCTAGTTTAAAGTGCAAATAGCAGTTTAAGCGATTACAAGAACCCGGGACAAAATAGTCAACGTCGAGCACATGCAAAAATGAGCTAAATAAATTAATTGTGGAGTACTACCATATGGCATTATTCTCATTAACATTTTAAGAGTATATCTTGATTTTATTCCTTGGTTAAATTATTGAAAATAAAGCTAATGTATTTGAGAATTACTTGTTTCAAAAATTTTGGGAAACATATCAGTTATTAAGCATAAATGCCCATAGCAACCAAACATGCTTATTTTTGAAAATATCGTCAATAACGTTATATTCTGTACAGCTGGTTATGCTGTATGTAACGCTAACAACGTCAATAATTTCCCCGGAAGAAATAAAAATTACACAATATAGTATATTTCCCCGTATGTAAATCATAAAATTGTACTTTTTAGTCGGCTTGAATAGAAACGCAAGGCATTTTAGCTTGCTATGCAAATGTTAAGCAAATTTTGATGATGTGTTTCCATGGATGCCATTATTGTAGATTTTTTCACGGAAATCTTCCTAATTTTCACATTAATGTTTGAAATAGGCTAGAAAATGACTTAAGCACAACAGAATACCAATTTTGTTACGAAAATACAAAATTTGATTCAATACAAACGGGTTAAGAATTTAACGTTATTGTAGGAAAATGTCCAAAAAGAGTTTGATCAGAAAAGTGCTTCCGTCTTTGAACGTGCGTTACTATGGTAAAACATAAAAAAAATCATGATATTCGGTATTTCCCAAGTGGTTACATACTCAAGAAGAGAAAAATGAAACTCATGTTAAATTTTCAAAAAATGCAAAAGCATTATGGTAGTACTCCACAATTAGGATTTTTTCACAGTATTGTTTTCGTATGTGGCCCCTGTGAACTTTTTTGTTAAATGAAAATATTGATTCGTTTTGGTCTTAAAAGAAGACAAACAAAAAATCTGGACCCGTTATATAAAAATAACGATCCACGGTTATTGTTTTAAAGAATAATTTCGAAAAAATCAATACCAATGATCAAAAAGCGTCTCTTCCGGCTGTGCATGGTGACCAGCGGATGGGCTTAAATTTAAATGTGCTATTTTTAGATTTTTAAGTTTGAACAATTCTAGCGGAAAAAAAGAGCCGAAGTCGGATAGGTTTATTTGGTCTTAAAAGAAAGGACTGTTTTCGGGCTTTCATTTCATACATGTTACGTTTCACCTGAACCGAAAGCTCGACTACTGGCAAAGTTCAAAAAAGGGCAAAACCCCGATTTTTGCGTATTTTTGTCCCCAAATTGTTGACAAATGTTAAGAGTTGCTAGGGGCAACGAGTACAACAAAGAAATCAAATACGGCACTAAACACGACTAAACGTGCCCGGAGTTTGGAACACCACCTAGTTTAAAGTGCAAATAGCAGTTTAAGCGATTACAAGAACCCAGGACAAAATAGTCAACGTCGAGCACATGCAAAAATGAGCTAAATAAATTAATTGTGGAGTACTACCATATGGCATTATTCTCATTAACATTTTAAGAGTATATCTTGATTTTAGTCCTTGGTTAAATTATTGAAAATAAAGCTAATGTATTTGAGAATTACTTGTTTCAAAAATTTTGGGAAAAATATCAGTTATTAAGCATAAATGCCCATAGCAACCAAACATGCTTATTTTTGAAAATATCGTCAATAACGTTATATTCTGTACAGCTGGTTATGCTGTATGTAACGCTAACAACGTTAATAATTTCCCCGGAAGAAATAAAAAATACACAATATAGTATATTTCCCCGTATGTAAATCATAAAATTGTAATTTTTAGTCGGCTTGAATAGAAACGCAAGGCATTTTAGCTTGCTATGCAAATGTTAAGCAAATTTTGATGATGTGTTTCCATGGACGCCATTATTGTAGATTTTTTCACGGAAATCTTCCTAATTTTCACATTAATGTTTGAAATAGGCTAGAAAATGACTTAAGCACAACAGAATACCAATTTTGTTACGAAAATACAAAATTTGATTCAATACAAACGGGTTAAGAATTTAACGTTATTGTAGGAAAATGTCCAAAAAGAGCTTGATCAGAAAAGTGCTTCCGTCTTTGAACGTGCGTTACTATGGTAAAACATAAAAAAAATCATGATATCCGGTATTCCCCAAGTGGTTACATACTCAAGAAGAGAAAAATGCAACTCATGTTAAATTTTCAAAAAATGCAAAAGCATTATGGTAGTACTCCACAATTAGGATTTTTTCACAGTATTGTTTTCGTATGTGGCCCCTGTGAACTTTTTTGTTAAATGAAAATATTGATTCGTTTTGGTCTTAAAACAAGACAAATAAAAAATCTGGACCCGTTATATAAAAATAACGATCCACGGTTATTGTTTTAAAGAATAATTTCGAAAAAATCAATTCCAATGATCAAAAAGCGTCTCTTCCGGCTGTGCATGGTGACCAGCGGATGGGCTTAAATTTAAATGTGCTATTTTTAGATTTTTAAGTTTGAACAATTCTAGCGGAAAAAAAAGAGCCGAAGTCGGATAGGTTTATTTGGTCTAAAAAGAAAGGACTGTTTTCGGGCTTTCATTTCATACATGTTACGTTTCACCTGAACCGAAAGCTCGACTACTGGCAAAGTTCAAAAAAGGGCAAAACCCCGATTTTTGCGTATTTTTGTCCCCAAATTGTTGACAAATGTTAAGAGTTGCTAGGGGCAACGAGTACAACAAAGAAATCAAATACGGCACTAAACACGACTAAACATGCCCGGAGTTTGGAACACCACCTAGTTTAAAGTGCAAATAGCAGTTTAAGCGATTACAAGAACCCGGGACAAAATAGTCAACGTCGAGCACATGCAAAAATGAGCTAAATAAATTAATTGTGGAGTACTACCATATGGCATTATTCTAATTAACATTTTAAGAGTATATCTTGATTTTATTCCTTGGTTAAATTATTGAAAATAAAGCTAATGTATTTGAGAATTACTTGTTTCAAAAATTTTGGGAAACATATCAGTTATTAAGCATAAATGCCCATAGCAACCAAACATGCTTATTTTTGAAAATATCGTCAATAACGTTATATTCTGTACAGCTGGTTATGCTGTATGTAACGCTAACAACGTCAATAATTTCCCCGGAAGAAATAAAAATTACACAATATAGTATATTTCCCCGTATGTAAATCATAAAATTGTAATTTTTAGTCGGCTTGAATAGAAACGCAAGGCATTTTAGCTTGCTATGCAAATGTTAAGCAAATTTTGATGATGTGTTTCCATGGATGCCATTATTGTAGATTTTTTCACGGAAATCTTCCTAATTTTCACATTAATGTTTGAAATAGGCTAGAAAATGACTTAAGCACAACAGAATACCAATTTTGTTACGAAAATACAAAATTTGATTCAATACAAACGGGTTAAGAATTTAACGTTATTGTAGGAAAATGTCCAAAAAGAGTTTGATCAGAAAAGTGCTTCCGTCTTTGAACGTGCGTTACTATGGTAAAACATAAAAAAAATCATGATATTCGGTATTTCCCAAGTGGTTACATACTCAAGAAGAGAAAAATGAAACTCATGTTAAATTTTCAAAAAATGCAAAAGCATTATGGTAGTACTCCACAATTAGGATTTTTTCACAGTATTGTTTTCGTATGTGGCCCCTGTGAACTTTTTTGTTAAATGAAAATATTGATTCGTTTTGGTCTTAAAAGAAGACAAATAAAAAATCTGGACCCGTTATATAAAAATAACGATCCACGGTTATTGTTTTAAAGAATAATTTCGAAAAAATCAATACCAATGATCAAAAAGCGTCTCTTCCGGCTGTGCATGGTGACCAGCGGATGGGCTTAAATTTAAATGTGCTATTTTTAGATTTTTAAGTTTGAACAATTTTAGCGGAAAAAAGAGCCGAAGTCGGATAGGTTTATTTGGTCTTAAAAGAAAGGACTGTTTTCGGGCTTTTATTTCATACATGTTACGTTTCACCTGAACCGAAAGCTCGACTACTGGCAACGTTCAAAAAAGGACAAAACCCCGATTTTTGCGTATTTTTGTCCCCAAATTGTTGACAAATGTTAAGAGTTGCTAGAGGCAACGAGTACAACAAAGAAATCAAATACGGCACTAAACACGACTAAACGTGCCCGGAGTTTGGAACACCACCTAGTTTAAAGTGCAAATAGCAGTTTAAGCGATTACAAGAACCCAGGACAAAATAGTCAACGTCGAGCACATGCAAAAATGAGCTAAATAAATTAATTGTGGAGTACTACCATATGGCATTATTCTCATTAACATTTTAAGAGTATATCTTGATTTTAGTCCTTGGTTAAATTATTGAAAATAAAGCTAATGTATTTGAGAATTACTTGTTTCAAAAATTTTGGGAAAAATATCAGTTATTAAGCATAAATGCCCATAGCAACCAAACATGCTTATTTTTGAAAATATCGTCAATAACGTTATATTCTGTACAGCTGGTTATGCTGTATGTAACGCTAACAACGTTAATAATTTCCCCGGAAGAAATAAAAATTACACAATATAGTATATTTCCCCGTATGTAAATCATAAAATTGTAATTTTTAGTCGGCTTGAATAGAAACGCAAGTCATTATAGCTTGCTATGCAAATGTTAAGCAAATTTTGATGATGTGTTTCCATGGACGCCATTATTGTAGATTTTTTCACGGAAATCTTCCTAATTTTCACATTAATGTTTGAAATAGGCTAGAAAATGACTTAAGCACAACAGAATACCAATTTTGTTACGAAAATACAAAATTTGATTCAATACAAACGGGGAAAGAATTTAACGTTATATAGGAAAATGTCCAAAAAAAGAGCTTGATCAGAAAAGTGCTTCCGTCTTTGAACGTGCGTTACTATGGTAAAACATAAAAAAAATCATGATATCCGGTATTCCCCAAGTGGTTACATACTCAAGAAGAGAAAAATGCAACTCATGTTAATTTTCAAAAAATGCAAAAGCATTATGGTAGTACTCCACAATTAGGATTTTTTCACAGTATTGTTTTCGTATGTGGCCCCTGTGAACTTTTTTGTTAAATGAAAATATTGATTCGTTTTGGTCTTAAAACAAGACAAATAAAAAATATGGACCCGTTATATAAAAATAACGATCCATGGTTATTGTTTTAAAGAATAATTTCGAAAAAATCAATACCAATGATCAAAAAGCGTCTCTTCCGGCTGTGCATGGTGACCAGCGGATGGGCTTAAATTTAAATGTGCTATTTTTAGATTTTTAAGTTTGAACAATTCTAGCGGAAAAAAAAAGAGCCGAAGTCGGATAGGTTTATTAGGTCTTAAAAGAAAGGACTGTTTTCGGGCTTTCATTTCATACATGTTACGTTTCACCTGAACCGAAAGCTCGACTACTGGCAAAGTTCAAAAAAGGACAAAACCCCGATTTTTGCGTATTTTTGTCCACAAATTGTTGACAAATGTTAAGAGTTGCTAGGGGCAACGAGTACAATAAAGAAATCAAATACGGCACTAAGCACGACTAAACATGCCCGGAGTTTGGAACACCACCTAGTTTAAAGTGCAAATAGCAGTTTAAGCGATTACAAGAACCCAGGACAAAATAGTCAACGTCGAGCACATGCAAAAATGAGCTAAATAAATTAATTGTGGAGTACTACCATATGGCATTATTCTCATTAACATTTTAAGAGTATATCTTGATTTTAGTCCTTGGTTAAATTATTGAAAATAAAGCTAATGTATTTGAGAATTACTTGTTTCAAAAATTTTGGGAAAATATCAGTTATTAAGCATAAATGCCCATAGCAACCAAACATGCTTATTTTTGAAAATATCGTCAATAACGTTATATTCTGTACAGCTGGTTATGCTGTATGTAACGCTAACAACGTTAATAATTTCCCCGGAAGAAATAAAAATTACACAATATAGTATATTTCCCCGTATGTAAATCATAAAATTGTAATTTTTAGTCGGCTTGAATAGAAACGCAAGGCATTATAGCTTGCTATGCAAATGTTAAGCAAATTTTGATGATGTGTTTCCATGGACGCCATTATTGTAGATTTTTTCACGGAAATCTTCCTAATTTTCACATTAATGTTTGAAATAGGCTAGAAAATGACTTAAGCACAACAGAATACCAATTTTGTTACGAAAATACAAAATTTGATTCAATACAAACGGGGAAAGAATTTAACGTTATATAGGAAAATGTCCAAAAAAAGAGCTTGATCAGAAAAGTGCTTCCGTCTTTGAACGTGCGTTACTATGGTAAAACATAAAAAAAATCATGATATCCGGTATTCCCCAAGTGGTTACATACTCAAGAAGAGAAAAATGCAACTCATGTTAAATTTTCAAAAAATGCAAAAGCATTATGGTAGTACTCCACAATTAGGATTTTTTCACAGTATTGTTTTCGTATGTGGCCCCTGTGAACTTTTTTGTTAAATGAAAATATTGATTCGTTTTGGTCTTAAAACAAGACAAATAAAAAATATGGACCCGTTATATAAAAATAACGATCCATGGTTATTGTTTTAAAGAATAATTTCGAAAAAATCAATACCAATGATCAAAAAGCGTCTCTTCCGGCTGTGCATGGTGACCAGCGGATGGGCTTAAATTTAAATGTGCTATTTTTAGATTTTTAAGTTTGAACAATTCTAGCGGAAAAAAAAAGAGCCGAAGTCGGATAGGTTTATTAGGTCTTAAAAGAAAGGACTGTTTTCGGGCTTTCATTTCATACATGTTACGTTTCACCTGAACCGAAAGCTCGACTACTGGCAAAGTTCAAAAAAGGACAAAACCCCGATTTTTGCGTATTTTTGTCCACAAATTGTTGACAAATGTTAAGAGTTGCTAGGGGCAACGAGTACAATAAAGAAATCAAATACGGCACTAAGCACGACTAAACATGCCCGGAGTTTGGAACACCACCTAGTTTAAAGTGCAAATAGCAGTTTAAGCGATTACAAGAACCCAGGACAAAATAGTCAACGTCGAGCACATGCAAAAATGAGCTAAATAAATTAATTGTGGAGTACTACCATATGGCATTATTCTCATTAACATTTTAAGAGTATATCTTGATTTTAGTCCTTGGTTAAATTATTGAAAATAAAGCTAATGTATTTGAGAATTACTTGTTTCAAAAATTTTGGGAAAAATATCAGTTATTAAGCATAAATGCCCATAGCAACCAAACATGCTTATTTTTGAAAATATCGTCAATAACGTTATATTCTGTACAGCTGGTTATGCTGTATGTAACGCTAACAACGTTAATAATTTCCCCGGAAGAAATAAAAATTACACAATATAGTATATTTCCCCGTATGTAAATCATAAAATTGTAATTTTTAGTCGGCTTGAATAGAAACGCAAGGCATTATAGCTTGCTATGCAAATGTTAAGCAAATTTTGATGATGTGTTTCCATGGACGCCATTATTGTAGATTTTTTCACGGAAATCTTCCTAATTTTCACATTAATGTTTGAAATAGGCTAGAAAATGACTTAAGCACAACAGAATACCAATTTTGTTACGAAAATACAAAATTTGATTCAATACAAACGGGGAAAGAATTTAACGTTATATAGGAAAATGTCCAAAAAAAGAGCTTGATCAGAAAAGTGCTTCCGTCTTTGAACGTGCGTTACTATGATAAAACATAAAAAAAAATCATGATATCCGGTATTCCCCAAGTGGTTACATACTCAAGAAGAGAAAAATGCAACTCATGTTAAATTTTCAAAAAATGCAAAAGCATTATGGTAGTACTCCACAATTAGGATTTTTTCACAGTATTGTTTTCGTATGTGGCCCCTGTGAACTTTTTTGTTAAATGAAAATATTGATTCGTTTTGGTCTTAAAACAAGACAAATAAAAAATCTGGACCCGTTATATAAAAATAACGATCCACGGTTATTGTTTTAAAGAATAATTTCGAAAAAATCAATACCAATGATCAAAAAGCGTCTCTTCCGGCTGTGCATGGTGACCAGCGGATGGGCTTAAATTTAAATGTGCTATTTTTAGATTTTTAAGTTTGAACAATTTTAGCGGAAAAAAAGAGCCGAAGTCGGATAGGTTTATTTGGTCTTAAAAGAAAGGACTGTTTTCGGGCTTTCATTTCATACATGTTACGTTTCACCTGAACCGAAAGCTCGACTACTGGCAACGTTCAAAAAAAGGACAAAACCCCGATTTTTGCGTATTTTTGTCCCCAAATTGTTGACAAATGTTAAGAGTTGCTAGGGGCAACGAGTACAACAAAGAAATCAAATACGGCACTAAACACGACTAAACATGCCCGGAGTTTGGAACACCACCTAGTTTAAAGTGCAAATAGCAGTTTAAGCGATTACAAGAACCCGGGACAAAATAGTCAACGTCGAGCACATGCAAAAATGAGCTAAATAAATTAATTGTGGAGTACTACCATATGGCATTATTCTCATTAAAAATTTAAGAGTATATCTTGATTTTAGTCCTTGGTTAAATTATTGAAAATAAAGCTAATGTATTTGAGAATTACTTGTTTCAAAAATTTTGGGAAAAATATCAATTATTAAGCATAAATGCCCATAGCAACCAAACATGCTTATTTTTGAAAATATCGTCAATAACGTTATATTCTGTACAGCTGGTTATGCTGTATGTAACGCTAACAACGTTAATAATTTCCCCGGAAGAAATAAAAATTACACAATATAGTATATTTCCCCGTATGTAAATCATAAAATTGTAATTTTTAGTCGGCTTGAATAGAAATGCCATGCAGTATAGCTTGCTATGCAAATGTTAAGCAAATTTTGATGATGTGTTTCCATGGATGCCATTATTGTAGATTTTTTCACGGAAATCTTCCTAATTTTCACATTAATGTTTGAAATAGGCTAGAAAATGACTTAAGCACAACAGAATACCAATTTTGTTACGAAAATACAAAATTTAATTCAATACAAACGGGTTAAGAATTTAACGTTATTGTAGGAAAATGTCCAAAAAGAGTTTGATCAGAAAAGTGCTTCCGTCTTTGAACGTGCGTTACTATGGTAAAACATAAAAAAAATCATGATATTCGGTATTCCCCAAGTGGTTACATACTCAAGAAGAGAAAAATGCAACTCATGTTAAATTTTCAAAAAATGCAAAAGCATTATGGTAGTACTCCACAATTAGGATTTTTTCACAGTATTGTTTTCGTATGTGGCCCCTGTGAACTTTTTTGTTAAATGAAAATATTGATTCGTTTTGGTCTTAAAAGAAGACAAATAAAAAATCTGGACCCGTTATATAAAAATAACGATCCACGGTTATTGTTTTAAAGAATAATTTCGAAAAAATCAATACCAATGATCAAAAAGCGTCTCTTCCGGCTGTGCATGGTGACCAGCGGATGGGCTTAAATTTAAATGTGCTATTTTTAGATTTTTAAGTTTGAACAATTTTAGCGGAAAAAAGAGCCGAAGTCGGATAGGTTTATTTGGTCTTAAAAGAAAGGACTGTTTTCGGGCTTTTATTTCATACATGTTACGTTTCACCTGAACCGAAAGCTCGACTACTGGCAACGTTCAAAAAAGGACAAAACCCCGATTTTTGCGTATTTTTGTCCCCAAATTGTTGACAAATGTTAAGAGTTGCTAGAGGCAACGAGTACAACAAAGAAATCAAATACGGCACTAAACACGACTAAACGTGCCCGGAGTTTGGAACACCACCTAGTTTAAAGTGCAAATAGCAGTTTAAGCGATTACAAGAACCCAGGACAAAATAGTCAACGTCGAGCACATGCAAAAATGAGCTAAATAAATTAATTGTGGAGTACTACCATATGGCATTATTCTCATTAACATTTTAAGAGTATATCTTGATTTTAGTCCTTGGTTAAATTATTGAAAATAAAGCTAATGTATTTGAGAATTACTTGTTTCAAAAATTTTGGGAAAAATATCAGTTATTAAGCATAAATGCCCATAGCAACCAAACATGCTTATTTTTGAAAATATCGTCAATAACGTTATATTCTGTACAGCTGGTTATGCTGTATGTAACGCTAACAACGTTAATAATTTCCCCGGAAGAAATAAAAATTACACAATATAGTATATTTCCCCGTATGTAAATCATAAAATTGTAATTTTTAGTCGGCTTGAATAGAAACGCAAGGCATTATAGCTTGCTATGCAAATGTTAAGCAAATTTTGATGATGTGTTTCCATGGACGCCATTATTGTAGATTTTTTCACGGAAATCTTCCTAATTTTCACATTAATGTTTGAAATAGGCTAGAAAATGACTTAAGCACAACAGAATACCAATTTTGTTACGAAAATACAAAATTTGATTCAATACAAACGGGGAAAGAATTTAACGTTATATAGGAAAATGTCCAAAAAAAGAGCTTGATCAGAAAAGTGCTTCCGTCTTTGAACGTGCGTTACTATGGTAAAACATAAAAAAAATCATGATATCCGGTATTCCCCAAGTGGTTACATACTCAAGAAGAGAAAAATGCAACTCATGTTAAATTTTCAAAAAATGCAAAAGCATTATGGTAGTACTCCACAATTAGGATTTTTTCACAGTATTGTTTTCGTATGTGGCCCCTGTGAACTTTTTTGTTAAATGAAAATATTGATTCGTTTTGGTCTTAAAACAAGACAAATAAAAAATATGGACCCGTTATATAAAAATAACGATCCATGGTTATTGTTTTAAAGAATAATTTCGAAAAAATCAATACCAATGATCAAAAAGCGTCTCTTCCGGCTGTGCATGGTGACCAGCGGATGGGCTTAAATTTAAATGTGCTATTTTTAGATTTTTAAGTTTGAACAATTCTAGCGGAAAAAAAAAAGAGCCGAAGTCGGATAGGTTTATTTGGTCTTAAAAGAAAGGACTGTTTTCGGGCTTTTATTTCATACATGTTACGTTTCACCTGAACCGAAAGCTCGACTACTGGCAAAGTTCAAAAAAGGACAAAACCCCGATTTTTGCGTATTTTTGTCCACAAATTGTTGACAAATGTTAAGAGTTGCTAGGGGCAACGAGTACAATAAAGAAATCAAATACGGCACTAAGCACGACTAAACATGCCCGGAGTTTGGAACACCACCTAGTTTAAAGTGCAAATAGCAGTTTAAGCGATTACAAGAACCCAGGACAAAATAGTCAACGTCGAGCACATGCAAAAATGAGCTAAATAAATTAATTGTGGAGTACTACCATATGGCATTATTCTCATTAACATTTTAAGAGTATATCTTGATTTTAGTCCTTGGTTAAATTATTGAAAATAAAGCTAATGTATTTGAGAATTACTTGTTTCAAAAATTTTGGGAAAAATATCAGTTATTAAGCATAAATGCCCATAGCAACCAAACATGCTTATTTTTGAAAATATCGTCAATAACGTTATATTCTGTACAGCTGGTTATGCTGTATGTAACGCTAACAACGTTAATAATTTCCCCGGAAGAAATAAAAATTACACAATATAGTATATTTCCCCGTATGTAAATCATAAAATTGTAATTTTTAGTCGGCTTGAATAGAAACGCAAGGCATTATAGCTTGCTATGCAAATGTTAAGCAAATTTTGATGATGTGTTTCCATGGACGCCATTATTGTAGATTTTTTCACGGAAATCTTCCTAATTTTCACATTAATGTTTGAAATAGGCTAGAAAATGACTTAAGCACAACAGAATACCAATTTTGTTACGAAAATACAAAATTTGATTCAATACAAACGGGGAAAGAATTTAACGTTATATAGGAAAATGTCCAAAAAAAGAGCTTGATCAGAAAAGTGCTTCCGTCTTTGAACGTGCGTTACTATGATAAAACATAAAAAAAATCATGATATCCGGTATTCCCCAAGTGGTTACATACTCAAGAAGAGAAAAATGCAACTCATGTTAAATTTTCAAAAAATGCAAAAGCATTATGGTAGTACTCCACAATTAGGATTTTTTCACAGTATTGTTTTCGTATGTGGCCCCTGTGAACTTTTTTGTTAAATGAAAATATTGATTCGTTTTGGTCTTAAAAGAAGACAAATAAAAAATCTGGACCCGTTATATAAAAATAACGATCCACGGTTATTGTTTTAAAGAATAATTTCGAAAAAATCAATACCAATGATCAAAAAGCGTCTCTTCCGGCTGTGCATGGTGACCAGCGGATGGGCTTAAATTTAAATGTGCTATTTTTAGATTTTTAAGTTTGAACAATTTTAGCGGAAAAAAGAGCCGAAGTCGGATAGGTTTATTTGGTCTTAAAAGAAAGGACTGTTTTCGGGCTTTTATTTCATACATGTTACGTTTCACCTGAACCGAAAGCTCGACTACTGGCAACGTTCAAAAAAGGACAAAACCCCGATTTTTGCGTATTTTTGTCCCCAAATTGTTGACAAATGTTAAGAGTTGCTAGAGGCAACGAGTACAACAAAGAAATCAAATACGGCACTAAACACGACTAAACGTGCCCGGAGTTTGGAACACCACCTAGTTTAAAGTGCAAATAGCAGTTTAAGCGATTACAAGAACCCAGGACAAAATAGTCAACGTCGAGCACATGCAAAAATGAGCTAAATAAATTAATTGTGGAGTACTACCATATGGCATTATTCTCATTAACATTTTAAGAGTATATCTTGATTTTAGTCCTTGGTTAAATTATTGAAAATAAAGCTAATGTATTTGAGAATTACTTGTTTCAAAAATTTTGGGAAAAATATCAGTTATTAAGCATAAATGCCCATAGCAACCAAACATGCTTATTTTTGAAAATATCGTCAATAACGTTATATTCTGTACAGCTGGTTATGCTGTATGTAACGCTAACAACGTTAATAATTTCCCCGGAAGAAATAAAAATTACACAATATAGTATATTTCCCCGTATGTAAATCATAAAATTGTAATTTTTAGTCGGCTTGAATAGAAACGCAAGGCATTATAGCTTGCTATGCAAATGTTAAGCAAATTTTGATGATGTGTTTCCATGGACGCCATTATTGTAGATTTTTTTCACGGAAATCTTCCTAATTTTCACATTAATGTTTGAAATAGGCTAGAAAATGACTTAAGCACAACAGAATACCAATTTTGTTACGAAAATACAAAATTTGATTAAATACAAACGGGGAAAGAATTTAACGTTATATAGGAAAATGTCCAAAAAAAGAGCTTGATCAGAAAAGTGCTTCCGTCTTTGAACGTGCGTTACTATGGTAAAACATAAAAAAAATCATGATATCCGGTATTCCCCAAGTGGTTACATACTCAAGAAGAGAAAAATGCAACTCATGTTAAATTTTCAAAAAATGCAAAAGCATTATGGTAGTACTCCACAATTAGGATTTTTTCACAGTATTGTTTTCGTATGTGGCCCCTGTGAACTTTTTTGTTAAATGAAAATATTGATTCGTTTTGGTCTTAAAACAAGACAAATAAAAAAATATGGACCCGTTATATAAAAATAACGATCCATGGTTATTGTTTTAAAGAATAATTTCGAAAAAATCAATACCAATGATCAAAAAGCGTCTCTTCCGGCTGTGCATGGTGACCAGCGGATGGGCTTAAATTTAAATGTGCTATTTTTAGATTTTTAAGTTTGAACAATTCTAGCGGAAAAAAAAAGAGCCGAAGTCGGATAGGTTTATTTGGTCTTAAAAGAAAGGACTGTTTTCGGGCTTTCATTTCATACATGTTACGTTTCACCTGAACCGAAAGCTCGACTACTGGCAACGTTCAAAAAAGGACAAAACCCCGATTTTTGCGTATTTTTGTCCACAAATTGTTGACAAATGTTAAGAGTTGCTAGGGGCAACGAGTACAATAAAGAAATCAAATACGGCACTAAGCACGACTAAACATGCCCGGAGTTTGGAACACCACCTAGTTTAAAGTGCAAATAGCAGTTTAAGCGATTACAAGAACCCAGGACAAAATAGTCAACGTCGAGCACATGCAAAAATGAGCTAAATAAATTAATTGTGGAGTACTACCATATGGCATTATTCTCATTAACATTTTAAGAGTATATCTTGATTTTAGTCCTTGGTTAAATTATTGAAAATAAAGCTAATGTATTTGAGAATTACTTGTTTCAAAAATTTTGGGAAAAATATCAGTTATTAAGCATAAATGCCCATAGCAACCAAACATGCTTATTTTTGAAAATATCGTCAATAACGTTATATTCTGTACAGCTGGTTGTGCTGTATGTAACGCTAACAACGTTAATAATTTCCCCGGAAGAAATAAAAATTACACAATATAGTATATTTCCCCGTATGTAAATCATAAAATTGTAATTTTTAGTCGGCTTGAATAGAAACGCAAGGCATTATAGCTTGCTATGCAAATGTTAAGCAAATTTTGATGATGTGTTTCCATGGACGCCATTATTGTAGATTTTTTCACGGAAATCTTCCTAATTTTCACATTAATGTTTGAAATAGGCTAGAAAATGACTTAAGCACAACAGAATACCAATTTTGTTACGAAAATACAAAATTTGATTCAATACAAACGGGGAAAGAATTTAACGTTATATAGGAAAATGTCCAAAAAAAGAGCTTGATCAGAAAAGTGCTTCCGTCTTTGAACGTGCGTTACTATGGTAAAACATAAAAAAAATCATGATATCCGGTATTCCCCAAGTGGTTACATACTCAAGAAGAGAAAAATGCAACTCATGTTAAATTTTCAAAAAATGCAAAAGCATTATGGTAGTACTCCACAATTAGGATTTTTTCACAGTATTGTTTTCGTATGTGGCCCCTGTGAACTTTTTTGTTAAATGAAAATATTGATTCGTTTTGGTCTTAAAACAAGACAAATAAAAAATATGGACCCGTTATATAAAAATAACGATCCATGGTTATTGTTTTAAAGAATAATTTCGAAAAAATCAATACCAATGATCAAAAAGCGTCTCTTCCGGCTGTGCATGGTGACCAGCGGATGGGCTTAAATTTAAATGTGCTATTTTTAGATTTTTAAGTTTGAACAATTCTAGCGGAAAAAAAGAGCCGAAGTCGGATAGGTTTATTTGGTCTTAAAAGAAAGGACTGTTTTCGGGCTTTCATTTCATACATGTTACGTTTCACCTGAACCGAAAGCTCGACTACTGGCAAAGTTCAAAAAAGGACAAAACCCCGATTTTTGCGTATTTTTGTCCCCAAATTGTTGACAAATGTTAAGAGTTGCTAGGGGCAACGAGTACAATAAAGAAATCAAATACGGCACTAAGCACGACTAAACATGCCCGGAGTTTGGAACACCACCTAGTTTAAAGTGCAAATAGCAGTTTAAGCGATTACAAGAACCCAGGACAAAATAGTCAACGTCGAGCACATGCAAAAATGAGCTAAATAAATTAATTGTGGAGTACTACCATATGGCATTATTCTCATTAACATTTTAGGAGTATATCTTGATTTTAGTCCTTGGTTAAATTATTGAAAATAAAGCTAATGTATTTGAGAATTACTTGTTTCAAAAATTTTGGGAAAAATATCAGTTATTAAGCATAAATGCCCATAGCAACCAAACATGCTTATTTTTGAAAATATCGTCAATAACGTTATATTCTGTACAGCTGGTTGTGCTGTATGTAACGCTAACAACGTTAATAATTTCCCCGGAAGAAATAAAAATTACACAATATAGTATATTTCCCCGTATGTAAATCATAAAATTGTAATTTTTAGTCGGCTTGAATAGAAACGCAAGGCATTATAGCTTGCTATGCAAATGTTAAGCAAATTTTGATGATGTGTTTCCATGGACGCCATTATTGTAGATTTTTTTCACGGAAATCTTCCTAATTTTCACATTAATGTTTGAAATAGGCTAGAAAATGACTTAAGCACAACAGAATACCAATTTTGTTACGAAAATACAAAATTTGATTCAATACAAACGGGGAAAGAATTTAACGTTATTGTAGGAAAATGTCCAAAAAAAAGAGCTTGATCAGAAAAGTGCTTCCGTCTTTGAACGTGCGTTACTATGGTAAAACATAAAAAAAAATCATGATATCTGGTATTCCCCAAGTGGTTACATACTCAAGAAGAGAAAAATGCAACTCATGTTAAATTTTCAAAAAATGCAAAAGCATTATGGTAGTACTCCACAATTAGGATTTTTTCACAGTATTGTTTTCGTATGTGGCCCCTGTGAACTTTTTTGTTAAATGAAAATATTGATTCGTTTTGGTCTTAAAACAAGACAAATAAAAAATCTGGACCCGTTATATAAAAATAACGACCCACGGTTATTGTTTTAAAGAATAATTTCGAAAAAATCAATACCAATGATCAAAAAGCGTCTCTTCCGGCTGTGCATGGTGACCAGCGGATGGGCTTAAATTTAAATGTGCTATTTTTAGATTTTTAAGTTTGAACAATTTTAGCGGAAAAAAAGAGCCGAAGTCGGATAGGTTTATTTGGTCTTAAAAGAAAGGACTGTTTTCGGGCTTTCATTTCATACATGTTACGTTTCACCTGAACCGAAAGCTCGACTACTGGCAACGTTCAAAAAAAGGACAAAACCCCGATTTTTGCGTATTTTTGTCCCCAAATTGTTGACAAATGTTAAGAGTTGCTAGGGGCAACGAGTACAACAAAGAAATCAAATACGGCACTAAACACGACTAAACATGCCCGGAGTTTGGAACACCACCTAGTTTAAAGTGCAAATAGCAGTTTAAGCGATTACAAGAACCCGGGACAAAATAGTCAACGTCGAGCACATGCAAAAATGAGCTAAATAAATTAATTGTGGAGTACTACCATATGGCATTATTCTCATTAAAATTTTAAGAGTATATCTTGATTTTAGTCCTTGGTTAAATTATTGAAAATAAAGCTAATGTATTTGAGAATTACTTGTTTCAAAAATTTTGGGAAAAATATCAGTTATTAAGCATAAATGCCCATAGCAACCAAACATGCTTATTTTTGAAAATATCGTCAATAACGTTATATTCTGTACAGCTGGTTATGCTGTATGTAACGCTAACAACGTTAATAATTTCCCCGGAAGAAATAAAAATTACACAATATAGTATATTTCCCCGTATGTAAATCATAAAATTGTAATTTTTAGTCGGCTTGAATAGAAACGCCATGCAGTATAGCTTGCTATGCAAATGTTAAGCAAATTTTGATTATGTGTTTCCATGGACGCCATTATTGTAGATTTTTTCACGGAAATCTTCCTAATTTTCACATTAATGTTTGAAATAGGCTAGAAAATGACTTAAGCACAACAGAATACCAATTTTGTTAAGAAAATACAAAATTTGATTCAATACAAACGGGGAAAGAATTTAACGTTATTGTAGGAAAATGTCCAAAAAAAGAGCTTGATCAGAAAAGTGCTTCCGTCTTTGAACGTGCGTTACTATGGTAAAACATAAAAAAAAATCATGATATCTGGTATTCCCCAAGTGGTTACATACTCAAGAAGAGAAAAATGCAACTCATGTTAAATTTTCAAAAAATGCAAAAGCATTATGGTAGTACTCCACAATTAGGATTTTTTCACAGTATTGTTTTCGTATGTGGCCCCTGTGAACTTTTTTGTTAAATGAAAATATTGATTCGTTTTGGTCTTAAAACAAGACAAATAAAAAATCTGGACCCGTTATATAAAAATAACGATCCACGGTTATTGTTTTAAAGAATAATTTCGAAAAAATCAATACCAATGATCAAAAAGCGTCTCTTCCGGCTGTGCATGGTGACCAGCGGATGGGCTTAAATTTAAATGTGCTATTTTTAGATTTTTAAGTTTGAACAATTTTAGCGGAAAAAAAGAGCCGAAGTCGGATAGGTTTATTTGGTCTTAAAAGAAAGGACTGTTTTCGGGCTTTCATTTCATACATGTTACGTTTCACCTGAACCGAAAGCTCGACTACTGGCAACGTTCAAAAAAAGGACAAAACCCCGATTTTTGCGTATGTTTGTCCCCAAATTGTTGACAAAAGTTAAGAGTTGCTAGGGGCAACGAGTACAACAAAGAAATCAAATACGGCACTAAACACGACTAAACATGCCCGGAGTTTGGAACACCACCTAGTTTAAAGTGCAAATAGCAGTTTAAGCGATTACAAGAACCCGGGACAAAATAGTCAACGTCGAGCACATGCAAAAATGAGCTAAATAAATTAATTGTGGAGTACTACCATATGGCATTATTCTCATTAAAATTTTAAGAGTATATCTTGATTTTAGTCCTTGGTTAAATTATTGAAAATAAAGCTAATGTATTTGAGAATTACTTGTTTCAAAAATTTTGGGAAAAATATCAGTTATTAAGCATAAATGCCCATAGCAACCAAACATGCTTATTTTTGAAAATATCGTCAATAACGTTATATTCTGTACAGCTGGTTATGCTGTATGTAACGCTAACAACGTTAATAATTTCCCCGGAAGAAATAAAAATTACACAATATAGTATATTTCCCCGTATGTAAATCATAAAATTGTAATTTTTAGTCGGCTTGAATAGAAACGCCATGCAGTATAGCTTGCTATGCAAATGTTAAGCAAATTTTGATTATGTGTTTCCATGGACGCCATTATTGTAGATTTTTTCACGGAAATCTTCCTAATTTTCACATTAATGTTTGAAATAGGCTAGAAAATGACTTAAGCACAACAGAATACCAATTTTGTTAAGAAAATACAAAATTTGATTCAATACAAACGGGGAAAGAATTTAACGTTATTGTAGGAAAATGTCCAAAAAAAGAGCTTGATCAGAAAAGTGCTTCCGTCTTTGAACGTGCGTTACTATGGTAAAACATAAAAAAAAATCATGATATCTGGTATTCCCCAAGTGGTTACATACTCAAGAAGAGAAAAATGCAACTCATGTTAAATTTTCAAAAAATGCAAAAGCATTATGGTAGTACTCCACAATTAGGATTTTTTCACAGTATTGTTTTCGTATGTGGCCCCTGTGAACTTTTTTGTTAAATGAAAATATTGATTCGTTTTGGTCTTAAAACAAGACAAATAAAAAATCTGGACCCGTTATATAAAAATAACGATCCACGGTTATTGTTTTAAAGAATAATTTCGAAAAAATCAATACCAATGATCAAAAAGCGTCTCTTCCGGCTGTGCATGGTGACCAGCGGATGGGCTTAAATTTAAATGTGCTATTTTTAGATTTTTAAGTTTGAACAATTTTAGCGGAAAAAAAGAGCCGAAGTCGGATAGGTTTATTTGGTCTTAAAAGAAAGGACTGTTTTCGGGCTTTCATTTCATACATGTTACGTTTCACCTGAACCGAAAGCTCGACTACTGGCAACGTTCAAAAAAAGGACAAAACCCCGATTTTTGCGTATGTTTGTCCCCAAATTGTTGACAAAAGTTAAGAGTTGCTAGGGGCAACGAGTACAACAAAGAAATCAAATACGGCACTAAACACGACTAAACATGCCCGGAGTTTGGAACACCACCTAGTTTAAAGTGCAAATAGCAGTTTAAGCGATTACAAGAACCCGGGACAAAATAGTCAACGTCGAGCACATGCAAAAATGAGCTAAATAAATTAATTGTGGAGTACTACCATATGGCATTATTCTCATTAAAATTTTAAGAGTATATCTTGATTTTAGTCCTTGGTTAAATTATTGAAAATAAAGCTAATGTATTTGAGAATTACTTGTTTCAAAAATTTTGGGAAAAATATCAGTTATTAAGCATAAATGCCCATAGCAACCAAACATGCTTATTTTTGAAAATATCGTCAATAACGTTATATTCTGTACAGCTGGTTATGCTGTATGTAACGCTAACAACGTTAATAATTTCCCCGGAAGAAATAAAAATTACACAATATAGTATATTTCCCCGTATGTAAATCATAAAATTGTAATTTTTAGTCGGCTTGAATAGAAACGCAATGCAGTATAGCTTGCTATGCACATGTTAAGCAAATTTTGATGATGTGTTTCCATGGACGCCATTATTGTAGATTTTTTCACGAAAATCTTCCTAATTTTCACATTAATGTTTGAAATAGGCTAGAAAATGACTTAAGCACAACAGAATACCAATTTTGTTAAGAAAATACAAAATTTGATTCAATACAAACGGGGAAAGAATTTAACGTTATTGTAGGAAAATGTCCAAAAAAAAGAGCTTGATCAGAAAAGGGCTTCCGTCTTTGAACGTGCGTTACTATGGTAAAACATAAAAAAAAATCATGATATCTGGTATTCCCCAAGTGGTTACATACTCAAGAAGAGAAAAATGCAACTCATGTTAAATTTTCAAAAAATGCAAAAGCATTATGGTAGTACTCCACAATTAGGATTTTTTCACAGTATTGTTTTCGTATGTGGCCCCTGTGAACTTTTTTGTTAAATGAAAATATTGATTCGTTTTGGTCTTTAAACAAGACAAATAAAAAATCTGGACCCGTTATATAAAAATAACGATCCACGGTTATTGTTTTAAAGAATAATTTCGAAAAAATCAATACCAATGATCAAAAAGCGTCTCTTCCGGCTGTGCATGGTGACCAGCGGATGGGCTTAAATTTAAATGTGCTATTTTTAGATTTTTAAGTTTGAACAATTTTAGCGGAAAAAAAGAGCCGAACTCGGATAGGTTTATTTGGTCTTAAAAGAAAGGACTGTTTTCGGGCTTTCATTTCATACATGTTACGTTTCACCTGAACCGAAAGCTCGACTACTGGCAACGTTCAAAAAAAGGACAAAACCCCGATTTTTGCGTATTTTTGTCCCCAAATTGTTGACAAATGTTAAGAGTTGCTAGGGGCAACGAGTACAACAAAGAAATCAAATACGGCACTAAACACGACTAAACATGCCCGGAGTTTGGAACACCACCTAGTTTAAAGTGCAAATAGCAGTTTAAGCGATTACAAGAACCCGGGACAAAATAGTCAACGTCGAGCACATGCAAAAATGAGCTAAATAAATTAATTGTGGAGTACTACCATATGGCATTATTCTCATTAAAATTTTAAGAGTATATCTTGATTTTAGTCCTTGGTTAAATTATTGAAAATAAAGCTAATGTATTTGAGAATTACTTGTTTCAAAAATTTTGGGAAAAATATCAGTTATTAAGCATAAATGCCCATAGCAACCAAACATGCTTATTTTTGAAAATATCGTCAATAACGTTATATTCTGTACAGCTGGTTATGCTGTATGTAACGCTAACAACGTTAATAATTTCCCCGGAAGAAATAAAAATTACACAATATAGTATATTTCCCCGTATGTAAATCATAAAATTGTAATTTTTAGTCGGCTTGAATAGAAACGCCATGCAGTATAGCTTGCTATGCAAATGTTAAGCAAATTTTGATGATGTGTTTCCATGGACGCCATTATTGTAGATTTTTTCACGAAAATCTTCCTAATTTTCACATTAATGTTTGAAATAGGCTAGAAAATGACTTAAGCACAACAGAATACCAATTTTGTTACGAAAATACAAAATTTGATTCAATACAAAGGGGGAAAGAATTTAACGTTATTGTAGGAAAATGTCCAAAAAAAAGAGCTTGATCAGAAAAGGGCTTCCGTCTTTGAACGTGCGTTACTATGGTAAAACATAAAAAAAATCATGATATCTGGTATTCCCCAAGTGGTTACATACTCAAGAAGAGAAAAATGCAACTCATGTTAAATTTTCAAAAAATGCAAAAGCATTATGGTAGTACTCCACAATTAGGATTTTTTCACAGTATTGTTTTCGTATGTGGCCCCTGTGAACTTTTTTGTTAAATGAAAATATTGATTCGTTTTGGTCTTAAAACAAGACAAATAAAAAATCTGGACCCGTTATATAAAAATAACGATCCACGGTTATTGTTTTAAAGAATAATTTCGAAAAAATCAATACCAATGATCAAAAAGCGTCTCTTCCGGCTGTGCATGGTGACCAGCGGATGGGCTTAAATTTAAATGTGCTATTTTTAGATTTTTAAGTTTGAACAATTTTAGCGGAAAAAAAGAGCCGAAGTCGGATAGGTTTATTTGGTCTTAAAAGAAAGGACTGTTTTCGGGCTTTCATTTCATACATGTTACGTTTCACCTGAACCGAAAGCTCGACTACTGGCAACGTTCAAAAAAAGGACAAAACCCCGATTTTTGCGTATTTTTGTCCCCAAATTGTTGACAAATGTTAAGAGTTGCTAGGGGCAACGAGTACAACAAAGAAATCAAATACGGCACTAAACACGACTAAACATGCCCGGAGTTTGGAACACCACCTAGTTTAAAGTGCAAATAGCAGTTTAAGCGATTACAAGAACCCGGGACAAAATAGTCAACGTCGAGCACATGCAAAAATGAGCTAAATAAATTAATTGTGGAGTACTACCATATGGCATTATTCTCATTAAAATTTTAAGAGTATATCTTGATTTTAGTCCTTGGTTAAATTATTGAAAATAAAGCTAATGTATTTGAGAATTACTTGTTTCAAATATTTTGGGAAAAATATCTGTTATTAAGCATAAATGCCCATAGCTACCAAACATGCTTATTTTTGAAAATATCGTCAATAACGTTATATTCTGTACAGCTGGTTATGCTGTATGTAACGCTAACAACGTTAATAATTTCCCCGGAAGAAATAAAAATTACACAATATAGTATATTTCCCCGTATGTAAATCATAAAATTGTAATTTTTAGTCGGCTTGAATAGAAACGCCATGCAGTATAGCTTGCTATGCAAATGTTAAGCAAATTTTGATGATGTGTTTCCATGGACGCCATTATTGTAGATTTTTTCACGGAAATCTTCCTAATTTTCACATTAATGTTTGAAATAGGCTAGAAAATGACTTAAGCACAACAGAATACCAATTTTGTTAAGAAAATACAAAATTTGATTCAATACAAACGGGGAAAGAATTTAACGTTATTGTAGGAAAATGTCCAAAAAAAGAGCTTGATCAGAAAAGTGCTTCCGTCTTTGAACGTGCGTTACTATGGTAAAACATAAAAAAAAAATCATGATATCTGGTATTCCCCAAGTGGTTACATACTCAAGAAGAGAAAAATGCAACTCATGTTAAATTTTCAAAAAATGCAAAAGCATTATGGTAGTACTCCACAATTAGGATTTTTTCACAGTATTGTTTTCGTATGTGGCCCCTGTGAACTTTTTTGTTAAATGAAAATATTGATTCGTTTTGGCTTTAAAACAAGACAAATAAAAAATCTGGACCAGTTATATAAAAATAACGATCCACGGTTATTGTTTTAAAGAATAATTTCGAAAAAATCAATACCAATGATCAAAAAGCGTCTCTTCCGGCTGTGCATGGTGACCAGCGGATGGGCTTAAATTTAAATGTGCTATTTTTAGATTTTTAAGTATGAAAAATTTTAGCGGAAAAAAAGAGCCGAAGTCGGATAGGTTTATTTGGTCTTAAAAGAAAGGACTGTTTTCGGGCTTTCATTTCATACATGTTACGTTTCACCTGAACCGAAAGCTCGACTACTGGCAACGTTCAAAAAAAGGACAAAACCCCGATTTTTGCGTATTTTTGTCCCCAAATTGTTGACAAATGTTAAGAGTTGCTAGGGGCAACGAGTACAACAAAAAAATCAAATACGGCACTAAACACGACTAAACATGCCCGGAGTTTGGAACACCACCTAGTTTAAAGTGCAAATAGCAGTTTAAGCGATTACAAGAACCCGGGACAAAATAGTCAACGTCGAGCACATGCAAAAATGAGCTAAATAAATTAATTGTGGAGTACTACCATATGGCATTATTCTCATTAAAATTTTAAGAGTATATCTTGATTTTAGTCCTTGGTTAAATTATTGAAAATAAAGCTAATGTATTTGAGAACTACTTGTTTCAAAAATTTTGGGAAAATATCAGTTATTAAGCATAAATGCCCATAGCAACCAAACATGCTTATTTTTGAAAATATCGTCAATAACGTTATATTCTGTACAGCTGGTTATGCTGTATGTAACGCTAACAACGTTAATAATTTCCCCGGAAGAAATAAAAATTACACAATATAGTATATTTCCCCGTATGTAAATCATAAAATTGTAATTTTTAGTCGGCTTGAATAGAAACGCCATGCAGTATAGCTTGCTATGCAAATGTTAAGCAAATTTTGATTATGTGTTTCCATGGACGCCATTATTGTAGATTTTTTCACGGAAATCTTCCTAATTTTCACATTAATGTTTGAAATAGGCTAGAAAATGACTTAAGCACAACAGAATACCAATTTTGTTAAGAAAATACAAAATTTTATTCAATACAAACGGGGAAAGAATTTAACGTTATTGTAGGAAAATGTCCAAAAAAAGAGCTTGATCAGAAAAGTACTTCCGTCTTTGAACGTGCGTTACTATGGTAAAACATAAAAAAAATCATGATATCTGGTATTCCCCAAGTGGTTACATACTCAAGAAGAGAAAAATGCAACTCATGTTAAATTTTCAAAAAATGCAAAAGCATTATGGTAGTACTCCACAATTAGGATTTTTTCACAGTATTGTTTTCGTATGTGGCCCCTGTGAACTTTTTTGTTAAATGAAAATATTGATTCGTTTTGGTCTTAAAACAAGACAAATAAAAAATCTGGACCCGTTATATAAAAATAACGATCCACGGTTATTGTTTTAAAGAATAATTTCGAAAAAATCAATACCAATGATCAAAAAGCGTCTCTTCCGGCTGTGCATGGTGACCAGCGGATGGGCTTAAATTTAAATGTGCTATTTTTAGATTTTTAAGTTTGAACAATTTTAGCGGAAAAAAAGAGCCGAACTCGGATAGGTTTATTTGGTCTTAAAAGAAAGGACTGTTTTCGGGCTTTCATTTCATACATGTTACGTTTCACCTGAACCGAAAGCTCGACTACTGGCAACGTTCAAAAAAAGGACAAAACCCCGATTTTTGCGTATTTTTGTCCCCAAATTGTTGACAAATGTTAAGAGTTGCTAGGGGCAACGAGTACAACAAAGAAATCAAATACGGCACTAAACACGACTAAACATGCCCGGAGTTTGGAACACCACCTAGTTTAAAGTGCAAATAGCAGTTTAAGCGATTACAAGAACCCGGGACAAAATAGTCAACGTCGAGCACATGCAAAAATGAGCTAAATAAATTAATTGTGGAGTACTACCATATGGCATTATTCTCATTAAAATTTTAAGAGTATATCTTGATTTTAGTCCTTGGTTAAATTATTGAAAATAAAGCTAATGTATTTGAGAATTACTTGTTTCAAAAATTTTGGGAAAAATATCAGTTATTAAGCATAAATGCCCATAGCAACCAAACATGCTTATTTTTGAAAATATCGTCAATAACGTTATATTCTGTACAGCTGGTTATGCTGTATGTAACGCTAACAACGTTAATAATTTCCCCGGAAGAAATAAAAATTACACAATATAGTATATTTCCCCGTATGTAAATCATAAAATTGTAATTTTTAGTCGGCTTGAATAGAAACGCCATGCAGTATAGCTTGCTATGCAAATGTTAAGCAAATTTTGATTATGTGTTTCCATGGACGCCATTATTGTAGATTTTTTCACGGAAATCTTCCTAATTTTCACATTAATGTTTGAAATAGGCTAGAAAATGACTTAAGCACAACAGAATACCAATTTTGTTAAGAAAATACAAAATTTTATTCAATACAAACGGGGAAAGAATTTAACGTTATTGTAGGAAAATGTCCAAAAAAAGAGCTTGATCAGAAAAGTACTTCCGTCTTTGAACGTGCGTTACTATGGTAAAACATAAAAAAAATCATGATATCTGGTATTCCCCAAGTGGTTACATACTCAAGAAGAGAAAAATGCAACTCATGTTAAATTTTCAAAAAATGCAAAAGCATTATGGTAGTACTCCACAATTAGGATTTTTTCACAGTATTGTTTTCGTATGTGGCCCCTGTGAACTTTTTTGTTAAATGAAAATATTGATTCGTTTTGGTCTTAAAACAAGACAAATAAAAAATCTGGACCCGTTATATAAAAATAACGATCCACGGTTATTGTTTTAAAGAATAATTTCGAAAAAATCAATACCAATGATCAAAAAGCGTCTCTTCCGGCTGTGCATGGTGACCAGCGGATGGGCTTAAATTTAAATGTGCTATTTTTAGATTTTTAAGTTTGAACAATTTTAGCGGAAAAAAAGAGCCGAACTCGGATAGGTTTATTTGGTCTTAAAAGAAAGGACTGTTTTCGGGCTTTCATTTCATACATGTTACGTTTCACCTGAACCGAAAGCTCGACTACTGGCAACGTTCAAAAAAAGGACAAAACCCCGATTTTTGCGTATTTTTGTCCCCAAATTGTTGACAAATGTTAAGAGTTGCTAGGGGCAACGAGTACAACAAAGAAATCAAATACGGCACTAAACACGACTAAACATGCCCGGAGTTTGGAACACCACCTAGTTTAAAGTGCAAATAGCAGTTTAAGCGATTACAAGAACCCGGGACAAAATAGTCAACGTCGAGCACATGCAAAAATGAGCTAAATAAATTAATTGTGGAGTACTACCATATGGCATTATTCTCATTAAAATTTTAAGAGTATATCTTGATTTTAGTCCTTGGTTAAATTATTGAAAATAAAGCTAATGTATTTGAGAATTACTTGTTTCAAAAATTTTGGGAAAAATATCAGTTATTAAGCATAAATGCCCATAGCAACCAAACATGCTTATTTTTGAAAATATCGTCAATAACGTT
Source organism: Arcuatula senhousia (assembly GCA_963971305.1). Classification (NCBI taxonomy): domain Eukaryota; kingdom Metazoa; phylum Mollusca; class Bivalvia; order Mytilida; family Mytilidae; genus Arcuatula; species Arcuatula senhousia. The sequence continues at coordinate 16,670,102 of OZ020313.1, forward strand.
ATATTCTGTACAGCTGGTTATGCTGTATGTAACGCTAACAACGTTAATAATTTCCCCGGAAGAAATAAAAATTACACAATATAGTATATTTCCCCGTATGTAAATCATAAAATTGTAATTTTTAGTCGGCTTGAATAGAAACGCCATGCAGTATAGCTTGCTATGCAAATGTTAAGCAAATTTTGATTATGTGTTTCCATGGACGCCATTATTGTAGATTTTTTCACGGAAATCTTCCTAATTTTCACATTAATGTTTGAAATAGGCTAGAAAATGACTTAAGCACAACAGAATACCAATTTTGTTAAGAAAATACAAAATTTTATTCAATACAAACGGGGAAAGAATTTAACGTTATTGTAGGAAAATGTCCAAAAAAAGAGCTTGATCAGAAAAGTACTTCCGTCTTTGAACGTGCGTTACTATGGTAAAACATAAAAAAAATCATGATATCTGGTATTCCCCAAGTGGTTACATACTCAAGAAGAGAAAAATGCAACTCATGTTAAATTTTCAAAAAATGCAAAAGCATTATGGTAGTACTCCACAATTAGGATTTTTTCACAGTATTGTTTTCGTATGTGGCCCCTGTGAACTTTTTTGTTAAATGAAAATATTGATTCGTTTTGGTCTTAAAACAAGACAAATAAAAAATCTGGACCCGTTATATAAAAATAACGATCCACGGTTATTGTTTTAAAGAATAATTTCGAAAAAATCAATACCAATGATCAAAAAGCGTCTCTTCCGGCTGTGCATGGTGACCAGCGGATGGGCTTAAATTTAAATGTGCTATTTTTAGATTTTTAAGTTTGAACAATTTTAGCGGAAAAAAAGAGCCGAACTCGGATAGGTTTATTTGGTCTTAAAAGAAAGGACTGTTTTCGGGCTTTCATTTCATACATGTTACGTTTCACCTGAACCGAAAGCACTACTGGCAACGTTCAAAAAAAGGACAAAACCCCGATTTTTGCGTATTTTTGTCCCCAAATTGTTGACAAATGTTAAGAGTTGCTAGGGGCAACGAGTACAACAAAGAAATCAAATACGGCACTAAACACGACTAAACATGCCCGGAGTTTGGAACACCACCTAGTTTAAAGTGCAAATAGCAGTTTAAGCGATTACAAGAACCCGGGACAAAATAGTCAACGTCGAGCACATGCAAAAATGAGCTAAATAAATTAATTGTGGAGTACTACCATATGGCATTATTCTCATTAAAATTTTAAGAGTATATCTTGATTTTAGTCCTTGGTTAAATTATTGAAAATAAAGCTAATGTATTTGAGAATTACTTGTTTCAAAAATTTTGGGAAAAATATCAGTTATTAAGCATAAATGCCCATAGCAACCAAACATGCTTATTTTTGAAAATATCGTCAATAACGTTATATTCTGTACAGCTGGTTATGCTGTATGTAACGCTAACAACGTTAATAATTTCCCCGGAAGAAATAAAAATTACACAATATAGTATATTTCCCCGTATGTAAATCATAAAATTGTAATTTTTAGTCGGCTTGAATAGAAACGCCATGCAGTATAGCTTGCTATGCAAATGTTAAGCAAATTTTGATTATGTGTTTCCATGGACGCCATTATTGTAGATTTTTTCACGGAAATCTTCCTAATTTTCACATTAATGTTTGAAATAGGCTAGAAAATGACTTAAGCACAACAGAATACCAATTTTGTTAAGAAAATACAAAATTTGATTCAATACAAACGGGGAAAGAATTTAACGTTATTGTAGGAAAATGTCCAAAAAAAGAGCTTGATCAGAAAAGTGCTTCCGTCTTTGAACGTGCGTTACTATGGTAAAACATAAAAAAAAATCATGATATCTGGTATTCCCCAAGTGGTTACATACTCAAGAAGAGAAAAATGCAACTCATGTTAAATTTTCAAAAAATGCAAAAGCATTATGGTAGTACTCCACAATTAGGATTTTTTCACAGTATTGTTTTCGTATGTGGCCCCTGTGAAATTTGTTGTTAAATGAAAATATTGATTCGTTTTGGTCTTAAAACAAGACAAATAAAAAATCTGGACCCGTTATATAAAAATAACGATCCACGGTTATTGTTTTAAAGAATAATTTCGAAAAAATCAATACCAATGATCAAAAAGCGTCTCTTCCGGCTGTGCATGGTGACCAGCGGATGGGCTTAAATTTAAATGTGCTATTTTTAGATTTTTAAGTTTGAACAATTTTAGCGGAAAAAAAGAGCCGAAGTCGGATAGGTTTATTTGGTCTTAAAAGAAAGGACTGTTTTCGGGCTTTCATTTCATACATGTTACGTTTCACCTGAACCGAAAGCTCGACTACTGGCAACGTTCAAAAAAAGGACAAAACCCCGATTTTTGCGTATGTTTGTCCCCAAATTGTTGACAAAAGTTAAGAGTTGCTAGGGGCAACGAGTACAACAAAGAAATCAAATACGGCACTAAACACGACTAAACATGCCCGGAGTTTGGAACACCACCTAGTTTAAAGTGCAAATAGCAGTTTAAGCGATTACAAGAACCCGGGACAAAATAGTCAACGTCGAGCACATGCAAAAATGAGCTAAATAAATTAATTGTGGAGTACTACCATATGGCATTATTCTCATTAAAATTTTAAGAGTATATCTTGATTTTAGTCCTTGGTTAAATTATTGAAAATAAAGCTAATGTATTTGAGAATTACTTGTTTCAAAAATTTTGGGAAAAATATCAGTTATTAAGCATAAATGCCCATAGCAACCAAACATGCTTATTTTTGAAAATATCGTCAATAACGTTATATTCTGTACAGCTGGTTATGCTGTATGTAACGCTAACAACGTTAATAATTTCCCCGGAAGAAATAAAAATTACACAATATAGTATATTTCCCCGTATGTAAATCATAAAATTGTAATTTTTAGTCGGCTTGAATAGAAACGCAATGCAGTATAGCTTGCTATGCAAATGTTAAGCAAATTTTGATGATGTGTTTCCATGGACGCCATTATTGTAGATTTTTTCACGAAAATCTTCCTAATTTTCACATTAATGTTTGAAATAGGCTAGAAAATGACTTAAGCACAACAGAATACCAATTTTGTTACGAAAATACAAAATTTGATTCAATACAAACGGGGAAAGAATTTAACGTTATTGTAGGAAAATGTCCAAAAAAAAGAGCTTGATCAGAAAAGGGCTTCCGTCTTTGAACGTGCGTTACTATGGTAAAACATAAAAAAAAATCATGATATCTGGTATTCCCCAAGTGGTTACATACTCAAGAAGAGAAAAATGCAACTCATGTTAAATTTTCAAAAAATGCAAAAGCATTATGGTAGTACTCCACAATTAGGATTTTTTCACAGTATTGTTTTCGTATGTGGCCCCTGTGAACTTTTTTGTTAAATGAAAATATTGATTCGTTTTGGTCTTAAAACAAGACAAATAAAAAATCTGGACCCGTTATATAAAAATAACGATCCACGGTTATTGTTTTAAAGAATAATTTCGAAAAAATCAATACCAATGATCAAAAAGCGTCTCTTCCGGCTGTGCATGGTGACCAGCGGATGGGCTTAAATTTAAATGTGCTATTTTTAGATTTTTAAGTTTGAACAATTTTAGCGGAAAAAAAGAGCCGAAGTCGGATAGGTTTATTTGGTCTTAAAAGAAAGGACTGTTTTCGGGCTTTCATTTCATACATGTTACGTTTCACCTGAACCGAAAGCTCGACTACTGGCAACGTTCAAAAAAAGGACAAAACCCCGATTTTTGCGTATTTTTGTCCCCAAATTGTTGACAAATGTTAAGAGTTGCTAGGGGCAACGAGTACAACAAAGAAATCAAATACGGCACTAAACACGACTAAACATGCCCGGAGTTTGGAACACCACCTAGTTTAAAGTGCAAATAGCAGTTTAAGCGATTACAAGAACCCGGGACAAAATAGTCAACGTCGAGCACATGCAAAAATGAGCTAAATAAATTAATTGTGGAGTACTACCATATGGCATTATTCTCATTAAAATTTTAAGAGTATATCTTGATTTTAGTCCTTGGTTAAATTTTTGAAAATAAAGCTAATGTATTTGAGAATTACTTGTTTCAAAAATTTTGGGAAAAATATCAGTTATTAAGCATAAATGCCCATAGCAACCAAACATGCTTATTTTTGAAAATATCGTCAATAACGTTATATTCTGTACAGCTGGTTATGCTGTATGTAACGCTAACAACGTTAATAATTTCCCCGGAAGAAATAAAAATTACACAATATAGTATATTTCCCCGTATGTAAATCATAAAATTGTAATTTTTAGTCGGCTTGAATAGAAACGCCATGCAGTATAGCTTGCTATGCAAATGTTAAGCAAATTTTGATGATGTGTTTCCATGGACGCCATTATTGTAGATTTTTTCACGGAAATCTTCCTAATTTTCACATTAATGTTTGAAATAGGCTAGAAAATGACTTAAGCACAACAGAATACCAATTTTGTTAAGAAAATACAAAATTAGATTCAATACAAACGGGGAAAGAATTTAACGTTATTGTAGGAAAATGTCCAAAAAAAGAGCTTGATCAGAAAAGTGCTTCCGTCTTTGAACGTGCGTTACTATGGTAAAACATAAAAAAAAATCATGATATCTGGTATTCCCCAAGTGGTTACATACTCAAGAAGAGAAAAATGCAACTCATGTTAAATTTTCAAAAAATGCAAAAGCATTATGGTAGTACTCCACAATTAGGATTTTTTCACAGTATTGTTTTCGTATGTGGCCCCTGTGAACTTTTTTGTTAAATGAAAATATTGATTCGTTTTGGTCTTAAAACAAGACAAATAAAAAATCTGGACCCGTTATATAAAAATAACGATCCACGGTTATTGTTTTAAAGAATAATTTCGAAAAAATCAATACCAATGATCAAAAAGCGTCTCTTCCGGCTGTGCATGGTGACCAGCGGATGGGCTTAAATTTAAATGTGCTATTTTTAGATTTTTAAGTTTGAACAATTTTAGCGGAAAAAAAGAGCCGAAGTCGGATAGGTTTATTTGGTCTTAAAAGAAAGGACTGTTTTCGGGCTTTCATTTCATACATGTTACGTTTCACCTGAACCGAAAGCTCGACTACTGGCAACGTTCAAAAAAGGACAAAACCCCGATTTTTGCGTATTTTTGTCCCCAAATTGTTGACAAATGTTAAGAGTTGCTAGGGGCAACGAGTACAACAAAGAAATCAAATACGGCACTAAACACGACTAAACATGCCCGGAGTTTGGAACACCACCTAGTTTAAAGTGCAAATAGCAGTTTAAGCGATTACAAGAACCCGGGACAAAATAGTCAACGTCGAGCACATGCAAAAATGAGCTAAATAAATTAATTGTGGAGTACTACCATATGGCATTATTCTCATTAAAATTTTAAGAGTATATCTTGATTTTAGTCCTTGGTTAAATTATTGAAAATAAAGCTAATGTATTTGAGAATTACTTGTTTCAAAAATTTTGGGAAAAATATCAGTTATTAAGCATAAATGCCCATAGCAACCAAACATGCTTATTTTTGAAAATATCGTCAATGACGTTATATTCTGTACAGCTGGTTATGCTGTATGTAACGCTAACAACGTTAATAATTTCCCCGGAAGAAATAAAAATTACACAATATAGTATATTTCCCCGAATGTAAATCATAAAATTGTAATTTTTAGTCGGCTTGAATAGAAACGCAATGCAGTATAGCTTGCTATGCGAATGTTAAGCAAATTTTGATGATGTGTTTCCATGGACGCCATTATTGTAGATTTTTTCACGAAAATCTTCCTAATTTTCACATTAATGTTTGAAATAGGCTAGAAAATGACTTAAGCACAACAGAATACCAATTTTGTTACGAGAATACAAAATTTGATTCAATACAAACGGGGAAAGAATTTAACGTTATTGTAGGAAAATGTCCAAAAAAAAGAGCTTGATCAGAAAAGGGCTTCCGTCTTTGAACGTGCGTTACTATGGTAAAACATAAAAAAAAATCATGATATCTGGTATTCCCCAAGTGGTTACATACTCAAGAAGAGAAAAATGCAACTCATGTTAAATTTTCAAAAAATGCAAAAGCATTATGGTAGTACTCCACAATTAGGATTTTTTCACAGTATTGTTTTCGTATGTGGCCCCTGTGAACTTTTTTGTTAAATGAAAATATTGATTCGTTTTGGTCTTAAAACAAGACAAATAAAAAATCTGGACCCGTTATATAAAAATAACGATCCACGGTTATTGTTTTAAAGAATAATTTCGAAAAAATCAATACCAATGATCAAAAAGCGTCTCTTCCGGCTGTGCATGGTGACCAGCGGATGGGCTTAAATTTAAATGTGCTATTTTTAGATTTTTAAGTTTAAACAATTTTAGCGGAAAAAAAGAGCCGAAGTCGGATAGGTTTATTTGGTCTTAAAAGAAAGGACTGTTTTCGGGCTTTCATTTCATACATGTTACGTTTCACCTGAACCGAAAGCTCGACTACTGGCAACGTTCAAAAAAAGGACAAAACCCCGATTTTTGCGTATTTTTGTCCCCAAATTGTTGACAAATGTTAAGAGTTGCTAGGGGCAACGAGTACAACAAAGAAATCAAATACGGCACTAAACACGACTAAACATGCCCGGAGTTTGGAACACCACCTAGTTTAAAGTGCAAATAGCAGTTTAAGCGATTACAAGAACCCGGGACAAAATAGTCAACGTCGAGCACATGCAAAAATGAGCTAAATAAATTAATTGTGGAGTACTACCATATGGCATTATTCTCATTAAAATTTTAAGAGTATATCTTGATTTTAGTCCTTGGTTAAATTTTTGAAAATAAAGCTAATGTATTTGAGAATTACTTGTTTCAAAAATTTTGGGAAAAATATCAGTTATTAAGCATAAATGCCCATAGCAACCAAACATGCTTATTTTTGAAAATATCGTCAATAACGTTATATTCTGTACAGCTGGTTATGCTGTATGTAACGCTAACAACGTTAATAATTTCCCCGGAAGAAATAAAAATTACACAATATAGTATATTTCCCCGTATGTAAATCATAAAATTGTAATTTTTAGTCGGCTTGAATAGAAACGCCATGCAGTATAGCTTGCTATGCAAATGTTAAGCAAATTTTGATGATGTGTTTCCATGGACGCCATTATTGTAGATTTTTTCACGGAAATCTTCCTAATTTTCACATTAATGTTTGAAATAGGCTAGAAAATGACTTAAGCACAACAGAATACCAATTTTGTTAAGAAAATACAAAATTAGATTCAATACAAACGGGGAAAGAATTTAACGTTATTGTAGGAAAATGTCCAAAAAAAGAGCTTGATCAGAAAAGTGCTTCCGTCTTTGAACGTGCGTTACTATGGTAAAACATAAAAAAAAATCATGATATCTGGTATTCCCCAAGTGGTTACATACTCAAGAAGAGAAAAATGCAACTCATGTTAAATTTTCAAAAAATGCAAAAGCATTATGGTAGTACTCCACAATTAGGATTTTTTCACAGTATTGTTTTCGTATGTGGCCCCTGTGAACTTTTTTGTTAAATGAAAATATTGATTCGTTTTGGTCTTAAAACAAGACAAATAAAAAATCTGGACCCGTTATATAAAAATAACGATCCACGGTTATTGTTTTAAAGAATAATTTCGAAAAAATCAATACCAATGATCAAAAAGCGTCTCTTCCGGCTGTGCATGGTGACCAGCGGATGGGCTTAAATTTAAATGTGCTATTTTTAGATTTTTAAGTTTGAACAATTTTAGCGGAAAAAAAGAGCCGAAGTCGGATAGGTTTATTTGGTCTTAAAAGAAAGGACTGTTTTCGGGCTTTCATTTCATACATGTTACGTTTCACCTGAACCGAAAGCTCGACTACTGGCAACGTTCAAAAAAGGACAAAACCCCGATTTTTGCGTATTTTTGTCCCCAAATTGTTGACAAATGTTAAGAGTTGCTAGGGGCAACGAGTACAACAAAGAAATCAAATACGGCACTAAACACGACTAAACATGCCCGGAGTTTGGAACACCACCTAGTTTAAAGTGCAAATAGCAGTTTAAGCGATTACAAGAACCCGGGACAAAATAGTCAACGTCGAGCACATGCAAAAATGAGCTAAATAAATTAATTGTGGAGTACTACCATATGGCATTATTCTCATTAAAATTTTAAGAGTATATCTTGATTTTAGTCCTTGGTTAAATTATTGAAAATAAAGCTAATGTATTTGAGAATTACTTGTTTCAAAAATTTTGGGAAAAATATCAGTTATTAAGCATAAATGCCCATAGCAACCAAACATGCTTATTTTTGAAAATATCGTCAATGACGTTATATTCTGTACAGCTGGTTATGCTGTATGTAACGCAAACAACGTTAATAATTTCCCCGGAAGAAATAAAAATTACACAATATAGTATATTTCCCCGAATGTAAATCATAAAATTGTAATTTTTAGTCGGCTTGAATAGAAACGCAATGCAGTATAGCTTGCTATGCAAATGTTAAGCAAATTTTGATGATGTGTTTCCATGGACGCCATTATTGTAGATTTTTTCACGAAAATCTTCCTAATTTTCACATTAATGTTTGAAATAGGCTAGAAAATGACTTAAGCACAACAGAATACCAATTTTGTTACGAGAATACAAAATTTGATTCAATACAAACGGGGAAAGAATTTAACGTTATTGTAGGAAAATGTCCAAAAAAAAGAGCTTGATCAGAAAAGGGCTTCCGTCTTTGAACGTGCGTTACTATGGTAAAACATAAAAAAAAATCATGATATCTGGTATTCCCCAAGTGGTTACATACTCAAGAAGAGAAAAATGCAACTCATGTTAAATTTTCAAAAAATGCAAAAGCATTATGGTAGTACTCCAAAATTAGGATTTTTTCACAGTATTGTTTTCGTATGTGGCCCCTGTGAACTTTTTTGTTAAATGAAAATATTGATTCGTTTTGGTCTTAAAACAAGACAAATAAAAAATCTGGACCCGTTATATAAAAATAACGATCCACGGTTATTGTTTTAAAGAATAATTTCGAAAAAATCAATACCAATGATCAAAAAGCGTCTCTTCCGGCTGTGCATGGTGACCAGCGGATGGGCTTAAATTTAAATGTGCTATTTTTAGATTTTTAAGTTTGAACAATTTTAGCGGAAAAAAAGAGCCGAAGTCGGATAGGTTTATTTGGTCTTAAAAGAAAGGACTGTTTTCGGGCTTTCATTTCATACATGTTACGTTTCACCTGAACCGAAAGCTCGACTACTGGCAACGTTCAAAAAAGGACAAAACCCCGATTTTTGCGTATTTTTGTCCCCAAATTGTTGACAAATGTTAAGAGTTGCTAGGGGCAACGAGTACAACAAAGAAATCAAATACGGCACTAAACACGACTAAACATGCCCGGAGTTTGGAACACCACCTAGTTTAAAGTGCAAATAGCAGTTTAAGCGATTACAAGAACCCGGGACAAAATAGTCAACGTCGAGCACATGCAAAAATGAGCTAAATAAATTAATTGTGGAGTACTACCATATGGCATTATTCTCATTAAAATTTTAAGAGTATATCTTGATTTTAGTCCTTGGTTAAATTATTGAAAATAAAGCTAATGTATTTGAGAATTACTTGTTTCAAAAATTTTGGGAAAAATATCAGTTATTAAGCATAAATGCCCATAGCAACCAAACATGCTTATTTTTGAAAATATCGTCAATGACGTTATATTCTGTACAGCTGGTTATGCTGTATGTAACGCTAACAACGTTAATAATTTCCCCGGAAGAAATAAAAATTACACAATATAGTATATTTCCCCGAATGTAAATCATAAAATTGTAATTTTTAGTCGGCTTGAATAGAAACGCAATGCAGTATAGCTTGCTATGCAAATGTTAAGCAAATTTTGATGATGTGTTTCCATGGACGCCATTATTGTAGATTTTTTCACGAAAATCTTCCTAATTTTCACATTAATGTTTGAAATAGGCTAGAAAATGACTTAAGCACAACAGAATACCAATTTTGTTACGAGAATACAAAATTTGATTCAATACAAACGGGGAAAGAATTTAACGTTATTGTAGGAAAATGTCCAAAAAAAAGAGCTTGATCAGAAAAGGGCTTCCGTCTTTGAACGTGCGTTACTATGGTAAAACATAAAAAAAAATCATGATATCTGGTATTCCCCAAGTGGTTACATACTCAAGAAGAGAAAAATGCAACTCATGTTAAATTTTCAAAAAATGCAAAAGCATTATGGTAGTACTCCACAATTAGGATTTTTTCACAGTATTGTTTTCGTATGTGGCCCCTGTGAACTTTTTTGTTAAATGAAAATATTGATTCGTTTTGGTCTTAAAACAAGACAAATAAAAAATCTGGACCCGTTATATAAAAATAACGATCCACGGTTATTGTTTTAAAGAATAATTTCGAAAAAATCAATACCAATGATCAAAAAGCGTCTCTTCCGGCTGTGCATGGTGACCAGCGGATGGGCTTAAATTTAAATGTGCTATTTTTAGATTTTTAAGTTTGAACAATTTTAGCGGAAAAAAAGAGCCGAAGTCGGATAGGTTTATTTGGTCTTAAAAGAAAGGACTGTTTTCGGGCTTTCATTTCATACATGTTACGTTTCACCTGAACCGAAAGCTCGACTACTGGCAACGTTCAAAAAAAGGACAAAACCCCGATTTTTGCGTATTTTTGTCCCCAAATTGTTGACAAATGTTAAGAGTTGCTAGGGGCAACGAGTACAACAAAGAAATCAAATACGGCACTAAACACGACTAAACATGCCCGGAGTTTGGAACACCACCTAGTTTAAAGTGCAAATAGCAGTTTAAGCGATTACAAGAACCCGGGACAAAATAGTCAACGTCGAGCACATGCAAAAATGAGCTAAATAAATTAATTGTGGAGTACTACCATATGGCATTATTCTCATTAAAATTTTAAGAGTATATCTTGATTTTAGTCCTTGGTTAAATTATTGAAAATAAAGCTAATGTATTTGAGAATTACTTGTTTCAAAAATTTTGGGAAAAATATCAGTTATTAAGCATAAATGCCCATAGCAACCAAACATGCTTATTTTTGAAAATATCGTCAATGACGTTATATTCTGTACAGCTGGTTATGCTGTATGTAACGCTAACAACGTTAATAATTTCCCCGGAAGAAATAAAAATTACACAATATAGTATATTTCCCCGTATGTAAATCATAAAATTGTAATTTTTAGTCGGCTTGAATAGAAACGCAATGCAGTATAGCTTGCTATGCAAATGTTAAGCAAATTTTGATGATGTGTTTCCATGGACGCCATTATTGTAGATTTTTTCACGAAAATCTTCCTAATTTTCACATTAATGTTTGAAATAGGCTAGAAAATGACTTAAGCACAACAGAATACCAATTTTGTTACGAAAATACAAAATTTGATTCAATACAAACGGGGAAAGAATTTAACGTTATTGTAGGAAAATGTCCAAAAAAAAGAGCTTGATCAGAAAAGGGCTTCCGTCTTTGAACGTGCGTTACTATGGTAAAACATAAAAAAAAATCATGATATCTGGTATTCCCCAAGTGGTTACATACTCAAGAAGAGAAAAATGCAACTCATGTTAAATTTTCAAAAAATGCAAAAGCATTATCGTAGTACTCCACAATTAGGATTTTTTCACAGTATTGTTTTCGTATGTGGCCCCTGTGAACTTTTTTGTTAAATGAAAATATTGATTCGTTTTGGTCTTAAAACAAGACAAATAAAAAATCTGGACCCGTTATATAAAAATAACGATCCACGGTTATTGTTTTAAAGAATAATTTCGAAAAAATCAATACCAATGATCAAAAAGCGTCTCTTCCGGCTGTGCATGGTGACCAGCGGATGGGCTTAAATTTAAATGTGCTATTTTTAGATTTTTAAGTTTGAACAATTTTAGCGGAAAAAAAGAGCCGAAGTCGGATAGGTTTATTTGGTCTTAAAAGAAAGGACTGTTTTCGGGCTTTCATTTCATACATGTTACGTTTCACCTGAACCGAAAGCTCGACTACTGGCAACGTTCAAAAAAAGGACAAAACCCCGATTTTTGCGTATTTTTGTCCCCAAATTGTTGACAAATGTTAAGAGTTGCTAGGGGCAACGAGTACAACAAAGAAATCAAATACGGCACTAAACACGACTAAACATGCCCGGAGTTTGGAACACCACCTAGTTTAAAGTGCAAATAGCAGTTTAAGCGATTACAAGAACCCGGGACAAAATAGTCAACGTCGAGCACATGCAAAAATGAGCTAAATAAATTAATTGTGGAGTACTACCATATGGCATTATTCTCATTAAAATTTTAAGAGTATATCTTGATTTTAGTCCTTGGTTAAATTATTGAAAATAAAGCTAATGTATTTGAGAATTACTTGTTTCAAAAATTTTGGGAAAAATATCAGTTATTAAGCATAAATGCCCATAGCAACCAAACATGCTTATTTTTGAAAATATCGTCAATAACGTTATATTTTGTACAGCTGGTTATGCTGTATGTAACGCTAACAACGTTAATAATTTCCCCGGAAGAAATAAAAATTACACAATATAGTATATTTCCCCGTATGTAAATCATAAAATTGTAATTTTTAGTCGGCTTGAATAGAAACGCCATGCAGTATAGCTTGCTATGCAAATGTTAAGCAAATTTTGATGATGTGTTTCCATGGACGCCATTATTGTAGATTTTTTCACGGAAATCTTCCTAATTTTCACATTAATGTTTGAAATAGGCTAGAAAATGACTTAAGCACAACAGAATACCAATTTTGTTAAGAAAATACAAAATTTGATTCAATACAAACGGGGAAAGAATTTAACGTTATTGTAGGAAAATGTCCAAAAAAAGAGCTTGATCAGAAAAGTGCTTCCGTCTTTGAACGTGCGTTACTATGGTAAAACATAAAAAAAAATCATGATATCTGGTATTCCCCAAGTGGTTACATACTCAAGAAGAGAAAAATGCAACTCATGTTAAATTTTCAAAAAATGCAAAAGCATTATGGTAGTACTCCACAATTAGGATTTTTTCACAGTATTGTTTTCGTATGTGGCCCCTGTGAACTTTTTTGTTAAATGAAAATATTGATTCGTTTTGGTCTTAAAACAAGACAAATAAAAAATCTGGACCCGTTATATAAAAATAACGATCCACGGTTATTGTTTTAAAGAATAATTTCGAAAAAATCAATACCAATGATCAAAAAGCGTCTCTTCCGGCTGTGCATGGTGACCAGCGGATGGGCTTAAATTTAAATGTGCTATTTTTAGATTTTTAAGTTTGAACAATTTTAGCGGAAAAAAAGAGCCGAAGTCGGATAGGTTTATTTGGTCTTAAAAGAAAGGACTGTTTTCGGGCTTTCATTTCATACATGTTACGTTTCACCTGAACCGAAAGCTCGACTACTGGCAACGTTCAAAAAAAGGACAAAACCCCGATTTTTGCGTATTTTTGTCCCCAAATTGTTGACAAATGTTAAGAGTTGCTAGGGGCAACGAGTACAACAAAGAAATCAAATACGGCACTAAACACGACTAAACATGCCCGGAGTTTGGAACACCACCTAGTTTAAAGTGCAAATAGCAGTTTAAGCGATTACAAGAACCCGGGACAAAATAGTCAACGTCGAGCACATGCAAAAATGAGCTAAATAAATTAATTGTGGAGTACTACCATATGGCATTATTCTCATTAAAATTTTAAGAGTATATCTTGATTTTAGTCCTTGGTTAAATTATTGAAAATAAAGCTAATGTATTTGAGAATTACTTGTTTCAAAAATTTTGGGAAAAATATCAGTTATTAAGCATAAATGCCCATAGCAACCAAACATGCTTATTTTTGAAAATATCGTCAATAACGTTATATTTTGTACAGCTGGTTATGCTGTATGTAACGCTAACAACGTTAATAATTTCCCCGGAAGAAATAAAAATTACACAATATAGTATATTTCCCCGTATGTAAATCATAAAATTGTAATTTTTAGTCGGCTTGAATAGAAACGCCATGCAGTATAGCTTGCTATGCAAATGTTAAGCAAATTTTGATGATGTGTTTCCATGGACGCCATTATTGTAGATTTTTTCACGGAAATCTTCCTAATTTTCACATTAATGTTTGAAATAGGCTAGAAAATGACTTAAGCACAACAGAATACCAATTTTGTTAAGAAAATACAAAATTTGATTCAATACAAACGGGGAAAGAATTTAACGTTATTGTAGGAAAATGTCCAAAAAAAGAGCTTGATCAGAAAAGTGCTTCCGTCTTTGAACGTGCGTTACTATGGTAAAACATAAAAAAAAAATCATGATATCTGGTATTCCCCAAGTGGTTACATACTCAAGAAGAGAAAAATGCAACTCATGTTAAATTTTCAAAAAATGCAAAAGCATTATGGTAGTACTCCACAATTAGGATTTTTTCACAGTATTGTTTTCGTATGTGGCCCATGTGAACTTTTTTGTTAAATGAAAATATTGATTCGTTTTGGTCTTAAAACCAGACAAATAAAAAATCTGGACCCGTTATATAAAAATAACGATCCACGGTTATTGTTTTAAAGAATAATTTCGAAAAAATCAATACCAATGATCAAAAAGCGTCTCTTCCGGCTGTGCATGGTGACCAGCGGATGGGCTTAAATTTAAATGTGCTATTTTTAGATTTTTAAGTTTGAACAATTTTAGCGGAAAAAAAGAGCCGAAGTCGGATAGGTTTATTTGGTCTTAAAAGAAAGGACTGTTTTCGGGCTTTCATTTCATACATGTTACGTTTCACCTGAACCGAAAGCTCGACTACTGGCAACGTTCAAAAAAAGGACAAAACCCCGATTTTTGCGTATTTTTGTCCCCAAATTGTTGACAAATGTTAAGAGTTGCTAGGGGCAACGAGTACAACAAAGAAATCAAATACGGCACTAAACACGACTAAACATGCCCGGAGTTTGGAACACCACCTAGTTTAAAGTGCAAATAGCAGTTTAAGCGATTACAAGAACCCGGGACAAAATAGTCAACGTCGAGCACATGCAAAAATGAGCTAAATAAATTAATTGTGGAGTACTACCATATGGCATTATTCTCATTAAAATTTTAAGAGTATATCTTGATTTTAGTCCTTGGTTAAATTATTGAAAATAAAGCTAATGTATTTGAGAATTACTTGTTTCAAAAATTTTGGGAAAAATATCAGTTATTAAGCATAAATGCCCATAGCAACCAAACATGCTTATTTTTGAAAATATCGTCAATAACGTTATATTTTGTACAGCTGGTTATGCTGTATGTAACGCTAACAACGTTAATAATTTCCCCGGAAGAAATAAAAATTACACAATATAGTATATTTCCCCGTATGTAAATCATAAAATTGTAATTTTTAGTCGGCTTGAATAGAAACGCCATGCAGTATAGCTTGCTATGCAAATGTTAAGCAAATTTTGATGATGTGTTTCCATGGACGCCATTATTGTAGATTTTTTCACGGAAATCTTCCTAATTTTCACATTAATGTTTGAAATAGGCTAGAAAATGACTTAAGCACAACAGAATACCAATTTTGTTAAGAAAATACAAAATTTGATTCAATACAAACGGGGAAAGAATTTAACGTTATTGTAGGAAAATGTCCAAAAAAAGAGCTTGATCAGAAAAGTGCTTCCGTCTTTGAACGTGCGTTACTATGGTAAAACATAAAAAAAAAATCATGATATCTGGTATTCCCCAAGTGGTTACATACTCAAGAAGAGAAAAATGCAACTCATGTTAAATTTTCAAAAAATGCAAAAGCATTATGGTAGTACTCCACAATTAGGATTTTTTCACAGTATTGTTTTCGTATGTGGCCCCTGTGAACTTTTTTGTTAAATGAAAATATTGATTCGTTTTGGTCTTAAAACAAGACAAATAAAAAATCTGGACCCGTTATATAAAAATAACGATCCACGGTTATTGTTTTAAAGAATAATTTCGAAAAAATCAATACCAATGATCAAAAAGCGTCTCTTCCGGCTGTGCATGGTGACCAGCGGATGGGCTTAAATTTAAATGTGCTATTTTTAGATTTTTAAGTTTGAACAATTTTAGCGGAAAAAAAGAGCCGAAGTCGGATAGGTTTATTTGGTCTTAAAAGAAAGGACTGTTTTCGGGCTTTCATTTCATACATGTTACGTTTCACCTGAACCGAAAGCTCGACTACTGGCAACGTTAAAAAAAAGGACAAAACCCCGATTTTTGCGTATTTTTGTCCCCAAATTGTTGACAAATGTTAAGAGTTGCTAGGGGCAACGAGTACAACAAAGAAATCAAATACGGCACTAAACACGACTAAACATGCCCGGAGTTTGGAACACCACCTAGTTTAAAGTGCAAATAGCAGTTTAAGCGATTACAAGAACCCGGGACAAAATAGTCAACGTCGAGCACATGCAAAAATGAGCTAAATAAATTAATTGTGGAGTACTACCATATGGCATTATTCTCATTAAAATTTTAAGAGTATATCTTGATTTTAGTCCTTGGTTAAATTATTGAAAATAAAGCTAATGTATTTGAGAATTACTTGTTTCAAAAACTTTGGGAAAAATATCAGTTATTAAGCATAAATGCCCATAGCAACCAAACATGCTTATTTTTGAAAATATCGTCAATAACGTTATATTCTGTACAGCTGGTTATGCTGTATGTAACGCTAACAACGTTAATAATTTCCCCGGAAGAAATAAAAATTACACAATATAGTATATTTCCCCGTATGTAAATCATAAAATTATAATTTTTAGTCGGCTTGAATAGAAACGCAATGCAGTATAGCTTGCTATGCAAATGTTAAGCAAATTTTGATGATGTGTTTCCATGGACGCCATTATTGTAGATTTTTTCACGAAAATCTTCCTAATTTTCACATTAATGTTTGAAATAGGCTAGAAAATGACTTAAGCACAACAGAATACCAATTTTGTTACGAAAATACAAAATTTGATTCAATATAAACGGGGAAAGAATTTAACGTTATTGTAGGAAAATGTCCAAAAAAAAGAGCTTGATCAGAAAAGGGCTTCCGTCTTTGAACGTGCGTTACTATGGTAAAACATAAAAAAAATCATGATATCTGGTATTCCCCAAGTGGTTACATACTCAAGAAGAGAAAAATGCAACTCATGTTAAATTTTCAAAAAATGCAAAAGCATTATGGTAGTACTCCACAATTAGGATTTTTTCACAGTATTGTTTTTGTATGTGGCCCCTGTGAACTTTTTTGTTAAATGAAAATATTGATTCGTTTTGGTCTTAAAACAAGACAAATAAAAAATCTGGACCCGTTATATAAAAATAACGATCCACGGTTATTGTTTTAAAGAATAATTTCGAAAAAATCAATACCAATGATCAAAAAGCGTCTCTTCCGGCTGTGCATGGTGACCAGCGGATGGGCTTAAATTTAAATGTGCTATTTTTAGATTTTTAAGTTTGAACAATTTTAGCGGAAAAAAAGAGCCGAAGTCGGATAGGTTTATTTGGTCTTAAAAGAAAGGACTGTTTTCGGGCTTTCATTTCATACATGTTACGTTTCACCTGAACCGAAAGCTCGACTACTGGCAACGTTAAAAAAAAGGACAAAACCCCGATTTTTGCGTATTTTTGTCCCCAAATTGTTGACAAATGTTAAGAGTTGCTAGGGGCAACGAGTACAACAAAGAAATCAAATACGGCACTAAACACGACTAAACATGCCCGGAGTTTGGAACACCACCTAGTTTAAAGTGCAAATAGCAGTTTAAGCGATTACAAGAACCCGGGACAAAATAGTCAACGTCGAGCACATGCAAAAATGAGCTAAATAAATTAATTGTGGAGTACTACCATATGGCATTATTCTCATTAAAATTTTAAGAGTATATCTTGATTTTAGTCCTTGGTTAAATTATTGAAAATAAAGCTAATGTATTTGAGAATTACTTGTTTCAAAAATTTTGGGAAAAATATCAGTTATTAAGCATAAATGCCCATAGCAACCAAACATGCTTATTTTTGAAAATATCGTCAATAACGTTATATTCTGTACAGCTGGTTATGCTGTATGTAACGCTAACAACGTTAATAATTTCCCCGGAAGAAATAAAAATTACACAATATAGTATATTTCCCCGTATGTAAATCATAAAATTATAATTTTTAGTCGGCTTGAATAGAAACGCAATGCAGTATAGCTTGCTATGCAAATGTTAAGCAAATTTTGATGATGTGTTTCCATGGACGCCATTATTGTAGATTTTTTCACGAAAATCTTCCTAATTTTCACATTAATGTTTGAAATAGGCTAGAAAATGACTTAAGCACAACAGAATACCAATTTTGTTACGAAAATACAAAATTTGATTCAATATAAACGGGGAAAGAATTTAACGTTATTGTAGGAAAATGTCCAAAAAAAAGAGCTTGATCAGAAAAGGGCTTCCGTCTTTGAACGTGCGTTACTATGGTAAAACATAAAAAAAATCATGATATCTGGTATTCCCCAAGTGGTTACATACTCAAGAAGAGAAAAATGCAACTCATGTTAAATTTTCAAAAAATGCAAAAGCATTATGGTAGTACTCCACAATTAGGATTTTTTCACAGTATTGTTTTTGTATGTGGCCCCTGTGAACTTTTTTGTTAAATGAAAATATTGATTCGTTTTGGTCTTAAAACAAGACAAATAAAAAATCTGGACCCGTTATATAAAAATAACGATCCACGGTTATTGTTTTTAAGAATAATTTCGAAAAAATCAATACCAATGATCAAAAAGCGTCTCTTCCGGCTGTGCATGGTGACCAGCGGATGGGCTTAAATTTAAATGTGCTATTTTTAGATTTTTAAGTTTGAACAATTTTAGCGGAAAAAAAGAGCCGAAGTCGGATAGGTTTATTTGGTCTTAAAAGAAAGGACTGTTTTCGGGCTTTCATTTCATACATAATACGTTTCACCTGAACCGAAAGCTCGACTACTGGCAACGTTCAAAAAAAGGACAAAACCCCGATTTTTGCGTATTTTTGTCCCCAAATTAACCGTTTTGTGCCCGTTTTGGTATTTGTATTTCCTAACTGTTACTACATGTATGCTTTGCGTTGGATTTCGACTTTTGATTTTTGTCTTCTGTATTCAACAATATATTAAGTAAATTTAATACTTTTTACAACAAAAACCTTTATCCAAATTTATTCCAAAATTATCATTAGCGTTTCATGTTCATTTCATCAAGGTCGTCATCTTGCTTAACTTTATATATTTCATTGATGTACGCCCTCCCAAGTGCTTAGAAAATTCCTCTGTGGAAAGATTTTTCCCGTTTTAACATCTTAGCACTCGACTGTTTTGTTATTCTCGGATTTTATTTTTAAATGTTTACATAGTATGAAAATATTTTTACCATTAATATAGGCACTGTTCACTTTGATAGAAGCAAAGGTACCAATGGGGTATCCGAATATCAAAAGTCCGAAAGGGCAGATACAAAACCAGTAAACACCAACAGGAACGGAACACAAACAGACAACATGTAAAACATGGAAACACAAAATAACTGAATATCAATCAACAACGCGAACTCCAGTCGAAACAAGAGTGAACTCAGGTGCTCCGGAAGAGTAAGCAGTTCCTGCTTGCTATATATAGCACACCCGTCGCGTTGCCAATAGTCAATTCAGCGTGTCAAATCCGGTAAAGGAAGACAAAACAAAACCCTATGACAAACTAACATCTGCACTCATCCGAGAGATCGAAATCCCATATTTGTGTATAACTTTGAAATAAAGATTTTTAAGAATAGAGGTCGAAAGTAGATGATTTAATATTTCAAAATTACCAAACTTCAAATGTATGTTAAAAACTAATTCAGAACATGTACCAAAAAAACAAAAACAGCTAGACAACATGTAAAACATGGAAACACAAAATAACTGTATTTCAATCAACAACGCGAACTCCAGTCGAAACAAGAGTGAACTCAGGTGCTCCGGAAGACTGTTCACTTTGATAGGTCATTAGTTTATACAAATGTAATAATTAGCGAAAAACACTTTTTGTTAGGTTTGAGGTATTTGATTGATTAATTCTAATAATGGATTAGCTTTTATGCTATTTACTTGCTTGAACCTTAATCATGTCGAATATTTTTGTCACTTCAATTATTTTGCTTATTACCTAGGTTTCACGTTTAAAACGTAAATAAAAACTGTAAGTTATACAAATAATACAAATACTTTATTGGCACAAACACATCAATATTACATGGTTAAGGCCCAATATAATAAGTATACAGAAACAATATAATAAGTATACAGATACAATATAATAAGTATACAGAAACAATATAATAAGTATACAGATACAATATAATAAGTATACAGATACAATATAATAAGTATACAGATACAATATAATAAGTATACAGATACAATATAATTAGTATACAGATACAATATAATTAGTATACAGATACAATATAATAAGTATACAGATACAATATAATAAGTATACAGATACAATATAATAAGTATACAGATACAATATCAAAATTTGGAAGTACAAATATAATTGTATATTGTAAATAAGAACAAATAGATGCAATTTAAAAAAAAAGAATAATCTATCATAATAAGCTTTTTCTGATGTTCATACAATTTATAATGAACGAGGAGGTTAATTTGAGGATTTTGTATGAATTACTATTAAATAATAATGATATTTTATTATTTGCATTAATTGCTTTTTCATTATCTAATAAATTTAGTATATTTGAATTAAATGTGTCTCTTTGGTTTTTAAGAGCGCTGCAGTTTAGGATAAAATGTTTTTCATCTTCTATTTGTCCAGATTTGCATATTGGACAATACCTTTCATTTCTTGGAATACTAAGATATCTACCTTGTTCAATAAAGAGTGAATGAGCGCTTATTCGGAGTTTACAAACAGCAGCTCGATCATCTTTGTTTTTTAATAAATCGACATACGAAGGTCTTGTCCCCCTCTTGTATATACTTTGGAAAAATTCTAATTTTGGTGATTTAAAAATATTTGAGTTTTGATCTTGTAAGCATTGATCCTGTATACGTTGCTTAATTTGACTAAGGTTGCTTTTAGAAAGGAATGTGCTATTTATCATGAATGAAAAACCAAGATAATTCAAAATCTTTTTGACTTTCTTTATCCAAGGATTACATTCTTTTGTATTATCAAAAATATCTTGTAGTAAAGTATTATCCGCATCAAGTATATGCTTGAAAAACTTAATATAGAAAATAAAATTTTACTTTTCAATGGAGTTCTGTTTAATTCTGCACGACAACCATCATTTGATGCCTTACAGTGAACTCCTAATATCTCTATAATGAATTTAATATGTAATTTCTCATATGCATCAGAGTCTTTGAATGAAGAGTCAACCCGCCAAACTTCACTTTCATATAAAAGTATAGGAATAACCAATGAATCAAATAGTCTTTCCAAAAGTTTACAAGGATTGTTGATACCTATAATTTTTTTAATTTTAAAACATGCTTTTCAGGCTTTTTCCATTAAGGTATTTACAGCGAAATTAAAATTTCCATTGTATTTCAGTACTATACCCAAGTAACAATAATGTGTTACTGTTTCAGGTTTTCAATTATTATAAGTAAAATGATTCTGATAAGTAATACCATTTGAATTGAATACCATTATTTTTGATTTATTGATATTGACTTGTAATTTCCAGGTTGAACAAAATTCATATAAAATGTTAAGTGATCTTTGCAGACCTTCTTTACTTTGAGATAATAAAACACCTTTGCAACTTGTACTGATTACATTTTTATATGTGAAATCACGCACGCTTTTAGTCCACATCCCCCTTTCTACCTAGTATTTAAATTGCCTGTATTCCATAAGGATAGTACGGAACGTCTATGTGCCATCATTTGCGTGGTTCGACTGTTCATAACACGTAAAAACTTCACGAGTTCTTTCGGTCATTTGATACTATTACGTGTTCGATTTCACGCAGTATTGGTAGTATACCACTTTTAAGAGTTTAATATTACGCATTAGGTTTTTAACATTCCACGAAAAGCTCACTTGAATTGGTCGTTCAGATAATGTAGAGAGACCAACTTCATGTATCCACCTTTTACAGCATTATTTACGAGAAATCTAGCTTCTGTTTTCTTATTCCTTTCAAAAAAATGTATAAGAAAATATATTTCGGAACAATTTCACTTTTTTATTGAAATGAATACCATGAGTTAGATTAAAAAACCTGTGAAATGACGAATACGTGAACTTGATCTCGTAAAAATTTCTGAACGGCCAAAGTCAAGTGAGCTGTCCATGGAATGTGAAAAAAAATACGTAATATATACACGATACTATGTGAAATAGAACACGTAATAATATCAAATTACCGAAAGAGCTCGCGTTTTATTTGATATGCCAGAGCTTGCACACATTTCACAGATTTTTTTATCAGACACCGATTTCTTCGTGGCTGACTTTTGGAGCAGGGCTATAAGAAAATACGTCTCATACGATCCCAAAAAATTCTTTCTTCGTTATCAGCCACTAGTAGAAAAGTTCAAAATTGAGTTAAAAGATATGGTGGTAAATTGTTTTAATTAGTGTTCGACTGGTCTGCTGTACTGAGATAATCACCTTAATATCCCTTTTGTGTCTAATAACTATGTTGTGTTCTATGGTCATTATCGGATCCTAAGATCGCAATGGAAGAGGGAGGTTTGACGCCATAAAACCTGGTTTAACCCACAATTTCGTTTGAAATGCCTATACCAAGTCAGGACCATTGCGATCCACCAATTCTCCGGTATGACTGATTTGTTTTTGCCATTTTGTCTGGACTATGAGATTGATCATTCAAGTTCGGTAGTTTTGTTATTATATGTACCTTTATTTACGTGTTATGAACAGTCGAACAACGAAATGATGGCACATAGATGTTTCCGGAGGATAGATGGTCGCTTAAAAATAAACTAAGTAAAGTGAGACTGACATTCGATGTTCGATATTCATTTTTTTAATATCAAACTTGAATATCAAACGGTAAATTTTACCGTTTGATATTCATTCAATATTCATTTATCGTTTTTTCTTAGTATAAACATATAATGAATATCAAAATGAATCTCAAGCGGTAATTTTTTAAGTTCGATATTCATTTGACATTCGATTCCGGTCTAGTTTTGTTTTGTGAATATCAAATGAATATCAAACCAAAGTTTTCTTCTGCGTAATATTCATTTGACATTCGTGTCCGGTGTAAATTTGTAATGTAAATATCAAATGAATATCAAACCAAAGATTAATTCCGTTTAATATTCATTTGACATTCGTTTCCGGTCTAAGTTTGTTATGTGAATATCAAATGAATATTGAATGAATATCAAACCAAAGTTTATCTGTTATTCGATATTCATTTGAGATTCGTTTTAGGTCTAGTTTTGTTTTGTGAGTATCAAATGAATATCAAACCAAAGTTTCCTTCTGTTTGATATTCATTTGACATTCGTTTCCGGTGTTAATTTGTAATGTAAATATCGAATGAACATCAAATCAATTAGCACCAGCGAGAACAATACGAAAAAAAAAACAGAAAAAGAAATATTGACATTCTTTAACATTAAAAAAATGATCGAAAGGGAATGTCAGAATATCGGACCAAAAATGTTATTCATTTAAAAATTAACATTCAATTTGTTCCTATTAAATGTTTACATATATAACAACTTGTTTAATTGTTTCAGATCATCCATTGACAAGATTCAAACCAGACCTAATACAAGCCATTGGGTTAGATAACACAATACTAGATGAACTGATTTCAAAGTTCATCTTATCACCAGATGAACGGGAGGAAATTACAAATGCCCCCTCCCAGCCAGGGCGAAACAAAGCTCTATTGGATTGTCTAATCAGCAAGCCGTATAATACGTTTGGTCTTTTTGGGCTTCTTCTGGAAGAAATTGAGAAAAATAACGAAGATGTTAAGCGTATTGTACAGCAAATGAAAGATATGGATCCTACACGGTTTGAACAAAAGAGCCTCGATGTTATCGATTTGCCAAACAAAGAACAAGATTTAGAGGAATGGTCTAGAAAACACATGAAAAAAGGTAAAACGGGTTATTAAAACACTTCACAGTATTTTAAATTTTGGAATAAGCACTTTAACATTCGCAACAAACACTTTGGTGCCAAACTTAGAGTGTTAGTTTACGTGTGCAATGTCAACATTTGTAATCTTAAGTTAGTTACATTTCCTGACTTATGTAGAAACTAACTATGTTGCAAGCCAAAAATATATGTTTCCAAAATTCAAAATAATGATCCCTGCGCTAGCGAAAGTACAGGGATAATGTTTTGCTGTTCGATGGCGTTAATGTCAGGACAATCTCTGTAACCACTAGGATTAGATAGATGAAACTTGGGTCATTGATTGCATTGCAAGTTGGGACTGTGTCGAAGGTTTCGGAATTTTGATAATGCATCTAGGGGCTGTGATTCATAGGAAGCCTAGGACACAAATGTTTCGTTACGCAACTTCAAAGGTTATTTTAGATACCGAGCTGAAACTTAATTCAGTAGTTGCACTATGAATGTAGATTCTGCCAAAGGTTTCGGAATTTTGAAAATGACCCTTTTGGCTGTGCTGCATAGGTAGCCTAAGGGCATATTCCTTCGTTAAGCAACTCCTCCCATGTTTTTAAGAATACAGAACTAAGACTTGGCTTATAGTTGCACTATGGATGTAGATTCTGTGGAATTTTTATTAATTTTGACAATGCCCCTAGTGGGTGGGTTGCATAGGAAGCATAAGGGCACATTATTCCTTCATTACGCAACTCCTCCCATGTTATTTGGAATACCTTACTGAACCTTGGCTCAATAGCTGCACTATGAATGTAGTTTCTACTGAAGTTTTCGAAACTTTGACATGCTTCTAGGAGCTTGGATGCATGGAAAATTCCATCGTCACGCAACTCCTCCCAGGTTATTTTAAAAACTTAACTCAAACTTCGCTCAGTAGTCGCACTATGGATATAGTTTTTGATAATACTCCTAGGGGCTATGCTGCATAGGTAGCCTAAGGGCAAATTATTTCATCACGCAACACCTCCCAGGTTATTTGGAATACTGAACTGAAACTAGGCTAAGTAGTTTCACTGTGGATGTAAAAGGTTTCTGAATTTTGATAATGCCCCTTGTGGCATAAATAGCATTGGGAACATTATTCTTTCGTCACGCAACTCCTCACATGTTATTTTGAATACCGAGCTGAAGCTTCGCTCAGTAGTTGCACTATGGATGTAAATTCTGCCGAAGGCTTCGGAACTTAAATAATGCCGCTATTGGATTAGCTACATAGGTAGCCTAATGGCACATTTTTCTTTGTTACGCAGCTCCTTAACATTATTCTTTTTTTAATTTAAAGGTTCCATTACTGTTTATTGCTCTTACTCCCAATAACATCAATTAGTCTCATATCAATACATATACAGTTTATAGTACTAGAAATGCTCATTATAGTCATAGTTTTTTTTTTCTTTCTTTAAAGAAACATTAATATGAACAGCGTTTTAGATAAAAACTTACATAGGAAATATATTCTTTTCTTTAATTAAAGTTGAGAAAATAACATGTATTTATATAAAACCCAATTTAAATTATTTGTTTCAAAATATCACGGCACGAAATAACCTGAAATTTAGGCATTGGATGTTGCATCCTTTTTTTTCTAAAATTTTGCCGTAAACCTTGTATTTTTCTTTGAATTCTCTCGTACACTACACCAAAATCACTATCCGGGCTCACTATGGCGCATATTTTATAGGCACTTTTGTATCATGTTGGATTATAGACCAATGAATTTATATATCAAAATATTCAAAATAATTGTCATTTTAACTTTAGCCCAATTACAAAAGAACTACAGAATTATCGTAGAAAATGTTGACTGCAGAGGTTCATTATGTAACATATTGGTGGAGAACGAAGTAATTACTAAGGAGGAACGCGAAGAGTTATGTGCTGAAGGGCTGACTAGGAATGAGAGCTGTAGACGGATGTTGGGAATGCTAGTTAGAAAGGATTGCAGTGGTTTTCTCGATGCTCTGAGAAAAGGAAAAGATCCAGCTTACGTTGAATTGGCCGACTCAATCGATCAAACAACTGTCACAGAAACAGAAATGAGACTAATGAAGCTAGGTACACAAGTTTGACAATTTTTAATGATATGAAATCGATTTTTATGATTTCGAAAATGAGCATCTGTGACGTCTTTTGATAATCTTAAAAGAATATAAAAAAATAGCGACAAACTAATATATTCTTTTCACATCTTCTGCTTTACATTTTAAAATGCTTCCAGTATTTGAATCTTGTAAATCACAAGTAAATTAAAAATAAATATTGACCCACTGCAAACAAAAATGGAAAGGCATGTAAGAAAACAATCTATTTTTTTAAATATATTACACCACAGTTATGACATTTTTTGAAGCTTTAACGAAATTGGTAAATTTCCATTTCAGGAGAAATCTGCTTTCAAAGGAATTTTTAGTTTAAACATATTTTATTGCCAATAAAAGCATATTGGATTGGACACAAGTAAAAATCTTACTTAGGTAGTCCTCTCCGAGATACAGTTTTACAATAGTATATATACAGTTACCGAGCATGCGTAAAGATTATAATATGATATAAGATGATATAACAAAATGAAAAATACAAGTAATTATGTGTTTCATGTGGATAAGGTAAAAAAGAAAAAAGGAAAAGAACAAGATTTTGATGCCAGACATGTTGAAATGAATATCAAACCAAAGTTTCCTTCTGTTTGATATTCATTTGACATTCGTTTCCGGTGTTAATTTGTAATGTGAATATCGAATGAACATCAAACCAATTAGCACCAGCGAGAACAATACGAAAAAAAAAACAGAAAAAGAAATATTGACATTCTTTAACATTAAAAAAAATGATCGAAAGGGAATGTCAGAATATCGGACCAAAAATGTTATTCATTCAAAAATTAACATTCAATTTGTTCCTATTAAATGTTTACATATATAACAACTTGTTTAATTGTTTCAGATCATCCATTGACAAGATTCAAACCAGACCTAATACAAGCCATTGTGTTAGATAAAACAATACTAGATGAACTGATTTCAAAGTTCATCTTATCACCAGATGAACGGGAGGAAATTACAAATGCCCCCTCCCAGCCAGGGCGAAACAAAGCTCTATTGGATTGTCTAATCAGCAAGCCGTATAATACGTTTGGTCTTTTTGGGCTTCTTCTGGAAGAAATTGAGAAAAATAACGAAGATGTTAAGCGTATTGTACAGCAAATGAAAGATATGGATCCTACACGGTTTGAACAAAAGAGCCTCGATGTTATCGATTTGCCAAACAAAGAACAAGATTTAGAGGAATGGTCTAGAAAACACATGAAAAAAGGTAAAACGGGTTATTAAAACACTTCACAGTATTTTAAATTTTGGAATAAGCACTTTAACATTCGCAACAAACACTTTGGTGCCAAACTTAGAGTGTTGGTTTACGTGTGCAATGTCAACATTTGTAATCTTAAGTTAGTTACATTTCCTGACTTATGTAGAAACTAACTATGTTGCAAGCCAAAAATATATGTTTCCAAAATTCAAAATAATGATCCCTGCGCTAGCGAAAGTACAGGGATAATGTTTTGCTGTTCGATGGCGTTAATGTCAGGACAATCTCTGTAACCACTAGGATTAGATAGATGAAACTTGGGTCATTGATTGCATTGCAAGTTGGGACTGTGTCGAAGGTTTCGGAATTTTGATAATGCATCTAGGGGCTGTGATTCATAGGAAGCCTAGGACACAAATCCTTCGTTACGCAACTTCAAAGGTTATTTTAGATACCGAGCTGAAACTTAACTCAGTAGTTGCACTATGAATGAAGATTCTGCCAAAGGTTTCGGAATTTTGAAAATGGCCCTTTTGGCTGTGCTGCATAGGTAGCCTAAGGGCATATTCCTTCGTTAAGCAACTCCTCCCATGTTTTTAAGAATACAGAACTAAGACTTGGCTTATAGTTGCACTATCGATGTAGATTCTGTGGAATTTTTATTAATTTTGACAATGCCCCTAGTGGGTGGGTTGCATAGGAAGCATAAGGGCACATTATTCCTTCATTACGCAACTCCTCCCATGTTATTTGGAATACCTTACTGAACCTTGGCTCAATAGCTGCACTATGAATGTAGTTTCTACTGAAGTTTTCGAAACTTTGACATGCTTCTAGGAGCTTGGATGCATGGAAAATTCCATCGTCACGCAACTCCTCCCAGGTTATTTTAAAAACTTAACTCAAACTTCGCTCAGTAGTCGCACTATGGATATAGTTTTTGATAATACTCCTAGGGGCTATGCTGCATAGGTAGCCTAAGGGCAAATTATTTCATCACGCAACACCTCCCAGGTTATTTGGAATACTGAACTGAAACTAGGCTAAGTAGTTTCACTGTGGATGTAAAAGGTTTCTGAATTTTGATAATGCCCCTTGTGGCATAAATAGCATTGGGCACATTATTCTTTCGTCACGCAACTCCTCACATGTTATTTTGAATACCGAGCTGAAGCTTCGCTCAGTAGTTGCACTATGGATGTAAATTCTGCCGAAGGCTTCGGAACTTAAATAATGCCGCTATTGGATTAGCTACATAGGTAGCCTAATGGCACATTTTTCTTTGTTACGCAGCTCCTTAACATTATTCTTTTTTTTAATTTAAAGGTTCCATTACTGTTTATTGCTCTTACTCCCAATAACATCAATTAGTCTCATATCAATACATATACAGTTTATAGTACTAGAAATGCTCATTATAGTCATAGTTTTTTTTCTTTCTTTAAAGAAACATTAATATGAACAGCGTTTTAGATAAAAACTTACATAGGAAATATATTCTTTTCTTTAATTAAAGTTGAGAAAATAACATGTATTTATATAAAACCCAATTTAAATTATTTGTTTCAAAATATCACAGCACGAAATAACCTGAAATTTAGGCATTGGATGTTGCATCCTTTTTTTTTCTAAAATTTTGCCGTAAACCTTGTATTTTTCTTTGAATTCTCTTGTACACTACACCAAAATCACTATCCGGGCTCACTATGGCGCATATTTTATAGGCACTTTGTATCATGTTGGATTATAGACCAATGAATTTATATATCAAAATATTCAAAATAATTGTCATTTTAACTTTAGCCCAATTACAAAAGAACTACAGAATTATCGTAGAAAATGTTGACTGCACAGGTTTATTATGTGACATATTGGTGGAGAACGAAGTAATTACTATGGAGGAACGCGAAAAGTTATGTGCTGAAGGGCTGTCTAGGAATGATAGCTGTAGACGGATGTTGGGAATGCTAGTTAGAAAGGATTGCAGTGGTTTTCTCGATGCTCTGAGAAAAGGAAAAGATCCAGCTTACGTTGAATTGGCCGACTCAATCGATCAAACAACTGTCACAGAAACAGAAATGAGACTAATGAAGCTAGGTACACAAGTTTGACAATTTTTAATGATATGAAATCGATTTTTATGATTTCGAAAATGAGCATCTGTGACGTCTTTTGATAATCTTAAAAGAATATAAAAAAATAGCGACAAACTAATATATTCTTTTCACATCTTCTGCTTTACATTTTAAAATGCTTCCAGTATTTGAATCTTGTAAATCACAAGTAAATTAAAAATAAATATTGACCCACTGCAAACAAAAATGGAAAGGCATGTAAGAAAACAATCTATTTTTTTAAATATATTACACCACAGTTATGACATTTTTTGAAGCTTTAACGAAATTGGTAAATTTCCATTTCAGGAGAAATCTGCTTCCGAAGGAATGTTTAGTTTAAACATATTTTATTGCCAATAAAAGCATATTGGATTGGACACAAGTAAAAATCTTACTTAGGTAGTCCTCTCCGAGATACAGTTTTACAATAGTATATATACAGTTACCGAGCATGCGTAAAGATTATAATATGATATAAGATGATTTAACAAAATGAAAAATACAAGTAATTATGTGTTTCATGTGGATAAGGTAAAAAAGAAAAAAGGAAAAGAACAAGATTTTGATGCCAGACATGTTGAACAGAGACCATCCTTTCCTACCCTAAGGTTAATCAACAACTAGAAATCGCTTAGAATTTTTAATAAATTTGCATATTTCGTTTAAAAGTTTTTGGTTATTGTTGTCAGAAAAATCTGAACAGCCATGCAGAAATAGGTAAGTATCTATTTGAATTGTGTCAGGTATCCATTCTAGATTGTTTAGTAATTCCGTCCTCTGTATTTGATACAAAGGGCATATGAGGAAAAAGTGATTTGCATCTTCTATGCCACATCCACATCTACAATAAGGGTCAGCTATTATGTTCACTTTGTGTAAATCATAATTGAGGAATGATGCAGAGCATCTAAGTTGAGTAAGAATAATGTTAATTTTTCTAGGACCTGACGTGTAGAACAATGGTACTCTGTGTGCGTTGACTTTGTTTGGTTTAATACGCGTTTTGAATTTCGCCAAAGAATCGACATTACGAAGAGATACGTCTAATTTATTCCACTCCTTTATTGTGGATGGAATGAATGACTCCCTTGTGATAGACAGTCTACAGAAAGGCATAACTATGTCCTCGCCATTTCTAAGAGGATATGTGGTTAAACTTTGAATTTTATTGGGAACAAGGTCTTGTAAATAAGTAGGGGTGTTATTATTATGAATATTATAAAACATTTGCAGTTTTCTACGACGTCTTCTTTCATGCAGCGTTTCCCAACCGACTTCATCATAGATTTTTTCAGTTTTAGCAAAAATAGGCAACCCAGTCACTATTCGTGCAGCCTCTACCTGAATTTGCTCTAGTTTACCAGTATAGACTACTCCACAATTATCCCATACTTCTGAAGCATATTCGAGAAGTGGCCTTATATATACCAAGTAAAGTTGTTCTAAGTTTTTTCTGCTTAACTGGTATTTTAACTTTCGAAGGATATTTATATGGCGTCTCCCACAGGATATAATATTTTCCACGTGGACATTCCATTTTCCATCCTTACTGAAAGTAACACCTAAGTGTTTATGAGTAGTTTTTATTGGAACATCTAGCCCATTCAGGGAAAAATTCAGTAAAGGTATTTCGGTATTAGAAAATATCATCACTTCAGTTTTATCAGGATTGAAAAACATTAACCATCTTTTTGACCATTCGTCCAACTCTCTCAAGTCTTGTTCAACAACATTTTTTACGCTGTTGATGTCCTTGTTTGAGTAATTGAACGAAGTGTCATCTGCAAAAAGTCTACACAAGGAAGTCATATTCTTAGCAATATCGTTTATATATATTATAAATAGTAGAGGTCACAAGACTGATCCCTGTGGTACACCTGCGAAAACTTCACCAACAGATGAAGATGAATTATTTAATACCACTTTCTGCTTTCTCGAAATTAAATAGCTTCGAAACCAGTCAAGTAAATTCCCTTTGATACCATACGCGCTAATTTTGTGGAGTAAACCTCTATGCCAAACTTTATCAAACGCTTTCGAAAAATCACAGAATACAAAACAGTTTATGTCTTTTTGTTCAAATGAGTTAAGAATGCAATTATACATTTCTAATAATTGATGAACAGTTGAAAATTTCGGCATAAATCCGGATTGATATTCGTAAAATAGCTTGTTTGCATGAAGATGGTTATAAACATGTTTAAAAATAACTCTCTCCATGACTTTGCCGACACAGCTTATTAAGGAGATGGGTCTATAGTTTGAAGGTATAGATGCGTCACCTTTTTTAAAAATAGGTGTGACATGGGCGAATTTCCAATTCGAGGGGAACTTACATTGCTGTAAAGACTTGTTAAAAATTATAAGAAGCGGGATGGCAATGAGATCTGGGCATACTTTTAACATTCGATGACTGATGATATCGGGGCCTGATGCTTTATTAGGCTTTAATATTTGAATCACATCGACAATCTCTTTCACTGTCATATTAATATTTGATAAGATGTTTTCAGACCTTTCCTGGAAGAATGGAATTTCAACATTTTCTTCGTCTAATGTTGATATAGAACAAAAATATTTATTTAGGAGTGAACATTTCTCTTCTTCATTACACACAATATCATTGAAGTCCTCGTGATTTATCGTATTATATAATGGTGGTACAGAGTTTGTTGGCTTCCCAGACTTAATTAACATTTTCATAATTTTCCAGTATGTTTTTGGATTGTTTGCGTTTTCTAAAATAATGTTGTCTAAATTCTTTTCAAACTGCTCCTTAGCAGATCTTTTCATATTATTTACCTTATTTCTCTGCTTTTTGAACTTCATAATATTATTTTCAGTTTTTGATTTTAATGCTTTTTTTCTTAGTCTATCGCGTATTCTTATTTCTCTCCGCAGATTGTTATTGAACCATGGTTTGTCATTCTTTCTTACAGTTACCAATTTAGTTGGAATACAATCTCGTGAAATTTCTAGTACTTTATTTGTAAAAATTTCACAAGCTTCGTCTATCCCAATTGTATCATCTAAAATATTTTCACAGTCAGCCGATTGTAACTTATCAATGAATTTATCTTTATTTAAGCGATCATAGATCCAGATTTCTCTTTTATATGTTCCCGACTCTCTTGCTGGGGTTTCGATATAACCGATAGCTGCATCATGATCACTGATAATACGGGGTATTTGAAGCACATCAGAATATGAAGAGTTTAAATTGTCACTCAGAATTACAGGGTCTAAGAGGGTACTCGTGTGAGCAGTAACTCTTGTTGGCTTGTCGATAATGTTTTGAAGGTTGAACATGCTCATGGTTTCTATAAGTTTGTTATTATGCGGATTGTTAAGGTCGGAGTTCAGATCACCTGTTAGAATAACATTTGCGTTTCGGTTGAGTGCCTTTTCAATTGAGTAGTTAAGTCTACTCCAGTATTCGACACCAGACCATTCTGGTCTATAGGTATTACATAATAGAAATAATTTTCCATTCGCGTTAATTTCAACCCAGATTGTTTCATCTACATCATTTTCAAGGGTTTGCAGTCTCTTAACACCAAGGTGATTTTTTGTTTATATAATAATTCCTCCACCGAACCTATTTCTATCTTTTCTAAAGGTATTTGAGAAATCATTTAAAGTGATGTCATTATCGGGTATATCAGGATCTAAATGGGTTTCAGTAACACATAGAATGTCATATTCGTCACAAAATGTACTGAGGAAGTCGAGTTTATTTCTAATGCTTCGTATGTTTATATTACATAGCGTTACACATCTGTTGAGAATAGACGAGTTTGAGCTTGTATTGTTGTTGGGACCTGGGTTTTGTTCAACGTTACCAACGATTAAAATAAAATGAAGCACAAAAAGCAGAAAAACAATGTCAATACCTGGTAGAGTAGATTGAAGGACAAATAGTGATAATGTAAGAAGAGTGCAAGAAATGTTCACATATAATATACCAGTAAAAGAATCTTGTTTTTGGATAATACAGGTTAGTATAAAGCGATTTCTGCTGTTGAAGCGGCCTATTGCTGCCCTATAGGTGTCAATGTCAATACCCATTTATAATTAATGTTCGAATGTCACATTCACCCAAGGGCTGCAGATGGGGAAAGGGGGGTTGGAAGTTCTCTGCATCACCATAATATCTAGCATCAAAATATATGTATGAAAACAAACGAGAAAAAAAAGTAAAAATAAAACAAAATAATTCCTGAGTTCATTTCAGTGCACATTTCATTTCAAGGGGACATTTCATTTAGTATTTAACATGTTTATTAGATTTTAATTACATACTGAGAACATGAGGATAATTCTAAAAAAAATGCTACTACTTACTTGTTTGTTTTTTTTAAATGAGTTTCCGAATTAGAGCATAACTCAACCAAATATCAACCAAACTTTAAATAGGACAAAAACAATGTCTGAGAAGAAATAAACTTAAAATATTAAAATTAATTATAACAGCACTGAAATGAACGAATAAAGTATATGATGAAATTAAGCAACACAATATAACGTTTTAACTAAAGAAAGAAACAACAAATAAATGAATTGACAGCAATATCAAATATTGATAACATTGTATGCACTAAGATATCATACATTTTCTAATAAAATTCATATACTGTTTTTACTCACTTTTGTTTACATAACAAAGCGTTGACCTATTTTCTCACCGATTTAAGAGTCCATTCATACATAACAAAACACAAGAGGTTAAAAGTTTGGGAGAATTTAAGAAAACTAGAACAAAAACAAAAAGAAGCAATGATAGTTAGTTCTCTTTCTTGTTAAATTTGCACTATACAAAATGTATGCGCATTAGAATAAGGTAAACATTTTTATTTTAATAATTTTAGTCAAAATAAAAATCTACATTATAGCACGAAAGTCGAGTGCACCCGATAGATAGACCAACACTACAATTCATTCATGTGATTGTTGTTGTCGTGAATACACATTTTAAACATGTTGTCGATAAAAGGATTTAAATGGTTAATCAAAGTTATACTTTTCAACAAGTGATATTCAAATTGGATATTTAATTAAGCAAAGGATAAGGCGTTTAATTTTGTGGGTTTTCGGATTATATATATATTGTGCGTGAAAATTGCAGATATTTTCATATTTTTTCATTTAAAGGTGAGTATTTTTTTGCATTAAAACAAATAGATTTCAATTAAGATTTCACTATCAAGTTTATAGAATGAGGTGAGTAATATATTTCATAACATATTATTTACAAAAAAAGTCGATCAAAGTATACATTGTATGTTTAATCATAGATTTCTTGTGATCCATCTGGTTCTGGAGATGTACTTCTTCTAGCATTGTCTATGTCACTAACCAGGTTGGTGATGTCATCATGGGTTTTGATTAGGATTCTTCGACTGTCTTTTGTTTCCTTAACGTAGATTCTTCCGTCTATTGTCCAGTACGCTTCAATCTTTTTGTCGTACTTCATTCTTGCTAACCTTTTGACTAGTGTCGTTCTAAATTCTGTTAGATTTTCTGTTATGAATATTCCACCTGCATCATTTTTAAGTTCTTTCTTGTTGGAGAAAACTAGGTGTCTAGTTCTATAAGAGATAAACCTGACGATAACTTGCGATTTACCACTTGTTGTTGCTTTGCCAATAACATGAGATCTTCCAATGTCTTGCAAGCCAATATCTATCTTGAGTTTTTCCTTGCATATGTCAATAATATGCTGGTCTGTGTTGACAGGGTGCTTTATTCTGCCAAACTGGTCAACTGGTACAGGAATATTGTGAAAGCGAAGGCTTGTTCTTCTGGAATATTGCTCTTGGTTTTCTAACCTGTATTCTAGTTCAGAAATTTTCTGATAGAGATAGTCCATCTCTTTGCTTTGCTCTTTCATCTGATCTATGTGGGCTTTGGCTGACCTCTCTATTGCTGACATTGCAATGAACTGCTTGCAGATGTTCTGTTGATTCTTTTCTATCTGTTTTTTATTCTCTTCAATAGAAGCAATTTCTGGTTTGATGTGTTCTTCTAAGACCAGTGTGACACTTTGTTTTAACTCTTTTTCAATCATTGTTGATAGGGACTCACTTATTTTCTGTGCAATTATTGGGACTATAGTGTTTATTACGTCCGGACTGGACAGTGCTTCTAGTATCTTGTCCTGTAAATTTTTCTTGGCAGTGCTAGCTTTGGCCTTTGTCATGGGCACAAATTCTGTATCACCAGTAGAATTTCTTCTGCGGGTTTGTCTGACAAAGGAATGTTCAAGGTATGAATAAACATTATTGTCGTATAAAAAAGTTCTATATCAGACATTTTGAGTCGAAGCTGTTTGATTACCCTAGGGGTTATCACGCCTTAAGGCCAGATATTGTAAAATTTTGTTCTTTGTCTAAGCTTATACAATGCAAACTATTGCAGATAGAAATCAGTTGTGTTTCACCTGTTTATGCTTTGAGATAAGGCTGTTTTGCATCAAAGAAGTCAGATAACTCTTAAGGTTAGTGCTGACTCCTGTCATGTATTCAAAACAACTAAAAATGCAAAAACAGGTATAAATGTCATAAAAACCTTACAACTTGTGTTAAATAGTATCATTTAATAAGACTAAATCAAAATAAGTTGTTTTTTACACAAATGCATCAAACATTGCTTCATATTTATATATAATTTTCAAATATTCCAAGGGAGATAATCCACTTGATAAATGACCCTAACATTACAAAGATTTGTATTGTAGACAGAAAAATATACTGGTGACCCCCAGTTTTTATTGCTTTATTTCAAAGTATACTGGATTTCATTGACTTTTATTAAATATTAATAAAATTTAAATTCGTATATTTTTTTCTGCGACAAGATTCAATGCAAATTATTTAGCCTTTTCTATATAATCTATAGTAATTTGGGAAAGCTTTAAGCCTAAATTTTGCAAAAACAAGCCTGAAACGAGGCCAATTCCTCAACGAAAGATAAAGTATATACCAAATACTAATGTATCAAAAATTAGACATTTTAAATTCGGCATTATTTTTGGGGTCATGTGTCCTCACTAACCAATCAATCAAAAATCAACAAAATAGTCATACACACTAAATTTGTTTTTCACTGTTTTGCTCAATAAATATCACACTAGGTAAACGCTGTCCGCGAGAGAAATGATATTTCGCGTTTTTTCTGTACTGATATTTCATGTTGTCTTGTCTACTGGCATGGATGGCTCATTAAACATGTTATTTCCGTGAGTTTTTACCTTTTTAATACTGCTTGTTGTAAGAATTTAAATCATTGAATATGTATCTTGGACAAATTTGGTTAATCTTTAAAAACATCCGCATAAAACAAAAGAAAAATAACCAATAAAGCATAATTACTAGAAAAAACAGTGGAAACACAGCTAAAACATATGAAAAATATACGGTTTGAAAGAACAGCTAGTGCAAATGCTTTTTGATAAAATCTTTAGTCAGTATAATTCATAAAATTAGTAATTTAATAGATTAATAACTGAAATTCAGCAATCTTAAAAATATTGACTGTACTGTTATTCTGTGTTCATGAAATCATTCTGTACTGTTTACTTCGTTTATTATATAGATATAGGTGAAAGATCGTGATTTCCGAGTTAAATAAATATCTAGATGTTCACGGAGTTAATTACAGGATTTATCTAACTCGCGTGCAAATTTATCTAACCCGCGTGAAGTTTCCCGCGAAAAATACGTAGCTTAGATTAGTGCGCAATACACAATTCATTAATCAATAATTTCTTTCGTTTTCATTATTTGATGATCTATTAGTCACGTTTTTCCAAATTATCTATATAATAAATAGTATAACTAATTCGGGGTGACGAATATCAATTTAAATGTCACTCGTGTCGAATAACGCTAGGGGATTCAACTCGTGCGCGGAACAAGTTCCGCGCACTTGTTGAATCCTGCCGTTATTCGAGACTCGTGACATTAAAATTGATATTCGCCACCACTCATTAGTTATACTATAAGTATTAATCTATCAACACTGTACTGTTATTTCGGGTATTAAAATATTTTTAGAAGTAGAATACAGATCCCTCTTAGAAAATCAAGAGTTATGTTAAATCCAAATTCAAAGTAATAGGTAATTAATCTAAAAGTATCGAAAACTATAGTTCACCTGAAAATGTTAGGAAGTCAGCCACAAAGTAAAGCCATAATTATTGTTTAACTATGTAATAAATAGTATAACTAACTTAAGATATATTCAACTTGTGACCGAACAACCTTTACAATTCACTCATGCGCTAAGCGCAGTCGTGAGTTATTGGAATGTTTGGTCACTCGTTCGATATTACCTCATTTTAGGAATCATTAGTTAGTTACACCATGTAGATATGATATAGCATATATATCATATCTCCACGGTTATACTTTAAATACAGGTTTCACAACTACAAGTGATGAGATACAGATTTCTATCGCATCGAGTTAGATATTTGTCAAGTTAGGAAACGAGCATTTGCGAGTTTCCTTTGACAAATATCTAACGAGTGTGATAAAAATTCGTATCTCATCACTTGCAGTTGTGAAACCTTTTTTTCTCTAACTGTCTAACGTGAAAGTATAGGCCCAAAATTACTTATTAAATTGAAATTCATAGAAAAATAAACCTATATGCATATCGTTTAGCAAACATGTGAAAAAGTAGTCAAATAAAAAAGTACCACCTTTTTATAATCAATTTTAATTAAAAGTTGACATTTCATTATCGTCTATTTATAATAAAACAAACGTTTTAGTGCATTTTGGATATATTTTGTTTGTCCTTTTCTATCAAGCGAGATCAACAGGTGTTCAAATAAAAGTAAGCACGCTTTTCACGAGATGCGTATCAAACTGTGGTGTCTTGTGCGGACAACCAATCAAATGACTTGAAATTGAATATCACATCGTGCAGAGTGTGATACGCAAAATAGTGTCATCTCGCGAGAACCAGATAATATTGCACAACAGTTAGAAAAATAAAAAGTAACGACGCACAGAATGATACAACCGTGTTTAACCGGAAACAAAATGTCTACAGACAAAACATCGCCACAACATTATACGACCACTATTTTCAAGGTCGTATAAGAAGTATACAATTTGTCTAAAAATTGATAAAAATTGAAAGTTCAGATTTGTGAGCACAATGT
The DNA here is from genome assembly GCA_963971305.1 of Arcuatula senhousia. NCBI lineage: Eukaryota > Metazoa > Mollusca > Bivalvia > Mytilida > Mytilidae > Arcuatula > Arcuatula senhousia. The sequence goes on from OZ020313.1 coordinate 16,708,988, forward strand.
AAATATTCACTTTTTGTTAAAAGCTTAATAGTAATGTGTTTTGGAGGCGGTTTTATGTACTATCTTTTAAATATGTATTTTCACTAAAGGCATATGTGCTAGGGACCTATGTGCTACAACTTGAGTTGAACTCTCGCATTTGCATATGCAGATTTCATACGTGCAACATTAAATTCCGCATAGAACAATGGTGAAGTACATGTAGGTAGATCAAGAAATATTCATTCTTATGGGGGGACAACAATTTATAACTTATGAATGAATGGGGTTTGACATGAATTTCATTTTGTTTGTTTATGTACGTGAACGTAGTATTATGCATGGAATTGGGTTGAGAAGTACATACATAGAATAACAAAATATGTTGTCGATTTTCCACGTAGTTTTTTTTTGGGGGGGGGGGGGGGTATAAATAAGATTGCAATGTTGTTTAATTAGAAAAAGTATCTATTTAAAAAAAAAATAACTGTTAGAATAGTTACTTGCTTATCTGGCTGTTATATGATTGTATTGTGTAACAAGGTGCTGCACCAAGTCGTGCTATGGATACTCCAACTCGACCATTCGGAAAACAGGAGGTAGTATACATTACAAGTTCCAATGCCCTGCATGTGTATATGACAGTAAGTCGATCTTACAATTTGAAGTCTGTTGTTTTATATACGAATGAAATTTTCAAGAACACAGAATATCAGTACAATTTAACAGAAATAACAGTACAGTAAGATTTTGACAGCCAAATCGGAACAGGAAATAACAGTACAGAAGGTTCTCTGTTACGAGCATTTTCTGCGATTTATAATAAGGAAGAAGGGGTGTGAATGCATTTGGGTAAATAGTAATCTTGTTTTGAAGTGTTTTGAATCACCGTTCATTTACAATATTAGAAAAATAGGTAAATTATCGTATTTTTTTTAAAACCATACATCTGCTAAAAAAATACAAATATTGTTGATAAAGTACAAAAAGATTTCATTAAAACTGAAAGGAGATTGGAAATATATATTTTAAAAAGACATTGGATCAGCATATGCAATTCCATGCTTCAAATAGTGAAAATAAACACCGATTTTAATCCTGGAGTCCAATGTCAACAACAACCCGAAATATCCGTACAGTGAAAACGCGAAATATCTTTGCTCTCGCGGACAGCGTTTACCTAGTGTGAATATAGATATTGGAAATAAGTAATTTCAAACCTATATAATATGTCGATATACTAGTAATACCTAAATCTACAAACACTACAAATTAAAGATGATTAGGGATAATAGTTTATTAAGTATACACCATTGCTGCCTCTTAAACTTTATATTTTGAAAATAAGGCACAGTTTGTTCGATTGACATAATCGTCATAATCGTCCAGTAGATCTGAAATAAATTGATGTATAATTTCAGATGAACAAGATGAAAATCGACCCGAGGAGACTAACTTTTTACGGTTTTACCTCCTGTGTACAAACCTAGCCACAAATGCAGTGCGTATTTTGTTTGATAACCACGTTCCCTCAGTAGACCTACATCGTCATTTAGGTACCCACGAGAGTGATCTAAAAGGAAAATGGAAGTGTTTCCCAGAACAACTGAAGGTTCTTTTTCCAGGTATGTTAATTAATTTGTTCAGTAACTTTTAATATAAGAGTCACAACCAACTACAGGTATTTTATGTGTTGTTATTTTATATAAAATCATCGTCGACTGGTCAGAATATGACTGTTACTGAGCTGCATTCAGATATTTCCTTACAAAATATTGTTTTTACCATTTCGCAAATTATTCTAAAATATTGACCATATCTAAAACGTGACGAACCTTGTCTCAAACGCAACAAAATTTATTACATTTGTAATCTTTTCGGGTATTGCAGATTTGTTCAAATAACACATTTGTATTTTGGTAAAGTCGAGATCATAAGGTTAAAGATTAAATTGAGAATATTTTACGACAAAGTCGCGTAGTAAACTTAAAATTATTTTTTATAACGATTTTCATTCCCGCCAACCAATCAGACATTTGGTCATTTAAAACAATCACTACACAACCAAAGGACAAGGTATGATATTAGCTCAATTCTGGCCTTACATTTCTAATATTTTATTTAAATGATCTGGAAATATATAATATTTAGTTAAAATTAGTTGACATTTACATTATTGACATGATTTTTGTTTTAAGTCACCCATTGTGCTGTTAAAATAGGTACCCAAAATTACTCAATAGATGTAACTTGTTGAAACAACTGTCAAAAAACGTGCTTTTGAGTAGTTTTTGGTACCTTTAGCTATGAGCGACACACAGAACATGTACCACTACCATAATTTGTGTTAATATTCATTTTTAATACAGAAATAAACCACAAAAATATCTTGGTGGAACTCTGTGTGGCTCATATTTGAATTTGCCAAACACTACTTAAAATTTGCATGATTTCATTGTTACGTATCATACGAGATTTTGTTAAAAATAATGTTATTTTTCTATGTCTTGTTGACTTTAGAACTGATCTTTAATAGTTTGATCTATAGTCAATAATTGAGGGCCAACTTAAACATCGTATCTTATCTTTTGGCTTCCTTTTTAAATGAAATATGATTTTTACTCGAGTTAAGCTTATTTATCAGTTGATAACGTTCATGTGAAATTAGCTTTCACTTGGAATATCCAACGCAAATCTTACATCATATATGTTATAGTCATATGATCTCATTTCAATTGAAACTCACTTTAGCTAAATTTAAATGTTTGCTTATAAAGCATGTCAAAAACTTGAAGATAGTAATACATTACGATACTAGAGTTGTTCAATACAATTGTCCATTCTTATTTTTTCTTAAAGATAAATTAAATTTGAGGCCACAGCAACTTGATTTTGTACCGCTTTTAAAAGCAAAGACTTATGCATAATCAGTGATAGTTTTGATGCCTACCCCAAAACAAAATAATGTTTTTCATATCATATCAAATGTGATATTTAAGATAATAATTTCACAAGATGCTATAACTCACATATGCTTCACTTTCATTTTGATGTATTTTGAAAAAAAAATGGTAAACAAATCACCGCAAAATATTCGTTAATTATACATTTATCATGTTTACAAAAAAATGCGTGCACCAGGACTTTAGATCTATGATTTTGTAAAGTTGCGTTCTGATTTATTGACAGTTATGTGTCAAACGAAAAGAATATGCCACTTGTTTTTGCGTTACGTTTAAACCATACCCTGTGAAAATTTATATCCTGTGAAACATTGAAAAGCTTTATATCCGAAAATTTAAAAATGGATATTGAATTGAAACGATCACAAAAGTAGTATTTTACAAATAAATTTACCAAAATGTACAATTATTTAAGTAGTATTTTTCTACTAATAACTCATGTTTTATTTTAAGATATACCTCTATTACCACAGTCGATTCATTTTGACTTTTCCTTACTATACAAACTGGTCAGGAATACATTAAGGATCTCGGCTCCAACTCAAGGATGGGGTAAAGAACCACTAGCCAATGACATATCAGATGCCGATGATGTTGAACGGATTAGAAAGTTCCGAAACAGCTTAGCCCACAATGAGCAGACTTTATTCACAGAAAGTGATTTTCAGCAGATATGGACTGAGCTAAGTCAGGTAAGAAGAAAAATAACTATAAAATAATAATTAAACGAAAAATTGTAATTTTTTTATTTGGCATGCTTTAAAAAACAATTTACTATACCTTTTTTATTTAGAAAAGCAAATTCATAACACTGAATTTAATATTTTTCACTAAACAATCCTCGATTTGGTGACTATTTACATCTAGATACAAATGACAACAAAGTTCCAGACTAATATATCCGAAGGAACTTGAGATAAAGGACACTACAGATTCTAGGAGGTCTGCTTCATATTTGGATCTATTTCTCGAAATTGACACACAAGGAAGGCTTTGTACAAGGCTTTATGGCAAACGTAATGACTTCAACTTTCCAATAGTTAACTTTCCCTTTCTGTGTAGCAACATTCCGTCCGCTCCAGCATATGGAGTTTACGTATCACAATTGATTCGTTATTCAAGAGCATGTGGGGAGTACAACGACTTCCTCAATAGAACTACACGGCTGACAAGAAAATTGTTAGCACAGGGGTACGTTGCTCCCAGGTTGTTGTCATCATTCAAGAAATTTTACGGACGACATCATGTGCTTGTTTACAAATACGGGATTTCTATCTCTCAGATGAGCACAGATGTTGGTTTGACATAGAGTTTTGTAATGTCATCCTTTCCGGATTTGACCAACACTTAATCGATCTTTGGCAACGTGACGGGTGTGCTATAGCAAGCAGGAACTGCTTACTCTTCCGGAGCACCTGAGTTCACTCTCGTTTCGACTTGAGGTCACGTTGCTGAATGCGGTTTTGTTGTTATGTATGTGTGTGTTTTATGTTGTTATGTGGTTTGTTTTTGTTGTGATGAGTTTTTGTCTGCCGGTTTTGTCTTTGTTCTTACGGTTTTATGATACTGATTACCCCTTTTCCTTCAGCCAATTTGAAAATGGCGACACAATGTTAAATAATTATAAATACTCCTTTTCCGAAAAAAAAGTATCTAGAAAGATCTAGTAAAAGTTATTTCATCAATATCAAAATTACAAATACCAAAACACGCGGGTATAAACGACTTATTTCGGTATGCTTTATATCAATATTTCAAGAAGTACTTCTCATCAGGAGCATTTAAATTGAAACATTGGAAGGTCAAATTTTAAAACTGTTGAAAACGAAAAGTTCTCAAAACCAAAACGCTTAAAAAAGGAAGCCAGATCCAGCACCGAGGATATCGACTATGTGCATTACAAGGAAAGAAACCTGATGTTTTAAACAATTTTGAACTTAAAAATCAGAACATTCAGTGACAAAAACATTAGAAAGTTTATGGTAAATCGTGTCTGAACAAATAAAACCCTCATGATCCCACTTGCTTATCTTTACAAAAATATTTATTTAAACTCCAGTCGACCTTTTCCGCTGAGATCTTAAATGCATTGAATGGCTGTCATAATTACAAATTATATCGTTATTTTTTTTTTCAAATGAGATTGAACTACATTTGTGCAGTTAATCCTTGCAAAATTTGATAGGTTATATTTTAAAGAGTGTTGACCTAATAATAGGATGGCTTGTTAGTAACGACATGATAATCATAAGTAAAAAGTTACCATAATCTTGGACAATGGTTCACACAACATTTCTTACAATAAACGTTATTCACACCTTGAATATTTTCATTGGAATAATAGGGAAACAGTTTTAAACTGTGACGCATGGAAGTAATTAAAATTTGCTGATTTTTTATGACTGCATTATTAAAACATGATATTGCAAATAATAATAATAGAAAAAAAAAAGCGCCAATCCAGAAAATCAATTTCTATACATTTTAAAAAAATGTATAAAGGAAGATAATAGAACAAATTATTCGAAATATTCAAAATAACAATTACTTATTGTCTCGCCTGCGAAGCAGAGAGGGACATAGGTGTGACTTTACCGGCGGCGGCGGCGGCGGCGACAGCGGTGTTAACTTTTTGGAAAAGTTTTATGAGCACCTCCATATCTCAACTATAGGTCCTGGGTTGATGAAAACTGGTATGCATATGCCCCAGTAGTAGCTTAGCACAGTTGCATCCCCATCTTTTGACCTGGACCTTGATTTTCCGGTTGAGTGACTTTGACAATTTTCAATACATATAAAAGCAATGGTAAAGTTTTGCGAGCCCCTCCATATCTCAAGAACTATAGGTCCTTGGTTGATGAAACTTGGTATGCATATGCCCCAGTAATAGTTTAGCACAGTTGCATCCCCAACTTTTGACCTTGACCTTGATTTTCCGATTGATTGACTTTGACAATTTTCAATACATATAATTGCAATGGAAAAGTTTTGCGAGCACCTCCATATCTCAAGAACTATAGGTCCTGGGTTGATGAAACTTGGTATGCATATCCCCAGTAGTAGCTGAGCACAGTTGCATCCCCATCTTTTGACCTTGACCTTGATTTTCCGGTTGGGTGACTTTGACAATTTTCAATACATATAATAGCAATGGAAAAGTTTTGCAAGCACCTCCATATCTCAAGAACTATAGGTCCTAGGTTGATGAAACTTGGTATGCATATGCCCCAGTAGTAGCTTAGCAGAGTTGCATCCCCATCTTTTGACCTTGACCTTGATTTTCTGGTTGAGCGACTTTGATTATTTTTATTGCATATATTTGCAATGTTTAAGTTCTATAAACATCTTTTGATCTCAGAAACTGAAAATCCATGTAAATTCAAAATAAAGTAGACCATGTAGACGTAAAAAAGAATAATTGTTTCTGATGGTGCCAGCAGGCGAGACATACTTTAGTGTTAACTCTTGTCTATTTAATTCATGTGTTTAAAGGTGAAAATATGAAACCCGCCCAACATACATGTAGCCCGTTTTGTTTTCAAGGTTTTTATTACTTGTTATTTTCAGGCAATACACAGATTAAGTAATGGTGCCTTAGATGGTGAAGTTGATGATTTAAAGAACAAACGACTAGATCAAAATTTGAGAATTAAAAAAGTCGATATTATGAAGTTTAGGAGAGAAGTAGAAGACTTAAATCAAGAGTTTGATGACATAAAAACGAGAGTAGAAAAGCTTGAGGCACGATCAGTTCAAGATCATATTCCCCCAAATATCAGAGGTAAGACCAGTAATATCTAATTAGGTGGGATTTGTTATAAAACAAATTAAACATCAAAGTTCCAGGCAATGAATTTGCTACACCTTTCACGCGTTTCGTCCTTTCAAGGCACCACAGGGGCATTTTTCTGAAAAGATATAATTATATGAATATGAGGAGCATAAAAAAATAAAACCAAAATATGCCAACAATTTTAGAGATAGCTGAAATCTGATGCCACGCTTCTGCTTCAGCATCAAAAGCTGTACAAAAGTCTCCATTGAGTCAAAGTTGTCAGATGACCCCTAATAGGGATTACAGCCCCTTAAAGGCTAAAAATAGTGTTTTGGCCTACACAATGAAAACTATTACAGATAGAGAAAAGCTGTTGCTTGCTTAAATGATCAGCTTATTTAGCTCTACAAAAGTCGTCATAGGGTTGAAGTTGTCAGATGACCCCTTATAGGGGTTACAGCCCCTTAAAGGCGAAAAATAGTGTTTTTGGCCTATAGAATAAAACATTGCAGATAGAGAAAAGCTGTTGCTTGCTTAAATGTTCTCCTCATTTAGCTCTACAAAAGTCCCCCAAGGGTTGAAGTTGTCAGATGACCCCTATTCGGGGTTACAGCCCTTAATGGCTAAAAAATATTGGTTTTTTTTGCCTCTAGAATAAAAACTTTTGCAGATAAAGAAAAGCTCTTGCTTGCTTAAATGTTCAGCTCATTAAGCTCTACAAAAGTCGTCTAGGGTTAAAGTTGTAAGATGACCCCTTACAGGGGTTACAGCCCCTTAAAGGCGAAAAATAGTGTTTTTGGACTATAGAATGAAAACTATTGCAGATAGAGAAAAACTGTTGCTTGCTTAAATGATCAGCTCATTCAGCTCTACAAAAGTCTCCATAAGGTGGAAGTTGTCAGAAGATCCCTTATAGGGGTTACAGCCCCTTGACAGTGAAAAATAGTGTTTTTGGCCAAAAAATGAAAACTATTGCAGATAAAGCTGTTGCTTGCTTAAATGTTCAGCTCATTTAGCTCTACAAAAGTCTCCATAGGGTCCAAGTTGTCAGATAACCCCTTATAGGGGTTACAGCCCCTTAAAGGCAAAAAAAGTGTTTTTGGCCTACAGAATGAAAACTATTGCATATAGAAAAAATCTGTTGCTTGCTTACATGTTCAGCTTATTCAGCTCTACAAAATTATTCATAGGTTTGACATCAAAACCAGGTGAGCGATTCAGGCTCCTGGGAGCCTCTTGTTCCATTTCCAATGGATTGCTTTTAAAATTGTGTGCTTTATAAACAACAGTACCATTATATTCAGGATGTGATATTCCTTTCATTATAAAAAAATCGATGTGAACAATTAAATTTTTCAATAAGAGATCGAAGAATTTCGAAAAAAAGATTTCACAAACTTGTGGTATCGATAACCTTGTTAGCTCACCTGACCCGAAGAGTCATGTGAGCTATTGTAATCGTTAAGCGTCCGTCGTCCGTCCGTCGTCCGTCCGTTTATTTTTCTTCAACCATCTTCTTCTCTGAAACCACCGATGGGATGCTTTAAAACTTTGTACACTTGATCATTAGGATGTCCTCTACCAAGTTTGTGAAATTTGTGAACGTCAACCAACAAACATGGCTGCCGTTACTAAAAATAGAACAGGGGGGTCAGACCATAGTTTTTAGCTTACAGCTCAAAAAGTATAAGAGATAGAGAAAATCCGAAGCAACCATCCTTCTTCAGCATCAAAAGCTCTACAAAACTTTTCATTGAGTCAAAGTTGTGGGACGACTCCTTATAGGAGTTATTTCCCCTTAATCGTAAAAATTGACCATTTTCACAGTTTTTTTACTTTATCTTGAAAACTGTAAGTGCTAGAGGAAAAGTTAGCATTGCAAAATTGTTCAGCTCATTGAGATCTACAAAAATGATATTAGGGTCAAAATTGTCAGATCAACCGTTTAAAAGTTATCCCCCTTTAACTGATTTTTCTATCAATTTTAACTGATTTTTAAAAATCTTCTTCTCTGAAACCACTGGTGGAATTTCTTTGAAACTTTGTACATTCGATCTTTAGGATGCGTTCTACCAAGTTTGTGAAATTTGTGACTGTTGACAAACCAACATGACCGCCGTTGCTACAATTAGAACAGGGGGATCAGACAACAGTTTTTAGCTTATAGCTCAAAAAGTATAAGAGATAGAGAAAATCCGAAGCAACCATCCTTCTTCAGCATCAAAAGCTCTACAAAACTTTCCATTGAGTCAAAGTTGTGGGACAACTCCTTATAGGAGTTATTTCCCCTTAATCGCCAAAATTGACCATCTTCACAGTTTTTGGAATTTATCTTGAAAACTGTAAGTGCTAGAGGAAAAGTTAGCATTGCAAAATTGTTCAGCTCATCGAGATCAACAATAATGATATCAGGGTCAAATTTGTCAGAGCAACCGTTTAAGAGTTATCCCCCTTTAACTGATCTTTCTATCAATTTTAACTGATTTAAAAAAATCTTCTCTGAAACCACTGATGGGATTTCTTTGAAACTTTGTACACTTGATCTTTAGGATGTCCTCTACTAAGTTTGTGAAATTTGTGAACGTTTACAAACAAACATGGTCGCCGTTACTAAAAATAGAACAGAGGGGTCAGACCATAGTTTTTAGCTTATAGCTCAAAAGGTATAAGAGATAGAGAAAATCCGAAGCAACCATACTTCTTCAGCATCAAAAGCTCTACAAAAATCTCCATTGAGTCAAAGTTGTGGGACGACTCAAAATAGGAGTTATTTCCCCTTAATAGTCAAAATTGACCATTTTCAAAGTTTTTGGACTTTATCTTAAAAACCATAAGAGATAGAAGAATGGTTAGCATTGCAAAATTGTTCAGCTCATTAAGATCTACAAAAATAATTTCAGGGTAAAAATTGTCAGATCATCCTTTTAAGTGTTTTCAATCAATTTTAACTTAATATGTTAGTTTTTTATCAAATGGAAAGCTTTGTAACTTTGTATTCTTGGTCTAAAAAGTGTTTTCTATTAACTAGTTTCTTTAATGTTACTTACCAAGTACATGTAGACCATGTTGCACACTAAGTAAGAGGCTTTAGCATTAGCGATCAGATGAGCGATTCAGGCTCCTGTGAGCCTCTAGTTTGAGTAATTTTTCATTATTAAAATCAGAAACACGACTGCAGATCGGAGCATATCTTACTAACTGTGAAATGTAAACTCCATAAGCCATCTCCTTCAAGGAAAGGAAAATTAATAATATGGAAGCTAAAGTCGTCACGTTTATCATTTACTTTGGTTTGTAATTTTTCGTCAATAATACTTAAATCTAAATCCAAAAAAGGACATCTATTACCTGTAGTGTTAGATTTGAAAGTCCAACACAGAATACAAGTGTCAAAAAGCCTTGTGAGTCCACCATGGACTGCATGTGTCCAAAGCATTTTACAATCCATATTAGGCCTCCCACGTACAGTTCGTATTGGGTTCAACGTGTTGCGGTTATTTGAAAATAACTGAAAACGGATAAAGATATCAAAATTCAGTCAGGTTAAAAGTGATCAGCAACTTCAGATTTACCTGCCCTGAAAGTTATTGCCCTTTTTCATGATTATTTATGAATTTTGCACTTATTAAGCTCAATAATTTGAAAACTATTTAAGATAAGATAGTACACTACGATATACAAAATATGAAGCAGAGTGAAAGTTGTAAGAATGTTCATTTTAGAAATTATTCCCTTAAGAAAGTCAAAAGAAGAAATAATAAATGCTTTCAATTGCTAAAATATTACTCTACACTTTACTGCATTAAGTTAAACCATGTTGTCAGATGGCCTCTTTTGAAACTAGTGTGATCATTTCAATGTCAAACAGTTTTTGTCTTATAGTGTAGAGTTCAAGCATTTAAGTAAGGCTCCTGGTAGCCTCTTATTGTTTTAATAAATATTAGTTTTCTATCTATTTCTATTTGTAAGTATCTATTTTTAAGGCTGATTTGTTAAATATAAATATATATATATATTCATAGAGCAAATAAAGAAAAAAATAGAGCAATGGATAGAGGAAGACAAAAAGTGTGTACATACGAGAGCAGCTAAGCATGTCTTAAAGGTCGTTCGAGACAAAAACTGCGTAACCATCATAGGGCCTTCTGGATGTGGAAAGACGTTCACAGCTAGACACACAGCTTTGATTTTAAAAACAGAAGGTTATGACATCATTCCTATCTACACACCTTCAAAACTTGAACACTATTACAAACCAGGAAGAAAGACGTGTTTTATTGTAGATGACATGTGTGGGAACTTTACAGCAAGCAAGCAACAGGTTGACACCTGGAGACAAGTCTTACCTGTCATAGAAAATATCATAAAGGACAAAAGTTGTAAGATTATTGTATCATGTCGTCTTCAGGTCTTTTATGATGAGGCGTTTAAATTGTTAACTCCCTTTATATGTTGTGAGTGTAATTTGGTTTCTACCAAAACCTGTTTGACACTGTCAGAGAAATCAGATTTGATCAAGCAATACACTGATGTAAATATGAGTGAAAGAGAAATAGCTCTATCTTTAGATTCTGTTGGCCCATTTCTTCCTTTATTATGTTCATTATACAAGGTTGATAGTGAAATACCTATTATGGAATTTTTACAAAATCATTTTGATCAAATAGAGGGTGAGTTAGATGCTCTGTTTCATCAGCAAGGTGATGATGGTAAGTACAAGATTTGTGCATTAGCTCTCATTGTTCTGTTTTACAACAAACTAGAAGACACATGGTTTCAAGGTAAGGCATCGGATCAGCAAAAAGACTTATTTGGTGAGCTTTGTAATGCTTGCAGACTTCCATCAGGATTGTCCAAGAAAACAATACACACTGCTTTAAAGACATTATTGGATTCTTTTGTCCAGAAAGAGAATGCTTTATATAAAGCTGTTCATGATAAGATATTTGACTTTATGGCATGGTACTTTGGACAGAACATAATAGATTGTTTGATTGATCATGGGAGTGCTGAACTTCTACATGAAAGAATGTGTTATAATCTTGTAAACAGTGATTCATTGAAGAATAATGAAGTCATTGATAAATCAGAAGATATGAAGTTCATTATAGATATACCAGAGGAATATTTGACCAATTATATAGTCAGATTAGTTAAACAATGGTCTGATGGTAAGGTTGTTAAAGTGTTCGGTAACTTAAACATGAAGAATCAATTATTTAGAAAGGAATTTTTAAGTTACCTTAAACAACTGGATATACAAACACAAATTGATCTTGTAACCCGTAGAGATGAAGAAAATAATTCTGAATGGTACTCCGATAGAAAAGGAAGTAAACCGTTATTAGAGTCATGCTATCATGGGTATAAAGATTTCACAGAATGGATGTTATCTTTGAAAGTTGACATTAACCTTTCAGATGATAACAAAAGAACTGCCTTGTATTGGACATGTGAAAACAACAATATCGAAATGGTACGAAAAGTGTTAGAGAGAAATCCTGATGTGAACCTTACTGATACTTTGGGACGGTCACCACTGCACTTGGCATGCGAGAATAATAATCTAGATATGGTAAAGATGTTGTTAGAGAAGAATCCTGATGTTAACCAGACTGATAGGATTGGACGGTCACCACTGCTCTTGACATGCAAGAATGATAATCTAGATATGGTAAAGATGTTGTTAGAGAAGAATCCTGATGTTAACCAGACTGATGGTTATGGAAAGTCACCACTGTACTGGGCATGTGATAATGATAACCTAGATATGGTAAAGATATTGTTAGAGAAGAATCCTAATGTTAATCAGATCGGTTATCATAGACAGACACCACTGTACTTAGCATGTTGTAATAACAATCAAGGTATGGTAAATATGTTGTTAGAGAATAATTCTGATGTAAATCAGACTGGTTGGTTTGGACAGTCACCACTGTGCCTTGCATGTATGAATAATGATCTAGATATGGTAAAGATGTTGTTAGAGAAGAATCCTTATGTTAATCAGACTGATGATGATGGACGGTCACCCCTGCACATGGCATGTGAACATGATAATCTAGATATGGTAAAGATATTGTTAGAGAAGAATCCTGATGTTAACCAGACCGATAGGATTGGACGGTCACCACTGTACTTGGCATGCAAGCATGATAATCTAGATATGGTAAGGATTTTGTTAGAGAAGAATCCTGATGTTAACCAGACTGACAAGGAAGGACGGTCACCACTGTACTTGGCATGTAAGAATGATAATCTAGATATGGTAAAGATGTTGTTAGAGAAGAACCCTAATGTTAACCAGACTGGTAAGTATGGACAGACACCACTGCACTTAGCATGTTGTAATAACAATACAGATATGGTAAAAATGTTGTTAGAGAATAATTCTGATGTTAACCAGACTGACGAAGACGGATGGTCACCCCTGTACATGGCATGTAAAAACGATTATCTAGATATGGTAAAGATTTTGTTAGAGAAGAACCCTGATGTTTACCAGACTGATTGGGATGGAAAGTCACCACTGTATTTGGCATGTGAGAATAATAATCTAGATATGGTAAAGATGTTGTTAGAGAAGAATCTTGATGTTAACCAGACTGATGGGTTTAAAAACTCACCACTGCACTTGGCATGTAAGAATAATAGTCTAGATATGGTAAGGATGTTGTTAGAGAAGAATCCTGATGTTAACCCGACTGATTGGATTGGACGGTCACCACTGTACTGGGCATGTGCGAATAATAATCTAGATATGGTAAGGATGTTGTTAGAGGAAAATCCTGATGTTAACCAGACTGATAATTATGAACAGTCACCACTGTACATGGCATGTGAGAATGATAACCTAGATATGGTAAAGATGTTGTTGGAGAAAAACCCTGATGCTACCCAGGCTGGGTTAAAAAACTCACTACTGCACTGGGCATGTAAGAATAATAATCTAGACATGGTAAAGATGTTGTTAGAGAAGAATCCTGATGTTAACCAGACTGACGAGAAGGGATTATCTCCACTGTACTTCGCATGTAAGAATAAAAACTTAGATATGGTAATGATATTGTTGGAGAAAAATCCTGATGTCAACAAAACTGACGAAGAAGGACAGTCTCTTTTGTACTGGGCTCGTTATAATAATAATCTAGATATGGTAAACCTGTTATTAATGAAGAATCCTAATCTTAACAAGACTGATGGGTATTGACAGTCACTACTAGACTTGGCACGTAAGAATGGTAATGTAGATATTGTAAGTATTTTGTTAGAAAAGAACATTATGTCAACCTGACTGATTGACATGGGGATTCTCCACTGTACTTGGCATGTCATCGTAATAATCTGGGTATGTTCATTAAGTTGTTAGAGAGGACCCCAATGGGTAGTATCATACAATTGGTTATTTTCATACGCATAAAAATTAAAACCAGGGCAGTTTTCTTTTAAGATTTGTTGCTTCAAAAGTATTAACAATTAGAAATTGTCAACCGGGAAGTTTTTGCAACGTTTTTCTTTGGTGGTTTCTTTCGTGACGACAGAATTTTAATTCGCGGAGTTTTGAATTCGCGCTGAAATGTTATTGTCCGTAGACTACAGCCGAGGACAAGTACACTCGCGCCGTTTAGTTTTCGTGCTAGCATTTTCACCGCGAAAATAAAACTGCCGCGAAAAATCCCGGTTTCGGTAGTATGAAACTTTTAAAGAAAAATACTAGTAGTGTTTATTGTCTTGTAAAAAAGCGACTAAAAAGTACGCGTATGTATGTGTGAATAGTGTGAAGTACATATAGACCTTGTTTGTATTAGTTTTCTTTTTTAAGTTCAGGCAGTATAGACACACCATATTCATAATATATTGATTGGTTTAGAAGGTCTTTTTGACAGCTTTAGCATTCTTGAACTATTAACCTTAAACTGCTGTTGCAAGAAATTGCTTATTGTCATTCCTTGGGATCAATAAAATGATATAGTACCTACTTTAATGTTAGCAATCTTTATTGGGACACACGAACGAATAAACCTTTTCTTGTCTCCCATCTAAACATCAGAAGAATAACACCATATAACATTGCTTTTTTAGCAATCCTCTGAAGTAACGCCGGATTCAGCAAGTTATAAGGGACCGACCATTTAACTTAACAGGCGCCTGGTTTGTTTATTTTTGACAGATTTTTTTTAAAAGGTGTTTTAAAAATAATATTATTTCCAATATAATCATTCTTTTATATTACATTATATCCTTCTCATGAACATTTTTTTCTTCACCGTTGCTGTCAAAGTATTTTTTCATAAAAAAAGTATGATGGATTATACTTTGGGGGCCTTCCCACTTCCAGTTAAGAAGTCGATGCCTTTTCCCGAACTAAAAGAGATTCTCTGAAGTAAAATAAACAGTTAATTTATGTATAGGCATAATTAATTCTTAACTAACGATATTAAATATGAAAGAATATGGAATATGTGCCAGAAAGACACGATCCACATATCGAAATGATTTTGATTAATGTATAATGCAAAATTTCACTGCGTGTGAAGCGTTTTTCTGGATTAACCTTCATCAGACACGCTAGGAGTAAAAACCTTAGAAAACCGGTGGAATATTAGATTTGATAAAACAAAAACAGAAGCCAAAAAAATATTACTATATCTGAAATTAACTTTAGTGTCGTTACTGATGGTTTTCTGTGTCCAAGAGAGTTAATGTTTCGATAGGAGAAACAATTACGTCATTCAGATTGGGCAAACCATGCATTAAGACGTTCGATAGAATGTCAACATTATGTCTATACGATTACATTTGTATTCAAAAATAAAAAAAGACAACAATTGTATGGTATTCTTTCTATAATTTCTTTAACTTTGACTTATTTAATTAACATGTAATTCCTGAATTGTTATTTTCATATATGTAAGGGTCTATCTGTTTATTATTTTGTTGTACTTATTTTTACATAAAAATCCATTTATGATTATTTTGTACTATTAGTATATTCATAATATTTTATTATTTTAACTCTTTTAAAGTAGTATAGACTTATTATTCATCACATAATCTTAATGTTTATTTTGTAATTCATTACATGTAAAAACTAAAAGTTTCAAAAATTAATGCCATAAATTTTAACAGCAAAAGGATTGAACATGATGTGTTTATCATATTTTGTTTTTGTAGCATTCATTAAGCATATAAAATAAAAAAAAATTAAAACCAATACAGACCAAAACAAGTGAACATCCCAAATTGATATGTGTCAAATGGTTTTATAAGAAATAAAATTTAACTACAAATACCGGACATGGAGAATAAACCTCAGATGTCAGAGAAAAATAATACAAAACATGGCATGCAGACACACTGACTTGTGAAATTTAGGATAGCAATGGTACTAACTTAGTGCAGGCATTTCAATAGAAATGGTGGGTTAAACCAGGTAAATTGGCGCCAATCCTCTCCCTCTTCCATTATGATCTTAGTATCTTAAAAAACTAATGTTTCAACAAGATGATTAAAAGCAATGTAAAAAATTAAAATATTTGCACATTGTGAGATTGTAAAGAAACAAAGAAGAACCAAGTTCTAAAATCGGAAGTCTAAGAGAATCAATATGTAAACACAAATACAAATTCAGACCAAAAGGTTCCGATAACAAGAATGATTGTTGTCTGTCTAATAACTAAGAAAATCACAAAGTGAAAGAAAGACTGATGCATATTGGACTGATGTTAGGTCACAGAAGTATCTATGAAAGCATGAGGTGATTGTATTTATGTAGAAACATTGAAACAAACTTTACCTTAAAGAGGGGGACGTTTTCACGGACACAGATATATGCTACCACATATGGTACAAACAGAAAGTAAATGTCTGACAGTTATGGCTATCACATGGGATCGAAAAAATTATACAATACCAAACCGGGTATAAAAAAGGTTGATTTGGTTATACTGTATATGTCGTATATCGATATTTCAAAGGAAAAACCTCTCATCTGCAGCATTTGAATCCAAACTTTGGAAGGCCAAACACCAAAGATGTATTGAATGAAAAACACTCAAAGTCTACAGGTTCGAAAAGGAAGCCAAATCTAGCACAGAGGATATCGACCATGTGCATAAAGAAACCTTTTGTTTTAAATAATTTTGAATTTAACAATCGGGAATTTCAATAAAAAATATTAGAAATATAATGTTAAATTTGCATCAGACAAGTCTGACAACCAGGCTTGTGATTTCCGTCGGGGACCTTTTCCGAGAGAAAAAGTTTATCATTCCAAACTTTTCTACCGTGTGGGTTCCGGGTGGCGAATATGCTCACATCAGCGCTATGCTTGTTGGTAAAAGTCCACTCAAGATCACCCATAATTAGAAACCTGACTTTGGGTCAGGCTGCGTTGCCCACAAGCGACTGGAATGTGTGCCCCAAGTGGTTAAATGGGGCAGTTCTGTCATAGTGAATACTAGGGTCGTCAGGCTATATTGCGGAAAACTGACTGCAAACCAAATTTGTGCATGTTACGCTCAACGCAAGTTAAAGAAACTGATAAATGTCTCGTTAAGAGTAGGTTCATGTGGATAAATTTCCCGTTCCTACCGACCACTCCTTTTCCCAGTGGCAGTAAAAACTTTCCTCCACGATATATATCTCTTCTCCATTTCCTCACCATTTTATGTCTATTCTTTCACTTTCTTCATGTCCATCCTGGATATAACCTGAAATGGAAGTAAAGCAAAAACTAACTTACCAAACTTATTGCAAATCATTCTAATAAAAGCGTAACAGAAACATGAGAAATTTTCGTAATGATCCGGTCTCAACAGGATCTAAGAACTTTGTCTTAAAGTCGGTTAATAAGGGCATGTATACAGTTTGTCCTACTGAACCTACCAGACAAGAGTCAAATCAGTCTCATGTCAAGAAAAGCTGCACAAACATGTTCATATTGGTCCTGTTTTCGACAGAAAATTGTGGTGTAACAGGTCTGAAAGGTCTGAATGGTGCTAATAACGTACAGTCACTCTGCCAAACAAAACATTCTCATTTAAGGTTTCGAAAAAAACTTACTTACTACAATTTTTTTCTAAAACAATCATTAATATAAACAACATTAAAAAGGTAATTTTATCACACTTCACTTGAGCGACTTTGCATTGCGTTGAAGGATTTTTTTTATTTGAGCAAACTTCACTCACAGATTGATTTATTATATATTTATAAGTTTCATTTTTATAAGTTTGGGTATATAGATAAAAACATAAAAATCACATAACAAAACACACTTAAATAGGTTCTTAACAGGAACCAATAATTTAATTATCATTATGGGAGCTGTCAATGGGAGTCCTCCTCTTCTTACGGAATATATTGATATCTACGTGAATACATTTTTCCCGCGTTCGATTTTTGACTAATTGTGCGAGAGAGTTTTTTCATGCCTCCGCAACAACATGTCACAGAAGACATCAAGTTTTACTGGTATAAGTACGTAAGTCCGGCCGTGTGAATTTCCTTCAATTCTCTCTCTGAAACCCTACATGAGAATGATTTTTTTACTTCTTGTTCAGGACAACGCTAATGAAAATAACGCAAATATTTCCCTCAATTATTTCTCATAAAATTTTTATATTTAGCAGGTAAACTACATACGTCTACATACTTGTTGTACTTAGTATTACTTTCTGTTATAGGACTTACGCGTGGCATCTGTGTCCCATTGACACATTCCTTCTTTATTTTATCGATCGGTACATCAACTTCAACTAAAACAAAACATTGAAAAAGTAGGTGCACGTTTTTTTCTTGAAAGCAAGGCACATTAAAAAGTTAAAACAAACATTGGTAGAGAAGCAAATATTGCTACCAGACTACAGCATCTTATTAAAGAAAGGCTACATTAGAAGATTATTATGTCACCCCAGACGAAAGTCAGGTGACATGCTGTTATTCTATTGGCCGCCATTTTATTTTTCCGCAAAATTTTGTCTGACGTTTTTCTCTGTGATGGGTGAATGGAATGACATGAAATTTTGCAACTCCAAGGTAGTCATTTGAAGTTGTGGCGTGGACGTTTAGATTTTTTCCAAGATGGCCGCAATTTTCAAAATGGCCGCCGGAAGAACCGATTATTTTACGCTTTATATCTTGGTTACCTAGGTGCTAGGGCGGCTAAAATTTTGCATGTGGATAGACAAATATATTATCTCGGAATTGATTCAAAAAGATGTGAAGCTATATTTACCGGGTGACATCTGCTGTTGCTCGCAATTGCAATTCTAGTTAGATAATTTATTTCTCACAGAATGCTTCGTAAATCCGTGATTTTCACGAGACTGTTGATAAATTGGTTTTGATATTATTTGCTGAACATTAATATTGAAACTCTATTAGCTGCTGCTATTGGATAGAAAACTAATATTAAATACCCGATTATTATAACGACCAGAAATGCCGCAATCGATATCTAACTGTTATAGTTGTGTGAGAAACAGTGAGTTGGAGAAATGGGAAGAGGTACATCGTTCCCATTTGTGATTCCCTTGATAGAGACAATGTATATATTGTTACTGGTGGAAACACAGGTACGTATGGTATAGACTTACTTACAAAGTTTGTCGAAATCTGTTTATTTTGTCTTTATTCGATCCATGAAATTGACGTTTAATTACCGCTCGTCTACGTGTATGCTAAAGAAAAGGGGTAATCAACATCATAAAACCGTTAAGACAAAGACAAAACTGGTAGACAAAAAATCATAACAACGAAACAAACCACACAACAACATGAAACACACACACATATATTACAACAAAACCGCATTCAGCAACGTGTCGAAACGAGAGCTAGTGACCTCAAGTGCTCCGGAAGAGTAAGCAGTTCCTGCTTGCTATAGCACACCCGTCACGTTGCCAAAGATAGATGTTAAAATTATGAAATTTTGTATCCAATTTCTTTCAGGGGTATGGACTTATTTACGAAACATCATTTTCTCTCGAAATCGAAAGTACTTACATCATTTTACGCCTTGTGTTTACAAATTTGATACCGTTTGTATACGCAAATTTTTTGCGATCATATATATCATAATCTGGTGATGTCGTCCTCGTCGTTGTCACTGTCGTGTACATGTAGACACATTGGGAAAATATGTTTGTAACCACTGAAGGGAGGTAGGTATTGCAATCAGATTTGCAATATACCCTTACTTTTTCAACAGAGGGGCCAAAAACGCTAATGAGAGTTTGTGTGGACAAAATTTAATGTTTCATGCAAGAACATGAGTTGTGGTGGAGCGGCAAGTTATGTTGTTTTCGGTGCATTTCATATAAAGCAGAAATAAAAACTGGATCATTTATTGCATTGTTGTTTGGGACTGTACCAACGATTTGAGAATTTGAGCTATGATACACAGGTAGCATAATCGGAACATTTTTTCGTTTTCTCGCAACTCATACAAAGTTATATCGAACATGGAAATGAAACTTGGTTTAGTTATTGTACTCTAAATTGAGATTGTGCAGAAGATTTGGAAATTGAATATTGAAATATATTTTGATAATATCTTTAAGGGATGAGCTACATAGTTGGCCTAAGTGCATATTTTTTTCTTCTTTTTTTTTCATGGATCACCTCTGGGTTGTTGGGAATACAAATCTAAAACCTGGCTGATTAATTGCACTCTAGATGGAATTTGCGTTATGTTTTAAAATTATGATAATGCCTTTAAGGGCTGAGCTATATAGGTAGCTCAATGGTACATTATTTATTTGTCGAGTAACTAAGCACTTCATAGTTAAATTGTACTAAAGATTTTGCCGACAATTTCGATAATTCCCCTCAAAACCCATTCAGATATTCACCAAAAATATTTTATTATTACTTAAAAAAACACGCCCGAGAGTCTGCCCTGTCCCGACTCTAAACAATACCAGTGTGGGATTATGTAACGTGACTGGTTTCACTATTTGTTTTTAAATTTTGATATCCATGTTATTACTTATACTAGGACTTGTAAACTCACTTTTTGTCTTGAAAAAAAGTTTTTTGATTATTGAAATAATGGTTTTTTTTTTCGGGGATTTGATTATATCGCTGAAAAAAAAAACATTTTAACTGGTGAAAGGGGTGTGAAAATAGGCATTTGCTAGATTTTTAACTTAAAGTATGCAAGCTTTGACTGTCAATCTTTTTAAAAAAAATGTCCGTTTTACTTTCCGTTTCCGTTTCCGTTCCGTGTTCCATATGCATCTTATGTAAAATTTAATCTTGCATTTGTTATCATGTACATCCAATTATAACATGGCATGCTGCAATGAAAAGCATTGAATGTGCATGAAATTGTACAAATGGTAAAAAAATATGAATGAGATTCATAACAAAAAATATGAAGATTAAAATCAGAGATTAACTTATTTATGTCAAAAGAATTCATGATCACCTTAGTTATCTATTATATTTTTTCAATACCAATTTATGTTTAAAAGGGACAAACTGGACCAGCAATTGCACAAATATTGTCCACTTTCATTCACAGGAGAGAAACAATGCAACTAAACTCAATGTGAAAAATATAGTTCTTTTATCTGTGAAGCAGAAAGAAAGAAAGGTGTGGAATTAAGTTCTCGTCAGGTGGGTATGTTTTTGCACAACATCATGAATATAAAGGGGTAAAATTTGACGCTCAAAATTGTTACAATTTCCATTCTGAAATTTTACATGGAAATGAAAAAACACATGCCCATCTATCATTTCCGAAATCCCTGTAACATGCCAGGACCATTGCAATCTTCAAATTCTTCATTAAGTCTTCCAACTTTGGCTTTTCTCATGGACATTTGAGATGGATCCTTATTGATTTTTTTTTAATACCTTTAGTTTAGACTTTTTTAACCAAAAAGAGAATTGTTATGGCTCTTTGATCTGAAACTTTTTCTCTGCTGCAACACATGTCCAAACATAGTAAACATGCTTTAACCAAGGCACAAAGCAGAAAAAACTAATAAGATTCAGATTTCAACACATGCATAAATTATGCATTCCGTAGTAAATGCGATTAATTTGTTGATGATATTGCTTACCATTTTTGAATCCAAGGCCATTCCAAATTGTCCTAGGGGAATTAGGAATCCTTATCGTCCTAGAACAAAGTGGAATTTCAACTTTGAATGATTTTTTCCAAGGTGATTTTAAATTCCACTTTCTCCTAAAGGAACTTCGGATACCCAATATAGTAGATATTTGCACTATAAGCCAAAACAGAAACCGAAATCGAAACCGAAACTGAAATCGACTTTTCAGAAAACGTTTTTTGGTTAACTTTATTGTTTTTTGTCCAGAAGAGGGTCATCCATTGCACTTAAGGATTGGGCTAGAATCATATGTAGTTTATTTTCAATCCAGGGCCAATTGAAAAAAGCGAGAATCGACCGCTGGTCACATTGAAGGCTGCTTGATGTTTTTCATTTTGGATTTATTAAATTTACGTTTATATTAAACGTTGTGTCGCGTGCACTTATTCCACATCTCATTTTCTTCTTTTTCATTGATTCTTTAAAATCGTAAACGTTAGCCCTTTAAAATTAGAATAAATTCGTATGTTTATGCACCGAGTATTAGTAATTTGTTTGAGGTCCTATGTTGGTGTTACAGTATGAGCTGTTACTTATAAAACTATTCTGATTGACAATTAAAGTATCTTTTAGAAGCTGCTTGAATGTTATAGAATGGTTTCAAAAAGGAAGAAACATCTCAGATAAAATGAATCGTGATCGTTTGAATAGAAAATAAGAGAATCGTAGACAAAAAACAACAAGAACAAACTAAAGGACGGTACAGGAACTCTCTATAGAACACCCACTGTTACTGTCAGCCAGCTGAGAATCATTAATCGACTGATGTAAAAAATCAAACCCATCGATTTTAAATCCGACACAACACTTCAAACAATAATGATTTGGTGTAGTGTCATCACACAAAACCGACATGCTTGATCGCTATAATGCTTGAAAATGACAATAGTAAAAACGCTTAATATGGAAGTTTTAAAGTAAGTATCAAGTTATCAATACAGATGGGTCCAAACCTGACCTGTATGCAAACCAAACTAAAAAAGCAAACCAGAAGTTTGGTCTAAGTTCACTTTTCACTTTGTTTGGTTTACTTTAGCAAACCAAAGTTTACTTTAATGTTTACTCGAAAAAAAACAGACGGCTAGTTTGGTTTGGTTTGGTTTGGTCAGAGTAAACCATACTTTAAAAAGCAAACCAAACCAGCGCCATAGTTTGGTTTGGTTTGGTTTGCTCGGAGCAAACCGCGAGCATGCGCAGATGATTCATATAATCGATGTGAAAGAATGTCCGAACTATTTCACAATTATTACATTTCATGAACAAATATTATTCACTAAATGTCTCAATCGAATTACAAATTCTGATTAAAACATTTAACATCATATTAGATTTGGTAATTTATGAGTAAACCAAACCAGCACCCAAGTTTTCTATTTTTAGAGCAAACCAAACCAGTGGCCTGGTTTGGTTTGGTTTGGTTTGCTAAAAGCAAACCATGAGCATGCGCAGATGATTCAAAGAATCGAAGTAATACGACGACCGACATCATTTTATGATATTTGTTCTGGTAAAACAAATATGTTTTACTTGAAGAATTTATTATGATTTAGATATTAACCATTATTTTAGATTGGTTTGGTAAGAGTAAACCAAACCAGCGCTCTAGTTTGGTTTGGACAGAGCAAACCAAAATAGCACCCTAGTTTGGTTTGGTCAGACCAAACCAAACCAGCACCCTAGTTTGGTTTGGTCAGAGCAAACCAAACCAGCCTCCTGGTTTGGTTTGGTTTGCTTTTCAAACCAAACCAAACTTGAAAAAGCGAACCACGGTTTGTTTTGAGTAAACTGTGGTTTGCTATTTTGTTTGGTCAAGCAAACCAAACCAAACCAGAAAAGTAAACCAGATGTTTGCTCCCGGTTCACTTTTGTACAGGTTAGGTTTGGACCCATCTGTAGTTCTGCCAAAAACACTAAATTCAAAAATTTAACCAAAATATTCAATTCATATCCTTTCCGTAATAAATTTTGAAGCCAATTTTTCATTTCCAATGGGATGCTTTTAAACTTGTGAGCTTTATAAAAAAAGTCATAACCATAAAATTCAGGATGTTACATTCCTTTTATTATATGAAGTTTGGTTTTGACTATTTGTTATTCTAAATTGTCACACAAAACATTTGTATCTCACGGCAGTTTGTGTTTTTTGCTACTACCGGGCCTTAACATTGCAATGGAAGAGGAAAGTTTGGCGCCAAAAAACTTTAACCGCACCATCATTTGTTGACTGTCTGCATCAAGTCCAGATTGTAGCATCCAGTTTCACCAGTGGGTCTTTGTCTAGTTTTGTCTTTTATCTTCGACATTTTGGGTCATTATCTTAGATCGGTAGGCTTGTTATTACCTTTTTGCTTAAATTTTATGCAACAATTTGTATGTCAATGAATCGTTAAGATAACCAGAAAAGCTTTAATTTTCTTGTCAGATCGGAATTGCCTCTTGTAGCATTTTCATAGTCAGACTACGTACCTCTCATTTTTTACCATTTATTATCGGATGTTTGTCAAAATGCAATATATCCAAGATTAGAAAAAAGTGTTCCTTTTTCATCGTCAGATTATGAAAATGATTCAAATAAAAGTTAAATAACATTCGATTTGTCCACACTTTACACTTCTATTCCACATGAACAAGTGAAATCGCGATTGGCACAACTGATTTAACGCAGCTTTTTCAAAAAGAATGGAAAATGCAGGTGCACATATCTAGTAGTCGACTATACCAAGACTTACTTTGTCAACAATGAGCCTAAGAAAAAGAACAAATTAACAGAAGACCAAATAATCACAATGCTCAACTTTCTTATTGACAACATATTTGTTCAGTTTGGTGGACGTATTTTTCAGCAAACAATAGGGATTCCAATGGGCACTTATTGTGCTCCTTTGCTTGATAATTTGTTTCTTCATTTATATGAAGCAGACTTCTTACAATCACTGCTAAACAAAAAAGATCGTAGACTAGCTCTCTCTTTTAATCTCACTTAAGTGTCCTTTCAATGAACAATTCTCGATATGGTGACTTTCTCCATGTTATAAACGGATTTTAGATAATCTGCTTCATATTAAGATCTACATCTTGAAATTGACTCTCAAGTAAACCTTTCAACATTGCTCTATGACAAACGTGATGACTCCAACTTTGCAATCGTCAACTTTCCCTTCTTGTGTAGCAACATTCAGTCCGCTCCATGCAGCTTATTGTGTTTATGTATCTCAATTGATTCGTAACTCCAGAGCATGCGAGACTTACATCGATTCCCTTAACAAAGCATCACGTCTGATGCAAAAATTGCTCATACAGGGTTATGTTGCTCCTCGGTTGCTGTCTTCACTCAAGAAAATTTACAGAAGACATCATGCATTTATAGACAAATAGGGGATTTCGATTTCTCAGATGAGTGCAGATGTTGGTTTGTCATAGGATTTTGTTTTGTCTTTCTTTAACGGGTTTGACACACTGAATTGACTGTTTGCAACGTGACGGGTGTGCAACAGAACTTCTATTATAGAAGGCAGCAGCCGCCTACTTTTCTGGAGCACATGAGTTCACTCTAATTTCGACTGAAGTTGTTGATTGATATTCAGTTATTTTTGTGATTCCATGTTTTACATGTTGTCTATTGTTGTCCCGTTCTTATTGGTCTTTACTGGTTTTGTCTCTGCTCTTTCGGACTTTTGACATTCGGATATCCCATTTGTTCCACTGCTTCTTATAATAAAACAACTGAATGTGCAGGATCAATCTCGGGTAAAAGAGAACCAAATGTCACAGTTATTCTACAAGGCCATATCATAATGCCTTTGTTATCCTTGGTATATTGCAACACAAGATCTCAATCTTCCTGGTTACTTAAATGAATTTAGTGCACGACTTCGACTTTACTTTGCAACTTGTTCCGTTGCTGAACCCTGGATCTTTTGCCAGAAACGCAATTGTACAACAAAATTATCAACTTGGCCTAACCACGTTTCTTTTGCACAACAAAGACGATTTTCAGGATGACTTTACTTTTATTTTAGACTAGCTGGGTGTTGTCAGTTTAACAGCCTGACTCCAACTGAAGTACAAGACTTCTGTTACAGCATTTAAACATAAATTGCATTAGAATTTGACAATAGGTAGTTTAATTATTCTACCTATTGTCAAATTCTAATGCAATCTTTTAAACATACAAATAGCACTAAATTGACAAAAGAGGATTATAGACTTTTTTACGTTTGAACAAGACCGGATACGAAAAAAGAAATTACTTAAAATCGGTCTCAATCAAAATAAAGCGACTAACAGATTAAATAAATGATAAAATAACACTTCCGATTAAGAAAAATTTTGAAAGATGATCCTTTAAAACTTTATCACACTTTTTCATGAGAAAATAATTTGTAAATAATATAATTAAAATAATTGACTTTTCGATTAATTGCAAAATACTCAATAAAGTCTATTACAAAATCATAGTAAATTATAGAGTCCAAATATATTTCACTGTAGTTTATAAAGTCTATGAATTTAATCTAATTTTGAAAGTCCAACGATTCCACTGTCACATATTTCCTCCCTCTCGAAAAGAACGTGACCTCGCGCATGTTGCGTTCGAACTAATTCTATTGATGACGCCCACGATGGTACCTTTGTTGCCCTCTATATCTGTGGTGATGATCCTTGTGCCGACGTTCGTCTCGTTTTTCTGCTTCGAACTGACTGTTCACCTGAAGTTGTAAAGCAAGACTCGTACACTTGTTCTGAACCGCTTGGTTTTCTGACTTGCATTTTTCAAGTTCGGCTTTTAAATTCAGATTTTCTGTTAAAGACATGACATGTTGCACATTTTTTGTGTTAAAAAGTCCCTTGTAATAATCATCGATTTTTTTTATCAGTTCATCATTTTCTTTTTGACTCTTTCTGCAAGATGAACATTCAACCGCAGGCGACTTACTTAAACTGTCAGTTTAAACTGTCTTGGATTCTGTTAACTGTTTTGTTGTTAATTTGATTATCAGAGTCCTATTCTCTTCGGTCACACTGTTGAGCTTTTCGGAAAGATTATTTACTTCTTTTCTGTATCTCTCTTTTAGAATTTTGATTTCGGTTTTTATTCCGGCTGTGCTGTCGAAAAAGTTCGAAATCGCAGATGACCTAGCACTGCTAAACGGCATTTCTTTCAGTCCAGATTTCTTTTCCAAATACTTGGCTAATCTCTGTTAGTCTCTGTTCTTCCTTTTTCTCGGATTTCTAATGATTCGAATGTCCTTTTACTTGTTTTATTGTCTTGGCAATGCACTGTCTTCAATAATGTCCGAAATCATAACACTTATAACATCTCTTATTGAACGCTGGACACTGTTCAAAATAATTGTGATAAAATCCACATCTTCCACAAAATGGTCATTGTTGCCTGGTATAACGCCATGCAGTCCACTGTGGTCCTTCGTATTTGTAGCTCATCGCTGAAAATGTCTCTAGTCTTGGAAACGACTTGGCTGCTTAAGTACTTGGTACCGTATGTTGAGCTAAGAAGTCAACACGCTCGGGTTACTCCGCCAAAATGTAACACAAGAACTCAACCTTCCTGGTTACTTAAGTGAATTTACTGCACAACTTCGACTTTTGCTTTGCAACTTGTCCCGTTGCTGAACCCTGGATCTTTTGCCAGAAACGCAATTGTACAACAAAATTATCAACTTGGCCTAACCACTTTTCTTTTGCACAACAAAGACGATTTTCAGGATGACTTTACTTTTATTTTAGACTAGCTGGGTGTTGTCAGTTTAACAGCCTGACTCCAACTGAAGTGCAAGACTTCTGTTACAGCATTTAAACATAAATTGCATTAGAATTTGACAATAGCTAGATTAATTAAACATACAAATAGCACTGAATTGACAAATGAGGATTATAGACTTTTTTACGTTTGAACAACACCGGATACGAAACAAGAAATTACTCAAAATCGGTCTCAATCAAAATAAAGCGACTAACAGATTAAATAAATTATAAAACGACACTTCCGATTAAGAAGAATTTTGAAAGATAATCCTTTAAAACTTTTTCACACTTTTTCAACTTACCGATTATAACAAGTCAACAAAAGTGTTGACCAATCAGCAGAGATGGTTACTAGACTATTCCCTCAAATAAAGTGTACAAAATCAAAATGTTCTTTGAAAAGCTAGCGATTAATGTTAAGGTCTGTCACTTATCTACCGCCTGTTTAACGAGCAGATTAAGAGTTTTCATATGTGTAAAAAAAATGGATGAAAGATTTTTAGGCTACTTTTACTTACTTGATATAACTTAATGCGGAATAGAAAAATGACAAACAGCTCCAAATAAGGAGTTTAAGCGCTCACATGACTTGAATGGCTAAAATGTAAAGCTAAAACATAAATAAAACGTATTTTGTTTCAGCTATTAATCAATCTCTTCGAGGGATCTATACGCCTGAAAAAAACACTCAGTTCATCTTCAATTTTCAATTTGTTCTAATCATTGAAATCGTATATATAGAAGGAAGGGGGGGGGGTTTAAAATTAGATAAAGATGACCAAATTCAAGTATATCTGTTGAAGAAATAAGCAAAAAGTGCATGTACCTAAAGTGGGTCGATAAAACAAGTGATATGGTTGTACTATATATAATGCTTATTTCAAGGAAGTATCCATCAGTCATCAGTAGCATTCCAATCAAAATCGTTGGAAATCGAAAGTATTGAATTAACACGAACAACATGCTGGAGAAAATAAAATCAAAATCTAGAATATTACGACTGAAAAAATAATAAGGTTTTGGTGATGTAATGTAAACTTCACGATCGTTTCGACTTGAGTTTGCGTTGCTGAATGCGGTTTTGTTGTTATGCGTGTTTGTGTTTTATGTTGTTATGTGGTTTGTTTTGTTGTGATGATTTTTGTCTGCCGGTTTTGTCTTTGTCTTTACGGTTTTATGATACTGATTACCCCTTTTGTACACCTTTGCTTCTTTCACGAGGATTTTTTAAATGTCGTTTATTTATGTAGGTTCTGCCGAGTACACTTTTTCCAGAATCTCATTATCGTCTAATCAATTTAACTTTTTTTACATTTGTATATCAAAGACAAAAAATGGGGAAAATAGAGAATTTTTACTATTACTCTCCCTATAGTTAAAGACATAGAACCTATCATTTTGGCAATCTTTAAAAAAATAATGAAATTCACACTATTTGAAGAATACATTGTAAAACCTTTGAAGAAACTGTTGAATTAAAAAAAAAACCTACCAGAAAGTATTCTTTTCGACAGAAAACTGAAGAAAAAAACGCAGTGTCAAAAAGAGGAAAAACTAATAATAGAATGTAAACACTTGCGGGTACCGGTAAACTGAGTAACGAAAAGTAACCAAACGAAACGGAGCGGAACAAAAACAATATCAGTATCAGAAGGAAACGTAAACAGTAAAATAAGCAGTCGAAATCTGTAAAAAAGGAAACGAAATCGAGCGCAACTGGTAAAAAAAACTGAATCGATTTTAGCCGACACCAGTCGTTTTTCTTAATTTACCGATTTCATTTTCTCTTCGTCTCGTTTGGTTACATTTCGTTTCTCAGTTTATCAGCACCCTGTTTACCAAAAGTAAATATTTATTCTGGACAATATTTAATCAACGCAAATATTTAAAATAAGATTATTTTATAGAAAACTGCAAAACATTGACTTTTTATTTTGGTAAAGGCAAGTTTTAGATAGTATATTTTTAATATATGTACTTTTTTTCGATGTAAAAAATTGCGAAATTGATAGGTTCTATGTCTTTAACTAACGGTCAAAATGATAATTCAGTGTTCAAGCATAGACATATAGTACCTCTAAATTTAGATTTTTCAACATAAGGCCATGTCAATTCTCAGCAACTACTTATCAAAGCTTCTGGTATGCACCATCAGTACTCGGTCCCATTAGTTTTGTGGTATTTAATTTCTGGAATGTCATTTACTTACTTTCTGCCGATTAAAATCCGACAGTTACTTTTTAAATGTTCAAATCACTAAAACAATTAGGAAAGAATAACATTAACGCATATACCTTACATTCTTAGTTACATGTATTTGAAAAAAAAAAACTAAACGTTTTTAAAGACAAAGATCCTATCAATTTCGCAATTTTTTTACATTGAATAAAAGGACATATATTAAAAATATACTATCTAAAACTTGCCTTTACCAACATAAAAAGTCAATGTTTTGCAGTTTTCTATAAAATAATCTTTTTTTAATATTCGCGTTGTTTAAATATTGTCCAGCATAAATATTTACTTTTTGTAAACAGGGTGCTGTTAAACTGAGAAACGAAATGTGAGCAAACGAGACGAAGAGAAAATGAAATCTGTAAATTAAGAAAAACGACTGCTGTCGGCTAAAATCGATTCATTTTTTTTACCAGTTGCGCTCGATTTCGTTACCTTTTATTACAAATTTCGGCTGCTTATTTTACTGTTTACGTTTCCTTCTATACTAATATCGTTTTTGTTCCGCTCCGTTTCGTTTGGTTACTTTTCGTTTCGCAGTTTACCGGTACCCGCAAGTGTTTACATTCTATATTTAGTTTGTCCTCGTTTTTGACACTGCGTTTTCTTCTTCAGTTTTCCGTCGAAAAGAATACTTTCTGGTAGGTTTTTTTTTAAATTTAACAGTTTCTTCAAAGGTTTTACAATGTATTCTTCAAATAGTGTGAATTTCATCATTTTTTAAAAATTGCCAAAATGATAGGTTCTATGTCTTTAAATAAGATTTGAATAATATATATTAAAGTTGATATATCTATGTGTTTGCTATAAAAGTTGTTTTGATAAACAAAATGATAGTGTCATTGTAACTTTTCCCATGTAAAAGTTAATGATCATTGCTTCTAAATGGAAAAAGTTAGCCTGACATGAAAGATTTTCCTTAAAGACATGCCATCAGTAAGGACAAGATTTTGTCTCTTATGAATGAAGCATAATGAACTAACAAAACCAGTTGTAATTCCTTCAGTTCTTACAAGTTCATAGTTCCGACCGTGACATAAAACATGAAATGAAAAACACCACCAAAAAGACACAGCAATTATAAACTTCTACCGTGGTATGATGTTGCTTCAGATCCCAATAGTGAAATAAATAGTTTCTTGCCAGACTGATTATAACAAATCAAGATCTGTCACTAGATGTAACATGTACTTGACAGCATTAGTCTTCTTTGTATCGGTTATCTTCCCTGTCTTATAATCCATCATTCATATTTTTTTGCTTCCACATACTGCAAGTCAGTTGTGGGTGGATGAATGTTATACCCATATACAAATATTGATCATGAATGGTTCTGAGTATCAGTCATTTATTTATGTGGTACATTTGTTCTCTTCTATTGTCTGGAAGTGTGACAGCCACTTTACATTCCGTTTTAGTTGTAATGTTATGGGGTTTTCCCTCTAAAGGTTTGGTCAAGACTGATGATCCGTTGTTGTTCGATATCAGCAAGGACGTTGTCAATTAAAATTGCTGCACATGACAATCCTTACTTAAGCTTATAAAAAGTGCCCATTGGGTCGAAAGTGTCAGATATTCTTGGCTCCTTAGTGGTTTTCCCTTTAAAGGTCAAATAGAGTGTTTCAGGATAATTGTTGTATTTATTGTCTGGAACTTTGTTGTCATTTGTATTTCGAACACACGTGAAGGTTAGCACTGCTGGTGGAGTTTAAATTCCCCGAGGTTAGCCCGCTCCGGCACCAACACTTTTGAGTTGGAGAATACATCAAAGCTTTAAATTAACCGTTTAAATTTCAAAATGTCTAAACTCTAAGGTTCTTCCTACCCCAGACATAGGTTGAATATCTTAGTAATAATTTGGTTCCCCAGTTTGGTATTTTTGGTTATACTGTTTTATGCTCTTCATATTCATACAGTGTTTGGCATTTTCAATATTTTTGGTAGAGCGCCTCTGATGAGTCTTGAATAGACGAAACGCGCGTCAGGCGTAGCAAAATTTATTGTCTGGAACTTTGTTGTCATTTGTATTTCGAACACACGTGAAGGTAAGCACTGCTGGTGGAGTTTAAATTCCCCGAGGTTAGCCCGCTCCGGCACCAACACTTTTGAGTTGGAGAATACATCAAAGCTTTAAATTAACCGTTTAAATTTCAAAATGTCTAAACTCTAAGGTTCTTCCTATCCCAGACATAGGTTGAATATCTTAGTAATAATTTGGTTCCCCAGTTTGGTATTTTTGGTTATACTGTTTTATGCTCTTCATATTCATACAGTGTTTGGCATTTTCAATATTTTTGGTAGAGCGCCTCTGATGAGTCTTGAATAGACGAAACGCGCGTCAGGCGTAGCAAAATTTATTGTCTGGAACTTTGTTGTCATTTGTATTTCGAACACACGTGAAGGTTAGCACTGCTGGTGGAGTTTAAATTCCCCGAGGTTAGCCCGCTCCGGCACCAACACTTTTGAGTTGGAGAATACATCAAAGCTTTAAATTAACCGTTTAAATTTCAAAATGTCTAAACTCTAAGGTTCTTCCTACCCCAGACATAGGTTGAATATCTTAGTAATAATTTGGTTCCCCAGTTTGGTATTTTTGGTTATATTTTTTATGCTCTTCATATTCATACAGTGTTTGGCATTTTCAATATTTTTGGTAGAGCGCCTCTGATGAGTCTTGAATAGACGAAACGCGCGTCAGGCGTAGCAAAATTTATTGTCTGGAACTTTGTTGTCATTTGTATTTCGAACACACGTGAAGGTTAGCACTGCTGGTGGAGTTTAAATTCCCCGAGGTTAGCCCGCTCCGGCACCAACACTTTTCGGTTGGAGAATACATCAAAGCTTTAAATTAACCGTTTAAATTTCAAAATGTCTAAACTCTAAGGTTCTTCCTACCCCAGACATAGGTTGAATATCTTAGTAATAATTTGGTTCCCCAGTTTGGTATTTTTGGTTATACTGTTTTATGCTCTTCATATTCATACAGTGTTTGGCATTTTCAATATTTTTGGTAGAGTGCCTCTGATGAGTCTTGAATAGACGAAACGCGCGTCAGGCGTAGCAAAATTTATTGTCTGGAACTTTGTTGTCATTTGTATTTTGTAGATGGAAAAGTTTTGTCTCCTAAATGTTCAGCTTGAGGAAAGTATTATTCGGTCGAAGTTTCCAGATGACCCATTTCAGAAATTATGGTTACTGCTTAGTTTTCCGGAGCACTCTCGTTTCGACTTGAATTAACTTTGCTGAAAGCAGTTTTGTTGTTATGTGTGTGTGTTTTTTGTTGTTGTGTGATTTGTTTTGTTATGATTTTTTTTGTCAACCGGTCTTGTGTATTTATTTTCGGAATTATGATTTTTTATTAGAATTTTGGTTCACCTTTGCTTTGAGAATTTTAAGGGCTTTGCATTATAGAAAAATATTGCAGATTGTTTTTCCAATCAGCTTTTTCAAAGATTATACTTTATGATAGCCTGGGTTCAAAATTTGATTATCTTTTCAGTCATTTTGCGAATTCTTAGTCTACATATCAATTTGAATAAATTTCTATTCAACATATTATACGGAATTTATTTCTTTATCTAATTTTATTAATGACACTGAAACAGTATTGGACAAAATAAAAGATGAGAACTTAAAAAAGAGGCCTTTTAAAAAGGGGGAGATAATTGGTTGAAAATGCGTGACTAATTTGTATCAAGAAATGTATTGAGAAATTTAGTTTTCCCTGAAAATTTCGAAAAGAAGCACTATGGCCCCGAGATTTTAAAAAAAGAAATATATTGTTATCGTTATTTTACATGTTTTACACAGATTCGTTAAGGTTTGGAAATATATGCATTTTGAGGCATCTTCATATGCAAACTAATTTGTAGTTTTCAAAAAAAGATTAAAACCCAATTATTTAAAAAAAATAATCACCCTGACCTATTGCTTTGTATATTTTTTCAAATGATCATAGTAATATCTATTTACTTGGAAAGTTTGGAAAAAAAACGTATATCAAATTTTAAGACCTCATCTACCTCAAGGGGGAACTTCCTTAATAAGAAGTATACAGATATGCCGCTAGAATGGGTCTGTTTTTATTGCCTTCAAATATATGATTGGGTATCGAATTAGCTGATTAACTGGCTTAAAAATTTCTTGGGATGCCTTTCATAATGTCAGATTTGATCAAAGATTAAACTATTACATGATGCTCCAGATTTGTATTTATAGGTTTATGTTTCTATAATATCAACACACGCTTAATTAAGAGCAATTATACAATTATACAATAATGTATGTAAATATAGAGGGAGTGAAATTATTTAAGGAAATCAGCACAAATCAAACTAAAACTTAAAGTGAATTAAGGATATCCGTGGAATTAAAAGGTCAAATGTAAAAATTGTGATGAGTGTGTAAAACTCCATGTTTAAAACCATGTTAAGTACTTTTAAACTTTTTGATTATGTTTTCTATGCATGAAAACATTTGTCATAAATATTTGCATGTTTTGTTTTTTTTAAAAGGGAAATATATGTATGGGCATTGATTTTACAGGCAAAATATATGCATGAGTAGATATTTTTTATTATTTTTGGGCTATATGGATGGGTGTTTTAGAAGCGCTTGTGGCACCCCTGTATCCAATATGAAATGAAGTGACCCCCCCCATGAACTTTAAATTCTTGGGGGCCTCCGGCTATAATCTTACTGACCTAACTTATTTTAAAATTAAACAAAATAAGACTTCCTTCTTTTTATATTTTAATTGCACTTCCTGTATTATATTTATTTGAAATTCATGATTGTAGGAAGTTTGTTTCGTTGTGAGTTGTTTTTATTTTGTCTACCGATTTTGTATTTGTCTTTTCGATATAATATTTGATTACCCCTTTGGTACACCTTTATCGTAAGCCTGTTTATCATAATAGGGAAGTTAAATATAAGCTTTGGAATTTCCTCACTAGTGATTAATTATAGAACTTTGCAATGGAAACCCCCTTACCTTCATATAGATAAGGTCAGTTTTATTTGCAATTAAAAAATCGTTTCTAAATTTGAAACTGTTTTTATTTCAACTTTGTATGTACTTATCGACTAGCCGTAGTGACCATAGATAGTATCGTCTACTTTCACTTTCATCAATTCACCAAGCACTGAAGTAGTATCGGACTCATTTTCATAATATCTTGTGGATCAGGATTTCGGGCAAATCACCAAGTATGTTATATCTTTATTTTCATTTGAATATAAACTCTCAGACCTTCTCCATATTTATTTTCGTTCGTTTTTTATACATATTTACTGTCATTCGCCTCGGCGAATGACATATAGAGATGTATAAAAGTTTTGAAGTCGCTGCATGGTAAAGTTTTGTTAAACTTGATGTAAACATTGTACAACGTAAAAAATAACTTATCTCAAAATGATTAAATAATCTAATATGTGATCATTACGCTACACCATCTGCATGCTTTAATTACTTTAAGCAAACATGGCCCTCTTTTAAATGTATGTAATCTTTTTTCTATTCTAAATAAAGAGTTAGAATCTAAAATAGAAGAAAACAGTATTAAAATATACACTTTACTTTATAAATATATATGAATCGAGATTAGTAGGTCAATATGTTACACAATCCCCATCAGCCTAAAATGTGTACAGTTGAATCGTATTTGTTCCCGTTTCTCTTCAACAATCATTTATCGTTGCAAAAACGGTTTTGCGGAGAAAGAATCGAGCTTAGTAGGTCAATTTGTTACACAATCATTGTATTCCCGATCAGCCTAGAATTTTAACAGTTTAACCGTATTTGTT
Source organism: Arcuatula senhousia (assembly GCA_963971305.1). NCBI lineage: Eukaryota > Metazoa > Mollusca > Bivalvia > Mytilida > Mytilidae > Arcuatula > Arcuatula senhousia. The sequence continues at coordinate 16,744,636 of OZ020313.1, forward strand.
CCCCTTTATTTTCAAATAAGGTTAACTTTCATAATAAAAATAGAAACTCTAAGAATAAAACACACAAATGTTTTCTTCCCAGGACCCAGCATTTCTTATGAAAGCAAAAAATTGTAACAAAAAAATAATTATAAGGCTTGTCTTAAGATTAAAGATCTAGCTGTGTCTTTTAATATGTCTATAATACATGTAATAATATATTTCTTGACGACGTAAAGAAGATTGTAATTTATAGAAGTTTCCTTTCCTTTCTTAAATTCGAAATGCTTTTCACAGCAGCTAAGAAATCTAATCAAATATAATTTTGATAAATATAAATATTAATTTAATTTCAAAAATACCTGTATCAAAAAAGCTCTTAGACTAACTATTATTTCATGTGCTTTGACACGCGCTTTGTCTATTAAACAAGTTTGGTGTACATGTTTATTTAGCTAAGTTGCTACTTTAAAGCTCAGTTCATGGTTTTTACTGTCAAATATGTAGCATATACTGTGAAATTTACGATTTTAGGATATTTCACCCTTTGGTATTTGTACTATAAAAATAAATATCATTTATGATATTTTATTTTAAAATTAAGTGAAAATATAGTTCCTTTGATAGTAAACAATATTCTCCACCAAATGAGTTACCTATGTAAAGATGAGCAAATGAGATATTGCAACCTACCCACTAGCCCACTTAGAAACACTGAAGAAAAACGGCCATAACTAAAATATGAAGAGCACAAGATAAACACTGAAAAAATGTATCAAATAAAATAAATTGAGACTATCGTCAACGACTTACAGAAGGACCAAGGCCTTAGGGTTTGTATTATTACATAATAATTTGAAAATATCTACTGAAAATGTTTGATTTTGAAGTTAAATTGTGTCAAAAATTAAGTGATTTAATGTGTTTTGCTTATAGGAAACGTTGGTAGGGCGAAATATTCAGCCTATAGCGTGCACTTCTTGGCTGGCAGCAAAGATAATTGCAGGAAACATGGCACTCCCCACAAAATTTAAAGACCCTTAGCCACCTTTCATGACAATAAAGATGGTTTCTGTTAGTTTAATCATTTTTTATATGCAAAATAAGCAAAATGGATAAGACACAAGTTAAACAAACTTATGAAGTCTTCTCTATTCCAATTCAAGTTTCCTTACGATATTTCTTAGTTTTTTTATTTCTTTGAAACGTTATAAAATACCATTTATCATACACTATTTTGTCTTATTAAATAATTGTTATTCTTTAAGAACACCAAACGAATGACCTCAGCTTTTTTAAAAAGCTAATCTTGTATGATATTGATATACAGAGATATACATATATATAGAAATATTGTGTACTTTCGTTTTATTGAATACAGGTTTTAATTAGATTGTAACGAATCTTAATTTTACAACGTAGTTACAGATGTGTTGAAGATGCGCACCTCCCTTTTAAAAATTATATTAGAAACAATTTAGATGGTCAAAAGAGGCCTAAAAGCCACGTGTTTCCTTGTTGTCACAATAACTTATTTTCTTGTTGACCATATCTTATGAAATTACAGTAATGTTACTAACAGTATACCATGAAAGGATAAAAAGATTAAATTGATTTTGAATCATCATTAAAACATTGATTAGATTGGTTTTTGAGGTCTGACGAAACTTTTGTTGGAAAACGAGACAAACGAAAGTGGCAAAAAATGCAGCTTGTCACATAGTAGATGGAAAATGGAAATGGAAGTCTTATTGACTTTACCTTTTGTGTTCCAAAATTTTTGGTTCAAAAGGGGCGAAAAGAGAAAATTAATTTTTTTTCTGATTTTTATTCAAATTCTTGATCGTAAACATTTTTATTTCTCAATCTAGGATGGATTGCATGTGACAAATATGCTTGAATTAATAATCTACCTTAGGATTAAACGTGTGTAAAACAATCGACTATCCATACATATTGGGCCTAAAACGCAAACAGTGTTGAGGCATCGATTGTTCTTGTTTCATTTAGAGGGGTCCAAGAAGGGGCAAAGATACAAATTTTTAATTTTTGGCACAACAACTTGTATTCTGGTGGACCAAATGCTATAAAATTTTACATTCAAGTTTCTCACCATGAAAGGACGAAAGGAATTGATTTTCGGGGTCATTCATTTTTGTGTGTGATGAAACTATTGGCCAAACTCGATATAAAATGGAACTATTTCATTTGCTCCTGCATTAAAAAATCCAAATCCTAAAACGAGTATAAAAACGGGTAGTTTGGTTTTGCTGTATTTGCATTTTTCAAGGAGTAACCTCTCATTAGCAGCATTTGAATCGAGACATTTGAAGGTCAAAACCAAAATTATTGAATGAAAAGTACTCAAAACCAAAATGATTTCAAACAGCGACGAGGATATCTAACATTCGCAATACAAGGAAAGAAACCTGGTGATTTAAAACATTTTTGAATTTGATATTCGAAAATTTCAACAACAAAAATTGTATTAAAATTTATGAGTTGATTCGTGTCAGACAATTAAAACGACAAGGCGTGTGATTACCCTCGGGGACAACTGGTCCACCAGCAGCGGTCCTTTCAATAATTTAGGTTTTGGTTGACCACTTTTAAACTACTTAACAGTTGTGAAAAGCAGTATATAAGAACAGCAAATTGTAATAATAATAAATTATTGTATAGTATCGTTTTAAAAACATTTTTAACAAATCATCACCGTTTTATGAGAGAAAAGTTGATTATAATTTATAGATCCTTTTATAAATGTAAAATTATGATATCTATTTGGCTAAAAGATGGGCTTTCAATGGGTATGTTGACTGCACAGTGTTCAAATATACCGGTAATAAAACAACGTTTCACCTGAGAATAGCTAATAGAGAGACATCCAATCAAATGCACAAATTATTTTTTATATCCATTGTTGTACATGTAGGTAATATTTATTATCCTAAACCCCATAGAAGTATTTTTGTATTCAGTGGTGTTAATTAGAAACTTTTTTCTCTGCACAGATAGATGTCAGAAGATAAAAAAATGCCAATTAGTTAAGATACATATAGACATCTTAAAGATGGCGAGAGTGGCAAGTGGATCAAAAAGACCACTATGTCCAGACTTCATAGAAAATCTAGAGACTGGACGAAAGAAAATGATTAAATTGTCAGGTATGTGATCTTACAAAAGCACCACTAAAGAAAGCAAACTTCATTCAAGTTTAAAAAATGTGTTTCATTTGAAATCACAATTTTTGATCAACTCTGTGCATACACTACATTGTGGCGAAGGCAATTGTATTAAAGATCGACATGATCTATAAAATTAATCAAGTGGTTAGAAATAAAATCTATAACAAGATAAGGTTAACATACCCGATAAGCCTCACCTGGAGGAGTTCATGAGAGATGAACAAGACTTATCAAGATTCATGTCGATTTGGTTTTGGTAAGGCATTTAAATGGGATATGTTTTGTCCAGTGAAAAAAAAAAAGGTTGGGATTCTGTTTTGTATCGGTTTTCTATTTTTGTGATTTAAATTATCGTATCGAAGCACAAATATTTACCAAAACAGTTTTTTGCGTGAACTCACCTTACTAAGGATGGTTAAACGTAATCTTTTCAAACTATAAAAATAACCCATCAATTTAAGACTTCATAACAAAGACACGTGGTTTATTGGAGTTACCTACCTAGTTACTACCTTCTCGCACCAAATCATTACAACTAATAAACTATTATAAAAACAAAGACACGTGGTTTATTGGAGTTACCTGCCTAGTTACTACTTCTACCACCAAATCATTAGAACTATCAAACTATTATAAAAACAAAGACACGTGGTTTATTGGAGTTACCTGCCTAGTTACTACTTCTCCCACCAAATCATTATAACTAATAATATATTATCAAAACAAAGCCACGTGGTTTATTGGAGTTACCTACCTAGTTACTACATGTACCTTCTCACACCAAATCATTAGAACTATTAATCTATTATAAAAACAAAGACACATGGTTTATTGGAGTTACCTACCTACATGTAGTTACTACCTTCTCATACCAAATCATAGAACTAATAATATATAACTTATTCAATCCAAATAATATTTGTTCTGCATTAGTAACCAATGTACTTCTTGATCTTTTCCAACGAAAAACACTTTTAAGCTTACCTGATCCAAAGGGTCGTGTGAGCTATTGCTATAATTTGGCGAAAGTCGTCTGTCCATTCGTGTCAAAATTCTGGCATAGAATAAAAGCGATTAGCACCTCAAGATCTACCTGCCCTGAAATTTCAAAAAAATCCAACTATCCATGTAGTAGTTTTTTTCCTATTTTTTTTCACATTTTTACTTTTGAGCTAACCTGATCCAGAGGGTCATATGAGCTTTTGTCATTACTTTCCGCCCGCCCTTACATTCGTCCGTTTACTTTTTCAAACGACTCTTACACCATAAACCCAAAAGCAACCAAACTTGGTACAGTTGTTTTGACAGTTAATGGTCAAAATAAATGCTTATGACATTTAGCTGGCAAACTGTAGAGAATAACAACAAACTCTTGATTGCTAAAATCATTTAAGGTAATTCAATTCTCAATTCCAATGCATTAGGTTAATTTATATTGCGTCTTTATTTTTGCCATGTAGTCTTTAAGATTAGGCATACAAGTCAGGTGAGCGATTAAAAGACTTATATTAGCATCTTTTAAAAGCAATTCTCTGATAAGTGGAACACATGGCCGCCATGGCCAAAATAGAATATAGGGGTAAAATTGCAACTTTTTGCAAATAACCCAAAAAGCTTGTAGTTTTTGGTCAAGAGTTGTTTGTTGTGTGAGTACCGCTGTCAAAAACACATTTATGTACATTCGGATATTTACATTTATTATACACATTGGAAAAAAAACAAATCGATAACATTTCTATAATTAGTTCTATAATAAATACAGGTGATTCAGAATGCTACAACGTATAAAAGTACAGGTTAATTGGTTTTGGGCTTACCTTGCATGACAGCAAAGTAAAATGTCCAATTAAAATAGACTTGCTCCCATCTAACAATATTTCGTTCAAGTCTATGGGGCCGTTTTCAGTTGACCTACTCGAGTTAAACCAGATAGAGTAAATTTCTATAAATAGATGGGTAGGGTCATGCGCACTATGTTTGTCAACTGAATAAGTTATTATTGCATTGGGTTTACTGGTGTACATTTACTCAATAGAACGGGGTACACTAGTATAGAATTGACCACAACTACAATATTTTAACAATAAAATTTTAAGACTTTTAACTGAAAACAGCCTAGGAAAAAACACAATTATATGTTTTCACAACCTGCATTCGTTTCAAATCTATTTTCTCTGATTAAATCATTTATATTATATCCATGCCTTTATAAATTGTTCTATGAATGATTTTGTTTTCTTTCCAAACAAACCAAATATGTCTTCAGTAATTGCATCTTGACCATACAATACGGCTTTGTTCAAACAATTAATATGATCGCATGGATATGAAAAAAGTTGATTTGTCTAAATAAACGGGATTTTTTCATTAAAGAGTATGTATGATATCTTTTGGGTTCCCCGATAATTTTCCTTGGAGTAGTGCTATTCATATTCATGCGATTGGAACTTTTTAATAGTGAAACATGACATACAGATATTACTCTATCTCTAATTTATGGACCAGATTGATCACGTTTTCTCATAATCAAAAAGAGGTGTTGAAACAATTTGCTTTCGGTATTTCGATTATTTTTATTTTAACGCTTAAATTTCTTACATTTTCCAACAAAAACGCACTACTTCATTACTTACGGAATAGACTTTGAGAGTAAGATTACTTTAATGTCCTTAACTTTACACTTAATAAAAAAAATAAAAGTTTGTGAATACTTTTGCTATTCATTTTTAGGAAATATTTGTGATTTGGAAGAAAACAAGAAAAGATGGTTGTTTGTGGGAATATATCTACACAACATCATTTCACCCGTTCTTCGAAAATATGTAGAACAACACTTGAACCAGCTTTGGCTAAAATTAAAGACATCTAATTTTATTGATCATCAGAATTATCCGACACAGCTGATGTTCTACCCACCCCCACCTTTAACAAACCGTCCTACAAGGCTAAACTATGAACCAATCAACAACAACAAGGATACTCATGGTTACCAGAAACAAAACTATGATTACAGGGTCCTCAGTCCTGTTGATCTATCTAAGTTGTTTCTACAGACCCACATGGCACATTATACAGCATTTGATGATAGTTGTGACTCGTCTGATCTACTGGGCATGGTTATGAAAATAGATGTTTTCCACCAATCAGTAAAGGACGCAGCCCAAAAGGTTTGCATCTTAGCCTTGTTTTAAAATTTTACATTTTTTTATTATATCATAGAAACAAAGATGTACGAAAGGGGCAATCACATTTCGGATATCCGTAAACTTTAAGACAAAGACAAAATCGGTAGACATAAAATAATCACAACAAAACAAACACAATACAAACAAAAACACACATACATGTAACAAATAAACGACGGTCAATCAAATGTTGGTCAAATCCGGAAAGAATGACGGATGACAATACTAAAACATTATGTCAAACCAACGTCTGCGCTCATCTGAAAGATAGAAATCCCGTATTTGTCTACAAGCACATGCTCTCTTAAGTCACGCTAACAGCTGGAGAAAAACATACCGCTGTGTTAACAATGTGCCTGTCGGCCTCGACACTCTATCAAGGAAGTCACGATACTCCTCACAATCTCTGGAATAACGAATCAGTTGGGATTCGTAAACTCCATATGCTGGAGTGAACGGAATGTTGCTACACAAAAAGGGAAAGTTGATTTTGGAAAAATAAAGTCATCACGTTTTTCATAGAGCTTGTTTTGCTATATACTTGTAAACTTAACAGGGCATTGTTATAGCTCTGAGTAGATAATTATCAAAGATAAATAATTTTCTTATTTGAAAGAAACTTATACACTGTCTCTATTTTATGTATTTGAAACTTACGCAATCTTTTATTTTCATGTTAAATTGTTAAAATGTAACTTTTCTGTTACTTTTTAATAAAGTAAGTATTTGCCATTCATATCATCAAATGTACAACGTGAAATTTTAACTGAATCCAATTGGAATGAAAAACTGTCTAAACCATATAGTAAGTAAGGGATAAAATTTGTACTTTGGTTTAATTTTTATAGTTTGTTTTTCTTTTGGTAGAAATATTGATAACTTTATAACCACTTTTATACTGCATTTTGTATAATGTATTTTGCGTTCCCCTTTTGTAAATTTTGGACATAAAAGCAATCAAACAAGTCAGTTCTGTGTGATGCTAAAGCATCAAATTGTGAAGTGTTGGATTTAGAACTAATGTTATCAGTCAATAGAGCTTCTAATCTTCTTATCATTAACAGCAATTGTTCTTTAGTGAGTTTTTGTACGCTTTTTTCGTTCATATTAGGTTAGTCCATGTTGAATTGAACCTTTCTCGGTTTGATTTTACTTTGTGTTATTTTTCTGCTAAGATGGTTCGACAAAATATTTCGACCCCAACACAAATTGTATAGACTTGTCCATAGCATTGAAGAACCTCTATTAAAATATGTTTGTTTCTGATGTTAGATGTCTAGATTTGGGTCCTACTTTGACTGAATTAAGATTTTTTAAAAATCATTTGCATTGAATTCTAAGTCTACGACCATACAAAGTGACGAGCAGCAACCACTTGTCACATTGAAGGCTGCTGACTGTTTGTAGTTGTTGATTTTTAAATTGTCCTGTACACTTATTTTGCATCTTTTGGTCGTTTATTGTGAGCAAGCAACTCAATTATATAGATTTATTTCGTTTAAAGATAAAAATATTCAATCTTTTATTGTCGTAGTTTATCCATTGTGCTACATTTTGACAACCAATTAAGTGTTGCAGTGGTACAAAATTTGCAATGTTTCAGATAAAAGATGAGCTAAGAAATCCCTGGGCCCATTGTAACTTTACTGAATGGGACGAAAGAAAGTACAAACATGTAATTAATCTCATTGATAACTTGGCAAGAGGTCTGCAGCTATCCAAAGATGAAGAAGACGAACTGTTCCTGACGTTTTATCGATGGGTAAAACATGGTTTGTAACAAATTACGATGCTTTTCAATTCAGCTTAATAAATTTAATTTAGATCAACAAAAAATAAAAAAAACACCACAAGGCTTTAAAGCCTCCTGATCAGTATTTTATAAATGAAAGATTTTAAAGACAAAAAAATAGACGACAAACATGTCATTATCACACGAAAATAAACATGCATATGTTTGGTTTGATTATACATAAAAGATCATATAAATGACGGTAATTACAAAAATGCAGAACTTGTTTCTGTTAATAGGTGACCAATTCATCCTTGGAGGTTCACCCGAAGAAGAACTGGTAAAAGACATCCGGAATCAGATCAATTATCTGGTACAGAATGTCAGTGTGATTGCTGAAAATCACCAGGAAAATATAGAAGAACTTCAGACAGAACTTACTCATGTAGACAGAGTTCTCGCAGATCATTTTATAAGGATAAAGACATTAGAAAAGGTTGAGTATAAGAACTTTTTTCAAAATTATTCTAATCAAGTTCTTTTACCCACTTTTTAGAAAATTTTTTTTTCAAAATAAACTGAATATCACACCATGTTCAAAATACAAAGAGAGAAGCAGAGGTACCAATGGGGCATCCGAATGTCAAAAGTCCAAAAGGGTATAAACAAAACTTGTAGACACAAACGAGAACGGGATAAAAACAGACAACCGGTAAAACATGTCCTACCTACAGGAGGCTTATACTCAGGAGGAGAAGAAGAAGAAAACAGAAAAAACGCTGAATATCAGTCAACAACGCGAACTCAGTCGAAATAAGAGTGAACTTCGGTGCTCCGGAAGAGTAAGCAGTTCCTGCTTGCTATAGAAAACCCTTCGCGTTGCCAACAGTCAATTAAATGAAGGAAGTAAAACCATATGACAGACCAACATCTGCACTTATCTGGTAGATCGAAATCTCATATTTTTCTATGAGCTCATGGTGTCTTCAGTAAAATTTCTTGAGCGAAGACAGCAACTGAGGAGCAACATAACCCTGTGTGAGCAATTTTTGTGTCAGACGTGACGCTTTGCAAAGTAAATCGATGTTAGTCCCGCACGCTCTGGAATAACGAATCAGTTAAGATACGTAAACTTCATAAACTGGAGCGGACGGAATGTTGCTACACAAGAAGGGCAAATTGACGATTGGAAAGTTGCAGTCATCATGTTTGTCATAGAGGTTTGTTGAAAGTTTTCCTAAAGACTCAATTGCAAGATGTAGATCAAAAATGTAGCAGACTTAGTAGAGGAAGTAAAGGAAATAAAGAGACAAAGTGAACAGATAAATTCAGCAAAACTTAGACAGGGTATGTTTTGTACAAATGATCTAATTTTTAAAATCATTGAATTTGATGATGTTGTAGTCAAGTTATCATGTTACAAAAAAACTAACAATAAGACACATTTTCCATGGGACTTTATTTCCTCAATTGTGATCTTATAAAACAATGTAACGGTATCAAGATCACAGAGAATAGGTATCAAACAAGAGTTTGAAAAAGCTTTAGCTCCATATCGGAAATATTTTGTGACTGTAATGAAAAAAACAAAGAGGTTCCAAAGTACTCAAAGATAAAAATGATAATTTCATGTGGAATGGAGGATTGCATGCTATTGCAAAATTGCTTCTGGACTTCATGTAATCCCTATTTAATTCAAGAGAGTTAAAGTACATGAATTCCTCTATTTTATAGATTTTTTTCTGACGCTCAAAAGCGTTAAATACTCTTTATTGAAACAGTTATAAAATTCCAAACAAAAACCGATAAGTTTTGTATCCTAAAATTTTATAAAAATGCACCAAATATGAACATTTACATTTTGTCTATTATTCTTTTGTAAACCCCAAATCTGATATACTTAGTAAACTGTCTTCTGAAATATAAAATGGAAGGTTATCGTAATCTTTTTATCATAAAACCAGCTAGTATGAAAAATAAAGAGAAAACTCAGTCTGCTTCTAAATAGTAAAATAAGAGTTTTGTGTTTCATTTAGACTCCTATTACGTTTTTTTTCAGTTGCATTCCATATCCTACGGGTTGTCGCTTGAGCTATTTACGATTTAACTGAGTGTTTGAATATTTAAGACCCTGTCTAGTTGACTAAAGATGAGATAATTCTAGAAATGGCCAAAGACATGGAGCATTATTATTTTCATAATTTCTAACGTTTATCATACGTATACTTTGTTTAACCCTCGAGTTTTGCTTACATCTTTTGACTTTTATATAATTTTATAGTCTGTCAAGCCAATATATGTTCGACGGTTTCATGAGTCCTCATTCACTCATTTGTTACAATTTCTTATTTTTTCATGATTAAAATACGCCTACATTGTTATCTGTCACATTGTATAGAATTGCATGAATTTTAACTGACTACATTTTCACCCTGTGCACTTGCATTAACTATTGTTAATTACAGTTAGTTGCTGGGCATTTTGTTGTTCATTAAGTGTGGTTACTCTTGTTCTTTATTCGTCTTGTTTTTGTATCGACGCTGATTTTTCTAATGACCCATTTGTATCCCTTTGCTTCTTTTCTACAAACAATATCCATAACTGGGCGATTTGTAGGCCTTACATTGGTTGTTTTTTTTATGAATTTTATTAAAAAAACTACTCCTTGATATCGAGTTATATCAATGCATTTAGATTGCGGTAAGTAATAGTGGTAAATAGCCCTCCATTAATGGATGGTTGTTAATTGATTTGAGCTTTTAAAAAGATATAGTCAAAGTAATGTTTAATATTTTTTTAGATAAAGTTGATTTACAGATGATTGATCCTGTTCCAGTGCATATCAGAGGTATAGTTTTATCATTTTAACAAGGGAAACTGTTTTCTGGCACATAAGCTCGGTAAAGCACATATATGCTGAAAATGCTTAAACTGTGATGTAGAACTCTAATGGTTTGTTCTTTTTATTCATATTATACGTATTTGAACACCCTGTGTTGTTTTGACAACAGGCTCAGCGTCTTCCCACCCAGTTGAGTGTATCCGTAAAAATGCGTTTAAATATATTAAAACGATTTTTGCTTTATTAATTTCTTCTCCATTTAAAATTTCACATCGTTCTCGCGATTTTTGTCTAAGCGAATATTTCTGACCAAGTCACAATAATATATTGTTTTACGAATAGTCACGATAACAGTATACTAGTATACCTGGTTTTTGGCTCGATTCAATGACAAATACAAAAGTATTATTTCTTTATATTAGATAATAAGCTTATTTCTTTGTATTAGATAATAAGCTGTGGAATAAGTATGCGCCAGTCAACCTACATAATTGTGTAGACACTGCTTTAACAATCAACAATTATGCTTTTGTCGCCGTTTAGCAATTGGTCTTTGATTGAAAATGTGTTTGGTTTCGACGAATTTGAAATTTTGATAATGCGCCTCGAGACTGGGCTGCATAGGTAAACAATTTGTGCATTATTCCTTCGTCACTGAACTCTCCTTGGTATTTTTTTAAATAACGACTGAAACTAAACTCAGCAGTTGCACTATGGATCCAGATTTTGCCGAAAGTTTCGGAATTTTGATAACGCCCTTAGGGGCTGGGCTGCATGTAGCCTAAGGATAGATTATTTCTTTTTGTCACGTAACTCCTCCTAGGTTATTAGGAATACGAAACGAAAACTTTGTTGTTGCACTTTGGATGTAGATTGTGCTGAAGGTTTCAGAATTTTGATAATGCCACCAGGTGCTGGGCTAAATAGGTAGCCAAAGAGCGAATTATTCATTTCTCAAGCAACTTCTTCCAGGTCATTTGGAATATGGAACAGAAACTTTGCTAAGTACTAGAATAGATGTAGATTGTGGCGAATGTTAAATAATTTTGATAATGTCTCAAGGGGCTCGGCTATGAAGTTAGCCTAAGGACCCTTTTTGTCAGCCAAATGTTAAGTTACCTTAGAATACAATACAAAACGGGTATAAAAGAAGCAGAGGAACCAATGGGGCATCCGAATGTCAAAGTCCGAAAGGACAGAGACAAAACCAGTATAGTAAACACAACAAGGACAGGACGAAAAAAAGGCAACATATAAAACACGGAAAAAGAAAACTAATGAATATGAATTTACAGCGCGAACTCTAGTCATAATGAGAGTGAACTCAGGTGCTCCGAAAGAGTAAGTCACTTAGTGGTTCCTGCCTGCTAAAGCCCACCCATCGCGCTGCCAATTTCCAATTCACTGTGTCAAATCCGGTTAAGGAAGACAAAACAAAACCCTATGACTAACCAACATCTGCACTCATCATAAATATAGATAATTTTATAATGCTCATTACTGTCCCAGTTTATTTCTTTTTATTATTGTCTCGTTATAAATTTATACTATCAACACAAGAAAAGCGGAAATGTTTCGTTGCTGCTTCGACGAGTTCCTATTGAACTTTGTTGTACCTCTTTTGTTAATTTTATTTCTTAAAACATGGGATGGTTGGTTAGCGCTGCTGATGGAGTTTTTAGTGTTTCCGTCCCCCATGGTAAGCTAACCCCAGTATCAACACTTCTGTGTTATATCTCGAATGTTCTAGAACTTCTACCTATCCTAGGTATAGGTTGATCTTAGTCTTTATTTGATTCACGTGTCGCAATAATGTGGTTTTATTGATCTATGATCGCCATATTTATATTGCATTTTTATCTTGTTGACCAGAGCCCCTCTGATGAAGCCTACATAGGCAAAAAGCCCTTTAGTGTAGCAAATTTAGTTGCCTAGAACTTTGCTTTAATTCTTTTTTCTCACCTGAAAATTTATTGTTTAATTATCCTAAGAGTTTTCTTCCATGTAAATCTTACATTTTAATCAAATTATATAACGTTGGTTTTATACTGTGTTATTCATATAAGGTAAAAAAAGACTTTTCTAGAGTGTCTCCGATGAGTCTTCAATAGAAAAAAAGGCTCATTTATTCGAACTTTAATACAGTCTTATTTTATAGATATTTTGTGTTCCCTCCCTCTTAAATTTGGTATGTACGAACAAAGGTTACAAACACACATTTCGTATATGTATGTTGTGTACAAGTTGTGATATTGTATAAGTTTTAACATATATAAAAAAATATGAAAAATTAAATATTCGTTTAGTATAAATAGAAGCACAGTACATATTTTTCTATTTTCTAAAATCTGTTCCTGTGTTATATGAATCACAAAAACTTGCTTCTGTTTATCAATATTACATTTGTATCCTTTGGCCATACGGAAAATTCAGGTTACAGACACAAACATAATATCGACTGATGGTAGTAAGTCCCTGTGTATGAACAATGTTCTTTTATCTCATGAACAACGACATTTATATCTAATACGTCAGTTGATCCCTATCAAAAGGCTGGATATACCTGCAATATGACATTAGCACCTACATTATAACAGACAAGATTCGTTTTGTTTTGCGTGAAACTAGCTGATAATTATTTGTCCTGCTTCCTTTATGCAGAATTCAATATTTATAATATTTTTTTTCACTTTTGTCACCTGAAATTAGACCTCTCTTTCCGACTTTTTTTCAATTTTGTTGGAATAGTTATTTGTTATATCTATTGCCTCGAAAGAGTTTCAAACATAGGCAATATATCGATTACGAATCTCACCTTGTTCGTAACTCCATATTGTTGATAATCAGGAATGGACTTTCTTTGTTCTATGTTCAGAAATGGGGCTTTCGTTGATAATCTAGGGATTTGTTTGAATCCAATGTATTGTATTTTTAGTCTTTGGCCAATGCAAGACAGCGAGCAGTGACCTCTGGTCATGTTGAAGACTGCTGGCTGTTTTCGATTGTGATTTTTTTTTTAAATTGACGTTTCTTTAATGTTGGTTGCATTGTGTCGCGTATCCTTATTCTATATCTCTTTATCGTTTTTTTTAATTCTCTAAATGGTAAATGGGTGTTCACCAGAACAAAACGATAAATGATAGAAAGCATCTGAAGCATGCATTATGCTTTGCACCACTAGGTGCACCTACCATACCAATATTGTTGCTGCAGTACTTGTTAGTAACATTGACTGGACCATTCTTCTGTAAACGGTCATCCAGGCAGAATATGAAGGTCACAGCCAGCAACCAAAGTATGCATTGTGATGAGCAGGACAAGGTGAACCTACAATACCATTATAATTGAAATCGCATTTTTCAGTCATCTGGAATGGGCTTTAACTATTCTTCTGTTAGTGGTCATCTATGTGGTAAATGTAGGTCACAGCCCACATCTAAAGCATGCGTCGTACTTAGCATTGCTGGGAGCATCTACTATACCGATATTGTTGATGTGGCCCGTGTAAGAAACAGGGTATGAACCTTAGCCATTCTTCTGTAAGTGGATAGGGGGGCCGATGCATCATGTAAATGGCCATCCATGCTAAGCATTGAGGTCCCAGCCTGCATCTGAAACAGGCAAAATGCTCAGTTTCACTAGCTGCACCTACCATGCATAACAGTATGGTTGATGCGGCTCTAGTAAGTAACTAGAAAAAGTCATTGACGTAGACAGAGTGTCTAACAATGTTATCCATGGAATTTTCTTTGATTTTGGCAATAGTTATTCAAATAAGGCTACTTTAAATCCCAATGATAAAATTAAAAGTTAACCATCAAAAGTTTTGTAGAATTGGCTTTGAAAAATGCATGTTTTGAGTCGTATTAATATATAATCAATAGGGAAATTCAATTTTCCTTCATCTAAGAAAATCTACTCAACAGATTTGTCTTGAAATGATTGAAAATCTTTTTGTTGAGACTTTTAGATTTATTAGATAAAAAGTTCAAAGGTTCACCGTCAAAATGTTCAAAAAGCGCGAAAATATGTTTTATCCCTATTATTTCTTCACAAATTATCTCCCCTTGAAAAGTTCTTTTCAGTAAAGTTTTGATGTTCATTAAGCCCAATAGAAATGAATTAGAATAGTTAGCATATAAATTTTAAAGTTATGATAGATGTGCAAAATAAACTCCTTGCCAAAGACACCCCATCTATCTTTAACTATTCAATTTTTGTATTGTTTTTATTTCTATTTTAAATTGTGCTGTATTAAAATGTTATACAAATTAAACACAATTTTTGGCAATAATTTGTACTGTAAAAGGGAAAGGAAAGAGGGGCGAAAGGGGCATCCGAATCTCAAAAGTCCGAAAGGGCAGAGACAAAATAAGAAAACACGCGAGATCGTTGAATCAGACAACATAAAAAAACAAAATACATCTAAAAAAACACCTGAAAAAACAATCAACGCGAATTCAAGTCTCAACGAGAGTGAACTCAGGTACTCAGGAAGAGAAAGCCATTCCTGTTTGCTATAGCATCTCCGTCGCGATATACCAAAAGTCAGTTCACAGCCAATCTGCCAGAAAAGCATGCAAAATCCTAAATTTTGTTCCAAACCAATATTTTCATATCAACTTAAGGGATGGTTTAACAAAAAGACCTTCATGAAAGACTTATTTTGGCAAAATATTTTTTCCGGGAAATTCAAGATGGCCGACCTACAGGGTTCATCAGTATTCCTGGGTTTCTTAACAAAACCAGCTTGAATAATTACAAAAGGCTTTAATGTCAATTGTATTAAAAAATAGAGCTCGGCTCATGCTTTATGCCATCGCTACCAGTCAGAGAAGTGGGTCAGTCCCACATTTTGGTAGAAAATTTCCTATTTTTTGACAACATTTGTAAAAACATGCTTGTGTTCAATTTTAAACAAAGTGCATTTTTAATAAGTGTCAAGATATGTTGTTAGAATAAAAATTAATGTAACTGTCTTCGAGTTGCGGAAAAAGTGCAATTCAAGAGTCAAATTTGGTGTATTTTTCAAGAATAATTGATAAATTGAAGATATTGTCAATTTTAGGTGATGAAGGCAGACCCATGATAAATCCAGTCAAAAGTTCTAATTATTGACCCAAAAGAATGCTGCTTTGTCTCTAAGAAATAATATTTACAAATATGGTAGCTGCCGTCATTTCTATGATAGAGGCATTCAAACAGTGGCATTTGGCCATTATCGTCATAGTCCAAAATGAGCTCCTGGGCCCATTTGGTAGCATTTTTTTTTTAAAGTTGATCTATGCAGGGAAAAGTGTTTTTATTTATTCTAAAGTATGCTTATGTCTTCATGCCAGCAATCAATATCAAAAGAATCTGTATAAATTTGACTTAGATAAATTTGGTCAAAAATGACAAAATGTGTTATGTGGCTGAAATTGCTATCTGCCTTTAAAAAAGTCCGAAAAATTTTTGAAAAAAAAATGTACCAGGCAATGCAATTTTTTACACTTCTTTTCATGTGGTTAAAACTATAAGACATCGTCTCAGATACCTTTCAGAAAACAATTTTTTTTTACTTTGTTTTTTTTTTGGAGGGTTCGTGATGTTTTAAGCCATATAATGCTTTTTGCCAATTTTGAACAAACATTTAACAGGCACCTTTTGACATATTCATTTGAAATTATTTTGTTGAGTGCAAACAAGAGCAAACTGAAGAAATAATCAAACTGTTAACTATTCATTCAACAACTTCTGTAAAAAAAATGTCGCCAAAATGGAACAGAAGCAAGTTTTGTGACTATGGCGAAAATGACCAAATGCCATTTTTGGATGCCTCTATCTTGAAAATTATGACCGCTAACATACTTGAAAACATTATTTCTAAGAGCCAAAAGAGCATTCTTTTGGGTCAATAATCAGAACTTTTGTCTGGATTTATTACGGGTCTGCCTTCATCATCTAAAATTGACAATTTCTTCAATTTATCAATTATTCTTGAAAAATACACCAATTTGACTCTTGAATTGCACTTTTTCCGCAACTCGAAGACAGTTACATTAATTTTTATTGTAACAACATATCTTGTCACTTATTAAGAATGCACTTTGTTTAAAATTGAACACAAACATATTTTTACAATTGTCAAAAAATAGGAAATTTTCTACCAAAATGTGAGACTGACCCACTTCTCTGACTTGTAGCGATGCCATAAAGCATGAGCCGAGCTCTATTTTTTAATACAATTGACATTAAAGCCTTTTGTTAAAGTATATGGGAGTGAATTTGATTTAAAGAGCCTGCCTTAGACATAAAACAATGCTGAAATTCAAGTATTTTGATGTTTTTTTTTACAATTTGGAAAATTGCCCATGTCACCCCCTAGGGACGCTGGGTAATGGTTATTAAGATTTTTAAAATTTTCGTCTATTTTGAAGGCAAAGGTATTACTCTTTAAATATTTACTGTTCAATTTTTGATAATTTGAAGATAAATGGACCAAAAGAAACTTTGAAATACATGAGGTTTTGTAACTATTCAAGCTGGTTTTGTTAAGAAACCCAGGAATACTGATGAACCCTGTAGGTCGGCCATCTTGAATTTCCCGGAAAAAATATTTTGCCAAAATAAGTCTTTCATGAAGGTCTTTTTGTTAAACCATCCCTTAAGTTGATATGAAAATATTGGTTTGGAACAAAATTGCATGGTTTTCTCACAGATTGGCTCTTCAGTGATTCGAGTCTGGTAAAGGAAGACGAAACAAAACTCTATGACAAATTAATATCTGCGCTCATCTGAGAGATAGAAATCCCCTATTTATGTATGAGCGCATGATGTCTTCCCTAAAATTTCTTGAGTGAAGACAGCAACCGAGGAGCAACATAACCATGTGTAAGCAATTTTTATGTCAGACGTGACACTCTGTTAATGAAATCTTTATAAGTCCCACAATCTCTAGAATAAAGGATTGAGTGTAATACGTAAGCTCCATAAATTGGAACAGACGGAATGTTGCTACACAAGAAGGCAAAGATTGCGATTGGAAAATTCTGTCATAACGTTTGTCATTGAGCTTTGTTGAAAGTTTTCAATGAGAGTCTATTTCAAGATGTAGAAATAAATATGGAGCAGACTTACTAGAATCCGTTGTGTCCTTTATCTCAAGTTCCTGGGGATATATAAGCTAGAGAGTCACATAATCGAGAATTGTTCAGTGAGAGAACATAGTCAATAACGGAAATTGTGGTTAAAAGAGAGAGCTGGTCTTCGATCTTTTTTTTTGTGAAGACGTGATTGTAAGAAGTCTTTTTAATTTGAATAAAGAAACAAATCAGTCTGCAAAGGTGCACAATTAGAGCTAATTGGAATCCCTATTGTTTGCTGAAAAACATGTCCACCAAACTGAACAAATATGTTGTCTAATACAAAGTTGAGCGTGTCGATTAACTGATCTTCTGTAGATTTGTGTTTTTATAAGACTCTCTGATGACAAAGTTAGTCTGAGTATAATCGACTAACAGATATTTGTACCTGCGTTTTCCATTCTTTTTGAAAAAGCTGCGTTTAATCTGCCGTGTTAATCATGATTTGAGTTGTTCATGTGGGATAGACGTGTAAAGTGTGAAGTAATCGAGTGGAGAAAAGTTAAAATTATGTTACAAGATGAAACTGATTTATAGTTAAGAATCTACATCAGTTCTTTCGAAATCTTCAGGGTCCACATTTGATTGACACAATTTCTAGAATAACAATAATCTAATATTTCTGAAGGCGGGATTTTATTGCCGTGAGTATTTAAGTCAACAGAACTGAAATAAGTTTAGTGGAACATTTGTATGATCCCACAATGAAGCGCTGATTGTAAGGATTTTAATGTATTTTAGGAATCCAATACAGGGGTGGGATGCCATTATTTTTAGCACCAACTGGTCAAAAGGCGTACTAAAGTGGGATTTTTTCCTAAATGCAAATTTTAAGAAAGAAAATGAATGGTCTTGTTGGTTACATTTATAACATGTACAGTCAAAAATTTTACAGGTTACAACTTGTATTTTTTTTGTCGTACAAGTTACAACATGTACATGTACAATGAGTTTGTACACGTTATAACTTGTACATGTACAATAAGTTTGTACACGTTATAACTTGTACAAAATTATAACTTGTGCACAACATATATACTATATTATATGATTAGGTTATGCAGCATGATATTATATTTCTTAAAACACAAAATGCTATAAATGAGACAATTAAGGAGTTATTATGTTTTGCTCTGATGGTAAGCTGTGTCTTCTTGTTGAAACTCATCATATTACTTATTTAATACAATTATGGACATTTTTTTATCTTATATGGATTAGCTTGTATTTGAAAATCTATTCAAAATGTTTTAAAATGTGAAATGTTAGCAATTTATTGATTTCCGACTGATAACTACAAAACCCCCCAAAAAACTATAGAACACTAATGCCCGTTGTTTGAATGTAACAAACAAATGCAACATTGTATTGGTATTATGCTTTTGAATGATGTCAAGTGATTTATAATGGAGTTTTAAGTTCTTTTGCTTCTTAAATAAAAATATATATTTATAGAACAAACAAAGAAAGAATTGGAACAATGGATAAAGAAAGACAAAAAGTATGTACCTACAAGAGCAGCTAAGCATGTCTTAAAGGTCGTTCAAGAAGAAAGCTGCGTGACCATCACAGGGCCTTCTGGGTGTGGAAAAACATTCACAGCAAGACACACAGCCTTGGCTTTAAAAACAGAAGGATATGACATTATTCCTATCTACACACCGACAGACATCAGAGACTTTTACAAACCAGGAAGAAAAACGTGTTTTATTGTAGATAACATATGTGGAAACTTTACAGCAAGCAAGCAACAGGTTGACACGTGGAGACAAGTTTTACCTGTTATAGAAAATATCGTAAAAGACAAAAGTTGTAAGATAATTGTTTCATGCCGTCTTCAAGTCTTTTATGATGATGCATTTAAATTGTTATCTCCCTTTCTATGTTGTGAATGTAACTTGATTTCTGCAAACAACTGTTTAACACTATCAAAAAAATCAGGTCTGATCAAGCAATACACTAACGTAAATATAAGTGAAAGGGATAAAGCTAAATCTTTGGATTGTATTGGCCCATTTCTTCCTCTATTATGTTCATTATACAAGGTTGATAGTGAAATACCTATTATGCATTTTTTACAAAATCCTTTTGATATCAAAAAGAGAGAGTTAGATACTCTGTTTCATCAGCAGGGAGATGATGGTAAGTACAAGATTTGTGCATTAGCTCTAATTGTTCTGTTTAACAACAAACTTGAAGACAAATGGTTTCAAGGTAAGGTCACGGATCAGCAAAGACACTTATTTGGCGAGGTATGCAATGCTTGTAGTCTTCCATCAGGATTGTCCAAGAAAACAATACACACTGCTTTGAAGACATTATTGAATTCCTTTGTCCAGAAAGAGAATACTTCATATAAAGCTGTTCATGATAAGATATTTGACTTCCTGGTCTGGTACTTTGGACAGAACATAATTGATTGTTTGATTGATCAAGGGAATGCTGAACTTCTATATGAAAGAATGCGTTATAATCTTGAAAACAGCGATGCATCAAAGAATAATGGAATCATTGATAAATCAGAAGATATGAAGTTCATTTTAGATATACCAGAGGAATATTTGACCAATTATATAGTCAGACAAGTCAAAGAATGGTCTGATGGTAAAGTAGTTAAAGTATTCGTTAACTGTAACATGAAGAATCAATTATATAGAAATGAATTTTTAAGTTACCTTAAACAGCTGGATAAAGAAACTCAAATTAATCTTGCAACCCGTAAAGACGAAAAAAATCATTCCGAATGGTTCTGCATTAGAAAAGAAAGTACACCCTTAATAGAGTCATGCTGTCATGGGTTTAAAGATTTCACAGAATGGATGCTAAGTTTAAACATTGATATTAACCAGACAGATGATAAAAATAGAACTGCCTTGTTCTGGACATGTGGAATTATCAATATAGAAATGGACTGAGCATTTCAGAATGATAAGCTAGATATGGTTTTGATGTTGTTAGAGAAGAATCCTGATCTTGACAAGACTGATAAGGAGGGACGGTCATCACTGTTCATTGCATGCGAGAATAATAATCTAGATATGGTAAAGATGTTGTTAGAGAAGAATCCTGATGTTAACAAAACTGACTGGTTAGGACGGTCACCACTGTACTTGGCATGTGAAAATGATAATCTAGATATGGTAAAGATACTGTTAGAGAAGAATCATAATGTTAACCAGACTAGTTGGTATGGACAGTCACCGCTGTGCCTTGCATGTAAGAATGATAATCTAGATATGGTAAAGATGTTGTTAGAGAAGAATCATAATGTTAACGAGACTGATGGGAATAGAGAGTCACCGCTTAGCCTTGCATGTAAGAATGATAATCTAGATATGGTAAAGATGTTGTTAGAGAAGAATCCTAATGTTAACCAGACTAGTTGGTATGGACAGTCACCGCTGTGCCTTGCATGTATGAATAATAATCTAGATATGGTAAAGATGTTGTTAGAGAAGAATCCTTATGTTAACCAGGATTATGGGTTACTGTACATGGCATGTGAGAATAATAACCTAGATATAGTAAAGATGTTGTTAGAGAAGAATCTTGATGTTAACCAGACTAATTATTATGGAATGTCACCACTGTACATGGCATGTAAGAATAATAATCTAGACATGGTAAAGATGTTGTTAGAGAAGAATCCTGATGTTAACCAGACTGACGAGGAGGGATTATCTCCACTGTACTTCGCATGTAAGAATAATAACTTAGATATGGTAATAATGTTGTTGGAAAAAAATCCTGATGTCAACAAAACTAACGAGGAAGGACAGTCTCCATTGTGCTGGGCATGTAAGAATAATAATCTAGATATGGTAAAGATGTTGTTAGAGAAGAATCCTGATGTAAATCAGACTGATGGGTATGGACAGTCACCACTGTACTGGGCATGTAAGAATAATAATATAGATATGGTAAAGATGTTGTTGAAGAATCCTTATGCAAATCTGACTTGTTGGTATGGAATGTCACCACTGTACTTGGCATGTGAGAATAATAATCTAGATATGGTAAGGATTTTGATAGAGAAAGATCCTGATGTGAGCCATTTTGGTAAGAATGGTCGATCACCACTGGACTTAGCACATGAGAATGGTAATTTAGACATTGTAAGTTTGTTGTTAGAAAAGTTTGTTTAATTCGCACTGAAATGTTATTGTCTGTAGACTACAGCCAAAGACAAGTATATTCGAGCCGTTTAATTTTCGTGCTAGCAATGTCACCGCAAAAATAAAACTGCTGCGAAAATTTGCCGGTTTACAGTAGTATGACACTTTTAAAGAAACGTAGTAATTGTTGTCTTGTAAAAAATGAAAAAAAAGCGACTCCCTGCATATGTATATGTGAATAGTGTGTAAAGTACATACAAGACTTGTTTATTATTTAGTTTTCTTTTAAGTTTTTTTTTAAGTTCAGTCAGTATAGAAGCATCATATTTATAATATTTTGATTGGTTTAGAAGGTCTTTTTGACAGCTTTATCATTATTGGACTATTGGCAATAAACCACTGTTGCAACAAAACTGCTTATTGTCATTTTTTCGGATCAAAAAAATGATATAGTTCCTGCTTTGAATTCAATATGATTTATTATCAATCTTTGTTCAAGGGCTTTAATGTTTTGGTGGGAGAAAAAAAATACGTCATGAAGATTAAGCACAATGCATGAAGATGTTCAATAGAATGTCACCATCATGTCTTTATGATTACAATTATCTATTAAGTGTATTCTAAAATAAAAAACACAACAATTGTATGGTATTTTTTCTACAATTACTTTGAACTTTGACTTGTTCAATTTGTGTGCGTAGTTCTAGATGAAAATTTGTTGTTTGCTTATATGTAGGGGTCTATATCTGTATATAATTTTGTTGTACTTATTAATACATAAAAATCAACTATTTTGTACTGTTAGTATATTCATAATATTTTCTTATTTTTTCTCTGTTAAAGGAGTATAGACTCATTATTGTCTATTTTAAAATTCATTACATGTAAAAAAATAAATAGTTTGAAAAAAAATGCATTTTAAAGCAGCCAAGAGATTGAAAAATGATGTGTTATCATATCTTGTTTTTGTAGCATTCATTAAGCAAATAAAATTTCGAAAAAAAAACATTTAAATGTTTTTAAACACCATGAATTAATATTGGATAAACTTGAATTACACGGTGTAAACGCTTAAGTACGCTTAAGGTGCACAAACAAAATCAGACCCCAATCATTGAACAATTCAGTTTGATATGTGTCAAATGGTTTTATTCGAAAAAAAATAATAACAAAAATACCGGACATGCAGAATTAATTAACCTCAAATTCCTAGAAAAAAGACAAAACAAGGCAGACACACTGGTAAATGGTACTGACGTAGTGCATACTTTTCAAAAGAAACAGTGGGTTAAACCTGGTAAACTGGCAACAAACCTTCGTCTTCAATTTGTGATCATAGGATCTTAAAAACTATTATTTCAACTACAAGACCGAATAATTAAAAAGCAATGTAGAAAGTATAAATGTTTGCACATTGTGAAATTGTAAAATAAAAAAAAAAAAAAAAAACAAGAACCAAGTTCTAACATCAGAGACCAGCTGGAGACTAAATATGTAAATACAAAGGCAAATTCTGTCCAAAATGATAGTAAACTCAGGTTCCAATGAACGATTAAAAGAACAAGAATGGTTGTTGTCTGTATAACAATTAAGAAAATCACAAAGTGAAAGAAAGACTAAGGCATAGTGGACTGAGGTAAAGTTACAGAAATATTAAGAAGTATCTATGAAAGCATATGGTGGTTGTATTTATGTAGTTACATTGAAACAAACTTAACCTTAACAAGAGGCTCCCAGGAGCCTGAATCGCTCACCTTGTCTTGATGTCGACACTATAAAGAATTTTGTAGAGCTAAATGAGCTGAACATTTTTGCAAGCAACAGCTTTTCTCTATCTACTATAGTTTTCATTCTGTAGGCCCAAAAACATGAAAAACCGTTATTTAAAGACCATAACCCCTATTAGGGGTCATCTGAAAACTTCAATCCTATGAAAAATTTTTTTAAGCTTAATGAGCTGAACATTTGAGCAAGCAACAGCTTCTCTCTTTCTGCTATAGTTTTCATTCCATACGCCAAAACATGAGAAAATAGTTATTCTAGAGGCCTTAACCCATATAAGAGACCATCTGACAACTTCGACCCTATAGAGACTTTTTTAGAGCTAAATGAGCTGAAAGTATAAGCAAGCAACAACTTTTCTCTATTTGCTATAGTTTTCATTCTATAGGCCAAAAACATGAAAAATCATTATTTTAAGGGCCGTATCCCAAATAACCCTTTGGAGACTTTTGTAGAGTAAAATGAACGGCGGCCATGTTTTTTGGTCGGCAGTCACCCCCGTGCAATCTTGGTAGAGGACATCCCACAGATGAAGCGTGCAAAGTTTCAAAGCAATCCCTTCAGCAGTTTCAGAGGAGATGATTTTCAAAGAAAAGTTAACGACGACGACGACGGATGAAGATGACGGAAGCCAAGTGATGGCATAGCTCACTTTGACCTTTAGTCCAGATGAGCTCAAAAGGGGGAACGTCTCCACGAACACAGATTTTTGCTACCACAAATGGTACCAAACAGAACGTAAACGTTTTACATGGCCGATAGAAAAATACATTACCTAAACGTGTATAAAAGCGGTTTATTTGGTTTTGCCGTTTATCGATATATCAAGTCATAACCTGTCATCAGCAGCATTTGAATCAAAACTTTGGATAGTAAAAAACCAAAGGTATATTGAATGAAAAGTACTCAAAGCCAAAAGCCAAATCCAACACGGATGATATCGACCATGTGCAGTACAAGGAAAGAAACCTGGTGTTTTAAACAATTTTTAATTAATCGAGAATTTCAACTACAAAAATATTAGAAATCTAATGGTAAATTAGTGTTAAACAAGTCTGACGACCAGGCTTGTGATTACCCTCGGGGACTTTTTCCGAGGAAAAAAGATGATCATTCCAAACTATTCTACCGTGTGGGTTCTGGGTGGTAAATGTGTCCACATCAGCACTATGCTTGTCGGTAAAAGTCCACTCAAGATCGCCCATGATCAGAAACCTGACTTCGGGTCAGGCCGCTTTGCCCACAAAGCGACTGGGATGTGTGCCCCAAGTGGTTATATGGGGCAGTTCTGTCATAATGAATACTGGGGTCGTCATGCTATATTGCGGAAAAACTGACTACAAACCAAAGTGGTACATCATGTTTGGAAAATGTCACGCTCAACTCACGTAAAAGAAACCGATAAAGGTCTCGGTAAGAGTAGGTTTTCAATGCAAGAAACTTTTCCGTTCCTTCCCAGTGGCAGTCAAAACTTTCCTCAACGATTTTTATGCCCCCGCAACGACATGTCGGGGGGCATTAAGTTTTACCCATGTCCGTCCGTCCGTACGTACGTACGTCCGTACGTCCGTCCGTACGAATTTCCGTCAAGCTTTTCTCAGACACCGTAAATGGGAATAACTTGAAACTTGGTAGGATGTTTCAGTATGACAAACTATACATCCTAAGTGAATTTTAGACCTGTCGGACATCCACTTCCTGTTTGGGGCTGGATCGATACCAAAATCGACATGAAAATTTCCGTCAAGCTTTCTCAGAAACCGTACATGGGAATGATTTGAAACTTGGTAGGATTGTTTAGTATGATAAACTATGCGTCCTAAGCGACTTTCAGACCTGTCGGACTTCAACTTTTTATTTGAGGCCAGCGGGGGCATCCGTGTCCCATGGACACATTCCTTCTTTATTTTATCTTTTCTCCATTTCATCACCATTTCATGTCTATTTTATAACCTTTTTCATGTCCATCTCCCGGATTTAACCTGAAATGGAAGTAAAGCAATAACTTACTAACCAAACTTATTGCAAATCATTCTAATAAAAGCTTAACAGAAACTTTTGTGATGATCCGGTCTCAACAGGATCTAAGAACTATGTCTCAAAGCCGGTTAAAACGGACATGTATATAGTTTGTCATACTGAACCCACTAAACAAGAGTCAAATTAGTCTGATGTCAGGAAAAGCTCCACAAACATGTTCATATTGGTCCTGTCCGTGACAGACAATTGTAGAGTGACAGGTCTGAAAGTTGCTGATGACGTACAGTCACTCAGCCAAACTTAAGGTCACGGAAAAAGGCTTGACCTTACTTACTAAAAAAATTATTCTAAAACAGTCATTAATATAAACAACATTAAAAGGGTAATTTTATCACACTTCACTTGATCGACTTTGCATTTTGTTGAAGGATTGTTTTTGGAGCAAAATTCACTCACAGATTGATTTATCATATATTCAAAAGTTTCATTTTTCTAAGTTTGGGTATATAGACAAAAACATAAGAATTACATAACAAAACACACTCAATGATTTAGTTATCATAAGGGAGCTGTCAAAGGAACCAATGATTTAATTATCATAAGGGAGCTGTCAAAGGAACCAATGATTTAGTTATCATAAGGGAGCTGTCAAAGGAACCAATGATTTAGTTATCATAAGGGAGCTGTCAAAGGAACCAATGATTTAGTTATCATTATGGGAGCTGTCAAAGGAACCAATGATTTAGTTATCATTATGGAAGCTGTCAAAGGAACCAATGATTTAATTATCATAAGGGAGCTGTCAAAGGAACCAATGATTTAATTATCATAAGGGAGCTGTCAAAGGAACCAATGATTTAGTTATCATAAGGGAGCTGTCAAAGGAACCAATGATTTAATTATCATAAGGGAGCTGTCAAAGGAACCAATGATTTAGTTATCATTATGGGAGCTGTCAAAGGAACCAATGATTTAGTTATCATTATGGAAGCTGTCAAAGGAACCAATGATTTAGTTATCATAAGGGAGCTGTCAAAGGAACCAATGATTTAGTTATCATAAGGGAGCTGTCAAAGGAACCAATGATTTAGTTATCATTATGGGAGCTGTCAAAGGAACCAATGATTTAGTTATCATTATGGAAGCTGTCAAAGGAACCAATGATTTAATTATCATAAGGGAGCTGTCAAAGGAACCAATGATTTAGTTATCATTATGGGAGCTGTCAAAGGAACCAATGATTTAAAATTATCATTATGTTCTTATGTATATAACTTTCATGCAATTCTACATATATTTAGGAAATTTTTTTTTCAGAATTTTCATGTGAAATTCACGTGAAAAGGTTAACGTGAAATTAATGCGAGTTTCACATGATATTAACGTGAATTTCACGTGAAATTCACGTTAAATTGCTCGTTTAACGTGAAATTCACGTTAACCCTGATTTACAAAATTTCCCTGTGTACATCAACTTCTCAAGAGGCACATTAACTAAAACAAAACATTGAAAATGTAGGAGCACGTTTTTTTTCTTGAAAACAAGGCACATTAAAAAGTTAAAACAAACATTGAAAAAGAATCATTAAAATGTAGATAGGGTACAACAGTAGATATGCTTTTCACGGGACTTTTGATAAATTGGTTTGATATTATTTGCTGAAAATTAATATTGAAACTGTATTAGCTGCTGCTATAGGATAGTTAGCTTATATCTGAGAAAATTAAAACTAATTTAATTATCTCAGTATTGAATACCGATATTATAACGACCAGAACTGCCGAGAGTAATGGCCATTTGAACAAAGAAATTTGCTGAAAATCTTCATTTATCAACTTATTTGCACACCTTTGAAAATACTGAACTAAATTCAATGAAACATGGTATTTCGGAAGGTCACATAATACCACGACATTTTGATCATCATTTTTTTGTGGGAGTTACAGCCCCTTGAACTTAGAAATTTGCTGAAAATTCTCATTTATCACCTTGTCAGTGCCTCTTTTCTGAAACTACTATATGGAAATTTTTGAAAGTAGGTTTGTAGATTGTTCACCATAGGTAGTTGTGCATATTTTCAGGAAGTTATCATCCTAAATTTTTGTGGGAGTAGTGGACCTTTGAACTCAGAACTTTGAGGAAACGAGGGGATGCATCCTTTTTGCAGACAAAAACAAACTTTTAATTATTGTTTCTTTTCACTTTAAATTTGTGCTTATTTTAAAGTCATGCTTAACCCTTACAATGGAGCTGAAACTCAAATCAATGCAGCTATTAATCCAAAGTTTGCAGACACAAGAGATGTCTATTTTGAAAAATGTAACCCAAAACACCAAGCAGTCAAACAAGGTAATGTAAATGTAAACCAAAAACACTATACAAATATAAATTATTTTCCATGCCATTTCAGGCTTGCATGTTAAAATCAAAATCAAACAAGGGGTTGCACTTAGTCGTGCTAAGCAAACCCCCCCTCGACCATTAAGAAAACAGGAAGTAGATGACCAACTGACCTGAAAAGGGGAGGCACTGTACAACTCGTCATGCTAAAGCTGTATACCAAATTTAAAATCAATCCCTTCTGTAGAAGCTGAGAATTCTGTTACGAAAAATTTTCAATTTTTGACCCATTAAAAAGTCTAAGTCGGCTCGGAAAACAGGAAGTAGATGATGGACTGACCTGGAAAGGGGAGGCACTGTTTACCTCATCATGCTGAAGCTGTGTACCAAATTTGAAACCAATCCATCCAGTAGAAGCAGAGAAATTGAACTGGACGGACAGACAAGGTGATTGCAATATAGCCTCTTCTCTTACGAGTGGGAGTATAATAACTACCTTAGGGTTGAGAAATCATATAACTCTTGAGACAGAGAACCTATATATTCTTAAACAGTCATAAAAATAGAAAATCATTCCCTTATTTCTACCTTGAAGAAGGAGGATAAGCAATAATAAAAAAATCACTAGATTCTTATCCAAATTTCTTATCCATTTGATAAAATATTCTGCTATTTTAAAAGAAATTGATCAAAATTGAACATTATTTGTCAAAATATCAAACAAATTCTTAAAATCCGGACAGTAGGGGATGAGATTCAGTATTTTATAGATTGCAATATAACAGTGATGGATATTCAATAACTGCCTAATTCAGCCATTAAATATTTTTTATATATGCTTTCACAAAATTAAATTATTTTTCAGAAATGTAGAACACCAAGAAGCATTACTAAAGCTTACATTAGAACTAATACAGGAATATATACCATCTGATCAGTTCAAGAGGTGGAATATTAATGTAGAGACATAGACCTGGGGCATTTACATCCATCAACACAAATGATGGGCAAAATACACCTGGAAGTGTGACTTGAGTTATATGTGTTGTGTTGTGCATATTCATACAAATCACCGAAGCTAAGTAGTAGCAAAAATTAGTTTACAGAAGCTATCTTTTATATTTATTGATACACATTTTGGTATTTGGAATGTCCATCTAAGGTTTATTGTCGACTTCTATAAAAACGTAAAAAAAAGCTTTTTTATATATGTTGACAATGCAAAGACTTTTTATGTTTTTCCTCAAAATTGAAAGGCAATTTAAGGATAAGGTATTACAGTATGAGTCTGAATTCTATACAGCTGACATCCTGATAAGCAAAAGCAGTTAAAAAAACTAACAACAATTATGGCTTTTTATGTTTTTATTGGTTGTATATACTTTATATTAAATGTACACTTAAAACTGTGAGTTATTTTATCATCAACATGACAAACAGTACATGATTTCAACTATTTAAGATGGGAAGACCCATTCCTATTTTAAAGAAGAAAAATATAAAATGATTTTCTTTGTCACATCTGTAAAAGCAAAAACTTTAATACAAGTAAAAGAATATGAGTGAAATATAATATTAAAGTTTATCAACGTTTTTACTAGACTTTTACTTCATTAGAAAAAAAATATGATTATTTAATACCCACATTTGTTAAAAATCAGTCATATAAATGAGGAACAGTAAAGTTAAGTTGTAATCTAAATAGAAATAACCCACCCCCCCCAAAAAAAAATGTGCAATAAAACTATCTTCATTTAAAAAAAACATGAAAAATTTCTAATTTGATTTAATAACTAATATTTAAGTTTTTAAGCTACTGTTACTGTTCATTGACAAACAACCATATTTTTTTTTCTTTTAATGAAAACAAGAAAAAAAAATAAAAAAAATCCGTTGATAAAATGGCACTTTCATATTCATGATATTGTCAAGAAGTCTTACTGGTCTGAACAACCTAAAGACGTAATTAACAAACATAAACAAAAATAAATCACAGATTTATAGAAAAAAACACCACCTATTCTAAGAATGCCCAAACATTTAAAATTCCACACAGGTTACATATCTATAAAGGTATGCAGATAAATTGAACAAAACTCTACATATGATAAAGCTTGAATTGTGGTCTTTTGGATAAGATATGCAAATGTGTTGCATCTTATAAGAAGAATTTGAAAAACAGACAATTTAGTGCAACGCTGAATGAAGTGTCTTTTTTAATTTGGCGATATCAAAATTTTCATGGCAACAATTTCCAAATAAATGCTTTAAAGTTTATTCCACATGCACACATAATTTCTCAGATTACAGAAATTGAGTTTTTAATAGTCTTAATTACAACTACACCAGTCTGGAGTTGCAGGTGACATAAACAAAAACACTATGAATCACAAACAAAAATGTTACTTACTTTTACTTTATATTTCTCAATTTCCCGAAAATTATGCTTGTAAAATTAAAATGTCTTAGAAAAAAATTGACAGAAAAGATTAAAAACTATGTCCATTTATTGTTTGTTAAAGAACAAGCTTACTAAAATCAAATAAAAGAAAGCTCAAAAGATAAGGAATGTGTCACTCAACAAATTTTTAAGCACCTGACTTGAAAAAGCTTTAACATGTATATAGAGCACCAATAGACTGAAATCATAAATACATCTACATTTACACATAGGAAAACCAACCTTTCTTAAAACATACAAAGCTACACTGGCAATTTTTCTTTAATAACAGTTAATTATTAACCTGTTAACGTTAAACTTGGTTAACACTAATTAAACATTAATTCAACATTTTGTGTGTAAATTTAGTTTTGAATGTAAACATTGATTTTCCTGTTCAATTATGTGCCATAAAATGTTAAACTCACATGCAAATTTTCTGAACGGTAAATTGAGGAAGCTCAAATATCACATATTTAACGTTAATTTCTAACGTAAATGTATGGCACAATGTAAACGTCGTTTTAATACATAACTTAGAAAAACAATATGTAATTTTAAGTCTCGTTACATCAACCACACAAAAATCTCGAAAAACTAACCTTAGGTACATGCATACACGGGGGGTCACTTCCATTATAAAGGTATATACGGATGTAACGCTGGAATGGGTATGGTTTTTCTGCCTCAAATTATGTGAATGGGTGTGAAATCACTTGTATAAATATATCAATGGATGGTTAATTTGAGATAATTGATATGTCTTTGGGTCATAATTCAATCCCTGACTTCCTACAACATAACTTGATACAGAGCAGGTTTCTAATCGAAATTAGTTACTGTCTGCTGCAGCTGACTAGCCCTAGGTTAAATTTGCATGCTGTGATTGTCATGACAGATCACATGTGTCAGATTTATCAAAGGTTAAAAGATTACATGCTGCTGATGTTTTTTTTTGTCTATTCTATCAACACATACTTAACAGATAATTATGTAATTAATTTATGTCAATACCCAGCGAGTGAAAGTCAATCCTAAATTCCTTGCAAAAATATATATAAAGTTGCACATTTATATTATGAAATTAAACTGAAATAATTATTTCAAAATGTAAGATATTCGCGGAGTTGAGAGGGGCAAATGTCCCTTTTAATAGTGATTACAAGAAGGATTTAAAACTAACCTTTGTTCAATACAAGAGGCTCCCAGGAGCCTAAATCGCTCACCTGGTCTTGATGTCAACCCTATGAAAAACTTTGTAGAGCTAAATAGGCTGAACATTTAAGCAAGCAAAAGCTTTTCTCTATCTGCAATAGTTTTCATTCTATAGACCAAAAACACTATTTTTTGCCTTTGAGGGGCTGTAACCCCTATAAGGGGCCATCTGACAACTTCGACCATACGTAGACTTTTGTAGAGCTAAATGAGCTGAACAATTTAGCAAGCAACAACTTTTCTCTATCTGCTATAGTTTTCATTCTATAGGCTAAATACACCTTTTTTCGCCTTTTAGGGTCTGTAACCCCTATAAAGGGTCATCTGACAACTTCGACCCTATGAAGACTTTTGTAGAGCTAAATGAGCTGAACATTTAAGCTAGCAACAGCTTTTCTCTATCTGCAATAGTTTTCATTCTATAGACCAAAAACACTATTTTTTGCCGGTAAGGGGCTGTAACCCCTATAAGGGGTCATCTGACAACTTCGACCCTATGAAGACTTTTGTAGAGCTAAATGAGCTGAACATTTAAGCAAGCAACAGCTTTTCTCTATCTGCAATAGTTTTCATTCTATAAGCCAAAAACATGAAAACATGCTATTTTTCACCTTTCAGGGGCTGTAACCCCTATAAGGGATCATCTGACAACTTCGACCAAATGGAGACTTTAGTAGAACTTTTGATGCTGAAGCAGTAGCGTGGCATCATATTTCATCTATCTCTTATACTTTTTGAATTACAAGCCAAAAACAGTAGTTTGACCCCCCTGGTCTATTTTTAGTAACGGTGGCCATGTTTTTTGACGGATCAAAAATCAAAACACAAGTTTGGTGCAGGACACCCTAAGGATTATTCATACCAAGTTTCATTAAATTCTGTTCAGTAGTTTCAGAGGAGAAGATTTTTGAAAAATTGTTAACGGACGACAGACGACGACAGACGACGACGACAGACGACGACGACGACGGACGCCAAGTGATGGCAATAGCTCACATGGACCTTTGGTCCAGGTGAGCTAATAAGAATATCAGTGACCACGAATATGAACTTGGCTATTTTGAAGTTACTTGTGTTAGAGCCACAGATGTTATTTGCCACGTAAATTTGGTAATTGAGGTTAATAAGTTCGTACTTTCGGAAAGTCCATCATACAGGAAGCCGTGGACAAACACTTTAGAGTACGTGGGGCTATAACCGCAACTAATAGAGTGCCGCGAAGACAGTCAAATACACAACAGGAAGAATTCGATGGACGGTACTCAGAGATCGTTTTACCTTCTGTCGCTGAGGGTGGTAGAAGGACATCAAACCGTACAAGAAAACAAATTCACTATGTGTCATATTGAGTTCCACTGTTATTTTGAGTCATGATCATAAACTATTAAATATGATAAATATACATGTATGTATGGGTATATTTATTTTACATCTAATATATATGAATGGGTATCATTTCATAATTCGGAAAATATATGAATGGGGGGTATTTTTGGAGGACCAGCGGCACATCTGTACCCATTTGTATATGAAGTGACCCCCCTGTGCATGCATAAATATCCAATTACATGTACAAAAATGCTCTACATTTATTTACTAAAGCTATGCATAAAACTCAAACATATGAAAAATTCACACTTTGGCTATAAATACACATATAATAAAAGTAATCGTTTGAAAAGAATTATTATTACTCAGGAATTCAACTCCCCTTATGAAAACCCTTACTACATGATTTGTGCCCATTGACAGACGTGAGCGTAAATACTGTGTTTTCATTATTTCTGATAGGTTTCTAATTTCATGCTATTTGTTTTTAAATCAAATAAATAAGAATCCAACAAAATGTTATGTTTTCAATGATAACATTAAGCAACATTTACATACCACCAAATTTATCAGACAAAACATCTTTTTGAGTAAAATTACGACAAAATTGATACCCACAAAAATAAATGAATACATAGTATATATTGAAATCAGATCATGAACAGAAAAAAGTTACATATTAACATAATGTACAAAAAAGATTTTCTTTTCACATTAATTACCATTGTTAAGGAAATTCTGAATATCTTAAGATTGTAGAATCCCCTTTTATGATAATGAAATCTAATATCTATTATTTGACATAACACAAAGAAAAACACAGACTAAAACATTATGTATAGGCACATTACAAATAAAAAAAATGTACTTAAGTTGGATTATAAATGTGATGGTAAAATTACCCACCTTGGATTTCTAAATTCAATAAAAATATCTTTTTTTGTAGGTTAATATTTTCTTTGGATTTTATCAAGTTAAATTTGCCTGCATTAAAGAACAATTTCGGTCCCTTGTTAGACTAAAAAGTGGAAAACTGATATAAAGTTTTGGATAACTTGCTTGGAATAAAAATATTTAAAACAAAAGATTAAAAGATAAAAAAATTAATTGAAAACGTTGCATTTTGTAATAGTTTTTTTTGAAAAGATCAAATAGAGAGAAAAAATGAAACGATTGTGTTAAACAGGTAGTAGGTGAGCCATACATAAAATCAAATCTCATGTTATATGATTCCGTTTGATGATTCTTCAGGCCAATTATTAAGAGGCTGCTAAAAGAAGTAGTTGAGAAAACTTATGAAGTTATTTTCCTCATCCACTCGAAATTCTGCATTACCTAGATTCAGTCTAAGAAATTAGTTTGAGATTCACTTGCCAGAACTCTAGATTAGTTTTTGCTCTATTTATCCTATATAAAATTCCTAAAAATTTCACTTGCCTGAACAAATTTTTACTGGTCAGGACCAGCAGGTTAGTGCTAATTTCGCAGACTGTAGATTTTTAATAAAAAAATCTGTCAAAGTGTAAAATGGCGGGATTTCATTTAACAGGAAGTAGGTGAGTGATGGACCTGAAATTGAATCCCACGTTAAGGGACCCCACCCTGATGCTGTATACCAAATATCAAGTGGCTGTGATAAGTAGTTGCTGGGAAAACTGTTACAAAAATGTTTCCCTGCCTGCCCGCCTGACATTCACCATTTTATAGCCCAGATTTTTCACTACGTGAAATACAGCCAAAAATCAAATGCACATAAAAGTTAACATATAAAATCTATGACTACCAAAATTGTCTAACATTTGTTGTACTGTAATTATTTAATTCTTTTTCATACAATGTAAAAAAAATTATGATATAAAACTATTGCTCTCCTCATTTTTTGCTATTAAATCATCAATTTCATCAATAAACTGAAAGTTTGTTTACAATAGAGGAGGCTATCTTAATCACTGCAATTTAAATTATTTTAATCTATTTCAAATCGTAGTTATACCAAACTGGCCAACTATACCAGCACACAAACACATTCTCAGTTACATTTTCTATCACATCAACTAATCCAGCATTTATATCTTAAAATTATAGGAACATTTTTTTTCAGATTTTAGTTGATCTTTAATCCAAGTCTAAGCATACTGCTCCGTATACCGGGTTGTAAAAGAATAATAAAAGTGTTAGGTTCTCATACTGTGCATAGGAATTTAGATGGTCAATCCTAATTCAAATAACGGGGTTTATGTAACAAAAAACGTGACCACAAACGTGCTACAACGTGTTAGAAAAAAATGTAATCTTTGTCGAACGTTTAAGCAAAGCGCTGCATATTTTTGATAAGACCTACTAGGCTCCTCTGGATAAAACGATATATTCAACCTGTTTTACCCATTCACCTACCTTTTTGACCTCTGCACAAACTATGCTCCTTTCATCATCATACCGTCCCTTCCCTATTCTATTTTTCTAATTCATAAATAATGCACTGATATGTAATAAGTTTCAGGAATAATTTATCATGCCATATATGTGCAGATAAACTACCATGAATATTACAATAAACAAAACATCAACAAATACGGTTTGAACCGTACGCTAATGGTCCAAATCACTTGTTACGCACATTCTGTTTCAAATGAATAACGGGCTTAAATTGTTATGTGTTTCTAATATAGATCTGTAACAAATTTTTAGGTAAACATTTGTCTTCGTTCTAGCAAAAGCAACGGATCATGTTTTCTGTTCCATGTATCCACATACGCATGACGTCAATACACAGGAAAATCTCAGTGACCAATCTTAAAATATATCTTGCGGCCTAAAAAAGGTAAAGCCTGGATCAATTATTGTATTGTGGGTAGGTATTTTACCAACGATTTCAGAATTTGAGTTTGGCTACATTTGTAGCCTAATCGCATATGTTTTGGTTGTGTTGCAACTCATTTAAAGTTGTTGAGAATACGGAGGGAACACTTGGTTCTAGATGGAAACTGGTTCATGTATTTTGATAATGTCACTAGGGAATAAGCTACATAGTTGGCCTAAATGCATATTTTTCTTTTCTCATGGATTGCCTCTAGGGTTTTTTCAGAATACAGATCTTAAACTTGGCTCATTAATTACACTCTAGATGGAAATTGTGCTTGTGTTTTGAAATACAAATGACAACAAAGTTCCAGACAATAAATTTTGCTACGCCTGACGCGCGTTTCGTCTTTTCAAGACTCATCAGAGGCGCTCTACCAAAAATATTGAAAATGCCAAACACTGTATGAATATGAAGAGCATAGAACAGTATAACCAAAAATACCACACTGGGGAACCAAATTATTACTAAGATATTCAACCTATGTCTGGGGTAGGAAGAACCTGAGGGTTTAGACAATTTTGAAATTTAGACGGATAATTTAAAGCTTTGATGTATTCTCCAACTCAAAACTGTTGGTGCCGGAGCGGGCTAACCTCGGGGAATTTAAACTCCACCAGCAGTGCTAACCTTCACGTGTTCGAAATACAAATTACAACAAAGTTCCAGACAATAAATTTTGCTACGCCTGACGCTCGTTTCGTCTATTCAAGACTCATCAGAGGCGCTCTACCAAAAATATTGAAAATTCCAAACACTGTATGAATATGAAGAGCATAGAACAGTATAACCAAAAATACCACACTGGGGAACCAAATTATTACTAAAATATGAAATTATGATAAGACCGCTAAGGGCTGAGCTACATAGGTTGCTCAAGGGCACATTTTTATTTGACGCGAAACTCAGCACTCAAGATTTAGATTGTCCCAAATGTTTCGCTTGAAATTTTGAAAATATCCCTCGAAAACCATTCATATTTCCACTAAAAATATTTTATCATTACTTACGGCAACACGCTGAAGGTTTACCCCTCTCTGGTACAAATCTTTTTATATAAAAAAAATCAAACCAGTGTGGGATTATATAATATGGATACTTCGAATACTTATTAACTACTGAGATATATGTTGTTTCCGATACCAACTTAAGTCTTTTTCTAGAAAAGAGTTTATGCATCATTAAAAAAATTGTTTTCAGGAGAATTAGATTATTTCGCTGCAAAAGTCATTTCAACTTGTGAAAGTGGTGTGTAGACGCATTTGTCAGATTTTTTTTCTAAAGATATGCAAACTTTATATGTATAAATCATTTTTTAAATTCCGATCTGCGTTCCGTTCACTTGTCGCCTTTAAGTAACACTCAATTCATCATAAACAGCTCTATGAATTATCAGTCAGATTGCAATTAGGATCATGCATAATGATGAATTCTGCTATTAAAAGTCGAGAATATACAAGATTAATGCATCTAATGTAAAATTAGAGGAGGCTTAACTAATCAACCGAAAGCTATATTTTTTTTTATCTAGTCTAGGTGGTCTAGAAGTCTAAGGCACTGGACACAGTGCAGGCGAAGTTGCCATAGATTGCAGTCAAGTAAGGGTTCGATTCCAGCTCCTTATGCTGGATTTTGCAGTGTCAACGGCTTTAAAAAGATGGTTTTCATCACTGTTGGCACACGGATACACCTTCTAACTTTGCAGCTCACCACACCATTCTATATTATACTAATATAAATTCGTGATAAACAAATGTAGGTCTTTTATCTGTAATTCAGAAGTAGAAAAGGTCTGGAATTGGGGTCTTGTTAG
This sequence comes from Arcuatula senhousia, assembly GCA_963971305.1. Lineage (NCBI taxonomy): Eukaryota > Metazoa > Mollusca > Bivalvia > Mytilida > Mytilidae > Arcuatula > Arcuatula senhousia. The sequence goes on from OZ020313.1 coordinate 16,782,561, forward strand.
GTCTATGTTTTTTGCACAATATCATGAATACAAAGGGGTAAAGTTTGAAATTCAAAAGTCTTACACTTTTAAATTGTACATAGTAATGACAAAACACATTCCTATCTCTTTTTTTCAAATACCTGTACCAAGTCAGGCCAATTGTATTCTTCAATGTCTCCAATTTTGTCTTTTCTCCTGGATATTTGAGATTGATCCTCCAAGTTCGGTATTTCATTTATTACTTTTAGTTAGACTATTTTAACCGAAAAGTGGTATTGTTATGATAGTTTGATCTGAAACAATTACTGTGCTGCAACACATGCCCAAACATAGTTAGCATTGCGAATGCTTTAATCAAGGCTTAAAACAGAGAAAAAAAGATAAAGTTTTCTACACATGCATATGCATTCATATGTAAATGCATTTAATTTGTTGATAATGTTACATGCCATTGACGCCATATTGTCGAAGGGGGATTTCACATTCCTTATCGCCCTAGAACAAATTGAAATTCCAACTTAAACTGATTTTTTCCAAGGTGATTTTAAATTTCACTTTCTCCTCGCAGAACTTATGATAACCCATATTGTACTAAGACAAATAAATTGTCCTTAAAACTTATGAGTTACCAAACTTTAAATTGTGTTTTTTTTTCTGATTGTTGATCTACAATGTTTTGGTACCGAGTGGAGTGTGACATAAGGTGTTTAATTCCTTGGTTTTGACCGTTTATCCATCACGAAATCCGAATTTAAACTTGCAACAAATAATTTTCTTGTATTTCCATTGACATTGTACACTAACAGATACAGCTGGGTGCAGACCAAGCATTACCGTGACTAGACGCAAAGTGCACATTGCGTGCACTCGATATCGCGTCCGCGCGTCTACTGAGTTAACACAGCAGACGCGCGTTCGCTAAATTTTCGTCTACTTGAAAAATAGTAGTAGTTCTTTTGACTACTAAGTGCACTTATCACGCGTCTACAAAGTGCACATGAAAGTAGACGAAAAAAATTGCGTCCAAATTTATGTCTACTTGGCGACCAAGTGCACATTGTAGACGCAGTAAACGCATGTTTACTTTTTGGTTTACTAATTCTACGTCATCAAATTGTGTCTGGTTTATCTAAAAATAGATTTGTCTTACATTTGTGCAAATAAAAAAAAATGAATTCTTAAATGAAATTCCAAACATAAGCAGTTTAGAAAGAGATGGATAACAATTAATTGCTATTACCAATAGAATGTGATAAACTCGATGAACTGTCAATCTTTTCTTAGAAATACCCCGTTTTCCTTATTTTATTTAGAGTTGAGGGAGGAGTGTCAATTAGTTTAACAGCGCATACAAGTAAAAGTTTATTTTGTCTCCTGTAAATCAAAAGCTATACGTTAAATAAATAGATAAAAACAAATAATTTATAAGGAAACAAAGGCTTACTTTCTTTATTTGTCGTTTTTGACAATCCTTGAAGTTGGCTTGAAAAGTATAAAACCAACTGACTAAGATACGAATTTAAGATAAAACTAATTATCATGAGTTATGCTAATCGACTATCCGTGCGAGTTTCTGATAGCAAATAGGCCCACAGAAGCCCTAAGCTTTTCAGTAAAAATCAACTTAAGAGCAAATGGATTGAATATTGTAGTCCTGTCATAATGAATGTCGGGGGCGTCAGGCTTAAATGCGGAAAACCTGACCACAAACCATAGTGGGCAAACGTGTGTAGAGTGTGCCACGCTTCATGCACGTAAAACATCCCTTTGTGAACCGCCAGGTAGTGCGCCACATAGACTTTTCATGCCCCTACCCACCTCTCCTCTTTTCCATTGGTCTTCCTCTGTTCCCCATCTCATCCCAATTTTTCATACAAATTAAGGATTCAAGTACTTACAATTTTGCATATTTTTAACAAACAGACTTTACAAGTTAGTGAAAAACATGTATGTACGCGTAAAAACAATTCGAAGCACAAATATTTAAAGTAGTTACTCCTTTCCAATTAGTTACTGTAAACTTGTATCAGTATATATTTAAAACGCAACTATTCAGACCAACGGCGTTAAATGCTACTATTCAGTTCAGATTAAACCAAGAATTTAGAAAGTTCAGAATACTGCTTGTTTACGTCATATAACAAATATTTGCCATTTTGTATGGTTTCCTTAGGGGATACAACTAAAAGTAATTGGTATTTTCATTTAGTATTATAGATGTTCGACACTCATTCCTTAATAGTGTGCTTTTTATATTCTACATAAATTTTGCCTGTAGTCTGATTTAGTGACTGAACTTATAACTTGAACAAAAAATCAAGTCCATCTTGTAATGCAGTAGCAAGGGAGCGTCTTGTTCCTGCGACGTCCCGTAAATTGACGCAAAAATTAGTGGTAATAGTGTTTAGCTCAAAGAGGTTATAGTGATAGAAGATCTGTTACGCAAAAAGGTATTTAAAAGTCCCTTGCAAAGTGCCGGAATGCCTTTCCATAAAGATGGCGAGATTTAAAGATAACTTTTTTAGACAAGCTGTTGGTTTCAAATAAGAACTACGATGAAAATAAAACATGATTTCATCGAATCTTTTGAAGATTTATGAAAGACCAATAAAACAAATCATTCTATTCTTTTCTTCCAAATAAGCTACGCTAAAGTCGTTCTTGCTCTTAATATATGGTCATAACTTAATTCATAACACTGATGTCGCTGCATGTATTTTAATAATGGATTAGAAGTACAGTCGTTCGTATCATGTACTAGAGTATGTATATGAAGATAAAGCAATGATTTGTGAGGATAGCAAGAAGGACCGACGGAGAATAGTAGACATATACATGTAAGATTAGGAAGGCCTGCTTGGACTGTGCGAATGTTTAAGTCGTCGTTCAGTTTTGAGTTTAAATAGATGGATTTAGGAGTTATCTTTTTATTAATGTAGGATATGTGTTTCAGTTAACAAATACGTTCAACCAAGACCAAATGATGGCTTTAAAACCATACAATAATGTATTTCCTGTCTGGAAATATGAATTTGCAGATATTTCCCGGGTTTGCTTAAATTCTGTTTGTTTGTTCTGTGCTAAGCTCGTGAAGCCAGGCTATAGTGTCAGGCGTAACGGCGTCGATTAAGCGGGAGGGAAAATACTGCTTTATATATCCAAATCCTTTGATATATGCTGAGTCACTTGAGTGTTTTATTTGAGGTCTGTCGCTTATAATTTCTGCTTTAAAACTTACTAGAATTTTAAGTTAAACAAAGTCAGAAAGGTCTGTATAATCAAAAACACTTTGACATATTTTCATCTAGTTTTATATGGTAATCTTCGAACTGTACCAAATTAATGGACCAAATCAAAGGTATGTACTTCTTATACTTTTATGGTATTATCTTTCAAAAAATATCAATTCTATAAATCTATGATTTTCTAATGAATACAATCTAAGATATCCCAACATTTCGCGAATTTTTAAACTGTCTTCATAATGCTTACATACTAAATAAACTATATTGTATAATTCAGACTTATTCTATAAAAATATATTTCAAACTTTTTTGTTTTGGTTTTGTTTACAAGAAATTTTCGACGGACGGAGGAACGGATATAATTACAAACAGGCAACAGAACAAACAATTATTGACTTTTTAACGCCATCCAGGCATCCCTGATATTTTGTTGTAATAGTTTGATTTAAAATATAAGAACGGTACCAGCCACCATCCCTTAATTATGTGTAATAAGTGAACATTATAGTTTACAAATTATTTACGTCCTGATTTTAAGAAAATAGTTTTTATGGGCATTACCGGCAATGGTAAATGCTTGCAAATTGAAAAAAGACTAAACAAAATAACTGGGTATGATTCTTAACTATTGAAAGAAAAGAACAATAGAATAAAGTAGTTGACAACAGTCTAACCATAATATGTTGACTATTGTATTCGTTTATCAGCTTCATTGTTGAAATTATCCGTGTTTTAAAATTGTTTATAAATTTCAAGCGTTAACTATAGTCGGTACAGTAATATCTCAGTGATTGTCTAACTACAGTTGAGTCCAGTTCTAACATCTCTTTAGAACTGTCAGGAACTGTCAGGAATCTGTTCTAATTCTGTTCTGCTGACAGTTCTAGGACAGTTTATGACAAGCCCTGTCCTGTCATAGAACAGTTCTGGACAGTTCTATCCCGTGACAAATTTAAAACTGTTCTAACCCCTGACAGTTCTAAGCTGTCATACGCCCTGACAGTTCTAACCTGTTCTGTGCCCTGACAGCTTAGAACTGTTCTAGCCTCGGACAGTTCTACCCCCTTCCAGTTCTGATTGTGACGATTCAAGAACAGTATAGAATAAAGCATTGTCTGGTTAAAATAAATTTATATATCGAGTTTCATTAAATAATAATGCCGAAAATATGCACATTTTCCGAATTAGGGGTATTTTTATAACCGCGTGACGTCATTTAGAACTGTCAGAGTGCAGAACTGTCCAAGGCTAGAACTGTTCTAAGGTGTCAGGGCCTAGAACAGTTCTAAGCTGTCAGGGCATAGAATAGCTCTAAAGGTGTCATGGGTTAGAACAGGTTATGGCAGTTCTACCCTAGAACAGGTTATGACAGCTGCTGTCCAGGGTTAGAACAGTTCTAGAACTGTCAGGAGAGCTGGACAGTAGAGATGTTAGAACTGGGCTCAACTGTATAGAACTAAAGTTATTGTGACTACCAGACAAAGAAAACAACGACAACGACAATATCATCCACATGATTTAATAAGAATATTCAGGGGTTCAAATAAGCACTGGTCTAAAATCCGGGACATTCAACTTTTGATGTCTGACCGTTGTAATTTTTAATACAAAAGTCTTGCAAGCATTTACATCAAATACTAGTATCATCTGTTTGTGTAATCTAGTCGACTTGTCACAAACTACTCAAAAATACGAGACAAGTTGCACCCCTGAAATGACCAATTACGTTCTATAATTTGAAGTAATTTGTTTTTTTGTATGCACTTCAAATTTAAGTTAGTGATTTTTGTCTCTTTATTCCCCCGTCACAGTGGGACGAAGACCACAAAGTTTTAGTACGTTCTTATAACGCAGTGCAAACGGGATAAGAATATTGCTCCTAGGTTTTCAATACGACTTTCAGTTTTACTGAAAAATATATGAACATAATGCAAGAGGGTGTACCGAGAAAAGAGGTCACAGTTAGACCTAATGACAAATTTTGGTTTAAATCTGATCTACGGAGAGAAATTCGAAAGCGCGACCGGCTACACATTTTTGTTCGAAAATGCCGTTTGAACAAAAAAAAAAGACTCGGACGTAAATAAATTCAAAACACAAAGAAATCATGTGAATAATATGGAGAAGTATTACAAGGAGCAGTTTCTAAAAGCCAACAATCTGTTAGATGAGCTAGATAATACCATTTCAAAATCATATTGGTCCCTAATTAAAGAAATAACAAAAGGATCAGGTGTTACATCTCATATTTCCCAACTTAGAGACGAAAATGGCGATTTAGTGTCTGGCGAATATGAAAAGCTTGTACATGTATTTTGAATAAATACTTTCTTTTGTTCAGTATCTTCACTTGATGACGCTAATGTCCAAATTCCAGCTTTTTATATGCAAACGAACTCTGAAACCGACATTTTTGTTATAACTCCAAACGAGGTTAACGACATTCTTCAAATTTTGAAATTAGGTAAAGCCCCAGGGCCTGATTTAATCAGCCATCATATGCTTAAAACCACAAGGCATATTATAAGCGATCTGTTAGCTATGCTGTTTAATTTGTCACTATCATCCGGTCAATTTCCCGATCTATGGAAAACCGCCTCTGTTATGCCATTATTTAAAAAAAGGTGACTAATATGATCCTTCAAACTATCGACCTATTTCCCTTGTGTTGTCTGTCGGCAAGGTTTTTTGAAAGAATTGTTTTTAAACATGTTTTAGCCATTTGATATCTAATGATTTATTATACAAGTATCAATCAGGTTTCATTCCAGGTAATTCAACAGTTCACAAGCTGATAGAAATTCATTACTCAACTATTAAGACTCTTGAAGACAAGAATATTTCGTCGTTAATTTTTTGTGATGTGTCTAAGGCTTTTGATCGCGTGTGGTATACTGGGCTTTTAGTCAAACTCAAAAGCATATGGTGTACAAGAAAATCTTTTGGATTGGTTCGAAAGCTATCTGGTTAACAGAAATCAAAGTGTTTTTATTTCCAATGCTAAATCACCTCTTCAACAAACAAATGCTGGAGTACCTCAAGGTTCAGTTCTTGTCCCCTTCTTTTTCCTGTTTATATAAACGACATTGCAGATGACCTGATAAGTTTTACAAGACTTTATGCAAATGGCACTTCAATATCTATTACTGCCCAGCTTCCATCAACAATCGAAGACGTAATGAATATGGATCTGGAGAACATTGCCTTATGGGCTCAAACATGGTTAATTAATTTTAACCCGCAAAAAACCAAGGCATTAATAGTTGCAAATAGAAATCTAACTGAAGATATTATTCTCCTATTTCAGAACCAACCTATCGAAATTGTTACATCTCACAAGCATCTCGGTATTACTTTGGTTCAGATGGAAAATTTTCCAAACATATAGATAATATGATTCAATCGGTTAAAAGAAGTTAACAGTTAGCTAGAATTTATTTGACTTTTATCCACCCTCTCTTGGAGTATGGTTCTGAGGTGTGGGATGGGTGTGACATGAACGTTGTAAACAGTCTCGAACAATTGCAACTAGAAGCTGGTCGAATAGTTACAGGTCTGCCAATATTTGCTAGCAAAGAATCAATCTATTTTGAAACTGGCTGGGATTTACTAGAAGATAGGCGACGATCTAAGCGTTTAAATATATTTTACTCAATTCATAACAACTTTTGTCCCCAATACTTAAGCGATCTAATACCTCCACTTACCAACCAGTTTTCAACATTTAATTTGAGAAACCGAGACGATTATGCTATCCCTCATTTTAGGTTAAATACAACCAAAAACTCATTTTTTTATTTGACCGCGAAAGACTGGAACAGCCTGGATCTAGAAATAAGACAAGCCAGAAATATTTGCATTTTTAAAAGAATGATAAATTCAAACAACTCTAAACTTCCCGAATACTTTTTATACGGTGAAGGAAAGCTAAACATTATCCATACGAAGAATATATGTAGTTCACTAAATGCTGACTTATTCCGGATTAATGTTGTACCATCTCCTTCCTGTAGGTGTGGTCACCCATGTGAAGATAGTATACATTATTTTATGGAATGTACCCAGTATATTGCTGACAGACACTTACTACATGAACAATTAAGATGTCTTAATATAACTATTGAATTTCTGTTGGCTGGTGACGATAGTTTAACTTTAAATCAAAATATGCATGATTTTTCTTGTGCATGGGTTATTTAGTAATATGCATCACAATGGGCTTTTATAACGAGGTTTGTCGCTCATCTACTTCCTGTTTACTGACTAAATTAATTTGTTGACATAAATGTTCATTAGTAGAAAATTCAATGTTTTGTATCAGTTTTCTCACTAACTACTCATTAGAGGCACTTAATATTTGATATACAACATCATCATGGGCTCCCATATCATGGGATTTGATTTCAAGTCTGACGTTTATCTATTTTCATTTTAACAAAATCCGGCATTTTCTATGTTTGACCAAATTTTTTAATGTTTTTTTTTTTTTTATTTTCTATTCTCTCGACACTTATACCCAAATAAATGAAACACCAATTTGATTTGTAAGTGTAGGCTATGGGTAAAGTTTACATCAAAAGGCAGGATTGTATCTGTCGTCAGAAAAATACTTCAGCATACTCACTGATCACTGTGCTTATAATTCAGGAAAAAAATAATAAAAAGGCCAAGACAAAATTAAACAAAAAAAACAGAAACGGTATGGAAAATCAGTATGGACAAGAACATACCTATTCCCCAACTAAAGAGAATTTGGATCGTTCCGTTGTTAATCCTTAGACCATGTATAGAAGTGCTCAAAAATGTTTGATAATCAATATCAGTGCATCATATAACATTCGTAGATGTACAGATTCAGTCAGTAAATTATGTAGATAGAAATTAATGAGATGTGGAATAAGTATACGCGACACAAACTACAACATAAACAACAATTTAAAAAATCCACAACAGAAAACAGCCAGCCACCTTCAATGTGACCAACGGTTGCTGCTCGCTGTTTTACATATGACATGCATTTCATTTAAAAAAGTATCTTGTCGATCCTTTGTGTATTAAATGCAGAATAAAAAAAAATGCTCTACCGGCGGGCAAGAGACAACCGATTTATTTAAGGTGACTACCTTTTGACTCTGAGGGGGGCTGGCAGTTTCGGTCGAGACAGGTTATTTATTTTCAAAATTTTGCGGGCCAGAATATTTATTTTTCACCGCAAAGCGACAAGAATATTTATTTTCTGCATACAGTAGCTTAATTGAGCAAGGATCTTGGAACGGATTGTTTATTTTCTTGCAAACAGAGGCCAAAATATTTATTTCCAACTTTTTCAAGGCCAAAATATTTATTTACAAAAACTGCCAGTAGTAAGCTGAAAAATGTCTCTTGCTCAAACACGTTGATCGCCGAGCACTATACAAGTCATATGTCCATGGGCACATCGTAATCTTTTATAATAATTGTCTATGCTCTTCATAATCATATATAGTGTTTGGCATTTTCAATTTTTTTGGTAGAGCGCCTCTGATGAGTCTTGAATAGATGAAACGTGCGTCAGACGTAGAAAAATTTATTGTCTGGAACTTTGTTGTCATTTTTATTTCTCTATATATTTTTTTAATTTTTTTTTATTATTATTATTTTTTGTCATTTGTCTTATAATGCGTTTTCAATATTTGATGTGACCATAAATGGATAAGGTAATGCAATTTGACTCTTTAACATATGGATCTCATAAACATATGAATTAATTGGGGACATTTTAATCTCAGCATGCACCCAGGCATTTATTTGTGAAATAAAATTTATTACATGGAATATTATCAATATCCTTTTAAATATTTGCCATACAGTGTATATGTTTCTTGTTATCTATAATTTGCACATATGATATCCGCTTTGATCTGTTATCTGTTTTCATTAGATGATTACCTATATAAAACTGGACGATATTCACAGCAAGATGCTAAAAGGAATGCAGGGTGACTTTACACTCTATTACATCAACTAACACGCAAATCGATTCCAATAATTTTACATAAGACAGATAAATGTTTTTCTTATGATTATACCCAGTAAATTCGAATCGAGTCGATTTTTTCCCCAGTAAGGCTGACCTAAAAAATTAAATATTCCTATACATGTATATAAAGTGTTAGAAAAAATCTGAGAAAATCATATCGAATTATTGTCTCAGTTCAAATCAAATGAAATTCACAAGTTACGGCCAGTAAAGGACCATCGGCTAAAAACAATAAATTGACAATACACATAATTATAATGATAATTATGAAATAAATGTATACTAAACTATTTTCATCGATTTATCGCGTACACTTGGTTCTTAAAATGTACAATGCTATATCAAATTAATTTTATCAAGATATCACACTTGATAAGATAAATAAATAAATTTGATGAACTTTTAATCAAGATGATTATTATCTCTCCATATACCTAATTTCAAATACAGAAAACTTTCACAAAATTTAGAATATGTGACCACAAACTTTAACTTGAAGTAGGACAATGTAGAAAGGTATAATAAGATACCACGAGATGAAAGATTATCTATTTTTGTAATAAAGTAGAAGATCATTCATTGTCATAAAAAAACAGGCACTTCGAAATATAATGTTTGAAAAATTAAACTTAAAAGACTTTAATTTTGAATCTTTAGATGAAATAAATAAATTGAAATGGCTTCTAATTCCATCTACAACGGATCAAATTTCCATAGTTAATTATTTTATTATACAGTAATAAGAACTAGGGAGAGGACAATCTATAATAGTTTCTTTATTATTCATGTTGTACGTTTCATCCTTCGTATTGTAATATACAACAACAAAAAAGAAAATAAAGAAGAAAAGTTTAAACATAAAAATAATAACACTTAGTTCAATATGGACTTTAAAATACATTGTGACTTTATTTCCTGTGACTTTTTTTCTTGGGACCTTTTTTCCTGTGCCTTATTTTCCTATCAAAACTGTGACCTTTTTTCCTGTGACTTTCTTTCCGATTACCGTAATATATGCTGTTATCCCTAATTGGGACGTGTTTGCATTGTGTCATAAGTGAGACAGGATGTTATTTGCATGACATGATTATTTACAATATCTATCCCTGTCTGCAGCAATCTGATTTTAGCAACATGCACGTGTAAAGAACATGGTTTTACGGGTCTTTCTTGTTTATTAACTTATTTGTTTTTTATTTGTTTATTTATTGTAATTGATAATCCGTTTTTTCACCATTTTTTTTAGTTTTGAGAGAAAAATATGATATATTTTGGCACGGATTTAAAATTGTGGACAATTTAGGAAATTTACAACAAGCTCTATAGTTCAATGAGATTTTAACTACATAACTGATTTTTATAGCCAAAATAGTTTTACCCGCCATCGAATTATCTAACCTCATAGATTTTTTTTTCAACAGTAAATAATACCATATACAGTCACGACATTTTCTCTAATACTTTATTAAAAGACACATTTTGTAATCAGTCAAGACTGCAGCTTCCATATAAAATTATGTGGATCACTAAAACTATATGAATTAAAAAAAAACTCGTTTTGAATGAAAAAGTATGAGATAAAAATTAGATTAAACAAAATTAATGTATACATATTTGCTTTGTTTTATATGAAATATGTTTAAATGGTCTCAACAGCATCGCTTCATATCACCGCGCGTTGGTGTTTGATATAGAGAAATGAACTGAGACTTCAATATATAAGCTTTATCTAGTGCAAAATAATGCTATGAGACTTGCTAGTACTTATATTTACTGTTACTGCTATTAGTGCGTTATAAGCAAACTCGTGCAGCTGGTGTGCAATTGAAATAAGCCGAATCTATTGGCACGCTCTGCATTTTCAGTGCAACTATTGATCCAAGTTTTAGTTACCGATTCTAAAAATCTGAGAAAAATTTTCATGACAAAGCAATATATACACTGTGTAAATCAGGCCCCAGCCGCATTATCAGACCATCAACACATTTGAAACCTTATCATATAAAGTATTAGTTTTGTATACGAGCAAAATTGCCTGCTGACCATAGGCTATATGTTCAGCCTAGCAAATTTCCAAAACCTTGAACACAATCAACACCACAAAGATAACCTATTTTAATGCTAAGTTTCAGTTCCATATACCAAAATAACCTGATCCAATTTTACGTTTCATAATTTCTACGCTGAGTGGTTGCAGAGATTTCCCTTGGCATTTACGCATACGTACGTAAGCCGACCATCAAACATAATCCCCGCGCTTTCGCTTGTGTAAGCCGTATTATTTGCGTACGCTTATCCCACAAATATATTGCCATCTTTTTAAGGAGATCTATGCACCTGAAAATAAATGTAATTAACTGTTCCTACTATGGTCTCTCTTGTTAGAAAAACATAAATATGTATAACATATATAATTAAAGTTCAATTATAGGAAAAAATCATATGTGCATGAGTTAGTTTTAAAGATATAAGGATATAAAAAAAAATGGCGGGAAATCGGACTCCTCTGGACTTTTATTGGAATAACAATGAAACAGTTTTTGACCTATAAAGCATGGGAATAATAATTAAATCTTGTTAATTTTTGTTATATGTTATAATTTAGACATGATATTCGAAATGATGAAAAGAAAATAGGGGTCAATGGGTAATTAATTCCAATGCAATTTAATGGATAAAGGCAGAGGATATCGAAAAATATACAAAATATCTCCTTAAATGTTTAGAGATTTAGATATTCAAAACAAGTTGGTGGAAATCATCATAACTTTCTCCAAACACCGTGGTAAGGTGTATTCACGTAAAAATGGCATTGAGAAATATTTTGTTTCGATACGATCATGACGATAGCTTTAATAAAAAAACACACACAAAAAAACCGAATACAGAACAGAATAAAGTTGGTATTTTTTTCTTAACCGGACAAAACTTCATCTATTAAAACACCATACCAAACCAATTTTATGTGAATCTTTGTATGTTTTGCTCGTCTCTCGTGAACTCCCTAGTTGAGGATTACCAGGTATTATCACATATCTAAGTTTGTATACGTTCAAACTGAACTATTTTTTTGTAGATGACAGTTTGCTTTGTTTGTTTAAATGTTTATTGTTGGAACACCACCAAACACCACTGAAAATTTCATTTTGTATAAAAATTAGTAAAACGAAGGGAAATATAAATCCATTTCACGTTTGCCTGTTAAAAATATTAATAAATGTACATGTACCACACGATATTTTGCATGTATGCCACAATACCAAACCTAAGAATACCATTTATGTCATGTTCATAAATGTTCAGGATAATACTCGTTTTTGAATAGGCAAAGTTAAAATGCTTCTTTTTAGTTATGATCACGACAGTATTTTTGTGTATTTGACCTGTATTGGGGTACATCGATACGATTATAGAACTCATTACACATGTAATTCGACTTCTTTGAGCTTGTTAAAAATTCAGTGCATTTTACATACAATTTTATAAACTCCCAATTGTAAGGAGTTTAACCCCAAACTAAAGTTTTAGTTACTTGAAAAATGGAAGAAGTTACATGTAACGATAATCGTCAATTATTGTTGGGATTTCGTTCCGATTTATTGGTAATAAACTTTGGCGCATGCAATCGATGGTAAAATTTGACAGCTGACACGAATTGCAATTAATTGTAACACGTGCGCATATGTCTACCTGGTCAAATTTCTACATAACCACTCCCATTTTACAGGTGCCTATAGTCACGTGATACACGACTTCTTGTATTAATGTGAGTATTGCCTGATAGAAAAAAAAATATTTTGCAAAAAGTCACCATTGTCACATTCGAATTCGTTTTTCATGAACCAGCAAAGAAGCAGAGTACACGGTGATACAAAGAAAATGACGGCAAAGAATAGCAGAAACACTGGTAAGCCTATTTATACATTTAAGTAGTTTTCTAAATAAGGGTCACACAATGAACACCTACATTTTTTATTCAAGCTTTTTAGGGGATAAGCTTTTAAAATATTTGGAAGCAAATAACAAACCGACAAAATTGATCTTTTAACGTACTTGTTTGTCGATTTTTCATTTTTAACCGGCTATATAGGAGAAATATGGCGAGAAAATAAACATCATCTCATGAATACTTATCCTGAACATTACATAATCAAAAGTTTGCGTTTTTCTCTTTCAAGTTGGCAACATCAATGCAGTTTGTCTGATTCTTACATAGAATAATATTTAATATGTTAAAATAATCCAAGTAGCATTATTTTCATAAGATTGAAATTATCGTAATCTGCATTTTTTATAGTTATAAAAGATTTTTTTTAACATGATTATCTAAAGTTTTTTATTTCTTTTTAAAGTAGACTCTTCATTAAAATGGTTTTATATTGTTACTTTTATGCTTTTTAAATATCTTTGAAATATGAAATCCAATGGTCCCCCGAGTTCAATTCTCCGCCATATGTTCAGGTGCTTACATTATACGACTCGAAAACGGATACTTCCATATCTAAATACCATTGAAAATTTTGAGAATGTACAATGAATTTGATTTTTTCGATGTAATTTGTATCGACACGACTAAATATAAAAGTGGCCTCCATTATTAGATTTATTTATTTTTGGAGGGGGGGGTAAATGTCCTACCGGCAGTACTTTTTTTTTCAACCGGATAGTACTTTAGACGAAAGAACATACTTGATTAAACGGTTCACTTAAACAAAATTTCCCTGTGTATAAAGGAGTAGTTGGGTCGAATTCGACGACTACATTGTATATATTACATATCGCAAACTTTACCTTTGTTTTATTAAAGCAATACTTTTTAATGGGTAAGGGTAACGGTCGTTACTCCAGACTTTTGGAGGAAGCAGAAAAACCAATGGGTTATCCGAATGTCAAAAGTCCGATTGGGCAGAGACAAAACCAATAAACACCAACAAGATCGGGACAAAAACAGACAACATGTAAAACAAGGAAACACAAAAATAACTGAATATCAATCAACATTAGGAATTCCAGTCGAAACGAGTACATGCATTATTCATTTAACAATAACCAAAGCTACATGTATGCAAAATAAAATAAAAAACAATTTAATCGCACGCTCTATGAAATATAAGCTGTTCAGAACAAACGTTTTAAATTTGTTATAAGCGACAACTAAGCCAAGGTTTTACAATATTTTTACATATTTGCCAAGACATTTTAATCTAAATATCATGTAATTTCACAGAATGAAAAACATATTTTTGAAATCACGTTGATAATTTACCTGCATATTATGGACTCGTTTTACCTGATTTTTTAAACTTAATAATTCCTCGAAAGTAGAAATGGATTTGGTTTTTGCAGGCCCCTGACATTTTTAAACTTGAGACTAAGGTAAACTATGGAACAACACCCCCCCCCCAAAAAAAAACACGTAAAAAACGGAGCTTTCTCCTGCGTGCATGTGTATAATTATAATGTGCCAAATATCAAATATATATGATTGTATGAACATTTATTACTATTTTTTTTCTTTACAGCTAAGCTACCAGGTTATGTGGCAATGCACTTTCCGTCAGAAGATACTTATGGCATACTTCCTAGCTCCAGACTTATTGGGATGCCAGCTATGCTATTGAACCACAACAATCGCCCAGTAACTGCAATATGGGACAAAAAAATGACTAAAGGGCTCATTATTGATTTTTCAGGTAAGCATATATGCCAATTTTACATTTTAAAATTGGAATGAGATTTTTTTTTCAACATTATTATTACAGAAAGCTTTTTTGCCTTAATAATTATGGCGTTCGTCGTCGTCCTATTACAGATTTTCACACAATGTTCTTCCTTAAATAACTAGACAGAATTTAATAAAACTCGGTATGGTTACTGTTTACACTGAGAATGTCACGCACTGTACATGTAGATGTGTTTCGATTTTATTATCTGTCAAAACATTATAACCTTTTTTGCAAGAAAAACCTACGGAGAATGTATTAACATACGAATCAACCGTTTATTTCAACAAGTGTTTTGGCCATTAGAAATTTAGATTTTAAAGGCGACATAACAAAAATTGTTTCATTACTAACATTATTTTATGCTGCAGATATCCTCTGGCAGGAATTTTCATCAGGATATTTATTCTTCAACTCTCCTGCCAAAATTCAGATTCATTTTCTAGAAAAGAAACTTAGTTGAATAGTCGGTCATTTTAGAAACTAACAATAATTTAAACTTATATAATAGTACATTTTATGAATATGTTAAAAATCATATCACAATGAGAATTTTGCATGAACAGTATTGCATAATGAAGATCAGAAGTAAGACTTCAATTATGTCATATATTTACAGATAGTACATCAGATCTTGAAAAAGCTGCTAAGAAATACTATGAACCAGAGGACAATGAGCCAAAGTCCAAAAAGCAGAAGACAACTCCAAAACCAGTCCACAAAGTAGAGGTTTGTAGCAATTGCTGCGATTAAATATTTCACATCAATTATTTGCAAAATTGCGTTCTTAAAAATCTTGCAACTTCCTTTATAACAAAAATAAGCTGTAAGGGTCAGTTTTGAATCATATGCTGTGTATTTTGATCAGAGGCCAATGGGAAGACGGTAAGCAGCAACGAATTGTTTCGTATATGAGATTGCTTTAAAAATGAACGTAAGAATTTGTAGATGTGTAATGATATGATGCTGTCGTAGTCGTCGTTGTCGTTGCTGTCTGTTAATTTTAATGTAAACTGTACATATATTTCTAGTTTTTCGATTGCTATGATGGTGTTGATTTTGGGGGTCCCCGTTTTTTCGTTTAGAAATAAGGGTTCACAATAATGTTTCAAACCAATATAATAATTTGGGGTTCCCTTTATTTGTGTAGAAATAAGGGGTTCAGAAAGGGCTAAAAAAATATTGATTTTTATTTCTTCCCACAATAACTCTGTCTCTGGTTTGTCAGTTGCTATGAAATTTGACATTGATTTTTTGATTTAGAAATTAGGAGCCAAAAAGGGCCGTGGGCAAAAATGAAACCATTTTAATTTCTGGTCAGGTTTTGATTTTTTTGGCAAATATAAATCATGTGAAGTAGTGGATACAAGATGAAGGATTATTTATTTTTGTGACCACGATAAAGGGACCAAATTTAAACTTTTTTTATGTATTGTCCGATTTTATTTTTAATTTGGCCTCTTCACAAGCATGGGATTACTGTATTTTCCTGTTATTGAACAAAAAGGACAAAAATTAAACGTAGCAAGTACTCTTTAATATTAAGAACCTGATAGGGATAGTATTTTTGTAATTGTAATTTTGAGGGTTTGCTTTTGATAAACAAATATATTGCATTCCTTTCGTTATGTGAGTTGGAAGTACACCACATAATGCAGGTGTCAAAACACTTTGTCAGAGAACCATGGGCTGCATGTGTCGTGAGCAATTGACTATCTATATTGAGCATCAGACGTACAGGTTACAACATATGTTGCGGTCGTATCATGACGCCTGAGGCGAAGCTTTTTATTTGTAAGGGCATCAAATAAATTGAATTTAGAATCAAGTCCTGCCGTACCACTGTTTATTCTGGCTGTTAAATGGGGTATCTAATGAAAAATGCTGTACATAATTCTTAACAGTACATTCATTTTTCCTTTTTACAGGCTATTCCGAACCGAAAAAATGCAAAAGTACAGAAAAAAGGGCCATCACAGAAAAAACCATTAACAATTCTAGCAACAACTAAGTCAACAAACAAAGGGGAATCAAATACATCCAATACAGCCGTATCAGGACCAGCTATAATACCAGATACGTTGAATGAGAGAGTAAGCTCCTTCCTTAAACAGAGAGTTACTAAAGAAGCAGATAAATTTGAGCATACCTCAGCACAAAGCTCAATGCCAGTGCCGTTATCACAGTCTTCAAGTCCCTATCTCATGACAGAAAAGGCGACGGAAGTTATGAATAAAGTAAAATTGGCTCCTTCAAACGCAAGGCTAGAACCTGATACGATGGAATTGGAACATCAAAACCACACGAAGGTCTTAAAAAAAGAAATCGGAATCCAGTGTATTATTTCAACGGATGTCAGTACAGCTGGTACCCAAACTTTAACAAATGATGAAGGAGAAAAGACTCCGTCAAAAGACACTGATAATATTTCCATTATCACAGGACTAGAACTTGCCACAGCAAGTGATATTACCCTGTTAAGAGAAGAGGTTAAGAGGAACACGGCACTTTTAGAAGAACTTAAGGTTAAATTAGGCGAAGAAAATCTTCAACAAGAAAAAAACACTGGACAGCCAGACATTAGAAAATACGTTCGGAAAGATCCAATGACACCTCAGCATAAAGAAAGGCCCAGGCCATTGCCACCCTTGTCACCAATGATTACCGTTATTGAACCCGAAGTATTGTCCAGTGATACCTCTGTTGAGCATGCTGAGGTTACACCAACCATTGACATTTCAGCTTTAATAGAGGAAACGATTGGACCATGCCCTACTGACAGCAGCTGCGATCTTACAATACCTACACCCTTAAAAGCTGTGTCAAAAGAACAAACTTTCATGGTTAGCAATTTCAAATTTTGGAACATAAGCATTTCGACAATGATGTCTGTAAAACCAGGCACTCTGATAATGTCTCTTGAAAATCTCCCTGAAGCACCAACAGTAGGAGCCACCTTTGCCATCAGTGATGCAACCATATTAGAGGCTAAAACAAAATTTCCAGATTGCAGGAGAAAATTTGCTATTGCCTTATTTAGAAGGGTATTTTCCATTGGCGATGTTTTCGGGAAGAATGTAACGGGAAAGGTGTACCGAAGTGGATCCACGAAAGGGCAAATTAACCCCGTGAAGATAACAGTGTTGAGACTTGTAACTTTCCAAAACTTTCCTGTGCATATCTCAGAGCAAGAAAAGGCATGGACAAAGGTCATTCGAGGTATAGACAAGGCAAACTGGAGTCTTAATCAATATATAGCGAGCAACTTTGATGTTCAAGCCATTGTGTAGATGACTTTTACAAAACATTTGTTTGAAACTAGTCTTGTAATTGAAGATCCATTTGAAGGAACGATTAGTACAAAAAGAAATTTCTAGGACGATTCATGTAGCATAAGTAGTTTCAAAAAGGATACTATGATACAGTTAAGCGTTTTTTTATTGAAAACATTTGTAAATATTGTTTATTTATTAGGGCATAAGCAACTTCGTGTATCTACAATTTGTTTTGCTTGAATACGCTTGCTTATCACTTCTAATAAAATAAAATTAAATAAAATGTTGAATAGTATTTTTTTAATTGTTAGAATAACTTCATCATTCATTTGTGTTAAAATTTTGTCATTAAATGTTGCCGAGGATTCGAGACAACTGTAAGAGGTACTAATTTCAATCAAATTAATCTACAGAACCATAAGATCACAATAAAGGATAAGAATAAGCGACATAAATTCTGGTTTATCAACTAATTTGTTAAGATCATTGTGGTCTTTTATGCCCAACTACATATATGAAAGAGATAGCCATAAAGTTTTAGGTTCCGTTCGTCCGTCCGTCCATCCCAATTCAGGTATATAAGTTTTTTACCACAACAGGAAGTAGGAAATAATCATGAAACACTTATACTTCCGGGTATGAACAAATAAAAAAATCCTCATAGAATTGTATCTATTTCGTTAAGTTCCTGTTTGATTGGACAAAAAATACGGGGAGTGTAAAACATGTTCCTAGGTAGAAAAAGATCAGTTTTAAATTAATTCAACGTGAAGGAAGTATGGTCTCATCATGAAACTTAACACATCTACATCAGGCAAAGAAAAAAGAGAAATCACCACTGAACCGTACCTCAAGATAAGCATATACATCAGGGTATGAACAATTACAAAATCTTCATAGAACTGTACTTGTCTCATCAATTTCTTGGTTGATTGGTCACAGGTAAAAGGAATAGTGTTTTACCTCGGTTTAACTTACTTCAACACGAAGGAAAACTTTATATATATATATTATTTATATCAGGGTATTATCAAACCGAAATCACTATAAAATTAACCACATCTACCAATTCAAGATGGTTTCGATCAAAGAAAAGTGGAAGGTTTACCTTCAGGTTTAAGATACTTTGCCACGAAGAAAGTATGGTCTCATTATGAAACTTAATGCACATATAACATACAGAAAAAAATGGTGTGTTATACCTATGATTTACGTTACTTTCCTTTGATAGAAGTAAAAAGTATCATAATGAAACTTTTGAAAAAGTATAAAACAGAATGTGAGGAGACAAACATTCCAAAAAAATCATGGTGCATTGATTGCAATAAAAAAAGACACGTTGCCATACGGACATCACAATTTGCTATAAGACATTCTAAGTTTCTGTATATAATTTCTGGTACCTTATTTCTTTCTTTAAGGTCGATCATCTAAGTTTAGTAATTTGGTTGCTACCTTTATTACAAGTAAGCCAGATTTCAGAGTCATTAAACATGAAATTAAAGATAAAGGTAGAAGGTAATATATAGCCCCCCCCCCCCCCACAAAAAAACCAACAAAACAACAAACAAGCAAGCAAACAAACAAACCAAGACTAGTTTAATCCCGCCACATTTTATATGTGCCTGTCCTTAGCCAGGATTTCATTGTATGGTTGTAGTCTTTGTCTGTAAGTTAGATGATATATATCCATGCAGAGAGGAATTTTTCATCTAACAGTTGCATCGTATGCATTATTTTTTAATCTTGGGAAAATTAACGACAGCGATAACTGATTGCATTGAAGACTGCTGGCAGTTTTCCATTGTGAATTTTTAAATCGCTGTTGATCATATGTATAAGTAAATTGTGTCGCGTACACTTTTTTCACATCTCATTTCAGTGGGAATGCAGACATAAATGTAAATATTTAAAGTTGTGAAAAATAGCATTGTTTCATGTTTTTGCCCTATAGTATGAAAACTATTGCAGATAGAGAGAAGCTGTTGCATGGTTAAATGTTCAGCTCATTTAGATCTACAAAAGTCTCCATATGTTCGAAGTTATCAGATGACCCCTTATAGGGGTTACGGCCCCTAAAATAATGTTTTTCATGTTTTGGCTTATAGCATGAATATTATTGCAGATATAGAAAAGCTGTTTCTTGCTTAAACATTCAGTTCATTAAGCTATTCAAAAGTCTTCATACGCTTTAAGTTGGCAGATAATCCTTTTAAGGGTTTATGGCCCTTTAAAGGTGAAAAATTGTGTTTTTTTTGCTTATAGAATGAAAACTATTGCAGATAGAGAAAAAGCTTTTTCTTGCTTAAGCATTCAGTTCATTTAGCTATACAATAGACTTCATAGATTTGACATCAAGACCAGGTGAGCGATTCAGGCTCCTGGGAGCCTCTTGTTTATATGGCCGTAGAAGACAAAACATTAAACAGATATGAAAGAAAGCGAGGATAAACGGGGAAGTCTTTATAAGATAATCATTTAATTTAAATAAATTATCATAATATAAATATATGCATTTAAATCAATATTATTCGTGTTAGACGCTTTTTTAGCACCATATGACTACTTCGATAAATTGTCTCCCAAAATTCAATGTATCCTATATATTCACTTTCGTTCAAATTCTATAGACTGAAGCGTTACTCAAGCTATCCAACACACAACATAAAATCAGTATCCTGATGCTGCACCTTCTACTTCAACAACCTTTGGAACAACCCGGTAGAGATGATCAATATACCGACAACAATCTGCAGGTGTCAAGGCTTCCCAAAACTCTCTTATACCTTCTACAAGTTGCTGTTGGTTTCTTGGTTTTTTTCTCCTTCTTATATAATGCTTCAAGACTGCCCATAAATTTTCTATAGGGTTCATATCAGGACTCTCTGGTGGTGTTACCCAGTGATTTACTCCATTTGCATTGAGCCATGCTTTTGTTGATCTGCTTACATGCTTAGGATCGTTATCCTGCATTAGTCGATGACCGTCCGGATAGCTTGTTCTAATAAAAGGAAGCAGAGTGTCTGATAAGATCTCTTGATATCCTTCACTGTTCATTATCCCAGTAAATATGCAGGCGGTTGTTGCACCTCTTCGTGATATTCCAGCCCACACATGTACCTGAAATGTAAAAAAGTAAATTTTAAGATCACATCACACATTGAGGGCAAAAAATGGGACAAAAATAATTAAAAAGTACAAATTAAACAAGTAATTTAAACCATTGAGCTCTAAAGTTAACATGTCTTTAAAACAAGATTTAAGTAAACTCTAAAGTATGTTCAATAAAAGTATGACAACTGCTTATTAATCCCCTAAATTTAAATAACTATTTATGAAAAAAAAACATATATTCTAGTCAGTACCAAATCACATATAAAAAAACCAGAGAAATCAGTGCCATCCCATGCTCAGTGGCACACCCGTATATACCTAATACACTGATGGTCACATATAATCGTTTGTATAAAAATGTTAAAATGTTATATATGAATGCCACATCCTAGATTAACTTAAAACAATCTTTAGCATATACTATGGAATCTACTAATATTTAGACATGTTTACCGAGATTGTAAGTTAACTCTGAAAAGGGGGGGGGGGGAATGAAGTGATATCAAAATCGACCGGATAAAAAATGCTGATATTTGCATGTTAACAAAAAAGTGATGGCCCAGATTAGTACCATTAAATTGTCAAATTAATCGTTTTGTGTTTTAAGGTCCTAGTTTTAAACTTTAGTATTTACAATTTTATTTCAAAATGAAAATTATTAAACAATGTGTAAGTTAAAAAAATATATTATAAAAAGAGAAGGAAGAAGAATAAAATATGCATATGCAATTACAAAATAATTTACATTTTTATCGACCTTTCAACCAACAGTTTTGCTTGCCATTATATGTTGCTGCATGGCCTTCATGAACCTGAATGAACATGACATGATGATACGTTAGTGGATATTATTGACGGATCAACTCGAAAGAAATTGTTAAAAATATGTACCTGATAAGGATGCTTTGGAGTTCCAACCGCTGGTGTTTGTTCTCCTTCTTTACGAAAACGATGACGAGTTGTTGTCTGGATTTTGACAGTTGTTTCATCTGTAAAGATCACATCATCATAAGTTTCATTATTGATAATACAGTTTATTGCAAATTCCAATCTTTTTGGTTTATTGACATCGCGAACCATCTGACAATACTGAGTGCGACTGCGCTTCCATCCAAGTTTAAGACGTGCTCTTTTAACGGTTGTAGTGCTGACATTTAAATTAAAATGTTCATTCACCGAGTCTGTCAATTCTCTAGCTGAAATTTCTCTATCGTTGTGGATAAGTCGGTCAATAAAAGCAGCATGTTCAGCAGTCAGTTTTGATGGGCGGTTGTCAACGCGTATGTCCTGTATACTTCCTGTTCTATCATAGCGACCAATGAATGCACTAATTGCCTGTCTTGAAATTTTTGTCCTGTCGGTGACTATTAATTCCCTTTTAATAGCAGCAATAGTTTTACCCTGCCTTCTCAAAGATAAAATTCTTTCGCGAATAAAGTTTGAAATTCGGGTAGGTGTTACAACGTAATCCATTACAGGCTCTGGCATCTTTGTTAAGTTACAACAATAATAAAACCTTCGACTTCAAAGAATTCTGAATTGTTATCGTACGTTGTTGTCAGTTATATAGATCAACTTGGAGTGAACGTGCGACTAGTGTATGTCTACAGTAGACACAGTAGACGTGCGTTCACTTCTGTGTCTACTACGACTAGCGCGTCTACTTTTGGAACAACTTTTTAATATGCGTCTAGTTTTGCGTTTACTATGTGCACATTTGTGAAGCCGTAAAAGTAAACGAAATGTTTACTTTTACGTCTACTGAGAATTTTTTGTAAACGCAAAGTGCACTTAAGCGTTAACTTAGTTAACACAGAGTGCACATTGAGTGCACCTATACTCCCGTTTACATGTAATGCTTGGTCTGCACCCAGCTGTAGGTAGCAACAAGTATTGTCAGTACTGTGGACAAAGACATCTTTTCCTAGTATGTACGGTATTATCAACTGAAACAAAATGCTTACAAGGTCAGGCTATGAAATGGAAATGGTCTGAAATGAAAATTGTAAAAAAAAACAACATGTAAATGAACATAATGGAAAAACTTAATCTTGGCAGGTTGCAAAGTTTTCTGAGATACATGAAGAATAAAAAGATAAAATATGTTAATTGAGATAGCTACTCAAAGAAACCATTTCATTGAGCGATTTGTACTTGACATTATTAGTATACATTGTATCCGGTTGTCTTCCTTGTCTGATAATCCAACATTCATATCTTTTTACTACTACCACTATATAGTGTGTTACAGTAAGCTGTGATTATATGGGTTTTCCCTCTAGTGGTATGGTATAGACTGATGATATGTGGTTGTTCGAGATCAGCAAGCACTTTATCAACGTGACAATCCTCTCTTGTTTCTTAACTCAGTTTTTTTCAAAAAATACTTTATGGTAGCTGGATTTCAAAACTGCATCATCTTTTTCAGTCATTTTGCAAATTCTAAGTCTACATATCAATTTAAATGAATTTTTATAATATATATCATGTAGAATTTATTTCTTTATCTAATTGTATTAATGAAAAAATACAAGAAGAGCACTTAAAAAGAGGCATTTTTAAAAAGGGGAGATAATTGCATTGGCTGAAAAATGCGTTAGTAATTTAAAAAAAGAAATGCATTGAGAAATTGAGTTTTCCTTAAAAACTTTGAAAAGAAGCACTGTGGCCCCGAAATTTTTTAACGGAAATTATTATTGTTATCGTTATTTTACAGGTTTTACACAGATTCGTAGAAAATCTTATTTAAGGTTTTGGAAATATATTCATTTTGAGGAATCTTCATATACAAACTATTTTTTTTCAAAACGATTAAAACCCAATTATTTAAAAAAAATAATCACCATGACCTATTGCTTTGTATTTTTTTTAATGATCATAGTAATGTCTATTTACTTTGAAAGCTTGGAAAAAACGTATGAAAAATTTTAAGACCTAACCTACCTCACGTGGGGGGGGGGGCTTCCTATATAAAGGGGTATACAAAAATGCCGCTGGAATGGGTCTGTTTTTGCCTTCAAATAATGATTGGGTATCAAATTAGCTTATTTACTGGCTTAAAGATGTCTTGGGATGCCTTTCATAATGTCAAAGAACTATAACATGACGCTTCAGTTTTGTATTTATATTTTTTTGTTTCTATAATATCAACACATGTTTAAGAGTAATTAAACAATTTATAATGTATGTCAATATTAAGGGAGTGAGAGTCGTTCCCCAAATAAATTACCTAAGGAAATCAGCATAAATCAAACTAAAATTTAAACTGAATGAAGGATATCCATGGACTTTTAAGGGGTTAATGTAAAAATTGTAATGAGTGGGTAAAGTACCATGTGTAAAACCATGTAAAGTACTTTTATACTTTTTGGTTATGTTCTGTTTGCATGAAAACATTTGTCATATATATACGCATGTTCTTTAAAGAAATGAAAAATATATGTATGGGTATTGATTTTACAGGCAAAATATATGCATGAGTAAATATTTTCTTAATTTTTGGGCTATATGGATGGGTGTTTTAGAAGCGCTGGCGGCACCCCTGTACCCAATATCAAATGAAGTGACCCCCACCCCCCACCCCGTGAACTATCTAATGACCAATTTAAATTCTTTGGAGCCTCTGGCTTTAATCTTACTATCCTAACTTATTTTACAATCAAACAGAATTAGAATTCCTTCTTTTTATTTTTTTAGTTGTACTTCCTGTATAATATTTATTTGAAATTTATGATTTTCGATGTGATGTGGGGTTTTTTTGTTTACTTTGTCATGTTTGCCTTTGTCTTTTCGATATAATATTTGATTACCCCTTTGGTACACCTTTGCTTCTTGTATAAAGCTAATATTTCTATATAAAGTATAGTCAAAATATAGATCGTAAGTTATTTAAAATAACTTAAGCTTGTCGACCAGTTTATCATAATAGAAAAGTTAAATATAACTTTGGAATTTCCTTACTAGTAATTAATCATAGAACTTTGTAATGGAAACCACCTTACCTTAATATAAATAAGGTAAGGTTAATTTGCAATTTAAAAATCGTATGTTATTTGGAATTTGTCTTTATTTCAACTGTGTATATATTTATCGATTAGTCCCTGTGACCATGGATAAATATTGTCTACTTTCACTTTCATCAAGTACAACAAGCAATGAAGCAGTATCGAACTTGTTTTCATAATATTTTGTGGATCAGGTATGTTATATCTTTATTGTTGTCATTTGAATATTAACTCTTAGAGCTTCTCCTTATTTTCGTTCGTTCATCTACACATTTATAGATATTGTGCACTTTAATTTTATTGAAATTCATCTTTAGCCTGTCATTTGACCGAAAACGAAAGCTCACACATGACATGACATAACAATTAATTAAACAACCGGGAGGGATGCGAGATCAGGTTGTAATTAGATTGTAACGAATCTTAATTTTACACAGTTATTACAGATGTGTTGAAGATGCGCACCTTTAGAAACAAAGAAACAATTTAGGTGGTCAAATGAGGCCTAAAAGCCACGTATTTCCTTGGTGCCACTATAAGTTATGTTCTGGTTGACCAAATGATATGAAACTACAGTAATGTTACTTACAGTGTACCATGAAAGGAAAAAAAATGATTAAATTGATTTTGGGTTATCATGAAAAACATTGATTAGATTGATTTTTGATGTCTGAAGAAACTTTTGCTGGATGAAGAGACAAACGAAAGGGGCAAAAAAAATCAGTTTGCTACATAGTGGATGGAAAATGGAGGATGAATGTGTTCCTGACTCAACCTTTCAGTTCCAAAATCTGGGCTCCAAAAGGAGTGAAAAGAGAAACTTTATTTTTGTCTGATTTTTTTCTTAAACCTTTTTATTCCTCAATCTTGAATGGGTTGCATGTGACATGTCCAAAGGTCTAAATTTTGTTCCAACAACTTCTTTAGCAGACTCTTTTCAAAACCATACCGACATCCAAAACTTCTTCAGACGCCTCCTCTTAAAAGCTTTTTTCCACGAAAAGGAAAATAACCAACTCGATGAGGATGATAATGAAGCCGCCTCTTTGTTTCGCGATTATGGCAACAAAAAATCAAACTTCACTCCAAAAACATCCTGGTTTCCTGTTTTGGAAAAATATATTAAATCTTGTCTAAACCAAATTGATAATTTAAAAACCAAACCCCTCAAAAGACATAATCTGACTTGTGACGAACAAACTGCTCTCCGAAACTTAAAGACCCGCACAGACATAGTTATAAAACCTGCTGACAAAGGTGGTGCAGTTCTCCTTGAAACATGCACCGGCGAAAAACAAAGACAGTTTCTTGAGCAAAGAATAATCAGTTTTTTAGGCACTTTTCAACCCTTGGGTATTAATGTTAAAAGACAGACCTTTTCTTAATATTCACTACGTAGTCATCAAGTTCAGGATTAAGACATTACGTCATGTTCTTCGGGTCGTTTTGTGTCATTCTGTCCTCGTCAGTCGATGTGATAACATCTTTTTACTTTTTAGCCCCTGAAGAAGGACTTTATGTCCGAAAATTTGGGCAATTTAGTTTTTATTTGTTTTAAAGGTTTTATTTATTTATATTTCATATTTTGTTTTACCTTTTAAATGTGGCTTCACCTACCATTTATTTACCTATCGAATGTTCATACATATTGGGCCTAAAACACATACACTGTTTAGGCATTGATTGTTCTTGTTTCGTTTAGAGGGGGCCAGAAGGGGCAAAAATACCACTTTTTAATTGTTTGCGCAACAACTCAGATTCTGGTGGACCAAATGCTATAAAATTTTACTTTAATGTTTCTCACCATGAAAGGACGACATGGATTTTCGGGGTCATTCTGTTTTTGTGAAGAAACTATGGACCAAACTAGTTATAAAATGGAACTATTTCATTTGTTCCTGCATTAAACAATCCAAATCCCGAAATGGGTATACGGATAGTTTGGTTATATGCTGCCAATGCATATTTCAAGGAGTAACCTCTCATTAGCAGCATTTGAATAAATTATTGAACGAAAAGTACTCAAAACCTAACTAATTTCGAACAGGAAAGCCAAATCCTGCACTGAGGTTATCTACCATGTGCAGTAAACCCGGTGATTTAAACAATTTTGAATTTGAAATTCGGAAATTTCAACGACAAAAATTGTATTTAAATTTATGGGTTAATTTGTGTAAGACAATTCTTACGACTTGTGATAAACATATCGGGAACCACTAGTCCGCCAGTAGCGGATCTTTAAATAGCTTTGGCTTTGTTTGATCTCTTATAAACTTATTAACAGTTGTGAAAAGCAATATTGAAGACACAGCAAATAGTTATAATTATATAGCATTGTTTTAAAAGCTTCGTCATTTTAACTCTATGAGATAAACGTTGATTATATTTTATAGATCATTTTATAAATAAAAAGTAATGATATCTTTTTGGCTAAAAGATGGGCTTTCAATGGGTATGTTGAGTGTATAGTGTTTATATAAACCGGTTATAAAACATGGTTTCAACTGAGGACAGCTAATAGAGAGACATCCTATAAAATGCACAAAATATTTTTTATACATTGTTGTACATGTAGGTAATTTTTATCTTAAACCCCTTGGAAGTAGTTTTGTATTCATTGGTGTAAATAAGAATCAACTTTTTTCTCTGCACAGATAGATGTCAGAAGATAAAAATAATGCCAATAAGTTAAAATACATTTAGACATCTTTAAGATGGAGAAAGTGGCAAGTGGATCAAAAAGACATCTATTTCCAGACTTCATAGAAAATCTAGAGACTGGACGAAAGAAAATGATGAAGTTGTCAGGTATGTGATAATTACAAAGGCACCACTAAAGAAAGCAAACTTTTTTCAAGTTTATATATGTTTTATTTTAAATCACGATTTTTGATTAACTTTGTAGTACACTACATTGTAGCGAAGGCAATTGTATAAGATCGATCGATATGATCCATAAAATTATCAAGTGGTGAGAAAACAAATCTATGACAAGATAGGGTTAATATACCCGATAAGCCTCACACGGAGGAGTTCACGAGAGATGACCAAGACTTACCAAGATTCACGTAGATTTGATTTTGGTAAGGCATTTAAATTGGATATGTTATGTCTAGTGAAAAAAAAATAAACAGGTTGGGATTCTGTTTTGTATCGGTTTTCTATTTTTGTGATTTAAATTATCGTATCGAAAAAACAAATATTTACTAAAACAGGGAAGGATCCAGAAATATTCAAAAAGAGGGGTCCACATACTGGGTTCTGTGGGCCATAGGGGGGATTCCAGAACAATTTTGCTGAAAATCTACACAAAAATTTAAAAATTTTGGAGGAAGGGGGGATTCCGACCCCCGGAACCCCCCCCCCCCTTCGATCCCCCACTGCTTAAGTAAAACAATTTTTACTTGTAATCACCTTACTAAGACTTATCAAAACAAAAACACACGGTTTATTGGAGTTACCTGCCTAGTTACTACCGTCTCACAATAAACCATTAGAACTAATAATCTATTATCAAAACAAAGACACGTGGTTTATTGGAGTTACCTGCCTAGTTACTACCTTCTCGCACCAAATCATTAGAACTAATAATCTGTTATCAAAACAAAGACACGTGGCTTATTGGAGTTACCTACCTAGTTACTACCTTCTCGCACCAAATCATTAGAACTAATAATCTATTATCAAAACAAAGACACGTGGTTTATTGGAGTTACCTGCCTAGTTACTACCTTCTCCCACTAAATCATTATAACTAGTAATCTATTATCAAAATAAAGACACGTGGTGTATTGGAGTTACCTGCCTAGTTTCTACCTTCTCCCACCAAATCATTAGAACTAATTATCTATTATCAAAACAAAGACACGTGGTTTATTGGAGTTACCTACCTAGTTACTACTTCTCCCACCAAATCATTATAACTAAACTATAATCAAAACAAAGACAGGTGGTGTATTGGAGTTACCTGCCTAGTTTCTACCTTCTCCCACCAAATCATTAGAACTAATTATCTATTATCAAAACAAAGACACGTGGCTGATTGGAGTACTGCCTTCTCCCACCAAATCATTAGAAGTAATAATCTATTATCAAAACAAAGACACATGGTTTATAAGAGTAACCTACCTAGTTACTGCCTTCTCCCACCAAATCATTATAACTAAACTATTATAAAAACAAGGACACGTGGTGTATTGGAGTTACCTGCCTAGTTTCTACCTTCTCCCACCAAATCATTAGAACTAATTATCTATTATCAAAACAAAGACACGTGGCTGATTGGAGTACTGCCTTCTCCCACCAAATCATTAGAACTAATTATCTATTATCAAAACAAAGACACGTGGCTGATTGGAGTACTGCCGTCTCACACCAAATCATTATAACTAATAATCTATTATCAAAACAAAGACACGTGGTTCATTGGAGTTACCTGCCTAGTTACTTCCTTCTCACACCAAATCATTAGAACTATTAATCTATTATAAAAACAAAGACACATGGTTTATTGGAGTTACCTACCTACATTTAGTTACTACCTTCTCATACCAAATCATTATAACTAATAATCTATTATCAAAACAAAGACACGTGGCTTATTGGAGTTACCTTCCTAGTTACTACTTCTCACACCAAATCATTACAACTAATTATCTATTATCAAAACAAAGACACGTGGCTTATTGGAGTTACCTACCTAGTTACTACCCTTCTTACACCAAATCATTACAACTAATAATCTATTATCAAAACAAAGACACGTGGCTTATTGGAGTTACATACCTAGTTACTGCCTTCTCACACCAAATCATTACAACTAATAATATATTATCAAAACAAAGACACTTGGCTTATTGGAGTTACCTGCCTTGTTACTACTTCCACCTCCAAATCATTAGAACTATTAAACTATTATCAAAACAAAGGCACGTAGTTTATTGGAGTTACCTGCCTAGTTACTACTTCTACCACCAAATCATTAGAACTATTAAACTATTATGAAAACAAAGACACGTGGTGTATTGGAGTTACCTGCCTAGTTACTACTTCTACCACCAAATCATTAGAACTAATAATCTATTATGAAAACAAAGACACGTGGTGTATTGGAGTTACCTGCCTAGTTACTACCTTCTCATACCAAATCATTACAACTAATAAACTATTATCAAAACAAAGACACGTGGTGTATTGGAGTTACCTACCTAGTTACTACTTCCTCACACCAAATCATTATAACTAATAAACTATTATAAAAACAAAGACACGTGGTTTATTGGAGTTACCTGCTTAGTTACTACTTCTACCACCAAATCATTAGAACTATTAAACTATTATCAAAACAAAGACACGTGGTGTATTGGAGTTACCGACCTAGTTACTACCTTCTCACACCAAATCATTACAACTTATAGGATTAAGGCCCTGCCTTTTTAGCGAGCATCGAAAATCTATATATACCTTTTAAAAATAAATCCATGTGCTCGACCGGCTAAGTGTAATGTAAAGAGGGAACTTTTAAAAAAGGAATTAGGTAGTAGCAAAGTCCGACCCCACCCAACCCAAATCATATGCAGTTGAGAAAGTTGTTGTGAAAATATCTGGGATCAATAACTACTTATTAAAAATTCAATTTAATATTTGTGCAAATAATAAATCCTGTAACATTCTGGGACGACATTTAGCGGGGATGAAATTATCCCTTTATGGATAACGTGACGTCATTTCCTTGTCAGATTATTTCGCGATTCTTCAGCAGACCAAAACAACATTCAGATTCTGTCAGGTTTTGTGAGATTTTCTGAGTATCAGTGTTTTATTTGAAGCATTGGTAACAGAAGGTACATTGAGAAACCTGGCGGAAAAAAACGGCGAAGTAAAGATATCATGCAGGATTGAGGAGAGTGAGTGAAACCCCATAGGAGGGGACTCTTCTTTCATTTTCAGCTAAGAACTATGAGTAGGTTTTATACGTATTCAGTAACTTTATGTATTTCTTTATCTTACTTAGAATTTAACAAAGCTTGGTCAGTATCATGCATTTGGTATGACTAATGTCAATGGGACGATGTTGCCAAAAGCTAGCTCGGTAATTTCCGGAAAATCGTTTTTCAGCGGAAAAGACCGAGTGGTGTTCAAATAAAAATCTGTGTGTAAAAATAAACAAGTGGATGAATGAGGGTTTTATCACCGTTTTTGAATTTTTATTTCTTTTATTTTTGCATAACAGATTATGATGTATTTTATAAGCCCAGAGGGTTGATTGTTTTACTTGCTCCGTGCCTATTATTTTTGTTCACTCCGTAAAAGTAAACCTGTTCCGGTTTTATCGTCAGTATATTTCTTGCACATCTCAAAACATGCACAATGCCGTGGAGCTCGCATCTGCGATGCTTGCTAATAATTTATTATTAAAACAAAGACACATGGTTTATTAGAGTTACCTACCTAGTTACTTCCTTCTCACACAAAATTATTAGAACTAATAATTATTATCAAAACAAAGACACATGGTGTATTGGAGTTACCTGCCTAGTTACTACTTCTACCACAAAATCATTAGAACTATTAAACTATCATCAAAACAAAGACACGTGGTGTATTGGAGTTACCTGCCTAGTTACTACTTCTACCACCAAATCATTGCAATTAATAATCTATAACTTATTCAATATAATTACTATTTGTACTGCATAAGTAACAAATGTACTTCTTGATCTTTTCCTACGGAAAACAATTTTAAGCTTACCTGATCCAAAAGGTCATGTGAGCTATTGCCATAATTTGGTGACAGTCGTATGTCCCTTCGTATCAAAATTCTGGCAAAGAATAAAAAAGATTAGCACCTCAAGATCCACCTGCCCTGAAATTTCAAAAAGATCCAATGTAGTAGTTTTTTTCTATTTTTTTCCACATTTTCACTTTTTTGCTCATTTGATCTGGTGGGTCATGTGAGCTTTTGTCATTACTTTGCGCCAGCCCTTACGTTCATCCGTTTCCTTTTTCAAACGACTCTTACGCCATAAACCCAAAAGCAACCAATCTTGGTACAATTGTTTTGAAAGTTAAAGGTGAAAATAAATGTTTATGACATCTAGCTGGCAAAACTGTAGAAAATAACAACAAGCTTTTGATTGCGAAAATCAGTTAAGGTAATTAAATTCTACATTTCAATGCATAAGGTTAATTCATATTGCGTCTTTATTTTTGCCATGTAGTCTTTAAGATTAGGCATACAAGTCAGGTGAGCGATTAAAAGACTTATATTAGCATCTTTTAAAAGCAATTCTCTGATAAGTGGAACACATGGCCGCCATGGCCAAAATAGAATATAGGGGTAAAATTGCAACTTTTTGCAAATAACCCAAAAAGCTTGTAGTTTTTGGTCAAGAGTTGTTTGTTGTGTGAGTACCTCTGTCAAAAGCACATTCATGTACATTCGGATATTGACATTTATTATATACATTGAAAAAAAAACAAATCGATAACATTCCTATAATTAGTTCTATATATAAATACAGGTGATTCGGAATACTACAACGTATAAAAGTACAGGAAAATTGGTTTTGGGCTTACCTTGCATGACAGCAAAGTAAAATGTCCAATTAAAATAGACTTGCTCCTATCTACCAATATTTTGTTCGAGTCTACAGGAAAAAACACAATTATATGTTTTCACTACCCACATTCGTTTCAATTCTATTTTCTCTGATAAAATCATTTACCGTATATCAATGCCTTTATAAATTGTTTTATGAATGATTTTTATTTCCAAACAACCCAAATGTGTCTTCAGTCATTGCATCTTGACCTTAAAATACGACGTCTCTGTTCAAACCATTTTGTAAAATTGGACAATCGCATGGATATGAAAAAAGTGGATTTGTCAAAATTAACGGGATTTTTTCATTTAAGATTATGTATTATATCTTTTGGGTTTCCCGATAATTTTCCGTGGAGTAGTGCTATTTATATTCATGCGATTGGAACTTTTTAAGAGTGAAACATGTCATACAGATATTACTCTATCTCTAATTTATGGACCAGGTTGATCACGTTTTCTCATAATCAAAAAGAGGTGTTAAAACAGTTTGCTTCTTCGGTATTTTGAGTTTTTTTATTTTAACCCTAAAATTTCTTACATTTTCTATTAAAACGCACTACTTCAGGAATAGACTTTGAAAGTTAGATAACTTTAATGTCCTTAACTTTACGCTCATTAAACAGATTTAAAAAGTTTATGAATACTTTTGCTATTCATTTTTAGGAAATATTTGTGATTTGGAAGAAAACAAGAAAAGATGGTTGTTTGTGGGAATATTTCTACATAACATCATTTCACCCGTTCTTCGAAAATATGTAGGGCCACACTTGAACCAGCTTTGGCTGAATTTACAGACATCTCATGCAATTGATCATCAGCATTTTCCAACACAGCTGATGTCCTACCCAACCCTACCTACAGCAAGCCGTCCTACAAGATTAAACTATGAACCAATCAACAGCAACAAAGATCGCCATGGTAATCAATATAACAACCGTACCAAACAAAACAACCCAAGGTATGACTACAGGGTCCTCAGCCCTGTTGATCTATCAAAGTTGTTTCTACAGACTCACATGGCACATTATACAGCATTTGATGAGAGTTGTGACTCGTCTGCTCTACTTGGCATGATTATCAATATAGATGTTTTCCAACAAGCAGTAAAGGACGCAGCCAAAAAGGTTTGTATCTTTGGAAAAATGATTAGACTCGATTTATAATTTTACATAAAATTATTTTTCTGATATCATGCATGTACTTCGCAAATTTTGATTGACTATGCACATGTAAAACTAACTATATGTATATCTTTATTTGCACAGTTATATCCCTAGGGGTTGAAGGCAATCTATACAGCAAACAAAACATTGAACAATAACAGGATATTGTTTTAATTCTGAGCTTTCTCTGTAAGTTTTCTGTTGTTGATTTTTAAATTTCTCCTGATCTATGTAGGCTGTGTTGTGTACACGTTTCTGCATTTCATTATCGTTTATTGTATGCAAGAAAAACAAGTATATAAGTGTAAATCGTTAAAAGAAAAAAAAGCAGTATTGGATTCTCGAAGTTTATCGGGTGAGGAAATTTTTTTATAACTAATGTTAAAGCGGATACATCGGTGAGGTGAGGCGCTTTAGATAGTATAAACAAAGTGTCTATTATTCTAGTCAGATTTGAACTAAACCAACAAGTTTTATAGTGCTTGTAGGTTTCCATCGGTCTAATGTTGCAGTGCAACAATATTTGGGTATTTATGATTCAGATAAAAGATGAGCTTCGAAATCCCTGGGCCCATTGTAACTTTACTGAATGGGATGAAAGAAAGTACAGATAAGTTATCAATCTTATTGATAACTTGGCAAGAAATCTGCAGCTACCCAAAGATGAAGAAGACGAACTGTTCTTGACGTTTTATCGATGGGTGAAACATGGTTTGTAACACATTACGATGCTTTTCAATTCAGCTTAATAAATTTAATTTAAATCAACAAAAAAATGAAATAAAACACAAGTTTTTAAAGCCTCCTGATCAGTATTTTATAAATGAAAGATTTTAAAGACCAAAAATAGACGACAAACATGTCATTATCACACGAAAATAAACATGCCTATGTTTGGTTTAATTATACATAATTGATCATATAAATGACGGTAATTACAAAAATGCAGAACTTGTTTCTGTTAATAGGTGACCAATTCATCCTTGGAGGTTCACCCGAAGAAGAACTGGTAAAAGACATCCGGATTCAGATCAATTATCTAGTACAAAATGTCAGTGCGATTGCTGAAAATCACCAAGAAAATATAGAAGAACTTCAGACAGAACTTACTCATGTAGACAGAGTTCTCACAGATCATTCTATAATGATAAAGACATTAGAAAAGGTAGAATGTAAGAACTTTGTTTCAAAATTATTCTAATCAAATTGTTTTACCCGTTTTTATAGAAATGTTTAGAAAATAAACTGAACGAAGCAGAGGTACCAATGGGGTATCCGAATGTCAAAAGTCCGAAAGGGCAGAGACAAAACCAGTAAACACCAACAAGAACAGGACAAAAACAGACAACATGTAAAACATGGAAACACAAAACAACTGAATGTCAATCAACAACGCGAACTCCAGTCGAAACAAGAGTGAACTCAGGTGCCCTGGAAGAGTAAGCAGTTCCTGCTTGCTATAGCACACCCGTCGCGTTGCCAATAGTCCATTCAGTGTGTCAAATCCGGTAAAGGAAGATAAATCAATACCCTATGACAAACCAACATCTGCACTCATCTGAGAGATCGAAATCCCATATTTATCTATAAGTGCATGATGTCTTCCGTAAAATTTCTTCAGTGAAGACAGCAATCGAGGAGCAACATAACCCTTAGTGAGCAATTTTTGTGTCAGACGTGTCGCTCTGCTAAGGAAATCCATTTAAGTCCCGCACGCTCTGGAGTAACGAATCAATTAAGATACGTAAACTCCATAAACTCGAGCGGACGGAATGTTGCTACACAAGAAGGGCAAGTCGATTATTTGGTCTTCTGTAAATTTGTTCTTTTTCTTAGACTCATTGATGACAAAGTAAGTCTTGGTATAATTGACTACAAGAAATTTGTACCTGCGTTTTCCATTCTTTTTGAAAAAGCTGCGTTTAATCAGCTGTGCCAATCGCAATTTCAGTTGTTCATGTG
The DNA here is from genome assembly GCA_963971305.1 of Arcuatula senhousia. Taxonomy (NCBI): domain Eukaryota; kingdom Metazoa; phylum Mollusca; class Bivalvia; order Mytilida; family Mytilidae; genus Arcuatula; species Arcuatula senhousia. The sequence goes on from OZ020313.1 coordinate 16,818,654, forward strand.
GAATAGAAGTGTAAAGTGTGGAGAAATCGAATGTTTTGATGCTGTTACACGATGAAACTGATTTAGAGTTAAGAATCTTCATCAGTTCTTTCGAATTCTTCAGGATCCTCATTTGATTGACACCATTTCTAGAATAACAACAATCGTAATATTTCTGGAGGCCGGATTTTACTGCCGTAATTATTGAAGTCAACAAAACTGAAAGAGGTTTAGTTGTACATTTGGATGACCCTGCAATGAAGCGCTGTTTGTATGGATTTTTTTGTAATTTGGGAATCCAATACAAGGATGGAATGTCATCATTACTGCCACCAACAGAAAGGCCGAAGGAGGAAATGACAGATTTGTGATTGTCAATGATTTCTGCCTTAGACAGTGTTGTAGCCTTGTATGTGGTGCTGTTGCTGGTACAACCAACCCCCAATTCAGCTGTCAAACAGTCAATATATATCACACCATGTTCAATATACAAAGAGAGAAGCAGAGGTACCAATGGGGCATCCGAATGTCAAAAGTCCAAAAGGGTAGAGACAAAACTTGTAGACAACAATGAGAACGGGATAAAAACAGACAACACGTTAAACATGAAAACACAAAAATCACTGAATAGCAATCAACAACGCGAACTCAGTCGAAACAAGAGTGAACTTCGATCCTTCGGAAGAGTAAGCAGTTCCTGCTTGCTATAGAACACCCGTCGCGTTGCCAACAGTCAATTTAATGTGTCAAATCCGGTAAAGGAAGTAAAACCATATTACAGACCAACATCGGAACGTATCTGGTAGATCGAAATCTCATATTTGTCTATGAGCTCATGTTGTCTTCCGTAAATTTCTTGAGCGAAGACAGCAACCAAGGAGCAACATAATCCTGTGTGAGCAGTTTTTGTGTCAGACGTGACGCTCTGCAAAGTAAATCGATGTTAGTTCCGTAGGCTCTGGAATAACGAATCAGTTAAGATACGTAAACTCCATAAACTCGAGCGGACGGAATGTTGCTACACAAGAAGGGCAAGTTGACGATTGGAAGGTTGCAGTCATCACGTTTGTCATAAAGGGTTTTTGAAAGTTTTTCTAAAGACTCAATTGCAAGAGGTAGATCTAAAATGAATCAGACTTCCTAGATTCTGCAGTGTCTTTAATTTCAAGTTTCTGAGGATATATAATATGGGGAAATTCACCAAACTGAGAATTGTTCAGTGAAAAGACATCATTTATATAGCATGTATAACGGAAAGTGGGATTCAAAGAGAAAGCCAGACTACGATCTTTTTTGTCTAGAAGTGATTGTACGAAGTCTGCTTCATATGAATGAAGAAACAAATGAAAATTTAATTGATGGATCCTGTATTGGAAAAAAAATGAAGTGTAAGTTTTGAAGTTTATCCTGTTAAAAAAAAACTATAGGACAAATGCTTCCTGCTACTACAATACAAAAATTGATCTTTTACAGAAAGTTGATAAACACAGCGAGAAAATTAATAGACAAAGTGAACAGATTTATTCAACAAAACTAAGACAAGGTACGTTCTGTACAAATAACTGAATTTTTAAATCATTGAAATTGATGATGTTGTAGTCATGTTATCTACATGTAACAAAGAACTAACAATACAATTCATTTTCCATTGCTTGCATTGGTTGAGCTTCAATACTTTTGTAACACTTATGGGACTTTATTTCGGTTGGCAATAATTCCTCAATGGTAATCTTATAAAAACAAATGCAACGGTATCAAGATCACAGAGAATAGGTATCAAACAAGAGAGTGAAGCAGCTTTCGCTCCATATCGGAAATATTTTTGTGGCTGTAATGAAGAAAACAAAGAGGTTCCAAAGTACTCAAAGATAAAAATGATAATTTCATGTGGAATGGAGGATTGCATTGCATGCTATCATTAACCTGCTTGGGGACTTCATGTTATCCTTTATTAATTCAAGAGAGTTAGTGTATAAGAGATCCCTTTTTTCAATACGTTTTTGACGCTCAAAATCTCTATACACGTTTATAGTTTGTTTAACCATTGAGTTTTGCTTACTATTAGACTTTTTGACTTTTATATAATTTTTCTAGATTGTCAAGCGTCAAAACAATATGATGGTTTCACGAGTCCTTATTCACTCATTAGTTGCAATTTCTTATATGTTTATGATGAAACATCTACATTGTCATCTTTGTATATAATTGCAAGCATTCTAGCTGTATTGACTATATTTTCTAACCAGTGCACTTTAATTCACTTTTGTTAAGAGGGCGCTTTGTTTATTACAATTTAGTTGATAAGTATATTGTCGTACATTAAGTGTGTTTACTCTTGTTTTTATCGATGTTGATTTTAAGTTACCATTATCGAAAGTCCTTACTGTAATCATTTGCTAATTTGATACCAACAATATGAGTATTGTAAAAATAACACGCTATTCCTTTGTATAAAGTACTTTCAATACACTTAACATGCGGTTATTTATAATGTAAACTATAACCTACCATTGAAATTGATAGTAGCTTTAAAGTACTGTAAAATATACAGGTATGTTAAATATTTTGTAGATAAAGTGGATCTACAGCTTATTGATCCTGTTCCTGTCCATATAAGAGGTATAGTGTTTATAATTATCAACATACAAATGTCTCTCATGACAATTGACGACAAGCGAAGCTCATTTATTTGCCAGTTTGCTTAAATTTTGATCTAGTTGTTTGTTCTGCTTATGCACAATATATATCATTTGAATGGACCAGAACAACTCCGTGCTGTTCTGGTCACTCCATCTTTCTACTCCATTGAATCTCTCTGAAAATTTAACCATTTTAAAAGATTTTACTACATGTAGCCAAATTAATTTTAGCTAACCTGACCAGAAGGGTCAAGTGAACAGGTGCCATCTCATTGGCATCCGTCGTCCGTAATTTTGTTCAAGCATTAACAATAATTGCTGGTCCACTTTTGAGATTTCTCTCAGAATTCACGTTGGAATCCTTTGGATTTTACCATAAAAATAGGGATACCTTTTTTTGCCTAGATACCTTATTTCTTTTTATTTGATCAATAAAAGCTAATTTGCAAAGTTTTATAAAAAGAATTCAAATGTGTTCACATTAAAACAAGTCTAATGATAAACCTATGAAAAAGTCAGCGAAAAGCTTTTCTCGCCAAATTTTGCACGCTATCTCGAAAACGATATCAGCAATTTGTAATATTTTAAGATTATTTTATACCCTTTCCTATGTACTTTTCATCAGATATATAAATTAAGATACATTGGTTTTCAGCGATCATCCTTAACTCTCTTCGTAACTAAACTTAGACCAATAATATATAAGCATTAGTGATACTAAATTGTTGTTGAGATATTTTTATTCGCAAAAAACAATGTTGCAATGGCAAAAAATATAACATATGGGTAAATTGCATTTTTTGAAATAACCAAGCAAAGATCACTGTGCAAGTTTTCAGCACCTCAAGATCCATTTTAGATTATTTTTTTTAAAGTGATCCAACTACCCATGTAGGAGTTATTGCTTTTTTCCTTATTTTCCCAAATTACTAATTTTAGCTCACGTGCCCACAGGACATGTAAGCTATTGACATCACTTGTCCGCCGTTTTTTCTGTGAAACCGCTAGGTCAAATGTATCCATGCATGGTAGGGCTGTTTTATGGTATGTTCGTTACAAAATGTTTGTTCAGTTGTATGATCCAACGAAAACCATGACCGTTCTGGCTGAAAATACTGCAGATTTTAGCAACTAAATAAAATACGGTTGGTGAAATAAAAAAAAAATTTTGCACTTCTTTAGCCGAATATTTTGAATCTATAAAAGATATTTAAAAATCTTAAAGTTCGTATTGATTGATCACATCAAGATCTACAACAATCTATCACCAGAGGGAGCGTCTATCAACACTGACCTCTATACTATCGCGCTAAGGATTGTGGGTAATATCCCCGAATTCGGGGATTGAATATCATTAAAATATTTCCCATGATCCTTAGCGCGATAGTATAGAGGTTAGTGTTGATAGACGCTCCCTCTGGTGATAGATTGGATCTACAATGTTTGTATAAGGTAAATGTCGTAAAATTATTTCTTTATAATGACGAAACGAGAAAAAGTCGTTCATTTTTCGAGTTAAAATGACCCACTTGTCACATGAAATGTTATTGCCAAAAATGATAAATTGGTTATTGAGCTTCCGAAAAATGTTTGTCGTCGCATACAAATGTGGTGCCATCTGACATTTAAATGGCATTTATCGAAGGTTTCCACTTAGCACATACGTACGTACACCCCATCTAACCTAAAAATAAAATATGATGTTTATATTTTGGAAGATATACAGTACTCTAACGAAATCGATTTAGATTAACTCCAAGGTGATTTGTGATTTCATTCTGTATAACAATATCAACCTTTTTTCTTTTAGGCGAGCGGCGGATATCGAAAAAGTCGTTTAATTAAAAAGTTTAAATATCCCAAAAACCTCATGAACTCAAATAAAAGGTTGGTTATTCTAATTTATGGATATATATTTTTGACAAGTCAAATATGGTCAGAAGATATCAAAAAATTTGATTTGTACATTTACCCTATGAAAATCTCTAACGGCTTGATTTTTAAATTATTTTTTTACCTTAAAAATCAAACACGAAAAAAAATTGAAAATCACATCAAAAAATATTTTGCCCAATTCTTTGTTTGCAATTGAAATTTAAAAAAAAAACAATAATTGTTTTCTACATTTTTTTCGAATTGAAAATCACGAAAGTAGCAAAAATACACGTAAATTTTAACTTGTGCAACATTAATTGTCATTAAAATCAAACAAATTGTATACTAAGATAAAGAATATGTTGTAAGGCTACTTTTCAGTTAAAACTGCACACTTCAGACGAATGATAATAAAGTTATACTTAATTAAATATGTAAGATTTTGAGTAAATTGACTGCAGATGACCCAGAAACCTGTCGGAGTGTCCCGTGTATACATTTAAACTATAATCTGATTGATTTGTAATTATAAGAATTTTCTTATTTGGTGTAATTATGAAGAATATGTGTTAGTTTTGGGTTTGTGTGAACACAAGAAATTTATTATTTGGTCTTTGCTGTTATTTTTAACCTGCAATGTTTGATAAAAGCAAAGTTTTTAAAATTTTGTGAAAGGTGTACTCGACTTTTTGAGGTGCGTTTGTTATGTTGAACTGAATAAAATTTCAATTTAGACAATAACTTAATGCCGTATTTTTTGGGGAAAATATTTGAAATTATGTAACAAGACTATCTATTTGAAATTAAAAGTATAAACTGTGCACGTAAGCATCCAGGAGCAAATCAAGAAATTTTCGAAAAAAAGGGGGAGGGCTCTTCATAAAGCCTTGTTGTTGAAGATGTTCATGATAGTTTTGCCTGAAGCCTATAAGATTTTTATTTAAACATTTTGTCATTAAGTGACATTAAGTGGCTCCTGGATCACCCCACGTGCTGGAGTCGTCATTGTACAATGATTTGGTCGTCTTTTGAACGTATGACTGACGCTTAAAAAGTTATAATTTTTTAGCTTACGTCGACAATGATCTGACCATTTTAGAGGCGTCAAACTTATATATTCAGAAAGCCCAAACTTTCATCTCTCTATCAAGTCCAAAATATCTCCCAAGGTTTGTTATAAAGTTAAATACTTAAAAAGTTTTTAAAACCTCTATTCGCCACTTAACTCTTAAGTGTTTGTCAGTTAATTTTTCGATGATTTTTTTTTCTTTTTTCTGTGCAAAGTCATTGTTCTCAACTTAGCTAGTACGATTAGAGATATTTTTGCTGTTTTTTTTTTAATTCCTATTCCTTTTTAAACATGTTAATGGTAACTCAGTACATTTTCATTTTAAACATAATATTCTGGTATAATCCACAAATGTGGTGTTTTTGAGTCAATGAACACATTTGAACCATTTATTTTTGTTACAAACGAAAGATAAGATAATGTTTTTCAAATAGAGGATAAAGTAAGTGAAAATGTGAGTTCTTTTTTTTTTGCAATTCAAATTTTTATACATAAAAATCATAATAATTTGACCCTTTTCTAAAAAAAATGACGCCATAAATTTCTTCAAAGATACCAAAAGTAAATGATTTATATTCACTTATATAAGTAAGTAATATTAAGTCTTTATTTTCTAACTTTTAACCACATTTTGTAACATTTTAAGTTGCCTTAATGTTTGCAGACTCAAACTTTTAGATTTTGGGCAGTGACCGTTGACCTTTAATTTTTTCATGTTCTGACCAGATTTCAAATGGCAAACATCGATACTATAAAAGCTGAAATATAAGTTAAAATATCCCATGAGGTTTTTGGGTAATTTAAATTTTTTTTAAGACCCTTTCCGCCGCTCGCCTATTTTGTGAAGTATTTTTCGAAGTTTGTAGTTGTTTTTTCTTGATTTATTTATTATTTTTAGTCTGAATAATAAATTGTTTTTAAAAATGTTTTTTTTTTAAGTTTACAAACAAAAACCTGTTGGTGCGTTTGAATAATTGGTGTGTTTGACTTTGATCATAAAATGTGGATAACGAATGTAGCAGTGTTGAAGTTTGGTTCTTTTTGTTCAAAGATTAGATCATGCTTCAACTGAAACACCAGTAAAAGAAACTTAAAACCATTTTCTTACGATTCCATTGCGCGTTTATTGTCCATTCCAAAGGACGCGTAGTTTCTGACTGAAAAAAAATTATTAGTTAAACGATCAACACAATTTCATAAGACTGATAAAACAAAACCATAGTTTCCAAATGCTTGGTATTTAGCTGGTTACTCCAAAGCTGCGACAAAAGTGAAGAAAATACCTAACACAAGTGATATTCCTTTTCGTTTTTGGTTTTTGGTTTTTCAAAATTTATATAAAAACAGTTAGTATATATGTTCACATTCATATAGAAACCATTTTCCGTTTCCTTTTTCATTTTCCTTTTCGATTTCGAATAGGAAAATGACCCATTTTCCTTTTCGTTATTCATTTTCCTTTTCGTCATTCATTTTCCTTTTCGATTTTGAATAGGAAAATGACCCATTTTCCTTTATGTTATTCATTTCCCTTTTCAATTCTTTTTTACGATTTAATTTCTTTTTATTTTGAATTGGAAAATGGCCCATTTTTCTTTTCGTTATTAATTTTCCTTTTCGGTTTCTAATAGGTAAATGGCCCATTTTCCTTTTCGTCATTCATTTTACTTTTCGACTTTTGTTTTATTTATTTTTTTTTATTTTTGAATAGAAAATGGCCCATTTTTCTTTTCGTTATTCATTTTCCTTTTCGGTGTCTAATAGGAAAATGACCCATTTTTCTTTTCGTTATTCATTTTCCTTTTCGTCATTCATTTTCCTTTTCGATTTTGAATAGGAATGGTCATTTTCCTTTTTTCGTTATTCATTTTCCTTTTTGATTTTTTTTCGATTTTAATTTTTTTTTTGAATAGGAAAATGACATATTTCCATTTCGTCATTTATTTTCCTTTTCGATTTTGAAAAGGGAAAATGACCCATTTTCCTTTTCGTTTTTCATTTTCCTTTTCGATTTTGAAAAGGAAAATGACCCTTTTTCCTTTTTGCTATTCGTTTTCCTTTTCGTCATTCATTTTTCCTTTTCGATTTTGAATAGGAAAATGACCCTTTTTCCTTTTTGTTTCCCATTTACCTTTTCGGTTCCTAATAGGAAAATGACCCATTTTTTCTTTTCGTTATTCATTTTCCCTTTCGTCATTCATTTTCGTTTTCGATTTATTTTTTTTCATTTTGAAAAGGAAAATGACCCATTTTCTTTTTCGTTTTTCATTTTCCTTTTCAATTTTTTTTCGATTTGAATTTATTTTTTTATGAATAGGAAAATGACATATTTTCCTTTTCGTCATTCATTTTCCTTTTCGATTTTGAATAGGAATAATGACCCATTTTCCTTTTCGTTTTTCATTTTCTTTTTCGATTTCGAATAGGAAAATGACCATTTGCCTTTTTGTTATTCATTTTGCTTTCGTCATTCATTTTCCCTTTTCGATTTTGAATAGGAAATTACCCATTTTCCTTTTCGATTTTGAATAGGAAAATGACCCATTTTCCTTGTCGTTATTCATTTTTCTTTTCGTCATTCATTTTTCCCTTTTCTATTTTGAATAGAAAAATGACCCATTTACCTTTCCGTTATTCATTATCCTTTTCGATTTATTTTTTTAGCTTTTATTAACTTTTCTTCAAAGATCATCTTCTCTGAAACCACTGAAGGGATTGCATTGATACTTGGTATACATGATCTTTGGGATGTCTTCAACAAAGTTCGTTAATTATATATATTATTATTATTATTTACAATATTTTTAAGCGCTTTATATAATTAATAAAAATTACTCTAAGCGCTTTACATACATGACGTATATACATCTACAATTATCACAGTTTCAAGACATAAATAATTAAAAACATATATGCATAATAAATAGAAATAAAAATGAAGATAATGAAGAAGAAATTTGATATAAAAATTTCAAACTTTATGAATAAAAAAAAAATAAAAAATTAAGGAGGATATAAAAAAATGAGTCACACATTAAGAATAAAAGTAAGGCGGATCAAAAATAATACTAATAAAAAAATTGAAAATCACCTTAAAAGTACGAAGCTAAGCTACTAAAAAAGTAAAACCGTTAAAAACTAAAACTCAGCAAGACAAACTTGAAGCGTCTTTGAAAATAATTCAAATAAAATCACTATATGCTCTTCTAAAAAGTAAAGTTTTTAACTGTCTTTTAAAAGCTGTAACGGATTTCTCGTGTCTCAAGGCAACCGGGAGACTATTCCACAGTGTCGAAGCTGCCTGATCAAATCTACGGTTACCATATGTTTTTGTTCTAGTCTTAGGCTGAATAAGTAACATAGAGTTTTCTGATCTAAGTGCTCTTGATGGTCGATACACAGTCACGAGGTCCTTCAAGTATACAGGTGCCATATCATTTAATGCTTTAAAAGTGTATAAAAGTATCTTATACTGTGATCTATAAAGTACTGGTAACCAGTGTAGCTCTACAAGCACAGGTGTTATGTGGTCTCGTCGTTTAGTACGTGTAACTAATCGTGCGGCAGTGTTTTGAATTCTTTGTAGCTTTGATGTTAAGCTTGCGTTTACACCATAGAGGAGTGCATTTCCGTAATCGAGTCGTGATGTCACAAGAGCAGATACGAGAGTCTTGCAAGCGTCAGTGGAAATATAATGTCTAATGCGTCCAATATTTCTGATCTGTAGGAAGCACGACTTCACAAGAGATGATACTTGTTTGTCCATGGTAAGAGTTTTGTCAAAAAAAACACCGAGGTTTTTAACAAAATCAGCATCACTGACTATGCTGCCTTCAAACTCTAACTGACAATCTCTGAACTCTGACAATCGATTTTTCGGTGCAAAAATGATGAGTTCGGTTTTGTCTTGGTTCAATTTCAATAAATTTGTTTTCATCCAAACGCTGATGTCTGACAAACATGTCTCAAGCTTTCTTGAAATGTTTTTCCAGTTTTGTCGGGGTTTGATAATAAGGTACACTTGAGTGTCGTCAGCATAACTGTGGTAGTCCATTTCATGCCTCCGACAGATCTCACCAATAGGCTTGGAAAACATGCAGTACTTCCGCGGTCCAAGGACTGAGCCTTGAGGCACGCCACAACTCAAACGAAAACTGTCCGACTTAGTTGACCCAATATTCACACATTGCGTTCTGTCACTGAGGTATGATACTATCCAAGAAAGTGCGTCTCCAGTTATGCCGTACGAATGCTGCATCCGCCGAAAAAGAATACGATGGTCTATAACGTCAAATGCGGCGGATAGATCAAGCATAACTAACACCATACATTGGTTGTTATCAAGTGCGTTAACAATATCGTGATGAACTCTCAAAAGTGCTGTTTCTGTTGAGTGACACTGTCTGTATGCCGATTGGAGGTTGTCGTGTAGATCGAAAGAATTAATATGTTCTTCGAGACGTGTTGACACTACTTTCTCGAGAATCTTTGAAATAAACGGCAAGTTCGAAACGGGACGGTAATTTTTTAGGTCTTCCTTATCTAAAGACGGCTTTTTTAGTAATGGACGCACTACAGCAGTTTTGAAAGAATCAGGTACATGCGATTCTTCAAGAGATTTATTCACAATCGCCGTTATAATCGGGAGAAGGCTATCCATACAAGGCTTAAGTATATGCGTTGGGATAGGGTCAAGTTCGCATGATTTGAGTGGAGCCTTTAAAATGAGCTTTCTGATCTCGTCCGGTAAGGCAGGGCGCATTGATGTCATAGGATTTCCGTGGAACTGTACATCAGCTGATAATGCATCGATGTCTGGCGAGCTATCACGGTTTGATGAACACAAATTGTTCCTTATTTTATCTATTTTGCCGACAAAAAATTCACCAAAACGATTTGCGAGCTCAAAATGATCCTTGCAGGATGGAAGCACAGTTTCTTTTGAGTTGCCTAATAAGCTATTTGTCATTTTATATAATTGTTTCTGGTCGTTTCCGATTTCCGAAATTTTGGTTGAAAAGTACTCTGATTTACACTTATAAAGAAGTTTACCGACGAGTTTACACTTTTCTTTATATATCTCTTTGTCGACAGTTAAGTTTGTTTTTCGCATTTTGCGTTCAGCTTTACGCCGATCCTGCTTAGCCGTGCGGAGATCATCGGTGTACCATTCGGTGTTGGGTCGCAAAGTCAGCTGTTTTGTTTGCAATGGTGCATGTTTTTCCAAAACTTTCAGAAGTTCGCAATTATACATTTCAACTAGGTCAACCGCATTTCCGTGAGGATTTTGCAGAATATCGACTTGTTCTAAATCTTTTCGAAAGTCATCAATCTGGATGTCCCGAAATTTACGAATTGACACAGTTAACCGTTGTTTTGGAGGCTTGGATATATTCAGTTGCGTACGTATCGCCATGTGATCCATCATAAGATCACCTTTGTTGTTGCAAAGTGCAGGATCGAACACGAACGGCTGATCGTAAAGAAGACGGCTGTTTTCTCTCATGATAACGACGTCCAGTGTATGGCCCCGCACATGTGTCGCACCGGTAACATGCTGAAAGAGACCGTGATCATTAAGTCGACAAACCAACATGGCCGCCGTTGCTAAAATAGAACAGGGGGTCAGCAATTATTTTTGGCTTATAACTCATCAAGTATAACAGATAGAGAAAATCCGGAGCAACCTACCTTGTTCAGAATCAAAAGTTCTTCGAATCTCTGCATTGAGTCGAAGTTGTGAAACGACTCCGTATAGGAGTTATTGCCCTTTAATCATCAAAATTGACCATTTTTGCAGTTTTTAGCTCACCTGGCCAAAGGCCATGTGAGCTATTGCCATCACTTGGCGTCCGTCGTCGTCGTCCGTCGTCGTCGTCGTCGTCCGTCGTCGTTAACTTTTCTTCAAACTTCTTCTCCTCCTACACGGCTGCACAGATTCAAACCAAATTTGGTCTGGTGGTACTTTAGGGTATCCCCCACAGAACTGATGTGGGGATTTTTGATTCGTTGAAAAACATGGCCGCCGTTGCTAAAAATAGACCAGGGGGGTCAGACTACTGTTTTTGGCTTGTAAATCAAAAAGTATAAGAGATAGATGAAATCTAATGCCACCCTACTGCTTCAGCATCAAAAGTTCTACAAAAGTCTCCATTTGGTCCAAGTTGTCAGATGACCCCTTATAGGGGTAATGGCCCCTTAAATGATGTTTTTTCATGTTTTTGGTCTATAGAAAGAAAACTATAGCAGATAGAGAAAAGTTGTTGCTTGCTTAAATGTTCATTTTAATTAGCTTTACAAAAGTCTCAATAGGATCTAAATTTTCAGATGACCCTTAATAGGGGTTACAGCCCCTAAAATAACCTTTTTCATATTTTTGGCCTATAGAATGAAAACTATAGCAGATAGAGAAAAGCTGTTGCTTGCTTAAATGTTCAGCTCATTTAGCTCACCAAAAGTCTCAATAGGATCGAAGTTGTCAGATGACCCTTAATAGGGGTTACAGCCCCTAAAATAACCCTTTTCATGTTTTTGGCCTATAGAATGAAAACTATAGCAGATAGCAAAAAGCTGTTGCTTGCTTAAATGTTTAGCGCATAAAGCTTTACAAAAGTCTCTATAGGGTCGAAGTTGTCAGATGACCCCTTATAGGGTTACAGCCCCTTAAATAACGGTTTTTTCGTGTTTTTTGCCTATAGAATGAAAACTATAGTAGATAAAGAAAAACTGTTGCTTGCTTTAATGTTCAGCTTATTTAGCTCTACAAAATATTCGGTTGACATCATGACCAGGTGAGGGATTTAGGCTCCTGGGAGCCTCTTGATGGACTATATCTTGAAAACCGTTAGTGCTAGAGGAAAAGTTAGCATGCAGAATCGTTAAGCTCATAGAGATCTACAAAAATGATTTAAGTGTCTAAATTTTCAGATCACCTGTTTAAGAGTTATTCCCCTTTAATTATTTTTTTTCATCAATTTACACTGATGTTCAAAAATCTTCTTCTCTAAAACCACTGAAGGGATTGCATTAATACTTGGTATACATGAACTTTAGGATGTCTTCTACCAAGTTTGTGAATTATATACATGTCGACCAACCAACATGGCCGCATTTGCTAAAAATAGAACAGGGGGGTCAGACCATTGTTTTTGGCTTATAACTCAAAAAGTATTAGAGAAAATCTGAAGCAACCTTTCATGTTCGGCATCAAAAGCTCTACAAATCTCTCCATTGAGTCAAAATTGTGAAAAAACTCCTTATAGGAGTAATTGCCTTTTTATCGTAAAAATTGACCAGTTTTGCAGTTTTTGGACAATATCTTGAAAACCATTAGAGCTCTAGATGAAAAGTTAGCATTGCAGAATTGTTAAGCTCATTCAGATCTTCAACATTGATTTCAGGGTCTAAATTGTGAGGGCAGCCGTTTAAGAGTTGCTCCCTTTTAATTGTTTTTTTTCCATTAATTTTATTTTTTTTTCAAAAATCTTCTTCTCTGAAACCACTGAAGCGATTGCTTTGAAACTTGGTACACTTGATGTTTAGGATGTCCTCTACCAAGTTTGTGAAATATATACATGTCGGCCAACCAACATGGCCACCATTGCTAAAAATAAAACAGGGGTTGAGACCATTGTTTTTGGCTTATAACTCGAAAAGTAAAAGAGATAGAGAAAATCTGAAGCAAATTTGCTTGTTCAGCATCAAAAGGTCCTTACAGGAGTTAACTGCTTTTTCTATTAATTTAAACTGATTTCCCAAAATCTTCTCTGAAACCACTGAAATGATTGTTTTGCAATCTTGTATACTGAAAAGTTTGTGAAATTTATTCAAACTTTGACATAAGAGATCAGGTGAGCGATTCAGGCTCCTGGCAGCCTCTAGTTTAATTTTGAATAGGAAAATGGCCCATTTTCCTTTTCGGTTTCTAATAGGAAAATGACCCATTTTTTCTTTTCGTTATTCATTTTCTCTTTCGTCATTCATTTTCCTTTTCGATTTTGAATAGGAAAATGACCCATTTTCCTTTTCGACATTCATTTTCCTTTTCATCATTCATTTTATAATTCGATTTAATTTTTTTTTATCTTGAATAGCAAAATGACCAATTTTCCACTTCGTTTTCATTTTCCTTTTCGATTTAGAATTGAAAAAAAAATCCATTTTCCTTTTCGTCATTCATTTTAGTGTTGAATATGAAAATGGGTTCTATATGTATGTGTGCATATATGTAAACTGTATTCATATAAATTTTGAAACACGAAAAACCAGAAACGAAAATGAAAATCACTAGAAAATTACAAACGGATACTGCTAACGTTGAAATTTTCGCATGGGGTTACATGTATTTTCGCCAAATTCGCTAACTCAAAATATCTTTGATGATATCATCCTTGTGAATACTTTCTATTTAAGTGTAGAGTATAAGTAATCAGATGGAATACAATTTCATCCCGACGCGAAAGATTACATTTCCAAAAACGCGAAAAATTTCTACTTACAGTATGCGATCATATGTCTTCTTTTGTCATTTTATTAACAAAGAGGCAGCTTTCATTTAATACTAGTGGACGAAATGTATTCAAATGAATTCAGAGGAGGTATATAAGTAAAGTTTATTTTAAAATCTGACACGGATCGTAAGTTTGTATTGGTTATGCATTTCCTTCCTTCAGTTGAAAAACACTCTATATATATATAAATAAGCTTTATACAAAGTATCAAAATCCTGGTGCATGTAGTACTATATGGTGTTAAGCGATTTTATGCCCATAACTCTTCTCCTACCTGTATTATGACCAAACAAACATAGATACGCAGGTAACATATGCCTTCCGGGGAAGGCAAGGCTCCATCTAGTTTTGAGATTTTAACGCTTTTTATACGAACGCAAAAAAAAATTGCGGACGTATTATGGTATAATTCTGTCGTCGTCGTTGTCGTTGTCTGTTAACTTTTTAGTGTTTCCACAGTAACTTTAGTTCCAGTTATCCGATTGCTATGAAATTTGACAATAATGTTTCTTAACATAAAAAGATGAATGGGATTGATTTTGGGGGTCCCCCATTTTTTCGTTTAGAAATTAGGGGCCACATTAGGGCCAAAAATACTTTTTTGTTTGTTTCCACAATACTTTTAGTTTAAGTTATCCGATTGCTATAAAATTTTACAGTGATGTTTCTTATCATAAAAGGATGAGTGGGGTTGATTTTGGGGGTCCTTCATTGTTCGTTTAGAAATTAGGGGCAATAAAATATACTTTTATGTTTGTTGCCACGATACGTTAAGTTCTACTTATCCGATTGATTTGTAATTTTGCAATAATAAATGTTCCTTACCATAATATGGTGAATGGAATTGATTTTGGGATTTCCCTTTTTTGTATCGATATAAGGGGCCCAAAAGGAACAAAAAATTCAAAAATTGTATTTGTTTTCACCATAACTTGGTCCTTGTTGGCCTATTACTGTGAACTTTGTCAAGAATGTTTCATACAATAAAAGAAAGAACCTGATGCAAATTCGAAAATTATTTTTTTCTACCCCATTTTCCCCCTGTTGAGTAATTAGGGGCCAAAAGGGACCAAAATCGAAACTTTTTTGTTATCAAATTGTGATTTTTTTTCATGATTGTTCTTGACAAATAGCGGATAAAAAAATTTGAGAATTTATTTTCTCGACCCCCAGTTTCCCCCTCAAAAGTTGGGGCCAGAAGGGACAAAAATCGATTTTTTTAATATTTGTGATCCGATTTTGATTTTTTTTGCATGTTTGTTCTTGTCAAATACCGGATACAAAATTGAGAATTACTTTTTGAAGACCCCCCATTCCCCCTCTATTGTGTAATAAGGGGCTAAACGACGTTTTTGCAAAACATCTTCTAAGAGCTCTCATCCCTACAGATGTTGACAAATTTTCATGAAATTTATACCAAATGTTTATATCACTAATACCTTGGTCAAGTGCGACAATCAGCATTTTTCGATAATTTTTCGTAGGAGTTAGGGGACTTTGACCATAAAAACGACTCTGTTTTTTGTAAATAAAGGTAATAACAAAACTACCGAACTTGAATGATCAATCTCATAGTCCAGAGAAAATGACAAAAACGAATCAGTCATACCGGAGAACTGGTGGATCGCAATGGTCCTGACTTGGTACAGGCATTTCAAACGAAATGGTGGATTAAACCAGGTTTTATGGCGCCAAACCTCCCTCTTCCATTGCGATCTTAGGATCCGGTAATGACCATAGAACACAACATAGTTGTGAGACACAATAGGGATATTGAGGTGATCATCTCAGTACAGCAGACCAGTCAAACACTAATTAAAACAATTAACTATCATATCTTTTAACTCAATTTTGAACTTTTCTACTAGTGGCTGATAACGAAGAAAGAATTTTTTTAGTGATCGTATGAGACGTATTTTCTTATAGCCCTGCTTCAAAAGTCGGTCACGAAGAAACCGGTGTCTGATCAAAAAATCTGTGAAATTTGTGCAAGCTCTGGCATATCGAATAAGTTGAGAAATATAAACACCGTATGCAGGAGAAGTAGGTATATTGCTCTGTAGATTAGGAAAATTAATAATTTGAAAATTAAAATCGTCTCGTTTATCGTAAATTTTTGTACTGAGATGACCACCTGGGTCAAATTCGAGGTGCAAATCCAAGAAGACGTGAAGCAATTAGATTTGGTGGTCTCTTTAATCTCCAATTCCGGAGGATATATTGAAGGAATCCAACTACCAAATGAAGTGTTGTTGACAGAAAGGACATCATCAATATATCTGAATGTAAGATTAAATGACCTTGCCTGTTTCATCTTCTTGTTCTTTACGAGTCCCTGAAGAAATTTAGTCTCGTAAGAGTATAAAAACAAATCGGCGAGGAGAGGAGCACAGTTTGTACCCATTGGAATGCCGATTTGTTGTTGAAAAATCTCTCCTCCGAAGGTGACAAATATGTTGTCAATGAGGAAATCAAGCATACTGCAAACTTGTTCCAGTGTGTAACAAATTTTATCTTTGAAAGATGTTTTGGAAAAGAATGTAGAATTATAACCCAAAACAACAAAATTCCTTGAGTTTGAAAAGGCTTTTTCGAGAAGTTTTTTCAGGCGACATTTTAGTTTTTCGTGTGGCAAGGTAGTGTATAAAGTTGAAAAATCGAACGTTTTCAAAGAGTGAACCTCAGAAAATGATCTAGATTTAAAATGATCTAACAAATCTTTTGAGTTTTTCAAAATCCACATATGGTTAATTCCATTACGATTATAAATAGTGTCGCAGTATGCTTGTTGACCTTCTTTGACAGCAGACAAGATTTTAGTTAAATGAACGGACAGCTCTGTAGTTGAACATAATGAAGATCCAGCTATATACCTTTCTTTGTACGGATTTTTGTGAAGTTTAGGTATCCAGTACAAATATGGTAACTCTTTATGTTCCTCTTTCATTGGAATATTGAAAGAGGACATAAAAGAGCTATGGTTGGCTATGATTTCATCTTTGTTAAATGTAGTCCGTGTGTATGTAGCACTAGCGGAAGTATTACCATCAATGCCTAGTTCTTTTATTAGACAATTGTAATAATGTGCTTTACATACAAAAACTATATTATTGGAAGCCTTGTCTAAAACAGACCTTGTAAGCTATCTCATCCCTACAGATGTTGACGGATTTTCATGAAATTTATACCAAATGTTTAAACCACTAGTTTAAAAATCAGATGTGTTCGATAATTTTTGCTTCTCCGGTGGAGAACCCTGGAATTCCATTCTTGTTACATTTGCTTTTAAAATAGTAAAAATCTAATGAATTCTTGAAAAAGTTGTTGGAAAGTCCAACAAAGAAGGCATGTGTCAAACACCTTTGTCAGTCCACCATGGATTGCATGTGTCCAGAGCAATTGGGTTCAGGGTGCAATGTGTTGCGGTCGTATCATGCTGCGCTCGGTGATGCTTTTTATTAACTTTTCCGTACTTCTTGGAACGTTTTCCCTCATGACCTTTGACCTTGATTTTTGACATGATGACACCAGATATTGTGGCGACGACATTCATTTCCTGAAAGAAGAATGATTTTGGTTTTCACAAACAGCTTTTCAAAATCCATGTGACAGATGGGTCATGTATTTTTCTTTTCAAAATTGACATTCCGTCACTCTACTATCATGAGTTTTACTCCTTAGAACATGAAAACTGTCTTACTGTTTAAAATTATTCTTTGAAACTCCTGGGGCAAATGAAATCAAACTTTGTAGAGTTAGTGTATTATATTTCCTCTTGTAAACCGTCATTTGGACTTTACATTCAAAGAAAAACTTTGCCACAGTGGCTAAAAATGACAAGCAAGAATACAAAATTAGAGATATTATGTGTTTTGTAGAGTAGCAAAATTTATTGTCTGGAACTTTGTTGTAATTTATATTTCTAATATCCGTGATGGTAAGCGCTGCTGGTGGAGTTTTTATACCCCGAGGTTAGCCCGCTCCGGCATCAACACTTTTGTGTTGAAGAACACATCAAAGCCATAAATTATCCGTTTGAATTTCAAAATTGTCAAAACCTTTAGGCTCTGCCTACCCCAGACATAGGTTGTTCTTAGTCATAATTTGGTTTCTCATTTTTTGGGTTTTATTGATCTATGCTCTTCACACTCATACACTATTTAGCATTTTCAACTTTTGGTAGAGCGCCTCTGATAGAGTCTTGAATAGACGAAATGTGCGTCAGGCGTAGCAAAATTTATTGTCTGGAACTTTGTTGTAATTTATATTACTTGCCGGTAGAAATTTTATGGAAGACACCATGCGCTTATAGACAATATATTAAGTTCACCATACCGTATAACTGGTAGTTTTTGCTGTTTTCTAATTTTCGCGTTATTTTACGGTTAACACGGGAGTTGACACACAACCTCAAAAATCAAAATAATAAGAAGCATTTTTGTCCATTAATGAAGATTAAAAACACTTTTCATTCCAATTTGTCAAGTCAGCAAAACTTTCATACCTCGAAAATTCCGAGTATGTGGTATGTAGTTGTGCATATTACAAAGAAATTAAGATTATAAATTTTGTGTGGGACTTATTGTCTTTCAACATAGATAAAACTAAAAATCTTCACTTATCCTCATGTCAGCGTAACCTCTCTGAAACTGTACGGAATTTGAATAAACTTTGCATGTATTAAGTACACTATATGTAGTTTTGCATAACATCAGGGAATTATTATCCTCAAATTTTTTCCTGCGTCGCCAAACGCGGAAGCAGGTCTAGGAGTCGGGTCACTCCATCCATCCGTCTGTCTGTCTGTCTGTCTGTCCGTCCGTCACGTTAAGGGATGCCTGTCTTGTGTAATCTGAATCTCAAAAACCAAACACTAGATCTTTCTGAAATTTTACACAGTGATAACATATATATTGAAGATGTGCACCTCCTCTTTTTCGGTCATTTTATCATTCTGTTTAGAAATTAGGGGCCCTAAAGGGGCCAATAAAGCGACTTTTTCTATTGTTTCCACAATAACGTTTGTTCTGGTTGACTAAATGCTATGAAACTTTACAGTTAAGTTACTTATAATAAAAGGAAGGATGGGGATGATATTGGGTGTCTCTTCTTTTTTATACGACCGCAAAAAATTGCGGGCGTATAATGGTATGATGCTGTCGTCTGCGTCTGCGTCTGCGTCGTCAGCGTTGTCTGTTAACTTAAGTGTTCCCAAAATAACTTTAGTTCTAGTTATCCGATTGCTATGAAATTTACAATGATGTTCCCTTCCATAAAAGGATTGATGGGATTGATTTTCGGGGTCTCTCCATTTTTCGTTTTGAAATTAGGGGCCAAAAAAGGCAAAAAAAATTTACTTTTTTGTTTGTTTCCACAATAACTTTATTTCTAGTTATCTGATTGAGCACTATGAAACTTGACAGTAATGTTCCTTACCATAAAAGGATGAATAGGATTGATTTTGGGGGTCCCCCCTTTTTCGTTTCGAATTTAGGGGCCCAAAAGGAGCAAAAAATTCAAATATTTTACTTGTTTCCACCATAACTTTGGTCCTAGTTGGCCTATTGATGTGAAATTTGTCAAGAATGTTTCTTACAATAAAAGAATGAACCTGAATTTTTTCGCCCCCTTTTTCTCTGTGTAATTAGGGGCCAAAAGGGGCCAAAATAAAAACTTTGTTATTTGTGGTCCGATTTTGATAATTTTTTTTGCATGTTTGTTCTTGTCAAATAACGGATACAAAATTAAGAATTAATTTTTGCGACCCCCCGTTTTTCCCCCTATTACGTAATTAGGGGCCAAATGGGGCCAAAATCGAAACTTTTTTTATTTGTGGTCCGATTTTGAATTTTTTTTTTGCAAGTTTATTCTTGTCAGGTAGCGAATCCCAATTTGAGAATTAATTTTTGCGACCATCCCTTTTTTCACTTGTTTTGCAATTAGGGGCCAAAAGGGGCCGTAATCAAAACTTTTTTATTTCTGGTTTGTTTTTGAACATTAATTTTGCAAGTTTATTTTTGTCAAGTAGCGAATCCAAATTTGAGAATTTATTTTGGTGACCCCCATCCGTTTTTCACCTTTTATGTAATAAGGGGCCAAAAGGGGCCAAAATCGAAACTTTTTTAATTCTTGTCCGATTTTGACAATTTTTTTTGCAAGTTTATTCGTGTCAAGTAGCAGATATATTTTTGTGTCCCCTTTTTTTACTGTTACGTTATTAGGGACCAAAAGGGGCCAAAATTGTAACTTTTTTATTTCTGGTCCGATTTTGAAATTTTTTTTTGCATGTTTGTTCTTGTCAAATAGCGGATACAAAATAAAGAATTAATTTTTGCGACCCCCCCCCTTTTTCCCCCTATTACGTAATTAGGGGCCAAATGGGGCCAAAATCGAAACTTTTCTTATTTGTGGTCCGATTTCAAAAAACAATTTTTGCAAATTTATTCTTGACAGGTAGCAATTCTAAATTTAAGAATAAAATTTTTGGGGCTGTAATCATAATTTAAAAAAAAATTCTGGTTTGATTTTTAATTTTTTCCCCAAACATTATTTTTTTAAAGAGTAGAATACAACATTCAAAATTTATATTTTTACCCCCTGGGTTGAAAGTCCATCAGAGAAGCATGTGACAAAAACGTTTGTCAGTCCACCATGGGCTGCATGTGACCAGAGCATTAGACTATCCATATTAGGCCTAAAACGTACAGGGTTCAACATGTTGCGGTCGTATCATGCTGCGCTCGGCGAAGCTTTTTATTGGTATTGTATTTTAATCCATATCAGAAACATACAGCAATCAAATCGCAATAAGTGACGTGAACTCGAAACGAGAGTGAGCTCAGGTGCTCCAGTAGAGTACTTCCTATTTCCTTTAACACGCTAGTTACGTTGCCGACGATCCATTTAGTGTGCATCAAATTAAGTGAATACAATACTAAACATCTATGTCAAACAAACATCTGAACTGAACTGAGTGATATAATTTGTCTACAAGACCATGACAACTTTCTTTAGTGACGACCGGAAAGCATCATAACCTTGTGTTTACAGCTTGCTTGTCAGACTTGATGCTCTATCAATGAAGTAATAATACAACCTACAAGCTCGGTTATGGTACGTAAACTCTATAAGCTGGAGTGGGCGAATTTTTGCTACACAAAAAAAGGAAAGTTGACTTCTGGAAAGTTGAAGTCATCACGTTTGTTCTAGAACTTTGTTCAAAGCCTTCCTAGGGTGTCAATTTCGAGATATAAATCCAAATATGAAGTGGACCTCATACAGTATGTAGTGTCCATTATCTCAAGTTATTGGGGATATATGAGTTGTAAATAGTCACCACAACGAGGATCGTTTAGGGAAAGGACGTCATCAATATTCCAAATGCCGATTAAAGGATAGTCTGAGATCCTTTTTGTCTAGAGGTGGTTGTAAAACGTCCACTTCATATAAAGAAACAAATCGGCAAGCAATGGTGCCAGAACAACTCGTGTTCATCGGGATATCAATTGGCTACTGACAAACTCGTCCACCAAACTGTACATTTTTTTTGTTTGATTAGAAAGTTAAGCATTTCTATTAATTGATCTTCTGTTCCTCTTACTAGAATCATAGATGTAAAAAGGTCTTTTTATAAACGACTACCAGAATTTTGTACCTGCGTTTTCCTATCTTTTTGATAAAGTCTCGTTTAATCAACGGTGGCAAACGGAATTAAGTTTGTGAATGTGAAATTGAAGTGTTTTGTGGAAATAAATTACAACAAAGTTCCAGCCAATAAATTTTTCTACGCCTAACGCGCGTTTCGGTTATTCAAGACTCATTAAAAGCACTACCCATCGACAATTGTTATGCCATTACAAGATAACTATAAGCTCCCAGGAGACTTAATCGCTCACCTGATATCTTATGCTAAAGCCTCTTACCTAGTGTGCAACATGGTCTACATGTACTTGGTAAGCTTTTAAGATAAAGTCCAAAAACTGCGAATAATTGTCAATTTTGACGATTAAGTGGAAATAACTCCAATAAGTTGTCCCACATCTTCTACTCAATTGGGAGTTTGTAGAGCTGTTGCTCTCTTATACTTTTCATGCTATACTCCAGAAACTATGGTCTGACCCCCCTGTTCTATGTTTAGTAACGGCGGCCATATTGGTGTGACGACCTTCACAAATTTCACAAACTTGGTAGAGGACATCCTAAAGATCAAGTGAATTATTTTTGTAGCTCTTAATAAGCATAAAAACTTACAGTGTTCAATATAAAGTAAAAAAAAACTGTGAAAATTGTCAACTTTGATGATTAAGGGGAAATAACTCCTATAAGGTGTCGTCCCACAACTTTGACTCAATGAAGAGTTTTTAGAGCTTTTGATGCAGAAGGAGAATTGCTTCGGATTTTCTTTATCTCTTGTACTTTTTGAGCTAGCGTAAGGCTAAAAAATTATGGTCTGACCCTCCTGTTCTATTTTTAGTAACGGCGGCCATGTTGGTGGGTCGACGTTCACAAATTTCACAACATTAGTAGACGCCATTCTAAAGATCAATTGAACAAAGTTTCAAAGCAATCCCAACTGTGGTTTCAGAGAGGAAGATTTTTGAAAATTAGTTAAAATTGATAGAAAAATCAGTTTAAGAGGGATAACTCTTAAATGGTTGTTCAGAGAATTTGGCCCTGAAATCATTTTGTAGCTCTTAATAGGCTGAACATTTTTGCAATGCTAACTTACAGGTGTCAAGATAAAGTCCAAAAACTGTAAAAATGGTCAATTTTGACGATGAAGGGGAAATAACTCCAATAAGGAGTCATCCCACAACTTTCACTCAATGGAGAGTTTTGTAGAGCTTTTGATGCTGAAGAAGGAAAGTTGCTTCGGATTTTACCGAATAAAGCAATACCATAAGTGGTTTCAGAGAAGAAGATGTTTGAAGACAGGTGAACGGACGGACGACGGTCGACCAACGTACGGACGGACGACGGACGCTTAACGATGACAATATCTCACATGACCCTTCGGGTCAGGTGAGCTAAAAATGACAAAGAGTAGAGAGTTTTCATTAGCTCTCTTTTTAGAATCCACCTTTGATTGGCGCCATCGAAAATACTTTTGAAGGCCTAATTTTATTGCCGTAAATATTGATGTTAACAAAATTGAAAGAGGTTTAGGTGTACATTTCGACGACCCAGCAATAAAACATTGCTTGTATGGATTTTTTTGTAGATTAGGATTAAAGAATAGAATAATAAAAACTTTCAATTGCAAAATGTTACTCAACACTTTACTGCATTTAGTTATACCATATTGTCAGATGGTCCCATTTCGAATTTATGATCCTTCTAATGTCAACTAGTTTTTGCTAATAGCATGTAGATCAAGTTCAAGAATATTAGACAGGTGAGCGGTTCAGGCTCTTGGGAGCCTCTTATTCTTTTAATATATATTATTTCTATCTATTTCTATAAATCTATTTTAAGACTGACTTGTTAAATATATGTATATTTATATATATTCAAAGAGCAAATAAAGACAATAGTAAAACGATGGATTGAGGAAGACAAAAAGTGTGTACTCACCAGAGCAGCTATCCATGTCTTAAAGGTCGTTAAAGAAGAAAGCTGCGTGACCATCACAGGACCTTCTGGATGTGGAAAGACATTCACAGCTAGACACATAGCCTTGGTTTTAAAAACAGAAGGATATGACATCATTCCTATCTACACACCGACAGACATCAGAGACTTTTACAAACCAGGAAAAAAGACGTGTTTCATTGTAGATGACATATGTGGAAACTTTACAGCAAACAAACAACAGGTTGACACGTGGAGACAAGTTTTACCTGTCATTGAAAATATC
Organism: Arcuatula senhousia; assembly: GCA_963971305.1. Classification (NCBI taxonomy): domain Eukaryota; kingdom Metazoa; phylum Mollusca; class Bivalvia; order Mytilida; family Mytilidae; genus Arcuatula; species Arcuatula senhousia. The sequence continues at coordinate 16,842,582 of OZ020313.1, forward strand.
ATAAAGGACAAAAGTTGTAAGATTATTGTATCATGTCGTCTTCAGGTCTTTTATGATGATGCTTTTAAATTGTTAACTCCCTTTCTATGTTGTGAGTGTAACTTGGTTTCTACCAAAAACTGTTTGACACTTTCAGAGAAATCAGATTTGATCAAGCAATACACTGAGGTAAATATAAGTGAAAGGGTAATATATAAATCTTTGGATTGTATTGGCCCATTCCTTCCCCTTTTATGTTCATTATACAAGGTTGATAGTGGAATACCTATTATGGATTTTTTACAAAATCCTTTTGATATTATAAAGACAGAGTTAGATACTCTGTTTCATCAGCAAGATGATGAAGGTAAGTACAAGATTTGTGCATTAGCACTGATTGTTGTGTCCAACAACAAACTAGAAGACAAATGGTTTCAAGGTAAGGTCACGGATCAGCAAAGACACTTATTTGGCGAGGTATGCAATGCTTGTAGTCTTCCATCAGGATTGTCCAAGAAAACAATTCACACTGCCTTAAAGACATTGTTGAATTCCTTTGTTCAGAAAGATAATACTTCATATAAAGCTGTTCATGATAAGATTTTTGACTTCCTGGTCTGGTACTTTGGACAAAACATAATTGATTGTTTGATTGATCATGGGAATGCTGAACTTCTGCATGAAAGAATGCGCTATAATCTTGAAAACAGTGATGCATCAAAGAATAATGGAATCATTGATAAATCAGAAGATATGAAGTTCATTATAGATATACCAGAGGAATATTTGACCAATTATATAGTCAGATTAGTGAAACAATGGTCTGATGGTAAGGTTGTTAAAGTATTCGGTAACTTAAACATGAAGAATCAATTATTTAGACAGGAATTTTTAAGTTACCTTAACCAGCTGGATATAGAAACACAAATTGATCTTGTAACCCGTAGAGATGAAGAAAATAATTCAGAATGGTTCTTCGATAGAGAAGGAAGTAAACCGTTATTAGAGTCATGCTATCATGGGTATAAAGATTTCATTGAATGGATGTTATCTTTGAAAGTTGACATTAATCTTTCAGATGATAACAAAAGAACTGCCTTGTATTGGACATGTGAAAACAACAATATCGAAATGGTAAGAAAAGTGTTAGAGAGAAATCCTGATGTGAACCTTACTGATACTTTGGGACGGTCTCCACTGCATTTGGCATGTAATAATGATAATCTAGCTATATCAAAAATGTTATTACAGAGAAACCCAGTTGTTAATCTCACTGATCAGTTAGGATGGACTCCACTAAGATTGGCAATTGATAAAAATAATTTAGATATTGTAAGTTTATTGTTAGACAGAAATTCTAATGAAATTCTGACAAAAAGGGACGGACAGTCTCCACTGTATTGGGCTTGTCTAAATAATAATCTGGGTATAGTAAGGATGCTGTTGGAGAGGAATCCTGATGTTGAACTTACTGATTGGTCGGGACAGACTCCACTCTACTGGGCATATAGGCATAATAATCTAGATATGGTAAAGATGTTGTTAAAGAGGAATCATAATGTGAACATGACTGATGGGCTGGGACAATCCCTACTGTATTTGTTCTTTCATAACAATGATAAAGATATGGTGAAAATTTTGTTAGAGAAGAATCTTGATGTCAACTTGACTGATCAGTTGGGAAAGACCTTACTGCACTTGGCATGTGAAAATGATAATCTAGATATGGTAAAGATATTGTTAGAGAAGAATCCTGATGTTAACCAGACTGGTAAGTTTAGACAGACACCACTGCACTTAGCATGTTGTAATAACAATCCAGATATGGTAAAGATGTTGTTAGAGAAGAATCATGATGTTAACCAGACTGACGAAGACGGATGGTCACCACTGTACTGGGCATGTTATAAGAATAATCTAGATATGGCAAAGATATTGTTAGAGAAGAACCCTAATGTTAACCAGACTGGTAAGTTTAGACAGACAGCATTGCACTTAGCATGTTGTAATAACAATTCAGATATGGTAAAGATGTTTTTAGAGAAGAATCCTGATGTTAACAAAACAGACGAGAAAGGACGGTCACCACTGTACTTGGCATGTGAAAATGATAATCTAGATATGGTAAAGATGTTGTTAGAGAAGAACCCTAATGTTAACAAGTCTGATATGTATAGACAGACACCACTGCACTTAGCATGTTTAAATAACAATCTAGATATGGTAAAGATGTTGTTAGAGAAGAATCCTGATGTTAACCAGACTGACGAAGACGAATGGTCACCACTGCACTTGGCATGTCATAAGAATAATCTAGATATGGTAAAGATGTTGTTAGAGAAGAATCCTGATGTTAACCAGACTGGTTGGTATGGAGAGTCACCACTGTACTTGGCATGTGAGAATAATAATCTTGATATGGTAAAGATGATGTTAGAGAAGAATCCTGATGTTAATCAGACTGGTTGGTATGGAAAGTCACCACTGTACTTGGCATGTGAGAAAAATAATCTAGATATGGTAAAGATGTTGTTAGAGAAGATTCCTGATGTAAACCAGACTGATAGGATTGGACGGTCACTACTGTACTCGGCATGTAATAATAATAACCTAGATATGGTAAAGATATTGTTAGAGAAGAACCCTAATGTTAACAAGTCTGATATGTATAGACAGACACCACTGCACTTAGCATGTTTAAATAACAATCCAGATATGGTAAAGATGTTGTTAGAGAAGAATCCTGATGTTAACCAGACTGACGAAGACGAATGGTCACCACTGCACTTGGCATGTCATAAGAATAATCTAGATATGGTAATGATATTGTTAGAGAATAATTCTGATGTCAACAAAACTGACGATGAAGGACGGTCACCACTGTCCTGTGCATGTGAACATGATAATCTAGATATGATAAAGATTTTGTTAGAGAATAATTCCGATGTTAACCAGACTAACGAGGAAGGACGGTCACCACTGTACTGGGCATGTTATAAGGATAATCTAGATATGGTAAAGATTTTGTTGGAGAAGAATCCTGATGTTAACCAGACTGATGGGATTGGACGGTCACCACTGTACATGGCATGTATGAATAATAATCTAGATATGGTAAAGGTGTTGTTAGAGAAGAATCCTGATGTTAATCTGACTGACGAGGAAGGACTGTCACCACTGTACTGGGCATGTGAACATGATAATCTAGATATGGTAAAGATATTGTTAGAGAAGTATCCTAATGTTCACAAAACTGACGAGGCAGGACGGTCACCACTGTACTTGGCATGTGATAATAATAATCTAGATATGGTAAAGATGTTGTTAGAGAAGAATCCTGATGTTAACCAGACTGACGAAGACGAATGGTCACCACTGCACTTGGCATGTCATAAGAATAATCTAGATATGGTAAAGATGTTGTTAGAGAAGAATCCTGATGTTAACCAGACTGGTTGGTATGGAGAGTCACCACTGTACTTGGCATGTGAGAATAATAATCTTGATATGGTAAAGATGATGTTAGAGAAGAATCCTGATGTTAACCAGACTGGTTGGTATGGAAAGTCACCACTGTACTTGGCATGTGAGAAAAATAATCTAGATATGGTAAAGATGTTGTTAGAGAAGATTCCTGATGTAAACCAGACTGATAGGATTGGACGGTCACTACTGTACTCGGCATGTAATGATAATAACCTAGATATGGTAAAGATATTGTTAGAGAAGAACCCTAATGTTAACAAGTCTGATATGTATAGACAGACACCACTGCACTTAGCATGTTGTAATAACAATCCAGATATGGTAAAGGTGTTGTTAGAGAAGAATCCTAATGTTAACAAGTCTGATATGTATAGACAGACACCACTGCACCGAGCATGTTGTAATAACAATCCAGATATGGTAAAGATGTTGTTAGAGAATAATTCTGATGTTAACCAGACTGATGAGAATGGTCGATCACCACTGGACTTAGCACATGAGAATGGTAATTTAGACATTGTAAGTATGTTGTTAGAAAAGGCCTAACTGATAGACATGGGGAGTCCCCACTGTACTTGGCATGTCATCGTAATAATCTGGGTAATTCATTTAGTTGTTAGAGAAGAACCCAAATGGGTAGTATAACACAATTGGTTGTTTTTTATTTTATGTCTTACGCGTGTAAATAAAAACCTGAGCAATTGTCTTTTAAGATGTGTTAATTCAAAAGTATTAACAATTAGAAACTGTCAACCGGGAAATTTTTGCGCCGCTTTTCTTTCGTGGTATGACAACTGAATTTTAATTCGCACTGAAATGTTCTTGTCTGTAGACTACAGCCAAAGACAAGTATATTTGAGCCGTTTAATTTTCGTGCTAGCAATGTCACCGCAAAAATAAAACTGCTGCGAAAATTTTCCGGTTTACAGTAGGATGACACTTTTAAAGAAAAGTAGTTATTGTTGTCTTGTAAAAAATGAAAAAAAGCGACTACAAAGTAAGCGACCCCCTGCATATGTATATGTGAATAGTGTGTAAAGTACATACTAGCCTTGTTTATAATTTAGTTTTCTTTTAAGATTTCTTTTAAGTAAGTCAGTATAGAAGCATCGTATTTATAATATATTGATTGGTTTAGAAGGTCTTTTTGACAGCTTTATCATTATTGGACTATTAACAATAAACCACTGTTGCAACAAAATTGCTTATTGTCATTTCTTCGGATAAAAAAAAATGATATAGTTCCTGCTTTAAATTCAATATGATTTATTAACCATCTTTGTTCAAGGGCTTTAATGTTTTGGCATGTTTGGTGGGAGAAAAAAAATTACGTAATGAAGATTAAGCACAATGCATTAAGATGTTCAATAGAATGTCACCATCATGTCTTTATGATTACAATTACATGTATCTATTAATTGTATTCAAAATAAAAAACGCAACAAGTGTATGGTATGTTTTTACAATTACTTTGAACTTTGACTCGTTTAATTTGTGTGTGTAGTTCTAGATGAAAATTTGTTGTTTGCTTATATGTAGGGGTCTTTATCTGTATATAATTTTGTTGTACTTATTAATACATAAAAATCAACTATTTTGTACTGTTAGTATACAGTAAAACCTGTACTAGTGACCACCTCCATATAAAGACTTCCTGTCCATAAAGACTATTTTGAGTCCTCCCAACAATTTTCCAATATATTTGACCTCTATATAGTGATCACCTGTCCAACGTGACTAGTGACCATAAGAAACTGTCCCTTGAAGTGCCAAAACCTGTATGTAAGGACCTTAAATTAGTGCAAATGACTCTTAATTGGTCTGGGTCAGCTGTCAGATCAAAGCTAATTAGGAAGTGTCACCTTTCTTTGATCTTTAGTAATTAGTTCTCAGGTAAATTTTAGGAAGATTTTTGAAGTAGTAATTATCACTTATTGCTTGTGTCAGGGCCAGTTTAACTTATGTCTTAAAGAGTTGGGAATTAATAATTTTGTCAATTCTAGATTTATGAAATTTATTTCTATAGTAATCAAATGGAGATATTTTTTTTATGATTTATGAGAAATTCTCTGGCAACATTCCCTTTACTTATGAATAAGGTATAAAGGGATATTTTTAAAAATATACTTCAAAACTGCATATTAAAATACTGTAAACCTATATTCAAATATGTATTAAACAAAGTTTAAGATAAATTTTCTCAAGACATGTATGTTAAAAATATTAATGAAATATTGCCAGTAAAATAGTCTATTGTTTATAGTTTCAATAGGACAATATTAAATCAGTCTATACTATACTTTCTATAGATATATGGAAACTGTGTCTCAGTTAATACACCAACACATGCACATGCCTAACATTATATATATTAACGTTATCTCGACAACCTCTATATAAAGACCCCCTGTCTCTAGTGACCTTTTTGTCAAAGTCCCTTGAAGGGTCACTATAGACAGGTTTGACTGTATTCATAATATTTTCTTATTTTCTACTCTGTGGTAAAGGAGTATAGACTCATTATTCATCAGGTAATCGTATTGTCTATTTTAAAATTCATTCCATGTAAAAAATAATTAGTTTGAAAAAAATCCATTTTAAAGCAGCCAAGAGATTGAAAAATGATGTGTTATCATAAATTATCTTGTTTTTGTAGCATTCATTAAGCAAATAAAATTTCCAAAAAAAACATTTAAATGTTTTTAAACACCATAAATTAATATTGGGTAAACTTGAATTACACGGTGTAAACGCTTAAGTACGCTTAAGGTGCACAAACAAAATCAGATCCCAATCATTGAACAATTGTCAAATGGTTTTTTTCGAAAAAAAAATAATAACAAAAATACCGGACATGCAGAATCAATTAACCTCAAATTCCTAGAAAAAACACAAAACAAGGCAGACACACTGGAAAATGGTACTGAAGTAGTGCATACTTTTCAAAAGAAACAATGGGTTAAACCTGGTAAACTGGCACCAAACCTTCGTCTTCAATTTGTGATCATAGGATCTTAAAAACTACAAGACCGAATAATTAAAAAGCAACGTAGAAAGTATAAATGTTTGCACATTGTGAAATTGTAGAATAAAAAAAACAAAGAAGAACCAAGTTCTAACATCAGAGACCAGCTGGAGACTAAATATGTAAACACATAGGCAAATTCTGTCCAAAATGATAGTAAACTCAGGTTCCGTTGAACGATTAAAAGAACAATAATGGTTGTTGTCTGTATAACAATTAAGAAAATCACAAATTGAAAGAAAGACTAAGGCATAGTGGACTGAGGTAAAGTTACAGAAATAATAAGAAGTATCTATGAAAGCATATGGTGGTTGTATTTATGTAGTTACATTGAAACAAAGTTAACCTTAACAAGAGGCTCCCAGGAGCCTGGATCGCTCACCTGGTCCTGATGTCGACACTATAAAGACTTTTGTGGAGCTAAATGAGCTGAACATTTTAGCAAGCAACAGCTTTTCTCTATCTACTATAGTTTTTATCCTGTAGGCCCAAAACATGAACACCGTTATTTAGAGACCATAACCCCTATAAGGGGTCATCTGAAAACTTCAATCCTATGAAGACTTTTGTAGAGCTAAATGAGCTGAATGTTTAAGCAAGCAACAGATTTTCTCTATCTGCTATAGTTTTCTTTCTATAGGCCAAAAACATCATTTTTGGGGCCATAGCCCCTATAAGGGGTCACCCGACAACTTCGAACCTATGAAGACTTTTGTAGAGCTTAATGAGCTGAACATTTAAGCAAGCAACAGCTTCTCTCTATCTGCTATAGTTTTCATTCCATACACCAAAAACTTGAAAAAAGTTATTCTAGAGGCCGTAACCCATATAAGGGACCATCTGACAACTTCGACCTTATGGAGACTTTTGTAGACCTAATGAGCTGAATGTTTGAGCAAGCAACAGTTTTTCTCTATTTGTTATACTTTTCATTCTATAGGCCAAAAACATGAAACACCGCTATTTTAAGGCCGTTACCCAAATAACCCTAAGGAGACTTTTGAAGAGCTTAATAAACGGCGGATGCCAAGTGATGACATAGCTCACATGAACCTTTGGTCCAGATGACCTTAAAAGGGGACACAGATCTATGCTACAGTACCACAAATGGTACCAAACAGAAGTAAACGTCTGACAATTACATCTATCACATGGGATAGAAAAATACAAAACCAAAAATGTGTATAAATTTTACCGTATATCGATATTTCAAGTAATAACCTCCCATCAGCAGCATTTGAATCAAAACTTTGGAAAGTCAAAAACCAAAGGTATATTGAATGAAAAGTACTCAAAGCCAAAAGGTTCGAACAGGGAAGCCAAATCCAACACGGAGGATATCGACCATGTGCAGTACAAGGAAAGAAACCTGATGTTTTAAACAATTTTGAATTTAACAATCGGGAATTTCAATTAATGGTAAATTAGTGTTAGACAAATCTGACGACCAGGCTTGTGTTTATCCTCGGGCACTTTTTCCTAGGAGAAAAGTTTATCATTCCAAACTATTCTACCGTGTGGGTTCCGAGTGGCTAATATGCCAACATCAGCACTTTGCTTGTCGGTAAAAGTCCACTCAAGATCACCCATGACCAGAAACCTGACTTCGGGTCAGGCCCACAAAGCGACTGGGATGTGTGCCCCAAGTGGTAAATGGAACAGCCCTATATAATAAATACCGGGGTCGTCAGGCTATATTGCGGAAAAACTGACTGCATCATGCATGTTTGGAAAATGTCACGTTCAACGCACGTTAAAGAAACTGATAAAAGTCTCGGTAAGAGTAGGTTCTCCATGCAGGAGGATAAATTTCCCGTTCCTACCAATCACTCCATTTCCCAGTGGCAGTAAAAACTTTCCTCCACGATATTTATCTTTTCTCTATTTCATCATCATTGTATGTCTATTCGTTCACCTCCTTCATGTCCATCTCCCGGATATAACCTGAAATGGAAGTAAAGCAAAACCTTACTTAGTCTAACCAAATTATTGCAAATCATACAAATAAAAGCGTAACAGATACATGAGAAATTTTTGTAATGATCCGGTCTCAACAGGATCTAAGAACTATGTCTCAAAGCCGATTAAAAAGGATTTGTATACAGTTTGTCATTCTGAAGGGTCTAATTAGTCTCTTGTCGAGAAAAGCTCTACAAAAATGTTCATATTGGTCCTGTGCGTGACGGAAAATTGTGGTGCGAGAGGTCTGAAAGTTGCGGATGATGTACAGTCACTCTGCCATTCAAAATATTCTAATGTATGGTTTCGGAAAATAGGATTGACCTCATTTACTAATTAGTTTATTTTAAAGTTATCATTTAAATAAACATAAAAAATTAATTTATCACACTGCACTTGAATTTCAAATGGTTGCTGCCTAAGGCCATGTATACAGTTTGTCATACTGAACCTGCCTGACAAGTGTCAAATCAGTCTCATGTCAAGAAAGCTCCACGAACATGTTCATATTGGTCCTGACCGTGACAGAAAATGGTAGAGTGACAGGTCTGAAAGTTGCTAATGTCGTTCAGTCACTCACAAATATTCTCATTTAAGGTTTCGAAAAACAAACCTTGACCTTACCTACACAAAATTTTATTCTAAAACAATCATTTATATAAACAACATTAAAAAGGTAATTTTATCACACTTCACTTGAGCGACTTTGCATTGCGTTGAAGGATTTTTTTATTTGAGCAAACTTCACTCACAGATTGATTTATTATACTGTATATTTATAAGTTTTATTTTAAAAGTTTGGTTATAAAGATAAAAACATAAAAAATCACATAACAAAACACACTTGAATTCAATTGGTTCTTAACAGGAACCAATGATTTAATTATCATTATCATTATGAGAGCTGTCAATGGGAGTCCTCCTCCTCTTACGGAATATATTGATATCTACGTGAATACACTTTTCCCGCGTTTGATTTTTGACTAATTGTGCGAGAGAGTTTTTACATGCCTCCGCAACAACATGTCACAGAAGACATCAAGTTTTACTCGCATAAGTACAAATGTACGTAAGTCCGTCTGTGTTAATTACTTTCAATTCTCTCTCTGAAACCCTACATAAGAATGATTTTTTACTTCTTGTTCAGGACAACGCTAATGAAAATAACGCAAATATTTCCCTCAATTATTTCTCATAAAATTTTGATATTTGGCAGGTAAACTACATACGTCTACATACTTGTTGTACTTAGTACTACTTTCTGTTATAGGGCTTACGCGTGGTATCTGTGTCCCATTGACACATTCCTTCTTTATTTTATCGATCCGTACATTATTATTATTTATTACAACACTTATTTAGCGCTTATCTAAAATGACATTACTCTAAGCGCTTTACAGAACATAAAATCAAATAGCGAACAATAAAATATAAACACAAACATCAACTAAAACAAAACATTGAAAAAGTAGGTGCACGGTTTTTTTTCTTGAAAGCAATGCACATTAAAAAGTTAAAACAAACATTGGTAGAGAAGCAAATATTACTACCAGACTACATCATCTTATTAAAGAAAGGGTACATTAGAAGATTATTATGTCACCCAAGACGAAGGTCGGGTGACATGTTGTTATTCTATTGGCCGCCATTTTATTCTTCCACAAAATTTTGTCCGACGTTTTTCTCGGTGATGGGTGAATGGAATGACATGAAACTTTGCAACTCCAAGGTAATCATTTAAAGTTGTGCCGTAGACGTTTATTTTTTTCCAAAATGGCCGCCGGAAGAACCGATTTTTTTACGCGTTATATCTCGGTAACTTAGGTGCTAGGGCGGCTAAAATTTTGCATGTGGATAGACAAATATATTATCTCGGAATTGATTCAAAAAGATGTGAATCGATATTTACCGTTTATGCGTTATTTGCGAAAATGGCAACTGGGGTGACATCTGCTATTGCTCGCAAATGCAATTCTAGTTAGATTTATTTCTCACAGAATGCTTCGTAAATCCATACTTTTCACGGGACTGTTGATAAATTGGTTTGATATTATTTGCTGAACATTAATATTGAAACTCCATTAGCTGCTGCTATCGGGTAGTAAGCTTATATTAAATACCGATATTATAACGACCAGAACTGCCGCAAACATCGATATCTTACTGTTATAGTTGTGTGAGAAACAGTGAGTTGGGGAAATGGGAAGAGGTACATCGTTCTCTTGTGATTATCTTGATAGAGACAATGTGTATATTGTTACTGGTGGAAACACAGGTACGTATGACATAAAGTTACTTACAAAGTTTGTCGACATCTGTTTATTTTTGTCTTTATTCTATCCATGAAATTGACGTTTAATTACCGCTCGTCTACGTGTATGCTAAAGAAAAGGGGTAATCAACATTATAAAACCGTAAAGACATAGACAAAACGGTAGACAAAAAATCATCATAACAAAACGTACCACACAACAACATAAAACACACACACACACATAACAACAAAACCGCAATCAGCAACGTGAACTCAAGTCGAAACGAGAGTGAACTCAGGTGCTTCGGAATAGTAAGCAGTTCCCGCTTGCTAAAGCACACCGTCACGTTGCCAAAGATCGATTAAGTGCTGGTCAAATCCGGAAAGGATGACATTACAAAACTCTTTGTCAAACTAACAACTGTGCTCATCTGAGAGATAGAAATCCCGTATTTGTATACAAGCACATGATGTCTTCTGTAAAATGTCTTGAGTTATGACAACAACCAGCTGGGAGCAACGTACCCCTGTGTTAACAATTTGCTTGTCAGCCGTGTAGCTCTATCAAGGAAGACGTTGTACTCCCCACATGCTCTGCAATAACGAATCAATTGTGATACGTAAACTTCCTGTGCTGCAGGGAAGGAATGTTGCTACACAGAAAGGGAAAGTTAAATATTGGAAAGTTGAAGTCATCACGTTTGTCATAGAGCTTTGTGCAAAGCCTTCCAAGTGTGTCAATCTCGAGAAATATAGATCCAAATATAAAGCGGACCTCCTAGAATCTGTAGTTTTCTTTATCTCAAGTTCCTTCGGATACTGTAAACCGGGAAATGTTCGCGCCGTCTTATTTTCGCGGTATCACGACTGAATTTTAGTTCACGAAGTTTTAAATTCGCGCTGAAATGTTATTGTCAATAGACTACAATAGAAGACAAGTTTATTCGCGCCGTTTAATTTTCGCACTAGCAACATCATCGCGAAAATCACGAAAGTAAAACTGCCGCGAAAATTTCCCGGCTTACAGTATATGAGATGTAAATAGTCACCAAATCAAGGATTGTTTAGTGAAAGGACATCATCAATATAACGAAATGTGAGATTGAAGGGTAAAACAAGATTGCGGTCCTTTTTGTCTAAAAGTGATTGTAAGAAGTCCGCTTCATATGAATAAAGAAACAAATTGACAAGCAATGGTCCACAATTAGTGCCCATCGGGATACATATTGTGTGTTGAAAAACACGTCCACCAAACTGTACAAATATGTTGTCGATAAGAAAGTTGAGCATTTCTATTATTTGATCTCCTGTAAATTTGCCTTTTTTTGCTAGACTCTTGGATGACAAAATAAGTGTTTTTAATAACCGACTATAGTCCATTTGAGTTCTATAAATCAACGAAAATTCTTTAAAAATTTTTTTGTCTCTCAAATAAAATTTATTTTTTAAACACAAATACACTTTTTATTAGTATACGAACTCTGATAACAAAAACAAAGATGTTATCTTCTAAAACAAAAAAGTTTTACATATGGTCTAATGCTAAATATTTCACCAATTTTAATTAAACCTAAAAAGGTGTGTTTATATGACGGAACAGCCAGGTGTTGGGTCCACCTGAACATAATTGAAAGGAATAACAATAGGAGATTAGATGACCAATTAGCTCTACAAAGGATTTTTAAAGGAATACGAAGCAAATGCTGTTCCAGGTCACTAGGTTGTACTCCCAAGGATTTTCATGAATTTTTGGTCCATTTTTACTATTAAGGTTAACGGAAAACATTTTTATTAATCATGAAAAAAATTTTGATTTTTTCCCCCTGAGTTCGTATGCCATTAAAAAGTCATTACACACTAAAATAGTTAGAATAGTTTGCAAGACGTAAATTTTACAAACCATTTTTCGTTGATTTATAAAACTCAAACGGACTATACCAAATACTTGTACCTGCATTACATGGGTACGTATAGCATAGATTTAAATGCTTTAATTCACCTACACAGTTTTTTAAAATCTGTTTAGTTTTGTCTTTCTTCCATCCATGAAATTAACGTTTAATTACCGATCTTTACGGTTTTATAATGTTGATTACAAATTTCATACCGTTTTTTAGAATGTTTATTTTTGTCAGATTCTAAATTTGTTATTCCTTAATATATGTCTACTAAATGTGACAACTGTTTTAATGCTTCTACGTGTATGCTGAAATTTTGAAATTTGTCCACAATTTCTTTCGGCAGTATGTACTAATTCACGAGACATCGTCATCTCTTGAAATCGAATGTACTTACATCATTTTACGGCTTGTAATTACAAATTTCATACCGTTTTTTAGAATGTTTATTTTTGTCAGATTCTAAATTTGTTATTCCTTAATATATGTCTACTAAATGTGACAACTGTTTTAATGCTTCTTGCCACGAGGTCAAAGTTGGGTTACGCCACAAATAAAAAAATTAGCTTTTGATATAATTTGCAAAATATTTTTTTAAAAACTGAAATTATTGTAAAATCCTCAGCCTGCGTTTTTCAATCAGATTTGCAATATACCCTTACTTTTTCTAGAAAGGAGCCAAAAACGCTAATGAGAGTTTGTGTGGACAAAATTTAATGTTTCATGCAAGAACATGAGTTGTGGTGGAGTGGCAAGTTATGTTGTTTTCGGTGCATTTCATATAAAGCAAAGATAAAAACTGGATCATTTATTGCATTGTGGTTTGGGACTGTACCAACGATTTTAGAATTTGAGCTTTGATACACAGGTAGCATAATCGAACATTTTTTTCGTTTTCTCGCAACTCATACAAAGTTATATCGAACATGGAAATGAAACTTGGTTTAGTTATTGTACTCTAAATGGAGATTGTGCAGAAGATTTGGAAATACAATATTGAAATATATTTTGATAATATCTTTAAGGGATGAGCTACATAGTTGGCCTAAGTGCATATTTTTTTCTTTTTTTTCATGGATCACCTCTGGGTTGTTTGTAATACAAATCTAAAACCTGGCTGATTAATTGCACTCTAGATGGAATTTGCGTTATGTTTTGAAATTATGATAATGCCTTTAAGGGAAGAGCTATATAGGTAGCTCAAGGGTCAATTATTTATTTGTCGAGTATCTAAGCACTTCTTAGTTAAATTGTACTAAAGATTTTGCCGACAATTTTGATAATTTCCCTCAAAACCCATTCAGATATTCACCACAAATATTTTATTATTGCTTAAAAAACACGCCCGAGAGTCTGCCCTGTCCCGACTCTAAACAATACCAGTGTGGGATTATGTAACGTGACTGCTCTCACTATTTGTTTTAAATTTTGATATCCATGTTATTACTTATACTAGGACTTGTAAACTAACTTTTTTTCTTGAAAAAAAGTTTTTTGATTATTGAAATAATGTTTTACCGGGGTTTGATTATATCGCTGAAAAAAAACCCCAAACATTTTAACTGGTGAAAGGGGTGTGTAAATAGGCATTTGATAGATTTTTAACTAAAAGTAATGCTAGCTTTGACTGTCAATCTTTTTAAAAAAAAATGTCCGTTTTACTTTCCGTTTCCGTTTCCGTTCCGTGTTCCGTATGCATCTTATGTAAAATTTAATCTTGCATTTGTTATCATGTACATCCAATTATAACATGGCATGCTTCAAGGAAGAGCATTGAATGTGTATGAAATTGTACAAATGGTAAAAAAATATGAATGAGATTCATAACAAAAAATATGAAGATTAAAATCAGAGATTAACTTATTTATGTCAAAAGAATTCATGATCACCTTAGTAATCTATTATATTTTTTCAATACCAATTTATGTTTAAAAGGGACAAACTGGATCAGCAATTGCCCAAATATTGTCCACTTTCAATCACAGGAGAGAAACAATGCAACTAAACTCAATGTGAAAAATATAGTTCTTTTATCTGTGAAGCAGAAAGAAAGAAAGGTGTGGAAGTAAGTTCTCGTCAGGTGGGTATGTTTTTGCACAACATCATGAATAAAAAGGGGTAAAATTTGACGCTAAAAATTGTTACCTTTTCCATTCTGAAATTTTACATGGAAATGACAAAACACATGCCCATCTATCCTTTCCGAAATCCCTGTAACATGCCAGGACCATTGCAATCTTCAAATTCTTCATCAAGTCTTCCAACTTTGGCTTTTCTCATGGACATTTGAGATGGATCCTTATTGATTTTTTTATTACCATTTGTTTAGACTTTTTTAACCAAAAAGGGAATTGTTATGGCTCTTTGATCTGAAACTTTTTCTCTGCTGCAACACATGTCCAAACATAGTAAACATTGCTTTAACCAAGGCACAAAGCAGAAAAAACTAATAAGATTCAGATTTCGACACATGCATAAATTATGCATTCCGTAGTAAATGCGATTAATTTGTTGATGACATTGCTTACCATTTTTGAATCCAAGGCCATTCCAAATTGTCCTAGGGGAATTAGGAATCCTTATCGTCCTAGAACAAAGTGGAATTTCAAAATTTCAACTTTCAATGATTTTTTCCAAGGTGATTTTAAATTCCACTTTCTTCTAAGAGAACTTCGGATACCCATTTATGTAGACATTTTCATTATAAGCCGGAACAGGAACTGAAATCGAAACAGGAACTGAAATCGACTGTTCAGAAAACATTTTTTGGTTAACTTTATTGTTTTTGTCCAGAAGAGGGTCATCCATTGCACTTAAGGATTGGGCTTGAATCATATGTAGTTTATTTTCAATCCAGGGCCAATTGGAAAAAGCGAGCATCGACCGCTGGTCACATTGAAGGCTGCTTGATGTTTTCCATTTTGGATTTATTAAATTTACGTTTATATTGAACGTTGTGTCTTGTGCACTTATGCCACATCTCATTTTTTTCTATTTCATTGATTCTTTAAAATCTTAAACGTTAGCCCTGTAAATTTAGAATAAATTTGTATGTTTATGCAACAAGTATTAGTATTTTGTTTGAGGTCTTATGTTGGTGTTACAGTATGGGCTGTTACTTATAAAACTATTCTGATTGACAATTAAAGTATCTTTCTGAAGCTGCTTGAATGTTATAGAATGGTTTCAAAAAGGAAGAAACATCTCAGATAAAATAAATCTTGATCGTTTGAACAGAAAATAAGAGAATCTTAGACAAACAACAACAAGAACAATCTAAAGGGCTGTACAGGAACTCTCAATAGAACGCCCAATGTAACTGTCAGCTAGCTGAGAATCATCAATCGACTGATATAAAAAATCAAACACATCGATTTTAAATCCGACACAACACTTCAAACAATAATGATTTGGTGTACTGTCATCACACAAAACCGACATGCTATAACATTGATCGCTATAATGCTTAAAAATGACAATAGTGAAAACGCTTAATATGGAAGTTGTAAAGTAAGTATCAAGTTATCAATATTTCTGCCAAAAGCACGAAATTCAAAAAATTAACCAAAATATTCAATTCATATCCTTTCCGTAATAAATTTTGAAGCCAATTTTTCATTTCCAATGGGATGCTTTTAAACTTGTGTGCTTTATAAAAAAAGTCATAACCATAAAATTCAGGATGCTATATTCCTTTCACTATATGAAGTTTGGTTTTGACTATTTGTTGTTCTAAATTGTCACACAAAACATTTGTATCTCACGTCAGTTTGTGTTTCTTGCTACTACCGGGCCTTAACATTGCAATGGAAGAGGAATTAAAGTTTGGCGCTAAAAAACTTTAACCACACCATTATTTGTTGACTGTCTTCATCAAGTCCAGATTGCAGCATCCAGTTTCACCAGTGGGTCTTTGTCTAGTTTTGTCTTTTATCTTCGACATTTTGGGTCATTATCTTAGTTCGGTAGGCTTGTTATTACCTTTTTGCTTAAATTTTATGCAACAATCTTTATGTCAAATAATCGTTAAGATAACCAGAAAAGCTTTAACTTTCTTGTCAGATCGTCATTGCCTCTTGCAGCATTTTCATATTCAGACTACGTACCTCTCATTTTTTGCCATTTATTATCGGATGTTTGTCAAAATGCAATATATCCAAGATTAGAAAAAAGTGTTCCTTTTTCATCGTCAGATTATGAAAATGATTCAAATAATATTTAAATAACATTCGATTTCTCCACACTTTACACTTCTATTCCACATGAACAAGTGAAATCGCGATTGGCACAACTGATTTAACGCAGCTTTTTCAAAAAGAATGGAAAATGCAGGTGCACATATCTAGTGGTCGACTATACCAAGACTTACTTTGTCAACAATGAGCCTAAGAAAAAGAACAAATTAACAGAAGACCAAATAATCAACATCCTCGACTTTCTCATTGACAACATATTTGTTCAGTTTGGTGGACGTGTTTTTCAGCAAACAATAGGGATTCCAATGGGCACTAATTGTGCTCCTTTGCTTGATGATTTGCTTCTTCATTTATATGAAGCAGACTTCTTACAATCACTGCTAAACAAAAAAGATCGTAGACTAGCTCTCTCTTTTAATCTCACGTAAGTGTCCTTTCTATGAACAATTCTCGATATGGTGACTTTCTCCATCTTATAAACGGATTTTAGATAATCTGCTTCATATTTAGATCTACATCTTGAAATTGACTCTCAAGTAAACCTTTCAACATTGCTCTATGACAAACGCGATGACTCCAACTTTCCAATCGTCAACTTTCCCTTCTTGTGTAGCAACATTCAGTCCCCTCCATGCAGCTTATTGTGTTTACGTATCTCAATTGATTCGTTACTCCAGAGCATGCGAGACTTACATCGATTCCCTTAACAGAGCATCACGTCTGATGCAAAAATTGCTCATACAGGGTTACGTTGCTCCTCCGTTGCTGTATTCACTCAAGAAAATTTACAGAAGACATCATGCACTTATAGACAAATAGGGGATTTCAATCTCTCAGATGAGTGCAGATGTTGGTTTGTCATAGGATTTTGTTTGTCTTTCTTTAACGGGTTTGACACACTGAATTGACTGTTTGCAACGCGACGAGTGTGCAATAGAACTTCTATTATAGACGGCAGCAGCCGCCTACTTTTCTGGAGCACATGAGTTCACTCTAATTTCGACTGAAGTTGTTGATTGATATTCAGTTATTTTTGTGATTCCATGTTTTACATGTTGTCTGTTTTTGTCCCGTTCTTGTTGGTCTTTACTGTTTTTTTCTATGCTCTTTCGGACTTTTGACATTCGGATATCCCATTTTTTCCACTGCTTCTTATAATAAAACAACTGAATGTGCAGGATCAATCTCAGGTAAAAGAGAACCGAATGTCACAGTTATTCTACAAGACCTTATTATAATGCCTTTGTTATCCTTGGTATATTGTAACAATAGAACTCAACCTTCCTGGTTATTTAAATGAATTTACTGCACAACTTCGACTTTTACTTTGCAACTTGACCCGTTGCTGAACCCTGGATCTTTTGCCAGAAGCACAGTTGTACAACAAAATTATCAA
Source organism: Arcuatula senhousia (assembly GCA_963971305.1). NCBI lineage: Eukaryota > Metazoa > Mollusca > Bivalvia > Mytilida > Mytilidae > Arcuatula > Arcuatula senhousia. The sequence continues at coordinate 16,860,775 of OZ020313.1, forward strand.
CTTGGCCTAACCACTTTTCATTTGCACAACAGATACGATTTTCAGGATGACTACTTTTATTTTAGACTAGCTGGGTGTTGTCAGTTTAACAGCCTGACTCCAACTGAAGTACAAGACTTCAGTTACAACATTTAAACATAGATTGCATTAGAATTTGACAATAGGTAGATTAATTAAGCATACAAATAGAACTAAATTGACAAATTGGGATTATAGACTTTTTTACGTTTGAACAAGACCGGATACGGAACAAGAAATTACTCAAAATCGGTCTCAATCAAAATAAAGCGACTAACAGATTAAATAAATGATAAAACGACACTTCCGATTAAGAAGAATTTTGAAAGATAATCCTTTAAAACTTTTTCACACTTTTTCATGAGAAAATAATTTGTAAATAATATAATTAAAATAACTGACTTTTCGATTAATTGCAAAATCCCCAATCAAGTCTATAACAAAATCATAGCAAATTATAAAGTCCAAATATATTTCACTGTTGTTTATAAAGTCTATACATTTAATTCAATTTTGAAAGTCAAAAGATTCCAATGTCACAATATACAAAAGGCATTCAATACAAGTATGAAAGGCAGTCCGCCTTTTACAATTCACAGCAATGCGCAAAACAATACTAAAAACCAAGGTTTTCAATGAGATACAGAAAGACTATAATGCTGTAGAGACGAAAATACCAACCATTTTTTAAATCTAGATAGAGTCAATCGTCAAAATTGACTTTAGTTTTAGTAAACGATTTATTTATTTAGATGTGAGAATGGAGAACAAGGGTGAACTCTATGTTTAGGTATACAATGATTTTCTTTTTACACATGTCGGAATATTTTCGCTTAACGATCTTTGCCGACATACATTGGAGATGTCAAAATTTCTTTTTATTTAAATAGGTAAACATAACTGGTGTTTATTCCTTCACTTTGTACGAGTTCATAGTTTTTTTCACTAGATGACAGATGATAAACACAACGTTCAAAACACATTCCATATAAATTCCCTTCATGGAATGATGTTATGAAGATATCTGAAAGAAATTCTGTTGAAGAAAATGTTTTTCAACTTACCGATTATAACAAGTCAACAAAGGTGTTGACCAATCAGCAGAGATGGTTACTAGACTATTCCCTCAAATAAAGTGTTCAACATCGAAATGTTCTTTGTAAACTAGCGATTAATGTTAAGGTCTGTCACTTATCTACCGCCTGTTTAACGAGTAGATTAAGAGGTTTCATATGTGTAAAAGAATTGGATGAAAGATTTTATGGCTACTATTACTTAATATAGCTTAATGTGGAAAAGAAAAAAATGACAAACAGCTCCAATTAAGGAGTTTAAGCGCTCACATGACTTGAATGGCTAAAATGTAAAGCTAAAACATAAGTAAAACGTATCGTGTTTCAGCTATTAATCAATCTCTTCGAAGGATCTTCAATTTTCAATTTGTTCGAAACTTTGAAATCTTATATATAGAAGAAAGGGGGCGTATTTAAAAACTAGATAAAGATGACCAAATTCAAGTATATCTGCTGAAGAAATAAGCACAAAGTGCATGTACCGAAAGTGGGTCGATAAAACAAGTGATATGGTTATGCTATATATAATGCTTATTTCAAGGAAGTATCTATTAGTCATCAGCAGCATTTCAATCAAAATCGTTGGAAATCAAAAGTATTGAATTAACACGAACAACATACCGGAGAAACTATATATTACGACTTAAAAAATAACAAGGTTTTGGTGATGTAATGTATACTTCATGAGGATTTTTTCAAATGCCATTTGTATATGTAGGTTCTGCCGAGTTCACTTATTCAACATCTCATTATCGTCTAATCAATTTAACTTGTTTTTTTTTTAGATTTGTATATCAATGATAACAATTGGGGATTTTTAGTTTACTTTACCTTTTTTTTACTTTACTAGTCATTCAAAACTATTACCCTCCCTATAGTTAACTAACGGTCTAAATGATAATTCAGTGTTCAAGCATAGGCATAAAGTACCTCTTAATATAGATTTTTCAACATCACGGCCATGTCAATTCTCAGCAACTACTTATCAAAGCTTCTGGTATGCACCATCAGTATTCGGTCCCATTAGTTTTGTGGTATTTGATTTTTGGAATGTCACTTACTCTCTTTGTGCCGATTAAAATCCGAGAGTTACTTTTTAAATGTTCAAATCACTAAACAATTAGGAAACATTAACGTATATACCTTACTTTCTTAGTTATTTAAAAAAAAAAACTATAAGTACATGTATCAATTAATGAAGTTTTAAATAAGATTTTAATAATATATATTAAATTTGATATATCTATGTGTTTGCTATGAAAGTTGTTTTGATAAAAAAAATAATAGTGTAATTGTAACTTTTCCTATGCAAAAGTTAATGATCATTGCCTCTAAATGGAAAAAGTTAGCCTGACATGAAAGATTTTCCTTAAAGACCTGCCATCAGTAAGGACAAGTTTTTATCTCTTATAAATGGAGCATAATGAAATAACAAAACCAGTTGTTATTCCTTCAGTTCTTATAAGTTCATAGTTCCGATCGTGACATAAAACATGAAAAACACCACCAAAAAAACACGGCAATTATAAACTTCCACCGTGGTACGATGTTGCTTCAGATCCCAATAGTGAAATAAATAGTTTCTTGCCAGACTGATTATAACAAATCAAGATCTGTCACTAGATGTAACATGTACTTGACAGCACTAGTCATCTTTGTATCGGTTATCTTCCCTGTCTTATAATCCATCATTCATATGTATTTACTTCCACATACTGCAGTCGGTTTTTGGTGGATGAATGTTATACCCATATACAAATATTGATCAAGAATGGTTCTGAGTATCAGTCTTTTATTTATGTTACACATGTTCTCTCTATTGTCTGGGAGTGTCAGGGGCGTAGCTTGCCTCTTATATTTAGTGAGGCAAAATTTTTTTTGGGGGGTCTGGGGGGGTTTGCCCCCCCAGAATTTTTTTTTCTATTAGAACGCCAGAGACGCGTTTTCCTGGCTTTAATTTAAGAAAATGATGAGTTAAAACTTTTGGCACAACTGGTATTTATATGATCCGCTTGGCAATTTTTTTTTTTTGCAATATTTCAATGGACTTGCTTAAAAGTTGACTATACAAATCTTCAAATGACAGAGAGTGAATGAGACCGTGTAAAATTTCAGCTCTGCACTACATTTTCTTTTCTAACTTTGTGTGTTCAGAACATGTTGACAGACAGACGGACAAAATCAAGAGCATGCTAATATATTCACTTTAGTTAGAGGTAATATTTTCATGACTTTCAAAATTTGTAACCATGTATAAAACAGATTGAGAAGTGTGACATTTAAAATTGAAGAGGTCCAAGCCTACGTTTCTTGGCGCTGTCAAATACTTTTAAAACGTTCTCTTTGGAGATGGAAATATCCCGGTGTATGTATAAGCAGGCTAGACCTGCGAGCCTGTCGTCTTTCATGGTGGAACGGCTCCAGTGTTTAAGTTGTCTCATTGCCGAAAACGACCTCTCGCATGGGACGGACCCTACTGGCATCGTTAGCAAAAGTCGAAAAATTACATGGACATTCGGGTAATAATCTGAATCTGCAAGTTCAATGGCCTTTTCTAACGTTGATTCATTTATTTCGCTTTCCGGAAGAGTTGCGCATAACACCTTCCATCTGTCAAGTTCTGCTTGAAATCCCATTGTATCTGGCAAGTCCGTCTCAAATCGCTTCTTGACATCTTGTAGTTGCAAATCTGTTATATTCTTTACTCGATTTGGAAGTAGTTGAAACGCAGCAAATGACGGGCGACCTTGCTCAGGAAACCGTTCGCCAAGTTCACCAACACAATGATCTATGAATGGAAAATAAGCGTTTATTCTATAGTACGAGGATACAGAACCATCTGCGAATGCAGCATTTGATCGATGTGTCATCCTGCCAACCGTTCTGGGTTTTGTCAACTCTACACCTATGCTCTCCGCAATGGCAACTGACTTGGCCCAAATGCATCTGTCGTATACGTCATCGCTCCTTTGGTTAGTAATTGTCTGTTTGCATGTTTGAGCATCAACAAAAGCTTTATGAACGTCGCACTTTGAGTTCTGCAAAGCTAGATTTAAAGGTTTCGTGTAGCTCAAGATGTGGTGCGCAATTACTAAAGCAACAATAAATGTACTCCTTTCCATCAGATGAATGAATCCGGTAGCCTTGGTTCGAGCCTCTGTTGCCGTGCTTTCCGACTTAACATCTTCCAAGGAATCTAAAATAGCTTTGTACTTCGCTAAAATGACGGACAAAGTGTCAACTCGGGCTGACCATCTAGTTTCACACAGCTTCGGGAGTAATTTCTTTCCAAATGCCCCAGAAATATTCTTGTTACTTTCAACCTGACCATCATCTGTATCACCGACCAAATAATTCATTTGCTTAGAATCAGGCAAGTGTCTTTTCAGAATAGCGGTTCTCTTTGGGCTACCGGCAAGAAACCAGGTTAGTTGATTAATGTCATCAAAAACTGTTCTTATCATTGCAACGCTTTTGCAGGAGGACGAAATAACCAAATTTAAGGCGTGTGCCCTACAATGATGGTATTCGGCAAGGGGTTGCATTTCCTTGATTCGTGCACTAACACCAGATTTTAGCCCTGACATTACGCTTGCTCCGTCATAGCCTTGGCCTCTCATATTACACAATTCTAATTTACAGTCAGTCATTTTCTTTACCAATGCTGTTGTGATTGATTCAGCATCAACCTTATCTAAGGGGACAAAACCAATAAACTCTTCGTTCACGTTGTTTTTGTCATCTACATAGCGAATGCACACGGCCATTTGTTCTATGTTGGCCACATCTGTACATTCGTCTGCCATTATAGAAAACCATTTTGAAGATCTAGCCTTCTCCAAGATTACTTCGAGAACTTCGTCACTAGCAATATTGATAATTTCGTTTTGGATATCAGGACTCATATATTTTGCATTATATGACGCAGACTCTAAATGACTCCGAAGAACAGGTTTGTCTTCAGCTTTCCAATTAACGAAAAAATCAAAATTACCATCTTCACGTTTGGTATCCTTGTCCCAACTATGACCGCGAAATGGTATATTTCGCTGCCCTAGTGCTATAACGACATCAATTATACTGAGGACTATTTCTCGGTTTTTCCTAACATTATCCTCATAAGTTTTAGAAATGCTGCATTTGATATTCTTCTCTTCTCCCGTGTTGATCCTCATAAAATGCGATGCTAATTTGAGGGCATCTTGATGACAGCTTGATTCTTGATGAATCAAAAGGGTTCCCCGTTTAGCCCCGACAGCATTTTTCCAGTCATTCATTCCAGACGAGCAAAACTTTTCAGTTTTATAACCAGATTTATTCTGAGCAAATGCTACACATGGTGCACAGAAGGCAGAGTCTAATGAACGTGAATATCTAAGCCAGGTGAAGGTATCCTCCCAACAAGCTTTGTATCTTCTACCATTTGTGACAGGGTATGAAAATTTATCTTTATCAGGGACTCGTTTTGAAGAAAGAATTGTCCTTTTCTGTTCATCACTCAGATACTTTCCAATGTAAGTAGCGGGGTCTAAGGATTCTGGTAAACTGGAAAATGAGTCGGGCATGGTTTCAGTTTCAGTTGATATAGAGCTACTAGAAGATGCCTGAATTTCCCTTTGATCTGTAATTCATAAGGGAAACCCATTTTAAAAGATGCTACACGAATACTTAGGCTACTTTTTAGTGTGCTGTGTCGTGTTACTAAAGACATATTTATAAGTGAACCATAAAAACCTTATAATACGCATTTAGTTTTCAAATCTGAAAACATGGGCTTAAACCAAGAATTTATTAAGAGAGTAACATACATAAGGACGATCTTTATACGTGATCGGACTATGAAACGGATCCATTCATATGGAACTTGTATCTGAATTCGTGTATATGTACCAAATATCAACAGGGATTGACTTTTTGTCCCCATCAGTTAAAAATAGAAAATAACGAGATGACTGTTGTGGAATAAGTGTACACGACTAAACTCACATAAACGAGCGGATATTTGAAAACCCCAATGAAAAAAAGCTAGCAGCATTCAATGAGCCTAACAGGCGCTGCTAACCGTTTTGCGATTGACCCAAGGTTATCATAATATGCCTACATTTCATACACAGTCCTGAAATAGTCAAAGATAGACCCCTTTCTTAAACAAAGAACAGAAATACATAAAAAAAAAAACAAATACAAACAGAAGCTTATCAAAAATTCCTGGCTTAGGACAGGCACATAACAGATGTGGCAGGGTTAAACTAGTTTTGTTGGTCAAACCTTCCCCCTATTGACAAAGCACAAAGTAACACACAATAAAAATCAATCGACAGAAGTTCAATTCAGCAAGAGTGAACCTGTGACAAAGACAAAGAAAACATGAATCATCGGAGACATATAAGAACTCCCTCGAGTCAATTTTAGACTACTGTAAAACTGTTAGCGAAATTTTACCCTATTGGCCGTATGGGAGATAAAAATAACAAAATCCATGCGGACAAAGTCGGAATGGTCCCGTTTGTGAAAAATCAAAGTTCATACATGAATACGTGTAGATGTATTTAACGGATTTGTAAAATCTTCAAATGGTATTGAATGAGCATGAAAAAATTCAGATCCTGATACCAACTAAGTACTTCATATCGGTTTTTTTTAGTTTTAAATAGTGTTCACACGAAATGGTGATCCTGGACTGACAGACAGACAGAACGACAAGGCAAAAACTGTAGGACACCGCATTTTCTAAGAATTTATGAGAAAAGAGTTACAAGAACGTGTTACGCACGAACGCCCGGACCGGCGGTACTTCTTATACTTGAAAATTTCTAATCATTTCATGTTAATTTTCTGAACGGAGGCCATGATGCAGCATGCAACGATGATTTAATATATCAAAAGACAATTTCACATTATTTTTTAATATGTAATTCAGTGTAACACCCTTAAAAGAGCAAAAACCAGTGTAAATTTTCTTCCACAAGGATGGCAAGTATACTTCCAGAATCGATCGGTACCTTTCTGCCAGCTTTACGGGTCAACAGCCTAAAAGGGTGGGGCTCATTTTTTCTATGTGAAAACGGGAAATTTGCTTTTTTCATTTTTGTATAATACATGATGAGACCCCATCGTCAGCCAAAACATAAAATTTACCTTCAGTGGCACTGGATTCACCCGTCGATTTAGTAATTTCCGACTCGGACTCTGACGGAGATTTTGAAGGACTGTCACTGGTACATTGTTTTTTTGGGTTACTACATGTTATACCCTTGAACATAGTGGTTAACTTCATTTGGCCCTTTTCCAAACTTTGGATTTCCCCGCGTTTCAAACTTTTCTTATTCTTATCCGACATTTTGATTGATAAATACAAGGGACGACGGTCATGGATACGTGAGGTTCTCCGGTAAACTGCAATGTTCACCAACCCACATTGATTATGTCTCTTTCCCTCTTTCTCTCTCTCTCTCTCTCTCTCTCTCTCTCTCTCTCTCTCTCTCTCTCTCTTTCTCTCCCTTTTTTTTCTCAGATTTTTTTTTTAAATTTTCGTTTAGTGAGGCATTTGCCTCATTGCCTCAATGGAAGCTACGCTACTGAGTGTGACACTTTACATTTTGTTTTAGTTGTGATGTAATGGGTTTTCCCTCTAAAGGTTTGGTCAAGACTGATGATCCGTTGTTGTTCGAAATCAGCAAGGACGTGGTCAATTAAAATTGCTGCACATGACAATCCTTACTTAAACTTATAAAAAGTGCCCATTGGGTCGAAAGTGTCAGATATTCGTGGCTCCTTAGTGGTTTTCGCTTTAAAGGTCAAATATAGTGTTTGCGGCTGCTAGGAAGATAATTGTTGTAGATGGAAAAGTTTTGTCTCCTAAATGTTCAGCTTAAGGAAAGTATGATTTGGTCGAAATTTTCAGATGACCCACTTTAGAAATTATGGTTACTGCTTAGTTTTCTGGAGCACTCTCGTTTCGACTTGAATTCACTTTGCTAAAAGCAGTTTTGTTGTTATGTGTGTGTGTTTTTTGTTGTTGTGTGCTTTGTTTTGTTATGATTTTTTTGTCAACCGGTTTTGTGTATTTATTTTCGGTATTATGATTTTTTATTAGAACTTTGGTTCACCTTTGCTTTGAGAATTTTAAGGTCTTTGCATTATAGAAAAATATTGCAGATTGTTTTTCCTATCAGCTTTTTCAAAGATTGATAGCTGGGGTTCAAAATTTGATTATCTTTTCAGTCATTTTGCGAATTCTTAGTCTTCATATCAATTTGAATAAATTTCTATTAAACATATTATGCGGAATTTATTTCTTTATCTAAATTTATTAATGACACTGAAACAGTATTGGACAAAATAAAAGATGAGCACTTAAAAAGAGGCCTTTTAAAAAGGGGGAGATAATTGGTTGAAAATGCGTGACTAATTTGTATCAAGACATGTATTGAGACATTTAGTTTTCCCTGAAAATTTCGAAAAGAAGCACTATGGCCCCGAGATTTTATAAAATAAATATATTGTTATCGTTATTTTACATGTTTTACACAGATTCGTACAAAATCTTATTTAAGGTTTTGGGAATATATGCATTTTGAGGCATCTTCATATACAAACTAATTTGTAGTTTTTCAAAAAAGATTAAAACCCAATTATTTAAAAAAAAAATAATCACCCTGACCTATTGCTTTTTATATTTTTTCAAATGATCATAGTAATATCTATTTACTTGGAAAGTTTGAAAAAAAACGTGTATCAAATTTTAAGACCTCAATTACCTCAAGGGGGCAACTTCCTTAATAAAGAGGTATACAGATATGTCGCTAGAATGGGTCTGTTTTTATTGCCTTCAAATATGTGATTGGGTATCGAATTAGCTGATTAACTGGCTTAAAAATTTCTTGGGATGCCTTTCATAATGTCAGATTTGATCAAAGATTAAACTATTACATGATGCTTCAGATTTATATTTATATGTTTATGTTTCTATAATATCAACACACGCTTAATTAAGAGCAATTATACAATTAATAATGTATGTAAATATAGAGGGAGTGAAATTACTTATTAAGGAAATCAGCACAAATCAAAACTAAAACTTAAACTGAATTAAGGATATCCGTGGAATTAAAAGGTTAAATGTAAAAATTGTGATGAGTGTGTAAAACTCCATGTTTAAAACCATGTTAAGTACTTTTAAACTTTTTGGTTATATTTTCTATGCATGAAAAAATTTGTCATAAATATTTGCATTTTTTGTTTTTTTAAAGGGGAAATATATGTATGGGCATTGATTACACAGGCAAAATATATGCATGAGTAGATAATTTTTTTTTATTTTTGGGCTATATGGATGGGTGGTTTAGAAGCGCTTGTATCCAATATCAAATGAGGTGACCCCCTTGAACTTTACATTCTTGGGGGCCTCGGGCTTTAATCTTAATGACCTAACTTATTTTAAAATTAAACAAAATTAGAATTCCTTCTTTTTATATTTTAATTGCACTTCCTGTATAATATTTATTTGAAATTCATGATTGTATGAAGTTTGTTTCGTTGTGATGTGTTTTTATTTAAATTTTGTCTACCGATTTTGTATTTGTCTTTTCGATATAATATTTGATTACCCCTTTGGTACACCTTTATCGTAAGCCTGTTTATCATAATAGGGAAGTTAAATATAAGCTTTGGAATTTCCTTACTAGTGATTATTTATAGAACTTTGCAATGGAAACCCCCTTACCTTCATATAGATAAGGTCAGTTTTATTTGCAATTAAAAAATCGTATCTAAATTTGAAACTGTTTTTATTTCAACTTTGTATATACTTATCGACTAGCCGTAGTGATCATAGATAATATTGTCTACTTTCACTTTCATCAATTCACCAAGCACTGAAGTAGTATCGGACTCATTTTCATAACATCTTGTGGATCAGGATTTCGGGCAAATCACCAAGTATGTTATATCTTTATTTTCATTTGAATATAAACTCTCAGAGCTTCTCCATATTTATTTTCGTTCGTTTTTTTATACATATTTATATGACATTGATATATAGAGATATACATGTATACAGAAATATTGTGTACTTTCGTTTTATTGAATACAGGCTTTAATTAGATTGTAACAAATCTTAATTTTACAACGTAGTTACAGATGTGTTGAAGATGCGCACCTCCCCTTTAAAAATTCTTTTAGAAACAATTTAGGTGTATAAAAGAGGCCTAAAAGCCACGTGTTTCCTTGTTGCCACAATAACTTATTTTCTTAATTGTTGACCATATCTTTTGAAACTACAGTAATGTTACTAACAGTATACCATGAAAGGATAAAAAGATTAAATTGATTTTGAATTATCATTAAAACATTGATTAGATTGGTTTTTGAGGTCTGACGAAACTTTAGTCTGAAAATGAGACAAACGAAGGTGGCAAAAAATGCAGCTTGTCACATAGTAAATGAAAAATGGAGATGAAAGTCTTATTGACTTTACCTTTTCCAAAATTTTTGGTCCAAAAGGGGCGAAAAGAGAAAAAAAATTTTCTGATTTTTGTCTCGCCTGCGACGAATGTCGCAAAAGGCGAGACTTAGGTATGGTGATTCCGGCGACGGCGGCGGCGGCGTCAACAATTGGTTAAAGTTTTTGCTTAAGTCTGTTTTGTGTGAACTAGTTATGTTACACCATTGATATTTGGTATGCAGTTGCATCAGCATCAGTACATATCAGTTTTAAAAGGATTTCACCTGTATGCTCCCGCAGTCACGGTCTACTGACTTTGGAATTTTACGCTGTTTTGGCCGAGGTTAACCTTTTTTCTTACGTCTGTTTAACATGAAGCTGTTATGGTTCACCATTGATATTGGGTATGCACTTGCATAAGCATTAGTTCAGATCAATTTCAAAAGCATTTCATTTGTATGCTTCTGCAGTCACGGTCTACTGACTTTGAAATTTTACACCGATTTGGCCGAGGTTAACCTTTTTCTTACGTCTGTTTAACATGAAGCAGTTATGGTTCACCATTGATATTTGGTATGCACTTGCATTAGCATCAGTACAGATCAATTTCAAAATTATTTTATCTGTAAGATCCTGCAGTCACAGTCTACTGACTTGAGATTTTACACTTCTTAACTTTTTACTTATGTCATGAGTGTTTTATATAAAGCAGTTATGGTTCACCATTTATATTTGGTATGCAGCTGCTTGAGCATCAGTTAAGATCAGTTTAAGGATGATTTTTACTTCATTTTATACTGTGTCCAGTCGCGACAGGCGAGACATGTCTCTGTGTTAACAGTTTATTATTCAAATTCTTGATCTTAAACATTTTTATTTCTCAATCTAGGATAGATTGCATGTGACAAATATGCTTGAATTGTCAATCTACCATAGGATTAAACGTGTGTAAAACTATCGACTATCCATACATATTGGGCCTAAAACGCAAACAGAGTTGAGGCATCGATTGTTCTTGTTTCGTTTAGAGGGGTCCAAGAAGGGGCAAAGATACAAATTTTTAATTGTTGGCACAACAACTTGTATTCTGGTGGACCAAATGCTATAAAATTTCACATTCAAGTTTCTCAACATGAAAGGACGAAAGGAATTGATTTTCGGGGTAATTCCTTTTTTGTGTGTGAAGAAACTATTGGCCAAACTCGTTATAAAATGGAACTATTTCATTTGCTCCTGCATTAAAAAATCCAAATCCTAAAACGAGTATAAAAACGGATAGTTTGGTTTTGCTGTATATGCATTTTTCGAGGAGTAACCTCTCATTAGCAGCATTTGAATCGAGACATCTGAAGGTCAAAATCAAAATTATTGAATGAAAAGTACTCTAAACCAAAATGATTTCAAACGGAACCGAGGATATCTAACATGTGCAATACAAGGAAAGAAACCTGGTGATTTAAAACAATTTTGAATTTGATATTCGAAAATTTCAACGAAAAAAATTGTATTAAAATTTATGAGTTGATTCGTTTCAGACAATTAAAACGACAAGGCGTGTGATTACCCTCGGGGACAACTGGTCCACCAGCAGCGGTTCTTTCAATAATTTTGGTTTTGGTTGACCACTTTTAAACTACTTAACAGTTGTGAAAAGCAGTATTATAATATAAGAACAGCAAATTGTTATAATAATAAATTATTGTATAGTATCGTTTTAAGAACATTTTGAACAAACCATCACCGTTTTTTATGAGAGAAAAGTTGATTATAATTTATAGATCCTTTTATAAATGTAAAATAATGATATCTATTTGGCTAAAAGATGGGCTTTCAATGGATATGTTGACTGCACAGTGTTTACATATACCGGTAATAAAACAACGTTTCACCTGAGAATAGCTAATAGAGAGACATCCAATAAAATGCACAAATTATTTTTATATCCATTGTTGTACATGTACATGTAAGTACTATTTATTATCCTAAACCCCATAGAAGTATTTTTGTATTCAGTGGTGTTAATTAGAAACTTTTTTTTTCTGCACAGATAGATGTCAGAAGATAAAAAAATGCCAATTAGTTAAGATACATTTAGACATCTTAATGATGGCGAACGTGGCAAGTGGATCAAAAAGACCACTATGTCCAGACTTCATAGAAAATCTAGAGACTGGACGAAAGAAAATGATTAAATTGTCAGGTATGTGATCTTACAAAAGCACCACTAAAGAAAGCAAACTTCATTCAAGTTTAAAGAATATGTTTTATTTGAAATCACGATTTTTGATCAACTCTGTGCATACACTATATTGTGGCGAAGGCAATTGTATTAAAGATCGATTTCATCTATAAAATTTATCAAGTGGTTAGAAATGAAATCTATAACAAGATAGGGTTAAGATACCCGATAAGCCTCACCTGGAGGAGTTCATGAGAAATGAACAAGACTTATCAAGATTCACGTAGATTTGGTTTTGGTAAGGCATGGGATATGTTTTGTCCAGTGAAAAAAACCAGGGATTCGGTTTTGTTTCGTTTTTTTTATTTTTGTGATTTAAATTATCGTATCGAAACACAAATATTTACTTTAGTAAAACAATTTTTACTTGAACTCACCTTACTAAGACTTATCAAAACAAAAACATACGGACGGTGTATTGTAGTTACCTACCTAGTTACTACTTCTCCCACCAAATCATTACAACTAATAATCTATTATCAAAACAAAGACACGTGGTTTATTTGAGTTACCTACCTAGTTACTGCCTTCTCCCACCAAATCATTATAACTAATAATCTATTATCAAAACAAAGACACGTGGTGTATTGGAGTTACCTGCCTAGTTACTACTTCTCCCACCAAATCATTATAACTAATAATCTATTATCAAAACAAAGACACGTGGTGTAATGGAGTTACCTGCCTAGTTACTACCTTCTCACACCAAATCATTATAACTAATAAACTATTATCAAAACAAAGACACGTGGTGTAATGGAGTAACCTACCTAGTTACTACCTTCTCCCACCAAATCATTATAACTAATAATCTATAATCAAAACAAAGACACGTGGTGTAATTGAGTTAACTACTTAGTTACTACCTTCTACCGCTGCTGGTGGACCAGAGGTCCCCGAGGGTAATCACAAGCCTGGTAGTCAGACTTGTCTGACACGATTTACCATAAAATTTCTAATATTTTTGTCGCTGAAATTTCCGTTTTTAAATTCAAAATTGTTTAAAACACCAGGTTTCTTTCCTTGTAATGCACATGGTCGATATCCTCGGTGCTGGATTTGGCTTCCTCGTTCGAACGTTTTGGTTTTGAGTACTTTTCGTTTTCAAGAGTTTCGGAATTTGACCTTCCAATGATTTGATTTAAATGCTACTGATGAGAGGTTACTCCTTGAAATATCGATATATAGCATATCCAATTTAACCGTTGATACCCGCGTTTTGGTATTTGTAATTTTGAAACCACTGGGCGATAACCGCTGCTGGTGGACCAGAGGTCCCCAAGGGTAATCACAAGCCTGGTAGTCAGACTTGTCTGACACGATTTACCATAAAATTTCTAATATTTTTGTCGCTGAAATTTCCGTTTTTAAATTCAAAATTGTTTAAAACACCAGGTTTCTTTCCATGTAATGCACATGGTCGATATCCTCGGTGCTGGATTTGGCTTCCTCGTTCGAACGTTTTGGTTTTGAGTACTTTTCGTTTTCAAGAGTTTCGGAATTTGACCTTCCAATGATTTGATTTAAATGCTACTGATGAGAGGTTACTCCTTGAAATATCGATATATAGCATATCCAATTTAACCGTTGATACCCGCCCGCGTTTTGGTATTTGTAATTTTGAAACCACTGGGCGATAACCGGTGCTGGTGGACCAGAGGTCCCCGAGGGTAATCACAAGCCTGGTAGTCACACTTGTCTGACACGATTTACCATAAAATTTTTAATATTTTTGTCGCTGAAATTTCCGTTTTTAAATTCAAAATTGTTTAAAACACCAGGTTTCTTTCCTTGTAATGCACATGGTTGATATCCTCGGTGCTGGATTTGGCTTCCTCGTTCGAACGTTTTGGTTTTGAGTACTTTTCGTTTTCAAGAGTTTCGGAATTTGACCTTCCAATGATTTGATTTAAATGCTACTGATGAGAGGTTACTCCTTGAAATATCGATATATAGCATATCCAATTTAACCGTTGATACCCGCGTTTTGGTATTTGTAATTTTGAAACCACTGGGCGATAACCGCTGCTGGTGGACCAGAGGTCCCCGAGGGTAATCACAAGCCTGGTAGTCAGACTTGTCTGACACGATTTACCATAAAATTTCTAATATTTTTGTCGCTGAAATTTCCGTTTTTAAATTCAAAATTGTTTAAAACACCAGGTTTCTTTCATTGTAATGCACATGGTTGATATCCTCGGTGCTGGATTTGGCTTCCTCGTTCGAACGTTTTGGTTTTGAGTACTTTTCGTTTTCAAGAGTTTCGGAATTTGACCTTCCAATGATTTGATTTAAATGCTACTGATGAGAGGTTACTCCTTGAAATATCGATATATAGCATATCCAATTTAACCGTTGATACCCGCGTTTTGGTATTTGTAATTTTCTAACACCAAATCATTACAACTAATCATCTATTATCAAAACAAAGACACGTGGTTTATTGGAGTAACCTATCTACATGTAGTAACTACCTTCTCCCACCAATTCATTATAACTAAACTATTATCAAAACAAAGACACGTGGTGTATTGGAGTTACCAACCTAGTTACTGCCTTCTCCCCCCAAATCATTATAACTAATAATCTATTATCAAAACAAAGATACGTGGTTCATTGGAGTTACCTGCCTAGTTACTTCCTTTTCACACCAAATCATTATAACTAATAATCTATTATCAAAACAAAGACACGTGGTTTATTGGAGTTACCTACCTAGTTACTGCCTTCTCACACCAAATCATTATTACTAAACTATTATCAAAACAAAGACACGTGGTGCATTGGAGTTACCTACCTAGTTACTACCTTCTCACACCAAATCATTATAACTAAACTATTATCAAAACAAAGACACGTGGTGCACTGGAGTTACCTACCTAGTTACTGCCTTCTTCCACCAAATCATTATAACTTATTACCTATTATGAAAACAAAGACACGTGGTGTATTGTAGTTACCTACCTAGTTACTGCCTTCTCACACCAAATCATTAGAACTTATTACCTATTATCAAAACAAAGACACGTGGTGTATTGGAGTTACCTACCTAGTTACTGCCTTCTTCTACCAAATCATTATAACTTATTACCTATTATCAAAACAAAGACACGTGGTGCATTGGAGTAACCTGCCTTGTTACTACCTTCTCCCGCCAAATCATTATAACTAATAATTTATTATCAAAACAAAGACACGTGGTTTATTGAAGTAACCTGCATAGTTATTACCTTCTCCCACCAAATCATTAGAACTATTAATCTATTATCAAAACAAAGACACGTGGTTTATTGGAGTTACCGACCTAGTTACTACCTTTTCACACCAAATCATTACAACTAATAATCTATTATAAAAACAAAGACATCTTGTTCATTGGAGTAACTGACCTAGTTACTACGTTCTCTCACCAAATCATCACCACTAATAATCAATTATCAAAACAAAGACAAATGGTTTATTGGAGTTACCGACCTAGTTACTACTTTCTCACACCAAATCATTATAACTCATAATCTGTTATCAAACCAAAGACCTGTGGTTTATTGGAGTTACCAATCTAGTTACTAACCGATTGGAAATGTGCAAATCAATATTTATAAAAAATTGTTTGAATATCTAGTTAAACCTATCCTTATATATAATAGTGATATACTTCTCACACCAAATAATTATAACTAATAACCTATTATCAAAACAAAGACACGTGGTTTATTGGAGTTACCTACCTAGTTACTACCTTCTCCCACCAAATCATTATAATTAATAATCTATTATCAAAACAAGGACACGTGGTTTATTGGAGTTACCTGCCTACTCACACCAAATCATTAGAACTATTCATCTATTATTAAAACAAAGACACGTGGTTTATTGGAGTTACCTACCTAGTTACTACGTATACCTTCTCATACCAAATCATTATAACTAATAATCTATTTTCAAAACAAAGACACGTGGTGTTTTGGAGTTACCTACCTAGTTACTACCTTCTCCCACCAAATCATTATAATAAATAGTCTATTATCAAAACAAAGACACGTGGTTTATTGGAGTAACCTGCCTAGTTACTGTCTTTTCACACCAAATCATTTTAATTAATAATCTATTATCAAAACAAAGACACGTGGTGTTTTGGAGTTACCTACCTAGTTACTACCTTCTCGCACCAAATCATTATAATAAATAATATTTTATCCAAACAAAGACACGTGGTGAATTGGAGTTACCTACCTAGTTAATACCTTCTCGCACCAAATCATTATAATTATTTATCTATAATCAAAACAAAGACACATGGTTTATTGGAGTTACCGACCTAGTTACTACCTTTTCACACCAAATCATTACAACTAAGAATATATTATCAAAACAAAGACATCTTGTTTATTGGAGTTACTGACCTAGTTACTACGTTCTCACACCAAATCATCACAACTAATAATCTATTATCAAAACAAAGACACATGGTTTATTGGAGTTACCGACCAAGTTACTACTTTCTCACACCAAATCATTACAACTCATAATCTGTTATCAAACCAAAAGCACGTGGTTTATTGGAGTTACCAATCTAGTTACTAACCGATTGGAAATGTGCAAATCAATATTTATAAAAAAAAATTGTTTGATTATTTAGTTAAACCTATCCTTATGTATAATATTGATATACTTCTCACACCAAATAATTATAACTAATAACCTATTATCAAAACAAAGACACATGGTTTATTGGAGTTACCTACCTAGTTACTACCTTCTCCCACCAAATCATTGTAATTAATAATCTATTATCAAAAGAAAGACACGTGGTTTATTGGAGTTACCTGCCTACTCACACCAAATCATTAGAACTATTCATCTATTATCGAAACAAAGACACGTGGTGTATTGGAGTTACCTGCCTAGTAACTGCCTTCTCACACCAAATCATTAGAACTATTAATCTATTATCAAAAGAAAGACACGTGGTTTATTGGAGTTACCTGCCTACTCACACCAAATCATTAGAACTATTCATCTATTATCGAAACAAAGACACGTGGTGTATTGGAGTTACCTGCCTAGTAACTGCCTTCTCACACCAAATCATTAGAACTATTAATCTATTATCAAAAGAAAGACACGTGGTTTATTGGAGTTACCTACCTAGTTACTACGTATACCTTCTCATACCAAATCATAACTAATAATCTATTATCAAAACAAAGACACGTGGTGTTTTGGAGTTACCTACCTAGTTACTACCTTCTCCCAACAAATCATTATAACTAATCATCTATTATCAAAACAAAGACACGTGGTTTATTGGAGTTACCTGCCTAATTACTGCCTTTTCACACCAAATCATTATAATTAATAATCTATTATCAAAACAAAGACACGTGGTGTTTTGGAGTTACCTATCTAGTTACTACCTTCTCGCACCAAATCATTATAATTAATTATCTATAATCAAAACAAAGACACATGGTTTATTGGAGTTACCGACCTAGTTACTACCTTTTCACACCAAATCATTACAACTATGAATATATTATCAAAACAAAGACATCTTGTTTATTGGAGTTACTGACCTAGTTACTACGTTCTCACACCAAATCATCACAACTAATAATCTATTATCAAAACAAAGACACATGGTTTATTGGAGTTACCGACCTAGTTACTACTTTCTCACACCAAATCATTACAACTCATAATCTGTTATCAAACCAAAAGCACGTGGTTTATTGGAGTTACCAATCTAGTTACTAACCGATTGGAAATGTGCAAATCAATATTTATAAAAAAATTGTTTGAATATTTAGTTAAACCTATCCTTATGTATAATAATGATATACTTCTCACACCAAATAATTATAACTAATAACATATTATCAAAACAAAGACACATGGTTTATTGGAGTTACCTACCTAGTTACTACCTTCTCCCACCAAATCATTGTAATTAATAATCTATTATCAAAACAAAGAAACGTGGTTTATTGGAGTTACCTGCCTACTCACACCAAATCATTAGAACTATTCATCTATTATCGAAACAAAGACACGTGGTGTATTGGAGTTACCTGCCTAGTTACTGCCGTCTCACACCAAATCATTAGAACTATTAATCTATTATCAAAACAAAGACACGTGGTTTATTGGAGTTACCTACCTAGTTACTACGTATACCTTCTCATACCAAATCATTATAACTAATAATCTATTATCAAAACAAAGACACGTGGTGTATTGGAGTTACCTACCTAGTTACTACCTTCTCCCACCAAATCATTATAATTAATCATCTATTATCAAAACAAAGACACGTGGTTTATTGGAGTTACCTGCCTAATTACTGCCTTTTCACACCAAATCATTATAATTAATAATATATTATCAAAACAAAGACACGTGGTGTTTTGGAGTTACCTACCTAGTTACTACCTTCTCATACCAAATCATTATAACTAATAATCTATAACTTATTCAATCCAAATAATATTTGTACTGCATTAGTAACCAATGTACTTCTTGATCTTTTCCTACGGAAAACACTTTTAAGCTTACCTGATCCGAAGGGTCATATGAGCTATTGCTATAATTTGGCGAAAGTCGTCTGTCCATTCGTGTCAAAATTCTGGAATAGAATAAAAGCGATTAGCACCTCAAGATCTACCTGCCCTGAAATTTAAAAAAAAGATTCAACTATCCATGTAGTAGTTTGTTTTCCTATTTTTTCCACATTTTCACTTTTGAGCTAAACTGATCCGGAGGGTCATATGAGCTTTTGTCATTACTTTCCGCCCGCCCTTACGTTCGTCCGTTTCCTTTTACAAACGACTCTTACACCATAAACCCAAAAGCAACCAAACTTGGTACAATTGTTTTGACAGTTAATGGTCAAAATAAATGCTTATTACATCTAGCTGGCAAACTGTAGAGAATAACAACAAGCTCTTGATTGCTAAAATCATTTAAGGTAATTCAATTCGTCATTTCAATGCATGAGTTAATTTATATTGCGTCTTTTTTTTGCCATGTAGTCTCTAAATTTAGGCATACAAGTCAGGTGAGCGATTAAAAGGCTTATATTAGCATCGTTTAAAAGCAATTCTCTGATAAGTGGAACACATGGCCGCCATAGCATAAATAGAATATAGGGGTAGAATTGCAACTTTTTGCAAATAGCACAAAAGGCTTGTAGTTTTTGGTCAAGAGTTGTTTGTTGTGTGAGTACTTCTGTCAAAAACACATTCATGTACATTCGGATATTTACATTTATTATACACATTGAAAAAAAACCCAAATCAATAACATTTATATAATTGGTTCTTTAATAATTACAGGTGATTCAGAATACTACAACGTATAAAAGTGCATGTAAATTGGTTTTTAGCTTACTTTGCATGACAGCAAAGTAAAATGTCCAATTAAAATAGACTTGCTTCCATCTACCAATATTTTGTTCGAGTCTACAGGAAAAAAACACAATTATATGTTTTCACTACCCACATTCGTTTCAATTCTATTTTCTCTGATAAAATCATTTACCGTATATCAATGCCTTTATAAATTGTTTTATGAATGATTTTTATTTCCAAACAACCCAAATGTGTCTTCAGTCATTGCATCTTGACCTTAAAATACGACGTCTCTGTTCAAACCATTTTGTAAAATTGGACAATCGCATGGATATGAAAAAAGTGGATTTGTCAAAATTAACGGGATTTTTTCATTTAAGATTATGTATTATATCTTTTGGGTTTCCCGATAATTTTCCGTGGAGTAGTGCTATTTATATTCATGCGATTGGAACTTTTTAAGAGTGAAACATGTCATACAGATATTACTCTATCTCTAATTTATGGACCAGGTTGATCACGTTTTCTCATAATCAAAAAGAGGTGTTAAAACAGTTTGCTTCTTCGGTATTTTGAGTTTTTTTATTTTAACCCTAAAATTTCTTACATTTTCTATTAAAACGCACTACTTCAGGAATAGACTTTGAAAGTTAGATAACTTTAATGTCCTTAACTTTACGCTCATTAAACAGATTTAAAAAGTTTATGAATACTTTTGCTATTCATTTTTAGGAAATATTTGTGATTTGGAAGAAAACAAGAAAAGATGGTTGTTTGTGGGAATATTTCTACATAACATCATTTCACCCGTTCTTCGAAAATATGTAGGGCCACACTTGAACCAGCTTTGGCTGAATTTACAGACATCTCATGCAATTGATCATCAGCATTTTCCAACACAGCTGATGTCCTACCCAACCCTACCTACAGCAAGCCGTCCTACAAGATTAAACTATGAACCAATCAACAGCAACAAAGATCGCCATGGTAATCAATATAACAACCGTACCAAACAAAACAACCCAAGGTATGACTACAGGGTCCTCAGCCCTGTTGATCTATCAAAGTTGTTTCTACAGACTCACATGGCACATTATACAGCATTTGATGAGAGTTGTGACTCGTCTGCTCTACTTGGCATGATTATCAATATAGATGTTTTCCAACAAGCAGTAAAGGACGCAGCCAAAAAGGTTTGTATCTTTGGAAAAATGATTAGACTCGATTTATAATTTTACATAAAATTATTTTTCTGATATCATGCATGTACTTCGCAAATTTTGATTGACTATGCACATGTAAAACTAACTATATGTATATCTTTATTTGCACAGTTATATCCCTAGGGGTTGAAGGCAATCTATACAGCAAACAAAACATTGAACAATAACAGGATATTGTTTTAATTCTGAGCTTTCTCTGTAAGTTTTCTGTTGTTGATTTTTAAATTTCTCCTGATCTATGTAGGCTGTGTTGTGTACACGTTTCTGCATTTCATTATCGTTTATTGTATGCAAGAAAAACAAGTATATAAGTGTAAATCGTTAAAAGAAAAAAAAGCAGTATTGGATTCTCGAAGTTTATCGGGTGAGGAAATTTTTTTATAACTAATGTTAAAGCGGATACATCGGTGAGGCGCTTTAGATAGTATAAACAAAGTGTCTATTATTCTAGTCAGATTTGAACTAAACCAACAAGTTTTATAGTGCTTGTAGGTTTCCATCGGTCTAATGTTGCAGTGCAACAATATTTGGGTATTTATGATTCAGATAAAAGATGAGCTTCGAAATCCCTGGGCCCATTGTAACTTTACTGAATGGGATGAAAGAAAGTACAGATATGTTAAGAATCTTATTGATAACTTGGCAAGAAATCTGCAGCTACCCAAAGATGAAGAAGACGAACTGTTCTTGACGTTTTATCGATGGGTGAAACATGGTTTGTAACACATTACGATGCTTTTCAATTCAGCTTAATAAATTTAATTTAAATCAACAAAAAAATGAAATAAAACACAAGTTTTTAAAGCGTCCTGATCAGTATTTTATAAATGAAAGATTTTAAAGACCAAAAATAGACGACAAACATGTCATTATCACACGAAAATAAACATGCCTTTGTTTGGTTTAATTATACATAATTGATCATATAAATGACGGTAATTACAAAAATGCAGAACTTGTTTCTGTTAATAGGTGACCAATTCATCCTTGGAGGTTCACCCGAAGAAGAACTGGTAAAAGACATCCGGATTCAGATCAATTATCTAGTACAAAATGTCAGTGCGATTGCTGAAAATCACCAAGAAAATATAGAAGAACTTCAGACAGAACTTACTCATGTAGACAGAGTTCTCACAGATCATTCTATAATGATAAAGACATTAGAAAAGGTAGAATGTAAGAACTTTGTTTCAAAATTATTCTAATCAAATTGTTTTACCCGTTTTTATAGAAATGTTTAGAAAATAAACTGAACGAAGCAGAGGTACCAATGGGGTACCCGAATGTCAAAAGTCCGAAAGGGCAGAGACAAAACCAGTAAACACCAACAAGAACAGGACAAAAACAGACAACATGTAAAACATGGAAACACAAAACAACTGAATGTCAATCAACAACGCGAACTCCAGTCGAAACAAGAGTGAACTCAGGTGCCCTGGAAGAGTAAGCAGTTCCTGCTTGCTATAGCACACCCGTCGCGTTGCCAATAGTCCATTCAGTGTGTCAAATCCGGTAAAGGAAGATAAATCAATACCCTATGACAAACCAACATCTGCACTCATCTGAGAGATCGAAATCCCATATTTATCTATAAGTGCATGATGTCTTCCGTAAAATTTCTTCAGTGAAGACAGCAATCGAGGAGCAACATAACCCTTAGTGAGCAATTTTTGTGTCAGACGTGTCGCTCTGCTAAGGAAATCCATTTAAGTCCCGCACGCTCTGGAGTAACGAATCAATTGAGATACGTAAACTCCATAAACTCGAGCGGACGGAATGTTGCTACACAAGAAGGGCAAGTCGATTATTTGGTCTTCTGTAAATTTGTTCTTTTTCTTAGACTCATTGATGACAAAGTAAGTCTTGGTATAATTGACTACAAGAAATTTGTACCTGCGTTTTCCATTCTTTTTGAAAAAGCTGCGTTTAATCAGCTGTGCCAATCGCAATTTCAGTTGTTCATGTGGAATAGAAGTGTAAAGTGTGGAGAAATCGAATGTTTTGATGCTGTTACACGATGAAACTGATTTAGAGTTAAGAATCTCCATCAGTTCTTTCGAATTCTTCAGGATCCTCATTTGATTGACACCATTTCTAGAATAACAACAATCGTAATATTTCTGGAGGCCGGATTTTACTGCCGTAATTATTGAAGTCAACAAAACTGAAAGAGGTTTAGTTGTACATTTGGATGACCCTGCAATGAAGCGCTGTTTGTATGGATTTTTTTGTAATTTGGGAATCCAATACAAGGATGGAATGTCATCATTACTGCCACCAACAGAAAGGCCGAAGGAGGAAATGACAGATTTGTGATTGTCAATGATTTCTTCCTTAGACAGTGTTGTAGCCTTGTATGTGGTGCTGTTGCTGGTACAACCAACCCCCAATTCAGCTGTCAAACAGTCAATATATATCACACCATGTTCAATATACAAAGAGAGAAGCAGAGGTACCAATGGGGCATCCGAATGTCAAAAGTCCAAAAGGGTAGAGACAAAACTTGTAGACAACAATGAGAACGGGATAAAAACAGACAACACGTTAAACATGAAAACACAAAAATCACTGAATAGCAATCAACAACGCGAACTCAGTCGAAACAAGAGTGAACTTCGATCCTTCGGAAGAGTAAGCAGTTCCTGCTTGCTATAGAACACCCGTCGCGTTGCCAACAGTCAATTTAATGTGTCAAATCCGGTAAAGGAAGTAAAACCATATTACAGACCAACATCGGAACGTATCTGGTAGATCGAAATCTCATATTTGTCTATGAGCTCATGTTGTCTTCCGTAAATTTCTTGAGCGAAGACAGCAACCAAGGAGCAACATAATCCTGTGTGAGCAGTTTTTGTGTCAGACGTGACGCTCTGCAAAGTAAATCGATGTTAGTTCCGTAGGCTCTGGAATAACGAATCAGTTAAGATACGTAAACTCCATAAACTCGAGCGGACGGAATGTTGCTACACAAGAAGGGCAAGTTGACGATTGGAAGGTTGCAGTCATTACGTTTGTCATAAAGGTTTTTTGAAAGTTTTTCTAAAGACTCAATTGCAAGAGGTAGATCTAAAATGAATCAGACTTCCTAGATTCTGCAGTGTCTTTAATTTCAAGTTTCTGAGGATATATAATATGGGGAAATTCACCAAACTGAGAATTGTTCAGTGAAAAGACATCATTTATATAGCATGTATAACGGAAAGTGGGATTCAAAGAGAAAGCCAGACTACGATCTTTTTTGTCTAGAAGTGATTGTACGAAGTCTGCTTCATATGAATGAAGAAACAAATGAAAATTTAATTGATGGATCCTGTATTGGAAAAAAAAATGAAGTGTAAGTTTTGTAGTTTATCCTGTTAAAAAAAAACTATAGGACAAATGCTTCCTGCTACTACAATACAAAAATTGATCTTTTACAGAAAGTTGATAAACACAGCGAGAAAATTAATAGACAAAGTGAACAGATTTATTCAACAAAACTAAGACAAGGTACGTTCTGTACAAATAACTGAATTTTTAAATCATTGAAATTGATGATGTTGTAGTCATGTTATCTACATGTAACAAAGAACTAACAATACGATTCATTTTCCATTGCTTGCATTGGTTGAGCTTCAATACTTTTGTAACACTTATGGGACTTTATTTCGGTTGGCAATAATTCCTCAATGGTAATCTTATAAAAACAAATGTAACGGTATCAAGATCACAGAGAATAGGTATCAAACAAGAGAGTGAAGCAGCTTTCGCTCCATATCGGAAATATTTTTGTGGCTGTAATGAAGAAAACAAAGAGGTTCCAAAGTACTCAAAGATAAAAATGATAATTTCATGTGGAATGGAGGATTGCATTGCATGCTATCATTAACCTGCTTGGGGACTTCATGTTATCCTTTATTAATTCAAGAGAGTTAGTGTATAAGAGATCCCTTTTTTCAATACGTTTTTGACGCTCAAAATCTCTATACACGTTTATAGTTTGTTTAACCATTGAGTTTTGCTTACTATTAGACTTTTTGACTTTTATATAATTTTTCTAGATTGTCAAGCGTCAAAACAATATGATGGTTTCACGAGTCCTTATTCACTCATTAGTTTCAATTTCTTATATGTTTATGATGAAACATCTACATTGTCATCTTTGTATATAATTGCAAGCATTCTAGCTGTATTGACTATATTTTCTAACCAGTGCACTTTAATTCACTTTTGTTAAGAGGGCGCTTTGTTTATTACAATTTAGTTGATAAGTATATTGTCGTACATTAAGTGTGTTTACTCTTGTTTTTATCGATGTTGATTTTAAGTTACCATTATCGAAAGTCCTTACTGTAATCATTTGCTAATTTGATACCAACAATATGAGTATTGTAAAAATAACACGCTATTCCTTTGTATAAAGTACTTTCAATACACTTAACATGCGGTTATTTATAATGTAAACTATAACCTACCATTGAAATTGATAGTAGCTTTAAAGTACTGTAAAATATACAGGTATGTTAAATATTTTCTAGATAAAGTGGATCTACAGCTTATTGATCCTGTTCCTGTCCATATAAGAGGTATAGTGTTTATAATTATCAACATACAAATGTCTCTCATGACAATTGACGACAAGCGAAGCTCATTTATTTGCCAGTTTGCTTAAATTTTGATCTAGTTGTTTGTTCTGCTTATGCACAATATATATCATTTGAATGGACCAGAACAACTCCGTGCTGTTCTGGTCACTCCATCTTTCTACTCCATTGAATCTCTCTGAAAATTTAACCATTTTAAAAGATTTTACTACATGTAGCCAAATTAATTTTAGCTAACCTGACCAGAAGGGTCAAGTGAACAGGTGCCATCTCATTGGCATCCGTCGTCCGTAATTTTGTTCAAGCATTAACAATAATTGCTGGTCCACTTTTGAGATTTCTCTCAGAATTCACGTTGGAATCCTTTGGATTTTACCATAAAAATAGGGATACCTTTTTTTGCCTAGATACCTTATTTCTTTTTATTTGATCAATAAAAGCTAATTTGCAAAGTTTTATAAAAAGAATTCAAATGTGTTCACATTAAAACAAGTCTAATGATAAACCTATGAAAAAGTCAGCGAAAAACTTTTCTCGCCAAATTTTGCACGCTATCTCGAAAACGATATCAGCAATTTGTAATATTTTAAGATTATTTTATACCCTTTCCTATGTACTTTTCATCAGATATATAAATTAAGATACATTGGTTTTCAGCGATCATCCTTAACTCTCTTCGTAACTAAACTTAGACCAATAATATATAAGCATTAGTGATACTAAATTGTTGTTGAGATATTTTTATTCGCAAAAAACAATGTTGCAATGGCAAAAAATATAACATATGGGTAAATTGCATTTTTTGCAATAACCAAGCAAAGATCACTGTGCAAGTTTTCAGCACCTCAAGATCCATTTTAGATTATTTTTTTTAAAGTGATCCAACTACCCATGTAGGAGTTATTGCTTTTTTCCTTATTTTCCCAAATTACTAATTTTAGCTCACGTGCCCACAGGACATGTAAGCTATTGACATCACTTGTCCGCCGTTTTTTCTGTGAAACCGCTAGGTCAAATGTATCCATGCATGGTAGGGCTGTTTTATGGTATGTTCGTTACAAAATGTTTGTTCAGTTGTATGATCCAACGAAAACCATGACCGTTCTGGCTGAAAATACTGCAGATTTTAGCAACTAAATAAAATACGGTTGGTGAAATAAAAAAAAAATTTTGCACTTCTTTAGCCGAATATTTTGAATCTATAAAAGATATTTAAAAATCTTAAAGTTCGTATTGATTGATCACATCAAGATCTACAACAATCTATCACCAGAGGGAGCGTCTATCAACACTGACCTCTATACTATCGCGCTAAGGATTGTGGGTAATATCCCCGAATTCGGGGATTGAATATCATTAAAATATTTCCCATGATCCTTAGCGCGATAGTATAGAGGTTAGTGTTGATAGACGCTCCCTCTGGTGATAGATTGGATCTACAATGTTTGTATAAGGTAAATGTCGTAAAATTATTTCTTTATAATGACGAAACGAGAAAAAGTCGTTCATTTTTCGAGTTAAAATGACCCACTTGTCACATGAAATGTTATTGCCAAAAATGATAAATTGGTTATTGAGCTTCCGAAAAATGTTTGTCGTCGCATACAAATGTGGTGCCATCTGACATTTAAATGGCATTTATCGAAGGTTTCCACATACGTACGTACACCCCATCTAACCTAAAAATAAAATATGATGTTTATATTTTGGAAGATATACAGTACTCTAACGAAATCGATTTAGATTAACTCCAAGGTGATTTGTGATTTCATTCTGTATAACAATATCAACCTTTTTTCTTTTAGGCGAGCGGCGGATATCGAAAAAGTCGTCTAATTAAAAAGTTTAAATATCCCAAAAACCTCATGAACTCAAATAAAAGGTTGGTTATTCTAATTTATGGATATATATTTTTGACAAGTCAAATATGGTCAGAAGATATCAAAAAATTTGATTTGTACATTTACCCTATGAAAATCTCTAACGGCTTGATTTTTAAATTATTTTTTTACCTTAAAAATCAAACACGAAAAAAAATTGAAAATCACATCAAAAAATATTTTGCCCAATTCTTTGTTTGCAATTGAAATTTAAAAAAAAAAAACAATAATTGTTTTCTACATTTTTTTCGAATTGAAAATCACGAAAGTAGCAAAAATACACGTAAATTTTAACTTGTGCAACATTAATTGTCATTAAAATCAAACAAATTGTATACTAAGATAAAGAATATGTTGTAAGGCTACTTTTCAGTTAAAACTGCACACTTCAGACGAATGATAATAGAGTTATACTTAATTAAATATGTAAGATTTTGAGCAAATTGACTGCAGATGACCCAGAAACCTGTCGGAGTGTCCCGTGTATACATTTAAACTATAATCTGATTGATTTGTAATTATAAGAATTTTCTTATTTGGTGTAATTATGAAGAATATGTGTTAGTTTTGGGTTTGTGTGAACACAAGAAATTTATTATTTGGTCTTTGCTGTTATTTTTAACCTGCAATGTTTGATAAAAGCAAAGTTTTTAAAATTTTGTGAAAGGGTACTCGACTTTTTGAGGTGCGTTTGTTATGTTGAACTGAATAAAATTTCAATTTAGACAATAACTTAATGCCGTATTTTTTGGGGAAAATATTTGAAATTATGTAACAAGACTATCTATTTGAAATTAAAAGTATAAACTGTGCACGTAAGCATCCAGGAGCAAATCAAGAAATTTTCGAAAAAAAGGGGGAGGGCTCTTCATAAAGCCTTGTTGTTGAAGATGTTCATGATAGTTTTGCCTGAAGCCTATAAGATTTTTATTTAAACATTTTGTCATTAAGTGACATTAAGTGGCTCCTGGATCACCCCACGTGCTGGAGTCGTCATTGTACAATGATTTGGTCGTCTTTTGAACGTATGACTGACGCTTAAAAAGTTATAATTTTTTAGCTTACGTCGACAATGATCTGACCATTTTAGAGGCGTCAAACTTATATATTCAGAAAGCCCAAACTTTCATCTCTCTATCAAGTCCAAAATATCTCCCAAGGTTTGTTATAAAGTTAAATACTTAAAAAGTTTTTAAAACCTCTATTCGCCACTTAACTCTTAAGTGTTTGTCAGTTAATTTTTCGATGATTTTTTTTCTTTTTTCTGTGCAAAGTCATTGTTCTCAACTTAGCTAGTACGATTAGAGATATTTTTGCTGTTTTTTTTTAATTCCTATTCCTTTTTAAACATGTTAATGGTAACTCAGTACATTTTCATTTTAAACATAATATTCTGGTATAATCCACAAATGTGGTGTTTTTGAGTCAATGAACACATTTGAACCATTTATTTTTGTTACAAACGAAAGATAAGATAATGTTTTTCAAATAGAGGATAAAGTAAGTGAAAATGTGAGTTCTTTTTTTTTTGCAATTCAAACTTTTATACATAAAAATCATAATAATTTGA
The DNA here is from genome assembly GCA_963971305.1 of Arcuatula senhousia. NCBI lineage: Eukaryota > Metazoa > Mollusca > Bivalvia > Mytilida > Mytilidae > Arcuatula > Arcuatula senhousia. The sequence continues at coordinate 16,890,155 of OZ020313.1, forward strand.
CCCTTTTCTAAAAAAAAATGACGCCATAAATTTCTTCAAAGATACCAAAAGTAAATGATTTATATTCACTTATATAAGTAAGTAATATTAAGTCTTTATTTTCTAACTTTTAACCACATTTTGTAACATTTTAAGTTGCCTTAATGTTTGCAGACTCAAACTTTTAGATTTTGGGCAGTGACCGTTGACCTTTAATTTTTTCATGTTCTGACCAGATTTCAAATGGCAAACATCGATACTATAAAAGCTGAAATATAAGTTAAAATATCCCATGAGGTTTTTGGGTAATTTAAATTTTTTTTAAGACCCTTTCCGCCGCTCGCCTATTTTGTGAAGTATTTTTCGAAGTTTGTAGTTGTTTTTTCTTGATTTATTTATTATTTTCAGTCTGAATAATAAATTGTTTTTAAAAATGTTTTTTTTTTAAGTTTACAAACAAAAACCTGTTGGTGCGTTTGAATAATTGGTGTGTTTGACTTTGATCATAAAATGTGGATAACGAATGTAGCAGTGTTGAAGTTTGGTTCTTTTTGTTCAAAGATTAGATCATGCTTCAACTGAAACACCAGTAAAAGAAACTTAAAACCATTTTCTTACGATTCCATTGCGCGTTTATTGTCCATTCCAAAGGACGCGTAGTTTCTGACTGAAAAAAAATTATTAGTTAAACGATCAACACAATTTCATAAGACTGATAAAACAAAACCATAGTTTCCAAATGCTTGGTATTTAGCTGGTTACTCCAAAGCTGCGACAAAAGTGAAGAAAATACCTAACACAAGTGATATTCCTTTTCGTTTTTGGTTTTTGGTTTTTCAAAATTTATATAAAAACAGTTAATATATATGTTCACATTCATATAGAAACCATTTTCCGTTTCCTTTTTCATTTTCCTTTTCGATTTCGAATAGGAAAATGACCCATTTTCCTTTTCGTTATTCATTTTCCTTTTCGTCATTCATTTTCCTTTTCGATTTTGAATAGGAAAATGACCCATTTTCCTTTATGTTATTCATTTCCCTTTTCAATTCTTTTTTACGATTTAATTTCTTTTTATTTTGAATTGGAAAATGGCCCATTTTTCTTTTCGTTATTAATTTTCCTTTTCGGTTTCTAATAGGTAAATGGCCCATTTTCCTTTTCGTCATTCATTTTACTTTTCGATTTTTGTTTTATTTATTTTTTTTTATTTTTGAATAGAAAATGGCCCATTTTTCTTTTCGTTATTCATTTTCCTTTTCGGTGTCTAATAGGAAAATGACCCATTTTTCTTTTCGTTATTCATTTTCCTTTTCGTCATTCATTTTCCTTTTCGATTTTGAATAGGAATGGTCATTTTCCTTTTTTCGTTATTCACTTTCCTTTTTGATTTTTTTTCGATTTTAATTTTTTTTTTGAATAGGAAAATGACATATTTCCATTTCGTCATTTATTTTCCTTTTCGATTTTGAAAAGGGAAAATGACCCATTTTCCTTTTCGTTTTTCATTTTCCTTTTCGATTTTGAAAAGGAAAATGACCCTTTTTCCTTTTTGCTATTCGTTTTCCTTTTCGTCATTCATTTTTCCTTTTCGATTTTGAATAGGAAAATGACCCTTTTTCCTTTTTGTTTCCCATTTACCTTTTCGGTTCCTAATAGGAAAATGACCCATTTTTTCTTTTCGTTATTCATTTTCCCTTTCGTCATTCATTTTCGTTTTCGATTTATTTTTTTTAATTTTGAAAAGGAAAATGACCCATTTTCTTTTTCGTTTTTCATTTTCCTTTTCAATTTTTTTTCGATTTGAATTTATTTTTTTATGAATAGGAAAATGACATATTTTCCTTTTCGTCATTCATTTTCCTTTTCGATTTTGAATAGGAATAATGACCCATTTTCCTTTTCGTTTTTCATTTTCTTTTTCGATTTCGAATAGGAAAATGACCATTTGCCTTTTTGTTATTCATTTTGCTTTCGTCATTCATTTTCCCTTTTCGATTTTGAATAGGAAATTACCCATTTTCCTTTTCGATTTTGAATAGGAAAATGACCCATTTTCCTTGTCGTTATTCATTTTTCTTTTCGTCATTCATTTTTCCCTTTTCTATTTTGAATAGAAAAATGACCCATTTACCTTTCCGTTATTCATTATCCTTTTCGATTTATTTTTTTAGCTCACCTGACCCGAAGGGTCATGTGAGCTATTGTCATCGTTAAGCATCCGTCGTCCGTCCATTAACTTTTCTTCAAAGATCATCTTCTCTGAAACCACTGAAGGGATTGCATTGATACTTGGTATACATGATCTTTGGGATGTCTTCAACAAAGTTCGTTAATTATATATATGTCGACAAACCAACATGGCCGCCGTTGCTAAAATAGAACAGGGGGTCAGCAATTATTTTTGGCTTATAACTCATAAAGTATAACAGATAGAGAAAATCCGGAGCAACCTACCTTGTTCAGAATCAAAAGTTCTTCGAATCTCTGCATTGAGTCGAAGTTGTGAAACGACTCCGTATAGGAGTTATTGCCCTTTAATCATCAAAATTGACCATTTTTGCAGTTTTTAGCTCACCTGGCCAAAGGCCATGTGAGCTATTGCCATCACTTGGCGTCCGTCGTCGTCGTCCGTCGTCGTTAACTTTTCTTCAAACTTCTTCTCCTCCTACACGGCTGCACAGATTCAAACCAAATTTGGTCTGGTGGTACTTTAGGGTATCCCCCACAGAACTGATGTGGGGATTTTTGATTCGTTGAAAAACATGGCCGCCGTTGCTAAAAATAGACCAGGGGGGTCAGACTACTGTTTTTGGCTTGTAAATCAAAAAGTATAAGAGATAGATGAAATCTAATGCCACCCTACTGCTTCAGCATCAAAAGTTCTACAAAAGTCTCCATTTGGTCCAAGTTGTCAGATGACCCCTTATAGGGGTAATGGCCCTTTAAATGATGTTTTTTCATGTTTTTGGTCTATAGAAAGAAAACTATAGCAGATAGAGAAAAGTTGTTGCTTGCTTAAATGTTCATTTTAATTAGCTTTACAAGAGTCTCAATAGGATCTAAATTTTCAGATGACCCTTAATAGGGGTTACAGCCCCTAAAATAACCTTTTTCATATTTTTGGCCTATAGAATGAAAACTATAGCAGATAGAGAAAAGCTGTTGCTTGCTTAAATGTTCAGCTCATTTAGCTCACCAAAAGTCTCAATAGGATCGAAGTTGTCAGATGACCCTTAATAGGGGTTACAGCCCCTAAAATAACCCTTTTCATGTTTTTGGCCTATAGAATGAAAACTATAGCAGATAGCAAAAAGCTGTTGCTTGCTTAAATGTTCAGCGCATAAAGCTTTACAAAAGTCTCTATAGGGTCGAAGTTGTCAGATGACCCCTTATAGGGTTACAGCCCCTTAAATAACGGTTTTTTCGTGTTTTTTGCCTATAGAATGAAAACTATAGTAGATAAAGAAAAACTGTTGCTTGCTTTAATGTTCAGCTTATTTAGCTCTACAAAATATTCGGTTGACATCAAGACCAGGTGAGCGATTTAGGCTCCTGGGAGCCTCTTGATGGACTATATCTTGAAAACCGTTAGTGCTAGAGGAAAAGTTAGCATGCAGAATCGTTAAGCTCATAGAGATCTACAAAAATGATTTAAGTGTCTAAATTTTCAGATCACCTGTTTAAGAGTTATTCCCCTTTAATTATTTTTTTTCATCAATTTACACTGATGTTCAAAAATCTTCTTCTCTAAAACCACTGAAGGGATTGCATTAATACTTGGTATACATGAACTTTAGGATGTCTTCTACCAAGTTTGTGAATTATATACATGTCGACCAACCAACATGGCCGCATTTGCTAAAAATAGAACAGGGGGGTCAGACCATTGTTTTTGGCTTATAACTCAAAAAGTATTAGAGAAAATCTGAAGCAACCTTTCATGTTCGGCATCAAAAGCTCTACAAATCTCTCCATTGAGTCAAAATTGTGAAAAAACTCCTTATAGGAGTAATTGCCTTTTTATCGTCAAAATTGACCAGTTTTGCAGTTTTTGGACAATATCTTGAAAACCATTAGAGCTCTAGATGAAAAGTTAGCATTGCAGAATTGTTAAGCTCATTCAGATCTTCAACATTGATTTCAGGGTCTAAATTGTGAGGGCAGCCGTTTAAGAGTTGCTCCCTTTTAATTGTTTTTTTTCCATTAATTTTATTTTTTTTTCAAAAATCTTCTTCTCTGAAACCACTGAAGCGATTGCTTTGAAACTTGGTACACTTGATGTTTAGGATGTCCTCTACCAAGTTTGTGAAATATATACATGTCGGCCAACCAACATGGCCACCATTGCTAAAAATAAAACAGGGGTTGAGACCATTGTTTTTGGCTTATAACTCGAAAAGTATAAGAGATAGAGAAAATCTGAAGCAAATTTGCTTGTTCAGCATCAAAAGGTCCTTACAGGAGTTAACTGCTTTTTCTATTAATTTAAACTGATTTCCCAAAATCTTCTCTGAAACCACTGAAATGATTGTTTTGCAATCTTGTATACTGAAAAGTTTGTGAAATTTATTCAAACTTTGACATAAGAGATCAGGTGAGCGATTCAGGCTCCTGGCAGCCTCTAGTTTAATTTTGAATAGGAAAATGGCCCATTTTCCTTTTCGGTTTCTAATAGGAAAATGACCCATTTTTTCTTTTCGTTATTCATTTTCTCTTTCGTCATTCATTTTCCTTTTCGATTTTGAATAGGAAAATGACCCATTTTCCTTTTCGACATTCATTTTCCTTTTCATCATTCATTTTCTAATTCGATTTAATTTTTTTTTATCTTGAATAGCAAAATGACCAATTTTCCACTTCGTTTTCATTTTCCTTTTCGATTTAGAATTGAAAAAAAAATCCATTTTCCTTTTCGTCATTCATTTTAGTTTTGAATATGAAAATGGGTTCTATATGTATGTGTGCATATATGTAAACTGTATTCATATAAATTTTGAAACACGAAAAACCAGAAACGAAAATGAAAATCACTAGAAAATTACAAACGGATACTGCTAACGTTGAAATTTTCGCATGGGGTTACATGTATTTTCGCCAAATTCGCTAACTCAAAATATCTTTGATGATATCATCCTTGTGAATGCTTTCTATTTAAGTGTAGAGTATAAGTAATCAGATGGAATACAATTTCATCCCGACGCGAAAGATTACATTTCCAAAAACGCGAAAAATTTCTACTTACAGTATGCGATCATATGTCTTCTTTTGTCATTTTATTAACAAAGAGGCAGCTTTCATTTAATACTAGTGGACGAAATGTATTCAAATGAATTCAGAGGAGGTATATAAGTAAAGTTTATTTTAAAATCTGACACGGATCGTAAGTTTGTATTGGTTATGCATTTTCTTCCTTCAGTTGAAAAACACTCTATATATATATAAATAAGCTTTATACAAAGTATCAAAATCCTGGTGCATGTAGTACTATATGGTGTTAAGCGATTTTATGCCCATAACTCTTCTCCTACCTGTATTATGACCAAACAAACATAGATACGCAGGTAACATATGCCTTCCGGGGAAGGCAAGGCTCCATCTAGTTTTGAGATTTTAACGCTTTTTATACGAACGCAAAAAAAAATTGCGGACGTATTATGGTATAGTTCTGTCGTCGTCGTTGTCGTTGTCTGTTAACTTTTTAGTGTTTCCACAGTAACTTTAGTTCCAGTTATCCGATTGCTATGAAATTTGACAATAATGTTTCTTAACATAAAAAGATGAATGGGATTGATTTTGGGGGTCCCCCATTTTTTCGTTTAGAAATTAGGGGCCACATTAGGGCCAAAAATACTTTTTTGTTTGTTTCCACAATACTTTTAGTTTAAGTTATCCGATTGCTATAAAATTTTACAGTGATGTTTCTTATCATAAAAGGATGAGTGGGGTTGATTTTGGGGGTCCTTCATTGTTCGTTTAGAAATTAGGGGCAATAAAATATACTTTTATGTTTGTTGCCACGATACGTTAAGTTCTACTTATCCGATTGATTTGTAATTTTGCAATAATAAATGTTCCTTACCATAATATGGTGAATGGAATTGATTTTGGGATTTCCCTTTTTTGTATCGATAAAAGGGGCCCAAAAGGAACAAAAAATTCAAAAATTGTATTTGTTTTCACCATAACTTGGTCCTTGTTGGCCTATTACTGTGAACTTTGTCAAGAATGTTTCATACAATAAAAGAAAGAACCTGATGCAAATTCGAAAATTATTTTTTTCTACCCCATTTTCCCCCTGTTGAGTAATTAGGGGCCAAAAGGGACCAAAATCGAAACTTTTTTGTTATCAAATTGTGATTTTTTTTCATGATTGTTCTTGACAAATAGCGGATAAAAAATTTGAGAATTTATTTTCTCGACCCCCAGTTTCCCCCTCAAAAGTTGGGGCCAGAAGGGACAAAAATCGATTTTTTTAATATTTGTGATCCGATTTTGATTTTTTTTGCATGTTTGTTCTTGTCAAATACCGGATACAAAATTGAGAATTACTTTTTGAAGACCCCCCATTCCCCCTCTATTGTGTAATAAGGGGCTAAACGACGTTTTTGCAAAACATCTTCTAAGAGCTCTCATCCCTACAGATGTTGACAAATTTTCATGAAATTTATACCAAATGTTTATATCACTAATACCTTGGTCAAGTGCGACAATCAGCATTTTTCGATAATTGTTCGTAGGAGTTAGGGGACTTTGACCATAAAAACGACTCTGTTTTTTGTAAATAAAGGTAATAACAAAACTACCGAACTTGAATGATCAATCTCATAGTCCAGAGAAAATGACAAAAACGAATCAGTCATACCGGAGAACTGGTGGATCGCAATGGTCCTGACTTGGTACAGGCATTTCAAACGAAATGGTGGATTAAACCAGGTTTTATGGCGCCAAACCTCCCTCTTCCATTGCGATCTTAGGATCCGGTAATGACCATAGAACACAACATAGTTGTGAGACACAATATGGATATTGAGGTGATCATCTCAGTACAGCAGACCAGTCAAACACTAATTAAAACAATTAACTATCATATCTTTTAACTCAATTTTGAACTTTTCTACTAGTGGCTGATAACGAAGAAAGAATTTTTTTAGTGATCGTATGAGACGTATTTTCTTATAGCCCTGCTTCAAAAGTCGGTCACGAAGAAACCGGTGTCTGATCAAAAAATCTGTGAAATTTGTGCAAGCTCTGGCATATCGAATAAGTTGAGAAATATAAACACCGTATGCAGGAGAAGTAGGTATATTGCTCTGTAGATTAGGAAAATTAATAATTTGAAAATTAAAATCGTCTCGTTTATCGTAAATTTTTGTACTGAGATGACCACCTGGGTCAAATTCGAGGTGCAAATCCAAGAAGACGTGAAGCAATTAGATTTGGTGGTCTCTTTAATCTCCAATTCCGGAGGATATATTGAAGGAATCCAACTACCAAATGAAGTGTTGTTGACAGAAAGGACATCATCAATATATCTGAATGTAAGATTAAATGACCTTGCCTGTTTCATCTTCTTGTTCTTTACGAGTCCCTGAAGAAATTTAGTCTCGTAAGAATATAAAAACAAATCGGCGAGGAGAGGAGCACAGTTTGTACCCATTGGAATGCCGATTTGTTGTTGAAAAATCTCTCCTCCGAAGGTGACAAATATGTTGTCAATGAGGAAATCAAGCATACTGCAAACTTGTTCCAGTGTGTAACAAATTTTATCTTTGAAAGATGTTTTGGAAAAGAATGTAGAATTATAACCCAAAACAACAAAATTCCTTGAGTTTGAAAAGGCTTTTTCGAGAAGTTTTTTCAGGCGACATTTTAGTTTTTCGTGTGGCAAGGTAGTGTATAAAATTGAAAAATCGAACGTTTTCAAAGAGTGAACCTCAGAAAATGATCTAGATTTAAAATGATCTAACAAATCTTTTGAGTTTTTCAAAATCCACATATGGTTAATTCCATTACGATTATAAATAGTGTCGCAGTATGCTTGTTGACCTTCTTTGACAGCAGACAAGATTTTAGTTAAATGAACGGACAGCTCTGTAGTTGAACATAATGAAGATCCAGCTATATACCTTTCTTTGTACGGATTTTTGTGAAGTTTAGGTATCCAGTACAAATATGGTAACTCTTTATGTTCCTCTTTCATTGGAATATTGAAAGAGGACATAAAAGAGCTATGGTTGGCTATGATTTCATCTTTGTTAAATGTAGTCCGTGTGTATGTAGCACCAGCGGAAGTATTACCATCAATGCCTAGTTCTTTTATTAGACAATTGTAATAATGTGCTTTACATACAAAAACTATATTATTGGAAGCCTTGTCTAAAACAGACCTTGTAAGCTATCTCATCCCTACAGATGTTGACGGATTTTCATGAAATTTATACCAAATGTTTAAACCACTAGTTTAAAAATCAGATGTGTTCGATAATTTTTGCTTCTCCGGTGGAGAACCCTGGAATTCCATTCTTGTTACATTTGCTTTTAAAATAGTAAAAATCTAATGAATTCTTGAAAAAGTTGTTGGAAAGTCCAACAAAGAAGGCATGTGTCAAACACCTTTGTCAGTCCACCATGGATTGCATGTGTCCAGAGCAATTGGGTTCAGGGTGCAATGTGTTGCGGTCGTATCATGCTGCGCTCGGTGATGCTTTTTATTAACTTTTCCGTACTTCTTGGAACGTTTTCCCTCATGACCTTTGACCTTGATTTTTGACATGATGACACCAGATATTGTGGCGACGACATTCATTTCCTGAAAGAAGAATGATTTTGGTTTTCACAAACAGCTTTTCAAAATCCATGTGACAGATGGGTCATGTATTTTTCTTTTCAAAATTGACATTCCGTCACTCTACTATCATGAGTTTTACTCCTTAGAACATGAAAACTGTCTTACTGTTTAAAATTATTCTTTGAAACTCCTGGGGCAAATGAAATCAAACTTTGTAGAGTTAGTGTATTATATTTCCTCTTGTAAACCGTCATTTGGACTTTACATTCAAAGAAAAACTTTGCCACAGTGGCTAAAAATGACAAGCAAGAATACAAAATTAGAGATATTATGTGTTTTGTAGAGTAGCAAAATTTATTGTCTGGAACTTTGTTGTAATTTATATTTCTAATATCCGTGATGGTAAGCGCTGCTGGTGGAGTTTTTATACCCCGAGGTTAGCCCGCTCCGGCATCAACACTTTTGTGTTGAAGAACACATCAAAGCCATAAATTATCCGTTTGAATTTCAAAATTGTCAAAACCTTTAGGCTCTGCCTACCCCAGACATAGGTTGTTCTAAGTCATAATTTGGTTTCTCATTTTTTGGGTTTTATTGATCTATGCTCTTCACACTCATACACTATTTAGCATTTTCAACTTTTGGTAGAGCGCCTCTGATAGAGTCTTGAATAGACGAAATGTGCGTCAGGCGTAGCAAAATTTATTGTCTGGAACTTTGTTGTAATTTATATTACTTGCCGGTAGAAATTTTATGGAAGACACCATGCGCTTATAGACAATGTATTAAGTTCACCATACCGTATAACTGGTAGTTTTTGCTGTTTTCTAATTTTCGCGTTATTTTACGGTTAACACGGGAGTTGACACACAACCTCAAAAATCAAAATAATAAGAAGCATTTTTGTCCATTAATGAAGATTAAAAACACTTTTCATTCCAATTTGTCAAGTCAGCAAAACTTTCATACCTCGAAAATTCCGAGTATGTGGTATGTAGTTGTGCATATTACAAAGAAATTAAGATTATAAATTTTGTGTGGGACTTATTGTCTTTCAACATAGATAAAACTAAAAATCTTCACTTATCCTCATGTCAGCGTAACCTCTCTGAAACTGTACGGAATTTGAATAAATTTTGCATGTATTAAGTACACTATATGTAGTTTTGCATAACATCAGGGAATTATTATCCTCAAATTTTTTCCTGCGTCGCCAAACGCGGAAGCAGGTCTAGGAGTCGGGTCACTCCGTCCATCCGTCTGTCTGTCTGTCTGTCTGTCCGTCCGTCACGTTAAGGGATGCCTGTCTTGTGTAATCTGAATCTCAAAAACCAAACACTAGATCTTTCTGAAATTTTACACAGTGATAACATATATATTGAAGATGTGCACCTCCTCTTTTTCGGTCATTTTATCATTCTGTTTAGAAATTAGGGGCCCTAAAGGGGCCAATAAAGCGACTTTTTCTATTGTTTCCACAATAACGTTTGTTCTGGTTGACTAAATGCTATGAAACTTTACAGTTAAGTTACTTATAATAAAAGGAAGGATGGGGATGATATTGGGTGTCTCTTCTTTTTTATACGACCGCAAAAAATTGCGGGCGTATAATGGTATGATGCTGTCGTCTGCGTATGCGTCTGCGTCGTCAGCGTTGTCTGTTAACTTAAGTGTTCCCACAATAACTTTAGTTCTAGTTATCCGATTGCTATGAAATTTACAATGATGTTCCCTTCCATAAAAGGATTGATGGGATTGATTTTCGGGGTCTCTCCTTTTTTCGTTTTGAAATTAGGGGCCAAAAAAGGCAAAAAAAATTTACTTTTTTGTTTGTTTCCACAATAACTTTATTTCTAGTTATCTGATTGAGCACTATGAAACTTGACAGTAATGTTCCTTACCATAAAAGGATGAATAGGATTGATTTTGGGGGTCCCCCCTTTTTCGTTTCGAATTTAGGGGCCCAAAAGGAGCAAAAAATTCAAATATTTTACTTGTTTCCACCATAACTTTGGTCCTAGTTGGCCTATTGATGTGAAATTTGTCAAGAATGTTTCTTACAATAAAAGAATGAACCTGAATTTTTTCGCCCCCTTTTTCTCTGTGTAATTAGGGGCCAAAAGGGGCCAAAATAAAAACTTTGTTATTTGTGGTCCGATTTTGATAATTTTTTTTGCATGTTTGTTCTTGTCAAATAACGGATACAAAATTAAGAATTAATTTTTGCGACCCCCCGTTTTTCCCCCTATTACGTAATTAGGGGCCAAATGGGGCCAAAATCGAAACTTTTTTATTTGTGGTCCGATTTTGAAATTTTTTTTTTGCAAGTTTATTCTTGTCAGGTAGCGAATCCCAATTTGAGAATTAATTTTTGCGACCATCCCTTTTTTCACTTGTTTTGTAATTAGGGGCCAAAAGGGGCCGTAATCAAAACTTTTTTATTTCTGGTTTGTTTTTGAACATTTATTTTGCAAGTTTATTTTTGTCAAGTAGCGAATCCAAATTTGAGAATTTATTTTGGTGACCCCCATCCGTTTTTCACCTTTTATGTAATAAGGGGCCAAAAGGGGCCAAAATCGAAACTTTTTTAATTCTTGTCCGATTTTGACAATTTTTTTTGCAAGTTTATTCGTGTCAAGTAGCAGATATATTTTTGTGTCCCCTTTTTTTACTGTTACGTTATTAGGGACCAAAAGGGGCCAAAATTGTAACTTTTTTATTTCTGGTCCGATTTTGAAATTTTTTTTTGCATGTTTGTTCTTGTCAAATAGCGGATACAAAATAAAGAATTAATTTTTGCGACCCCCCCTTTTTCCCCCTATTACGTAATTAGGGGCCAAATGGGGCCAAAATCGAAACTTTTCTTATTTGTGGTCCGATTTCAAAAAACAATTTTTGCAAATTTATTCTTGACAGGTAGCAATTCTAAATTTAAGAATAAAATTTTTGGGGCTGTAATCATAATTTTAAAAAAAATTCTGGTTTGATTTTTAATTTTTTCCCCAAACATTATTTTTTTAAAGAGTAGAATACAACATTCAAAATTTATATTTTTACCCCCTGGGTTGAAAGTCCATCAGAGAAGCATGTGACAAAAACGTTTGTCAGTCCACCATGGGCTGCATGTGACCAGAGCATTAGACTATCCATATTAGACCTAAAACGTACAGGGTTCAACATGTTGCGGTCGTATCATGCTGCGCTCGGCGAAGCTTTTTATTGGTATTGTATTTTAATCCATATCAGAAACATACAGCAATCAAATCGCAATAAGTGACGTGAACTCGAAACGAGAGTGAGCTCAGGTGCTCCAGTAGAGTACTTCCTATTTCCTTTAACACGCTAGTTACGTTGCCGACGATCCATTTAGTGTGCATCAAATTAAGTGAATACAATACTAAACATCTATGTCAAACAAACATCTGAACTGAACTGAGTGATAGAATTTGTCTACAAGACCATGACAACTTTCTTTAGTGACGACCGGAAAGCATCATAACCTTGTGTTTACAGCTTGCTTGTCAGACTTGATGCTCTATCAATGAAGTAATAATACAACCTACAAGCTCGGTTATGGTACGTAAACTCTATAAGCTGGAGTGGGCGAATTTTTGCTACACAAAAAAAGGAAAGTTGACTTCTGGAAAGTTGAAGTCATCACGTTTGTTCTAGAACTTTGTTCAAAGCCTTCCTAGGGTGTCAATTTCGAGATATAAATCCAAATATGAAGTGGACCTCATACAGTATGTAGTGTCCATTATCTCAAGTTATTGGGGATATATGAGTTGTAAATAGTCACCACAACGAGGATCGTTTAGGGAAAGGACGTCATCAATATTCCAAATGCCGATTAAAGGATAGTCTGAGATCCTTTTTGTCTAGAGGTGGTTGTAAAACGTCCACTTCATATAAAGAAACAAATCGGCAAGCAATGGTGCCAGAACAACTCATCGGGATATCAATTGGCTACTGACAAACTCGTCCACCAAACTGTACATTTTTTTTGTTTGATTAGAAAGTTAAGCATTTCTATTAATTGATCTTCTGTTCCTCTTACTAGAATCATAGATGTAAAAAGGTCTTTTTATAAACGACTACCAGAATTTTGTACCTGCGTTTTCCTATCTTTTTGATAAAGTCTCGTTTAATCAACGGTGGCAAACGGAATTAAGTTTGTGAATGTGGAATTGAAGTGTTTTGTGGAAATAAATTACAACAAAGTTCCAGCCAATAAATTTTTCTACGCCTAACGCGCGTTTCGGTTATTCAAGACTCATTAGAAGCACTACCCATCGACAATTGTTATGCCATTACAAGATAACTATAAGCTCCCAGGAGACTTAATCGCTCACCTGATATCTTATGCTAAAGCCTCTTACCTAGTGTGCAACATGGTCTACATGTACTTCGTAAGCTTTTAAGATAAAGTCCAAAAACTGCGAATAATTGTCAATTTTGACGATTAAGTGGAAATAACTCCAATAAGTTGTCCCACATCTTCTACTCAATTGGGAGTTTGTAGAGCTGTTGCTCTCTTATACTTTTCATGCTATACTCCAGAAACTATGGTCTGACCCCCCTGTTCTATGTTTAGTAACGGCGGCCATGTTGGTGTGACGACCTTCACAAATTTCACAAACTTGGTAGAGGACATCCTAAAGATCAAGTGAATTATTTTTGTAGCTCTTAATAAGCATAAAAACTTACAGTGTTCAATATAAAGTAAAAAAAAACTGTGAAAATTGTCAACTTTGATGATTAAGGGGAAATAACTCCTATAAGGTGTCGTCCCACAACTTTGACTCAATGAAGAGTTTTTAGAGCTTTTGATGCAGAAGGAGAATTGCTTCGGATTTTCTTTATCTCTTGTACTTTTTGAGCTAGCGTAAGGCTAAAAAATTATGGTCTGACCCTCCTGTTCTATTTTTAGTAACGGCGGCCATGTTGGTGGGTCGACGTTCACAAATTTCACAACATTAGTAGACGCCATTCTAAAGATCAATTGAACAAAGTTTCAAAGCAATCCCAACTGTGGTTTCAGAGAGGAAGATTTTTGAAAATTAGTTAAAATTGATAGAAAAATCAGTTTAAGAGGGATAACTCTTAAATGGTTGATCAGAGAATTTGGCCCTGAAATCATTTTGTAGCTCTTAATAAGCTGAACATTTTTGCAATGCTAACTTACAGGTGTCAAGATAAAGTCCAAAAACTGTAAAAATGGTCAATTTTGACGATGAAGGGGAAATAACTCCAATAAGGAGTCATCCCACAACTTTCACTCAATGGAGAGTTTTGTAGAGCTTTTGATGCTGAAGAAGGAAAGTTGCTTCGGATTTTACCGAATAAAGCAATACCATAAGTGGTTTCAGAGAAGAAGATGTTTGAAGACAGGTGAACGGACGGACGACGGTCGACCAACGTACGGACGGACGACGGACGCTTAACGATGACAATATCTCACATGACCCTTCGGGTCAGGTGAGCTAAAAATGACAAAGAGTAGAGAGTTTTCATTAGCTCTCTTTTTAGAATCCACCTTTGATTGGCGCCATCGAAAATACTTTTGAAGGCCTAATTTTATTGCCGTAAATATTGATGTTAACAAAATTGAAAGAGGTTTAGGTGTACATTTCGACGACCCAGCAATAAAACATTGCTTGTATGGATTTTTTTGTAGATTAGGATTAAAGAATAGAATAATAAAAACTTTCAATTGCAAAATGTTACTCAACACTTTACTGCATTTAGTTATACCATATTGTCAGATGGTCCCATTTCGAATTTATGATCCTTCTAATGTCAAATAGTTTTTGCTAATAGCATGTAGATCAAGTTCAAGAATATTAGACAGGTGAGCGGTTCAGGCTCTTGGGAGCCTCTTATTCTTTTAATATATATTATTTCTATCTATTTCTATAAATCTATTTTAAGACTGACTTGTTAAATATATGTATATTTATATATATTCAAAGAGCAAATAAAGACAATAGTAAAACGATGGATTGAGGAAGACAAAAAGTGTGTACTCACCAGAGCAGCTATCCATGTCTTAAAGGTCGTTAAAGAAGAAAGCTGCGTGACCATCACAGGACCTTCTGGATGTGGAAAGACATTCACAGCTAGACACATAGCCTTGGTTTTAAAAACAGAAGGATATGACATCATTCCTATCTACACACCGACAGACATCAGAGACTATTACAAACCAGGAAAAAAGACGTGTTTCATTGTAGATGACATATGTGGAAACTTTACAGCAAACAAACAACAGGTTGACACGTGGAGACAAGTTTTACCTGTCATTGAAAATATCATAAAGGACAAAAGTTGTAAGATTATTGTATCATGTCGTCTTCAGGTCTTTTATGATGATGCTTTTAAATTGTTAACTCCCTTTCTATGTTGTGAGTGTAACTTGGTTTCTACCAAAAACTGTTTGACACTTTCAGAGAAATCAGATTTGATCAAGCAATACACTGAGGTAAATATAAGTGAAAGGGTAATATATAAATCTTTGGATTGTATTGGCCCATTCCTTCCTCTTTTATGTTCATTATACAAGGTTGATAGTGGAATACCTATTATGGATTTTTTACAAAATCCTTTTGATATTATAAAGAGAGAGTTAGATACTCTGTTTCATCAGCAGGGAGATGATGGTAAGTACAAGATTTGTGCATTAGCTCTGATTGTTCTATTTAACAACAAACTAGAAGACAAATGGTTTCAAGGTAAGGTTACGGATAAGCAAAGACACTTATTTTGTGAGCTTTGTAATGCTTGTAGCCTTCCTTCAGGATTGCCCAAGAAAACAATACACGCTGCTTTAAAGACATTATTGAATTCCTTTGTCCAGAAAGAGAATACTTCATATAAAGCTGTTCATGATAAGATATTTGACTTCTTCGTCTGGTACTTTGGACAAAACATAATTGATTCTATGATTGATCATGGGAATGCTGAACTTCTGCATGAAAGAATGCGCTATAATCTTGAAAACAGTGATCTATCAAAGAATAATGGAATCATTAATAAATCAGAAGATATGAAGTTCATTATAGATATCCCAGAGGAATATTTGACCAATTATATAGTCAGATTAGTAAAACAATGGTCTGATGGTAAGGTTGTTAAAGTATTCGGTAACTTAAACATGAAGAATCAATTATTTAGAAAGGAATTTTTAAGTTACCTTAAACAGCTGGATATAAAAACACAAATTGATCTTGTAACCCTTAGAGATGAAGAAAATCATTTAGAATGGTTCTTCGATAGAGAAGGAAGTACGCCATTATTAGAGTCAAGCTTTCAAGGGTATGCTGATCTCACAGAGTGGATTGTTAGTTTAAAAGTTGACATTAACCAGTCAGATGAGTATAAAAGAACTGCCCTCTACTGGGCTTGTGAAAATGATAATCTAGATATGGTAAAAATGCTGTTAGAGAAGAGTCCTGATGTCAACAAAACTGACGTAGAAGGACGGTCACCACTGTACTTGGCATGTGAAAATGATAATCGATATTTGGTGAAGATGTTGTTAGAGAATAATTCTGATGTTAACCAGACTGACGAGGAAGGACGGTCACCACTAAACTTGGTATGTGAACATGATAATCTAGATATGGTAAAGATATTGATAGAGAAGAATCCTGATGTCAACAAAACTGACGAGGAAGGACGGTCACTACTGTACTGGGCTTGTGAACATGATAATCTAGATATGGTGAAGATGTTGTTAGAGAAAAAATTTGATGTTAACCAGACTGACAAGGAAGGACGGACGCCACTACACGTGGCATGTATGAATGATAATCTTGAAATGGTACAGATGTTGTTAGAGAAGATTCCTGATGTAAACCAGACCGATAGATTTGGAAAGTCACCGCTGTACTTGGCATGTGAGGATGATAATCTAGATATGGTTAAGATGTTGTTAGAAAAGAATCCTTATGTGGACAAAATTACTAGGTATGGATGGTCTCCACTTTACTTGGCATGTGCGAATGACAATATAGATATGGTAAAGATGTTGTTAGAGAAAAATCCTGATGTTAACCGAACTGGTTATATTAGGCATTCTCCATTGCACTTGGCATGTAAAATAAATAATCTTGATATGGTGAAGATGTTGTTAGAGAATAATTCTGATGTTAACCAGACTGACGAGGAAGGACGGTCACCACTGTACTGGGCATGTGAGAATAATAATCTAGATATGGTGAAGATGTTGTTAGAAAGGAATCCTGATGTTAACCAGACTGACGAGGCAGGACAGTCACCCCTGTACATGGCATGTGAAAATGATAATCTTGATATGGTTAAGATGTTGTTAGAGAGGAATGCTGATGTTAATCAGACTGACTGGTTAAGACGGTCGCCACTACACTTGGCATGTAGGAAAAATTATCTAGATATGGTAAAAATTTTGTTCGAGAAGAATCCTGATGTTAACAAGACCGATAGGTTTGGAATGTCACCGCTGTACTTGGCATGTAAGAATGATAATCTAGATATGGTAAGGATGTTGTTAGAGAAAAATCCTGATGTAAACCAGACTGGTAAGTATAAATGGTCTCCACTGTACTTGGCATGTATGAATGATAATCTTGAAATGGTACAGATGTTGTTAGAGAAGAATCCTGATGTTAACCAGACTGACTGGTTAGTACGGTCACCACTGTACTTGGCATGCAAGAATGATAATTTAGATATGGTAAGGATTTTGTTAGAGAAAAATCCCGATGTGAGCCATACTGCTAAGAATGGTCGATCACCACTGGACTTAGCACATGAGAATGGTAATGTAGACATTGTAAGTATGTTGTTAGAAAAGGCCTGACTGATAGACATGGGGAGTCTCCACTGTACGTACTTGGCATGTCATCGTAATAATCTGGGTAATTCATTAAGTTGTTAGAGAAGAACCAAAATTGGTAGTATAATACAATTGTTTGTTTTGTATTTTATGTCTTAGGCACGGACCATTTGATTTTCTGGGGGAGGGCCTTGGATAAATCCCGGCCCTGATTTTTGTAAAAAAAAAAAATAATAATCTGGCCACCACCTATGTTGAAAAAAATAATCTGGCCACCACCCATGTTGAAAAAAAAATAATCTGGTTTCAATCTTGCCAATTGAAAAAAAATAATCTTGCCAACAAAATTTCCTTGCTTAATATGTGTGTGAAAAAATAATCTGGCCCGAAAAGCGGGCGAAAAAAAATTCCCGGCTCAAGGTAAAATCCCAGCCCCCCCCGGAAAATCAAATGGTCCGTGCATTACGCGTGGAAATAAAACCTGAGCAATTGTCTTTTAGATATTGTCAACCGGGAAATTTTTGCGCCGCTTTCTTTCGTGGTATGACAACTGAATTTTAATTCGCACTGAAATGTTATTGTCCGTAGACTACAGCCAAAGACAAGTATATTCGAGCCGTTTAATTTTCGTGCTAGCAATGTCACCGCAAAAATAAAACTGCTGCGAAAATTTTCCGGTTTACAGTAGTATGACACTTTTAAAGAAAAGTAGTTATTGTTGTCATGTAAAAAATGAAAAAAAGCGACTACAAAGTAAGCGACCCCCTGCATATGTATATGTGAATAGTGTGTAAAGTACATACAAGCCTTGTTTATAATTTAGTTTTCTTTTAAGATTTCTTTTAAGTTCAGTCAGTATAGAAGCATCATATTTATATTATATTGATTGGTTAAGAAGGTCTTTTTGACAGCTTTATCATTATTGGACTATTAACAATAAACCACTGTTGCAACAAAATTGCTTATTGTCATTTCTTCGGATAAAAAAATGATATAGTTCCTGCTTTAAATTCAATATGATTCATTATCAATCTTTGTTCAAGGGCTTTAATGTTTTGGTGGGAGAAAAAAAAAACGTTATGAAGATTAAGCACTATGCATTAAGATGTGCAATAGAATGTCACCATCAAGTCTTTATGATTACAATTATCTATTAATTGTATTCTAAAATAGAAAACACACAACAATTGTATGGTATTTTTTTTACAATTACTTTGAACTTTGACTTGTTTAATTTGTGTGTGTAGTTCTAGATGAAAATTTGTTGTACTTATTAATACATAAAAATCAACTATTTTGTACTGTTAAGTATATTCATAATATTTTCTTATTTTTTACTCTGTTAAAGGAGTACAGACTCATTATTCATCAGGTAATCTTATTGTCTATTTTAAAATTCATTACATGTAATAGAATAAATAGTTTGAAAAAAATGCATTTTAAAGCAGCCAAGAGATTGAAAAATGATGTGTTGTCATATCTTGTTTTTGTAGCATTCATTAAGCAAATAAAATTTCCAAAAAAAAAACATTTAAATGTTTTTAAACACCATAAATTAATATTGGGTAAACGTGAATTACACGGTGTAAACGCTTAAGTACGCTTAAGGTGCACAAACAAAATCAGACCCCAATCATTGAACAATTCAGTTTGATATGTGTCAAATGGTTTTATTCGAAAAAAAATAATAATAACAAAAATACCGGACATGCAGAATCAATTAACCTCAAATTCCTAGAAAAAAGACAAAACAAGGTAGACACACTGGTAAATGGTACTGACGTAGTGCATACTTTTCAAAAGAAACAATGGGTTAAACCTGGTAAACTGGCACCAAACCTTCGTCTTCAATTTGTGATCATAGGATATTAAAAACTATTATTTCAACTACAAGACCGAATAATTAAAAAGCAATGTAGAAAGTATTAATGTTTGCACATTGTGAAATTGTAAAATAAAGAAACAAAGAATAACCAAGTTCTAACAACAGAAGTCCAGAAGTCCAGGAGACTAAATATGTAAACACAAAGGCAAATTCTGTCCAAAATGATAGTAAACTCAGGTTCCGATGAACGATAAAAAGAACAAGAATGATTGTTGTCTGTATAACAATTTAGAAAATCCCAAAGTGAAAGAAAGACTTAGGCATAGTGGACTGAGGTAAAGTTACAGAAATAATAAGAAGTATCTATGAAAGCATATGGTGGTTGTATTTATGTAGTTACATTGAAACAAACTTAACCTTAACGAGAGGCTCACAGGAGCCTGAATCGCTCACCTTGTCTTGATATCGACACTATAAAGAATTTTGTAGAGCTAAATGAGCTGAACATTTTAGCAAGCAACAGCTTTTCTCTATCTGCTATAGTTTTCATTCCATACGCCAAAAAACATGAAAAAAAAGTTATTCTAGAGACCATAACCCATATAAGAGACCATCTGACAACTTCGATCCTATGGAGACTTTTTTAGAGCTAAATGAGCTGAAAGTGTAAGCAAGCAACAACTTTTCTCTATTTGCTATAGTTTTCATTCTATAGGCCAAAAACATGAAAAATCATTATTTTAAGGGCCGTAACCCAAATTACCCTTTGGAGACTTTTGTAGAGTAAAATGAACGGCGGCCATGTTTTTTGGTCGGCAGTCACCCCCGTGCAATCTTGGTAGAGGACATCCCACAGATGAAGTGTGCAAAGTTTTAAAGCAATCCCTTCAGCAGTTTCAGAGGAGATGATTTTCAAAGAAAAGTTAGCGACGACGACGACGGACGAAGACGACGGAAGCCAAGTGATGGCATAGCTCACTTTGACCTTTAGTCCAGATGAGCTAAAAAGGGGGAACGTCTCCACGAACACATATCTTTGCTACCACAAATGGTACCAAACTGAACGTAAACGTCTTACATGGCCGATAGAAAAATACATTACCAAAACGTGTATACATAAAAGCGGTTTATTTGGTTTTGCCGTTTATCGATATTTCAAGTCATAACCTCTCATCAGCAGCATTTGAATCAAAACTTTGGATAGTCAAAAACCAAAGGTATATTGAATGAAAAATACTCAAAGTCAAAAGCCAAATCCAGCACGGATGATATCGACCATGTGCAGTACAAGGAAAGAAACCTGGTGTTTTAAACAATTTTGAATTAATCGAGAATTTCAACTACAAAAATATTAGAAATTTAATGGTAAATTAGTGTTAAACAAGTCTGACGGCCAGGCTTGTGATTACCCTCGGGGACTTTTTCCGATGAGAAAAGATGATCATTCCAAACTTTTCTACCGTGTGGGTTCTGGGTGGTAAATGTGTCCACATCAGCACTATGCTTGTCGGTAAAAGTCCACTCAAGATCGCCCATGATCAGAAACCTGACTTCGGGTCAGGCCGCTTTGCCAACAAAGCGACTGGGATGTTCCCCAAGTGGTTATATGGGGCAGTTCTGTCATAATGAATACTGGGGTCGTCATGCTATATTGCGGAAAAACTGACTTCAAACCAAAGTGGTACATCATGTTTGGAAAATGTCACGCTCAACGCATGTAAAAGAAACCGATAAAGGTCTCTTCAATGCAAGAGACGTTTCCGTTCCTTCCCAGTGGCAGTCAAAACTTTCCTCAACGATTTTTTTTATCTTTTCTCCATCATGTCTATTCTATAACCTTTTTCATGTCCATCTCCCGGATTTAACCTGAAATGGAAGTAAAGCAATAACTTACTAACCAAACTTATTGCAAATCATTCTAATAAAAGCTTAACAGAAACTTTTGTGATGATCCGGTCTCAACAGGATCTAAGAACTATGTCTCAAAGCTGGTTAAAACGTACATGTATATAGTTTGCCATACTGAACCCACTAAACAAGAGTCAAATTAGTCTGATGTCAAGAAAAGCTCCACAAACATGTTCATATTGGTCTAGTCTCGAACCCAAACTCATACTACCAAGGTAGTGAGTCTGGGAAAACACCTATTGATTTCTCGTAATCACTAGGTGGCGATCGTTATACCTTTACCACGTGTGTATATGACGTGTTTAGCATACAAGATTATTTCAATCTGAAATGAACCAACTTTAAAAACTAAACGTTTCATTGGTCTTCCGTGGTTTTTGACAACTGGTTCTGCAAAATCGAGAATCAGATTGGTCAAACGTGTATGGTTCTGTAATCAAGAATGTCCCAATTTTTAACTCCAATAAACATAAACAATTTCCAAAACCAGGTAGACGCCCGTGAGTACAATTTAACGATAAAACGATTTTTTTTATTGTTAACAAAACCAACTTGTATTCAAAAATGTAAAATATGATGTCTTATTACAAAATAAGAAATGCTATGTTATAAGAGAACAACTCACATCAATTCGAGAAGTTATCTCGCTGTTGCATTTGCATAAATTCACTGAACCATAGGCACGGAATTCTGAACATACGGTTGAGTGATTTTCGTCAAACACTATGATAAAGCCTGAAAGTACTCCGAACGTACACATAACAAAATAGGTAATGGGACTGTTCCAGACTCTTATCATCTATTGATAAGCGTCTGGGTGATCGAGACTAATATTGGTCCTGTCCGTGACAGACAATTGTAGAGTGACAGGTCTGAAAGTTGCTGATGACGTACAGTCACTCGGCCAAACTTAAGGTCACGGAAAAAAGCTTGACCTTACTTACTAAAAAATTATTCTAAAACAGTCATTAATATAAACAACATTAAAAAGATAATCTTATAACACGTCACTTGAGCGACTTCGCATTTCGTTGAAAGATTTTTTTTATTCGAGCAAAATTCATTCTCAGATTGATTTAATATTTATTTATTTCATTTTTCAAGTTTCATTTTTCTAAGTTTGGGTATATAAACAAAAACATAAGAATTACATAACAAAACACACTTAATGATTTAATTATCATTATGGGAGCTGTCAAAGGAACCAATGATTTAATTATCATTATGTTCTTATGTATATAACTTTCATGCAATTCTACATATATTTAGGATTTTTTTTTTTTTTTTTCAGAATTTTCATGTGAAATTCACGTGAAAAGGTTAACGTGAAATTAATGCGAGTTTCACATGATATTTACGTGAATTTCACGTGAAATTCACGTTAAATTGCTCGTTTAACGTGAAATTAACGTTAACCCTGATTTCACGTGAATTTCACGTAAACAAAATTACCCTGTGTACATCAACTTCTTAAGAGGCACATATATAAAACAAAACATTGAAAATGAAGTAGCACGTTTTTTTTCTTGAAAACAAGGCACATTAAAAAGTTAAAACAAGCACTGAAAAAGAATCATTTTAATGTAGATAGGGTACAACAGTAGATAATTAGATTTATTTCTAATAAAATGCTTCGTATATCCATGCTTTTCACGGGACTTTTGATAAATTGGTTTGATATTATTTGCTGGACATTAATATTGAAACTGTATTAGCTGCTGCTATAGGATAGAAAGCTAATAAAAAATACCGATATATAACGACCAGAAGTGCCGAGAGTTATGGCCCTTAGAACAACGAAATTTGCTGAAAATCTTCATTTATCAACTTATTTGCACATCTTTAAAAATACTGAACTAAATTCAATGAAACATGGTATGTCGGAAGGTCACATAATACCACGACATTTTGATCATCATTTTTTTATGGGAGTTACGGCCTTAGAACTTGAAATAAAATGACAACAAAGTTCCAGATAATAAATTTTGCTACGCCTGACGCGCGTTTCGTCTATTCAAGACTCATCAGAGGCGCTCTACCAAAAATATTGAAAATGCCAAACACTATATGATTATGAAGAGCATAGAACATTAAACCAAAAAATATCAAACTGGGAAACCAAATTATTACTAAGATGATCAACCTATGTCTGGGTTAGGAAGAGCCTTAGGGTTTAGACAATTTTGAAATTTAAACGGGTAATTTAAAACTTTGATGTGTTCTCCAACACAAAAGTGTTGGTGCCGGAGCGGGCTAACCTCGGGGAATTAAAACTCCACCAGCAGTGCTAACCTTCACGTGTGTTCGAAATACAAATGACAACAAAGTTCCAGACAATAAATTTTGCTACGCCTGACGAACTTAGAAATTTGTTGAAAACTCTCATTTATCACCTTGTCAGTGCCTCTTTTTTGAAACTACTATATGAAATTTTTTGAAAGTAGGTTTGTAGATTGTTCACCATAGGTAGTTGTGCATATTTTCAGGAAGTTATTTCCTAAATTTTTGTGGGAGTAGTAGACCTTTGAACTTAGAACTTTGAGGAAACGAGGGGATGCATCCTTTTTGTTGTTTGTTGCATTATTGTTTCTTTTCACTTTAAATTTGTGCTTATTTTTAAAGTCATGCTTAACCCTACCTAACACAAGTGATTTTCCTTTTCGTTTTTCGTTTTTCAAATTCTTTTTCAAAATTTTTTTTTCGATTTTTTTTTTTCCTTTTCGTTTTTCATTTTCCTTTTCGATTTTGAATAGGAAAATAACCCATTTTCCTTTTCGTTATTCATTTTCCTTTTCAATTTTTTTTTCAAAATTTTTTTTTCGATTTTGAATAGGAAAATGACCCATTTTCCTTTCCGTTATTCATTTTCCTTTTCGTTTTTCATTTTCCTCTTCGATTTTGAATAGGAAAATTTTTTGAACTGCTTTTGCTTATCATGATGTCAGAATTCAGATGTATAGAATTCAGACACATACTGTAATACCTTAACCTTAAATTGCTTTTCAATTTTGAAGAAAAACATGAAAAGTCTTTGCATTGTTTACATATATAAAAAAGCTAGTTTTTTTTACATTTTTATAGAAGTCAACAATAAACCTTAAATGAACATTCAAAATACCAAAATGTGTATCAATAAATATAAAAGGTAGTTTCTGTTAACTAATTTTTGCTACTACTTAGCTTTGGTAATTTATATGAATATGCACAACACAACACATATAACTCAAGTCACACTTCTAGGTGTATATTGCCCATCATTTGTGTTGATGGATTGTAAATGCCACAGGTCTATGTCTCTACATTATTATTCCACCTCTTGAACTGGTCAAATGAAAAACGAAAAGGAAAATGGGTCATTTTCCTATTCAAAATCGAAAAGGAAAATAAAAAACGAAAAGAAAAATGGGTCATTTTCCTATTCAAAATCTAAAAAAAAAAATCGAAAAAAATTTTGAAAAAAAAAATTGAAAAGGAAAATGAATAACGAAAAGGAAAATGGTCCATTTTCCTATTTCAAAATCAAAAAGGAAAATGAATAACGAAAAGGAAAATGAGTCATTGGCCGGATTTCACTAGTGAAAATCCGGGTTATAAAATGGTGAATGTCGGGCGGGCGGCGGGCGGACGGCGGGCGGGGAAAATACTTTTGTAACAGTTTTCTCAGCAACTACTAATCACAGCCTCTTGATATTTGGTATGCAGCATCAGCATGTGCTCCCATAAGGTGGGATTTGATTTCAGGTCTGTCGCTCACCTGCTTCCTGTTTACCGACTTAATTAATTTTTTACATAAATGTCCAATTGTAGAAATTTTTCGTAACAGTTTTCTCAGCAACTACTAAGCACAGCCTCTTGATATTTGGTATGCAGCATCAGCATGGGCTCCCATAAGGTGGGATTTGATTTCAGGTCTGTCGCTCACCTACTTCCTGTTTACCGACTTAATTAATTTTTGACATAAATGTCCAATTATAGAAATTTTTCGTAACAGTTTTCTCAGCAACTACTAATCACAGCCTCTTGATTTTTGGTATGCAGCATCAGCATGGGCTCCCATAAGGTGGGATTTGATTTCAGGTCTGTCGCTCACCTACTTCCTGTTTACCGACTTAATTAATTTTTGACATAAATGTCCAATTATAGAATTTTTCGTAACAGTTTTCTCAGCAACTACTAATCACAGCCTCTTGATATTTGGTATGCAGCATTGGCATGGGCTCCCATAAGGTGGGATTTGATTTCAGGTCTGTCGCTCACCTACTTCCTGTTTACCGACTTAATTAATTTTTGACATAAATGTCCAATTATAGAAATTTTTCATAACAGTTTTCTCAGCAACTACTAATCACAGCCTCTTGATATTTGGTATGCAGCATCAGCATGGGCTCCCATAAGGTGGGATCTGATTTCAGGTCTGTGGCTCATATACTTCCTTTTAAACGAAATCCGGCCATTTTTGTCTTTGACCCATTTTTTTCCTATTCAAAATCGAAAAGGAAAATGAAA
Source organism: Arcuatula senhousia (assembly GCA_963971305.1). Lineage (NCBI taxonomy): Eukaryota > Metazoa > Mollusca > Bivalvia > Mytilida > Mytilidae > Arcuatula > Arcuatula senhousia. Next base: position 16,915,979 of record OZ020313.1, read on the forward strand.
AACGAAAAGAAAAATGGGTCATTTTCCTATTCAAAATCAAAAAAAAAATCGAAAAATCACTTATGTTAGGTCTTAACCCTTACAATGGAGCTGAAACTCAAATCAATGCAGCTATTAATCCAAAGTTTGCAGGCACAAGAGATGTCTATTTTGATAAATGTAACCCAAAACACCAAGCAGTCAAGCAAGGTAATGTAAATTCAAACCAATAACACTATACAAATATAAATTATTTTCCATGCCATTTCAGGCTTGCATGTTAAAAACAAAAACAAACAAGGGGTAGCACGTACTAAGTCGTGCTAAGCATACCCCCATTCGACCATTCAGAAAACAGGAAGTAGATGACCAACTGATCTGAAAAGGGGAGGCACTGTACAACTCATCATGCTTAAGCTGTATACCAAATTTGAAATCAATCCCTTCTGTAGAAGCTGAGAATTCTGTTACGAAAAATTGTCTATTTTTGACCCATAAAAAAGTGTAAGTCGTCTCGGAAAACAGGAAGTAGATGATGGACTGGCCTGGACAGGGGAGGCACTGTTTACCTTATCATGCTGAAGCTGTGTACCAAATTTGAAACCAATCCATCCAGTAGAAGCAGAGAAATTGAACCGGACGGACAGACAAGGTGATTGCAATATTACCCCCTCTTTTACGCGTGGGGGTATAATAACTACCTTGGGGTCGAGAAATCTTATAACTCTTGAGACAGAGAACCTATATATTCTTAAACAGTGATAAAAATGGAAAATCATTAAACTTATTTCTACCTTGAAGAAGGAGGATTAGCAATAATAAAATAATCACTAGATTCTCATCCAAATTTCTTATCCATTTGATAAAATGTTCTGCCATTTTAAAGGAAATTGATCAAAATTGAACATTATTTGTCAAAAAAAAACCACCCAGGCAGTAGGGGAAGAGATTCAGTATTTTATAGACTGTTATATAACAGAGATGGATATTGGATAAATACCTAATTCAGCAATTGAATAATTAATTTTTATACATGTACATTGTATTTCCCTTAACAAAATTTAATAATTTTTCAGAAATGGAGAACACCAAGAAGCATTACTAAAGCTTACATTAGAACTGATACAAGAATATAAACCATCTGACCAGTTCAAGAGGTGGAATAATAATGTAGAGACATAGACCTGGGGCATTTACAATCCATCAACACAAATGATGGGCAATATACACCTAGAAGTGTGACTTGAGTTATACATGTATGTGTTGTGTTGTGCATATTCATATAAATTACCAAAGCTAAGTAGTAGCAAAAATTAGTTAACAGAAACTACCTTTTATATTTATTGATACACATTTTGGTATTTTGAATGTTCATTTAAGGTTTATTGTTGACTTCTATAAAAATGTAAAAAAACTAGCTTTTTTATATATGTAAACAATGCAAAGACTTTTCATGTTTTTCTTCAAAATTGAAAGGCAATTTAAGGTTAAGGTATTACAGTATGTGTCTGAATTCTATACAGCTGACATCCTGAAAAGCAAAAGCAGTTCAAAAAACTAACAACAATTATGGATTTTTATGTTTTATTGGTTGTATATACTTTATATTAAATGTACACTTAAAACTGCGAGTTATTTCATCATCAACATGATGAACAGTACATGATTTCATAAAACTACTAAAGATGGGAAAACTCATTCCTATTTTAAAGAAGAAAAATATGAAATAATTTTCTTTGTCACATCTGTAAAAGCAAAAACTTTAATACAAGTAAAAACATATGAGTGAAATATAATATCAAAGTTTATCAACATTTTTATTAGACTTTTAATTCCTAAGAAAAAAATATATATTTATTTAATACCCACATTTTCTTATTAGATAAATGGTAAAAAAAAACAGTCATATAAATGAGGAACAGTAAAGTTTAGTTGTACAGTATATCAATAGTGACAGACCCACTTAGCCAAAAATCTACATAGAAGTAATACCCCCCCCCAAAAAAAATGTGCAATAGAACTACCTTCATAAAAATAAACATGAACAATTTCTAATTTTTTGGTGCATCATTTTATTTTGTGAAATGGCAAAAAAAATATCATGTACATACATCATAGTGAAATGTTTTTAAAAATTGTATGAAGAAAATCTGATCTTGGAATTAATATCTAAGTATTTAAGCTTCTGTTAACAACCATATTTTTTTTTCTTTTAACGAAAACAAAAAAACAACCAAAATATTCTGTGATAAAATGGCACTTTTACATTCATGATATTGTGAACCAGTCTTACTTGTCTGAACAACCCAAGGACGTAATTTACAAAGATAAACAAAAATAAATCACAGATTTATAGAAATATAAACACTACCTATTCTAAGAATGCCCAAACATTTAAAATTTCACACAGGTTATTACCTAACAATAAAGGTATGAAGATAAATTTAACAAAATTCTACATATGATAAAGCTTGAATTGTGGTCTTTTGGATAAAATATGCATATGTGTTGCATCTTTTATATAAGAAGAATTTGGAAAACAGACATTTTAGTGCAACACTGAATGCAATGTCTTTTTTAATTTGAAATTGTCAAAATTCTCATCTCATCAATTACCCAGCTAATGCTGTTAATTTTACTCTTCATGCACACATAATTTCTCGAATAAAGAAATTGAGTTTTTAAGTTTTAATTACAGCTACACCAGGCTAGCAATAAAGGTATTGCATATTACCAGTAAACTCAATTTGCCACCATGAGGTATGATTGATTAAAAAGAGATAAACAGTTGCCTAAAATACTGTGATCTGATGACACAGCTGGACACAAGTACACCAATTGAACCTGCTATATGTGCCAGTATTCAATAAGTTGCAGGTGACATAGAAAAACACATTATGAATCACAAACGTTTTCAATAAGTTGCAGGTGACATAAGAAAGCACATTGTGAATCACAAACAAAAATGTTAGTTACTTTCACTTTATATTTCTCAATAGTCCATTTGCCAATTAGCTTGGGATTGTTATTCCAGGATCATTTTTTTTTGTATTAGCCCTATGAAAAATACATTAATAACCAAATGGCATACAAACTGGAAAAGTCTCGGACTTTATTGTTAATGACTAGGATAATCTACTGCAATTGATACCATTATTGGACATGTTGGAACCCTTTTAACTTTTTTACTTAGGTTAGGTGCATTTTTTTTAATACGGCGTCAAAAACATTTTAATGATTGTAAGTTTTTTCCGATTCTAATGGTAGATCATCATAGTCATAAAGGAAAAAGTCCGAGACACTTGTCCGGTCTGAATGCCAATACAAAGAAATCAGAAGCTAATTGGCAAATGGACCATTTCCACAAATTTCTAGCATGAAAAGTTATGTGATAAAAAATATTTCTGAGGAAAAGATGAACAACTATGACAAAGAGATAATAATTTTTTTGTTAAAGAACAAACTTTAAATTTAAATTAAATAAAAGGAAGTACAAAACATAAGGAATGTGTGACTCAACAAATTTCTAAGCATCTGACTTGAAAAAGCTATATAGAGCACCAATAGCCCGAAATTATAAATACAACTACTTATAGGAAAACAAACTTTTATTAAAACATATTAAGCTACACTGGTAATTTTTTTAACAGTAAATTATTAACGTTAAACTTGATTAACACTAATTTAACATTAAATCAACATTAGATGAACATTAAACTTTCTGCGTTAATTAAGTGTTGAATGGTAACATTAATTTTCCTGTTCAATTACGTGACATAAAATGTAAAACTAACATACAATTTTTCTGAACGATAATTTGAGGAAGCTCAAATATCACTTATTTAACGTTAATTTCTAACGTAAATGTATGGCACACTGTAAACGTCGTTGTAATACATAACTTAGAAAAACAAAATGGATTTTTAAGTCTCGTTATATCAACCACAAAAAAATCTTGAAAAACTAACCTTAGGTACATGTATGAACATGGATATCACAGTTTCAAATATTAAAATAATATAATATCCAATTACATGTACAAAAATGTTCTACATTTATTTACTAAAGCTATGCATAAAACTCAAACATATGAAAAATTCACAATTTGGCTATAAATACACATATAATAAAAGTAATCAATTGAAAAGTCTCATTAATATTCAGGACTTCATCTCCCCTTATGAAAACCCCATACTACATGATTTGTGATTTTGCCAGACCTGAGCATAAATACTGTCACTTCATTATTTTTGAAAGGTTTCAAGATTGGTGATATTTACAGTTGTTTTTAAATCATGTAGATAAGAATCCAACAAAGTGTTATGTTTTCATTGATTACATTAAGTAAAATTTGCAAACCACCAGATTTATTATCAAACAAAATGTCTTTTTTAGAGGAACCACAAATAAAATTTTACCCACAAAAATAAATGAATCCATAGTATATATCCTAATCAGATCATCAACAGAAAAAAGTGACATTTTAATAGAATGTACAATACAGATGTTCCTTTCACATTAATTACCATTGTTTAGGAAATTCTTACTATCCCATTTCTAAAGAATTTATATAATATACATGTATTGTAAGATTGTAGAATTCTAATTTTTATGATAATAAAATCTAATATCAATAATTTGACAAAACACAAAGAGAAAGAAAACACCATAAAAACAGACTAAAGCATTATGTTTAAGCACATTCCAAACTAATTAAAATTGTGCTTAAGTTGGATTATAAACGTAATGGTAAAAATACCAACATTTGATTTCTAAGTGCAGTAAAATACCCTTTTTGTAGGTTCAATTTTTCTTTGGATTTTATTAAGATAAATTTGCCTGGATTAGAGAACAATTTCGGCCCCTTGCAAGACTAAAAAGTGGAAAACTGATATACCACTTGTTGGTTGTCCTCAGACCGTGGCGGTCGTGATAATTTTTTTTTTATTTTGTTCTTTGCTCTGCCCCCGACGAAGGCTGAAAGCCGAAAATTTGGGCTTTTTAGATTTTAGATGTATTCTTTATTAATTTATATTAGTTTTATATTTGATAGTTTTACCTTTTATGTGTGGTCTAACCAACCTACTTATTTTATTGAAAACTGATATAAACTTTTGGATTACTGGATTTTGGATCATGAAAATATTTAAAACAAAAGATTTCTAAATAGGGATTAACAAATTAGTTGAAAACATTGCATTTTTGTAATAGCTTTTTAAAAGGATAAAATAAAGAGAAAAAATGAAACGATTGTGTTAAACGGGAAGTAGGTGAGCCACACATTAATTCAACTCTAATGTTCTATGATTCCGTTTGATGATGCTTCAGACCAAGTATCAAGAGGCTGATATAGCAGTTGAGAAAAAGCTATGAAGTAATTTTCCCCATCCACTCGACATTCCCATTTTATATACCTAGATTCAGTCTAAGAAATTAGTTTGAGATTCACTTGCCAGAACTCTAGATTTTTAGTTTTTGCTCTATTTATCCTATATAAAATTCCTAAAAATTTCACTTGCCTAAACAGATTTTTACTGGCCAGGGGGGCAGCGGACCAGTGCTAATTTCGCAGACTGTAGATTTTCAATAACAAATCAAATGAACATAAAATACAGGTGGTAAACTTAACATATAAAATTTATAACAAACAAACAACTAATTGAAAAGTGTCTTACATTTGTTGTATTGTATACATTAATCTTTTTTTTTTAAAGGGCAACAAAATATTCATGATATCATATAAAACTATTGCTCTCCTCCTTACTCACAAAAACTATTTTGCTATTCAAAACACCAGCTTCATCAATAAATGACATAAGTTTGTTAACAATTTTAAGATAAAGCACTTGTTATAAATGGGATTTAATTGTGCACCAGGAAATTTGCCAGCAAAATCATAGAAGAATTTTTAAAATTAGTCTTTTCCTCACAATCACTTTTTGTTGTACAGTAAACTTAAGCATCACACTCGCATCATTGTTAAACAGACTCCCATAACAAATGGATATACATGTATATGTAACATATGTGTGTGTAAATTGGATATGGCCAATATATTCTCATCCCTCCAAACCTGATTTTTTCAACTAACACAAAAATTTTATTTTGAATATACAAAACAAAAGATGGGTATAAAATGGTTAATTTAGTTTTGCTATGCATCAATATTTCAAGCAGTAACCTCTCATCAGCAGGATTTGAATCAAAACATTGGAAGATAGACCAAAAGTATTTAACAAAAAGTACTCAAAACCAAAACATGCGAACAGGGAAGTCAAATCTAGCATGGATGAGAATATAACAATTATTTTTTATGGCCTATAGGCTGTTGGTGAAAACATGATTAAGAAGCACTCAGTCTTCCCTCTTTGATTAAAGCTGACTAGCAAACGTCCCTGGATATTAGCATGTAAATATCGTAGAGTGAAACTCCTCCTACTTTGGTGTCAATCATCAATCTACCTTTGCAAGGACTATGGCAGTTCTGCTGGGAATGTAGACCTAGAAAATAAATAATGTAACAGTAATAATGTATACATGAAAATTTGACTGGCTATATAGTAAAAACAGGTAGAAAACTAATTCATGTCTGGTTCCTTTTTCAACAATTTCCTACCCTGGTGAACGTTTCCTTAAATAAATACATAAAGGTTATGAGCTCAAGTCCACATATGTATTATGGTGACAGGTCTCATGTTCAACTACTCCATTTCCTTTCATAGAATATGTAATATTAATAATTTTGCTTCTTATATACCACTTTCTACAAGCATGCAGCTTAGAAAACTATAACCTAACCAAGTCTACTTCATAAGCTTTAATGTGTGAAAATTTCAGAAAATTCTATCCAGACATTTAAAAGTAATGCCGTGAAAAATCAAATTCAATCTAAAATTTAAAATCTTATTGTCTGTGATTGTGACCTTTAGACCCTCAATTTCAAGATCCTCATGATCAGTACCTTAAGGATGGTCACTCTTCATGTTTCAAAATATCACTTGGAATTTGGAACTCTTCTAGACTTTACCTTTAATAAGTGAATCATTATTTTGCACACAGACCCCTACTTTTTATGACATTTTCTTATTATATGGACTGTCAAAAACAACTGCATAAAATATTTTGAAATTCTAAATACAACTTCATGGTTTTTTAGGCCAAAATCTTCACAATGTTAAAGTAATGTAATATCTAGAGGAGTCCAATTTCCTGCCATATATTTGACGTCATATATCTCAGAAACAAGCACACGGACATATGGTTAACTTTTTGTCATTTGATAAAGTGGATAACTATTAATCATTTGCACCATATTTCAGGAGTGACAATCCTTAAGTCCGGGAAAAAATTCTGGATCTTCCTCTGCTTTGAAAAATGACACGGCAAAGGCATATTTGACAATCGTGTTTGTCTTTGCTGTGTCATTTTATTTCTAGAGTTATACATACCATTAAACTACACCGTCTGTTGTCCCATGCCTCGTTAGATGTATAGAAATCTGTATTATGATCCAGTCTTTTGTGGCCACCAAATTCTTCTGCATCAGAATCTAATACTATCTTATATCTTGGTAAAGTTAAGGCTAATAGATCCAGTTTTAATACAGCTTTGATCTAAGCTTGATGGAGTTAAATATTTATTCTAACATAGTTTTAAATGTTTCTATGGCATTGAATTTTTGAAGCACAATTCAAATTAAAATTCAACATAAAATAAATTTCTGTACAAATAAAAAGCATATAAAAAATATGTCCAGAAGACATAATGTCCCATCTCTCCACATTTTGGACAGATGGCCAATAGACTAAAACGCTATATGCCTTTAATAGGCTTGATAATGCAAAATGGCAATAACACTTATTTATTTTTTACCCAATCCTTACAATGGTATCAAAGCAGACGTAAATTTAATCACCAGAAACAACAAAAATTTCGTACCCCTCCCCAATTCAAATTTTATGTTTCTTAGGATCTCATTCAGAAAAAGAAGGGGATTATTTTTTTTTTCTAAACCCAAAGATATTTATTTTTTTTTTCAACTTACCAGCCTTGACCAGCTTGTTAAAATAAAAAAATAACTATAGAAGGTTGGAAAAATCAACTCCTGAATAAGGAGAACCTTTTACTTGTATCTGAAGTGAGATAATAGAGCAATAGACCTTTTTCATATTCGGTTACCTTTCCGTTTTGGTTCCGGATTTTACAAGCTATTAGTCACGTGACACCCGACAAATAGCGTCAATGACAACATGGCTGGTATTTGTTTTTCCGATTTCAAAGTACCTGATTTACAGGGTTATCTTAAAGAGAGAGGAGTGAGCATCACCAAGATCAACAAAGAGAAGTTGGTTGCACTTTGTGAGGCCGTCAATCGTATCGACTTGCCCATAGACCCTGACTTGACCGGTGAAAAAACTGACCCCATGGAACGTTCACGATCTGTTTTCGGCATTGATAACCCATTCGAGCTGGAAGGATTTACACCTGATCTGTCGAGTATGCCAAGCTTCAGTCTTTTTGATATATTTAACTACCTTGTTTACCAGACAGCGAATTACGATCGTAAGAAATTGAAAGCCTACAAGTCCTGTGAAGATTACAGACTATTCTTTGATGGATATGTTGAAAGCTTGAAGTACACAGATCTAGAAGTCCCTGAGAAGAATATTTGTGTTTTCAAGTCTGCTATCAAACCTACACAGAAAGACAAGACCTATCTTAATAAGCCTTTTTATGACGCCTGGTTGATAATGGACAAGCAAACTTCAGAAGTAAGGATGGCTTACTGCACCTGTATAGGAGGGTATGTACAATGTAGTTACAGTACATGTAATCGTAAACCATTTAATTATTATCAGTCAATGTTTAAAGTGTACATATATATTGAAAGACAACATCAACAAAAACAATAGTATTGAGTAGCTATATAAAATCTATAGCTGAATAAGATTATAGTAAATTTTAGTCTGTTATAAAGACTATGTCAAATGTATGTGTGTACAAAATCTAATCATTTCAGCTGTGATAAATAATATAATATACATGAACATACATGTAAAATAAACAAACTCCACTGTTCACATTGAAGGCAGCTGGATGTTTTCCCCTGTTTCTGTTATGGATTTTTTTAATTGTTGTTTATATTGTAGGTTGTGTCGGGTACACTTTATCCTCTACAAATTTATATTAATAAGAAATCCCCATGACTAGTACTATTGGGATTCCACATGAAATTGTATATTTGTAGTACACTATAAAATGAATCATTTAGTCAAACCTGTATATTTTACTAAAGGGCAGCCATGGGATGACAAAATCATGCCCTTTAGAAGCAGGTGCCATTTATTCAAAGGTTCATTTTGATTGTATTTTAATTGATAAAAATGTGCACTATTGTCAATTATCATTTCAGTGCTGATGGGGCTTGCAGACATATAGGGGCTACCTTGTATGAACTTGAGGCATATGAAGTTAAGTCTGTGACAGATGGAGAAAACATGTGGAAGAAACGTGCAAGACAACATGATCACCCAGTATATGTGAAGAGGTTGAAGATAATAAAGGCACAGTAAGTTTAAAAGGGGGTGGTAAAGGGGGATCCCAACACAAAAACACATGCTACAAAAACACTGAAAACGAAGCAAGAGTTATAAAAATCGCCAAACACGAAACACGAGAAAAATAAATTCAGATAGTCGAAAACACAAAATCACATGTCTCAAAAAGGCAGAAAACAACGCTCGGGTAATATAAATCTCAAAACACGGAACAAAAATACAGACTTAAACATCCCCAACATGATACACAAGAAATAAAAATCGAAATCATGAATCTGTCAAAAACATAGCACGAAAATAACCCTTTACCACCCTCATATAAAATGAAAAAAATAATAATAACAGGGAAATAATACATGTACATCCAACATATCTAAGAAATGAAAAGAAACAAGCAGTTTACGGTATGACATAAATGTTTAACATATTTGGCCTATTTTCATTAATTTAAAATGTTTATAACAGTATGAATTTTCATACACACATAAACATATATGCATCATATACTGGTCAGTGTTCATATTTTACATGTTTTATAGGAACCCATTATTGTCATCAGGTAGAGATGAAGCAGATCTGGAGAATTTTGACCCAAGACCCATGGATCAGCGTAGATGTTGTGATGATGTGGACATTTCAAGTATAACATCCGATTTGAAGAAGGTAAAAAAATAAACAACTACAACAAAAAATTTAAGATACAAAATTTCTGTCTCAGGTTTCCCTGGCAACTAGATGTCAATGATTCATGATTTTGTCCTGTAATATTATAGTGTAAATCAAACATTACTGATTTTCATGATAAGAACTGCTAAGAAAGAAGTCCTCTCCCATTGACATCATTATATCCAAGTGGTAACAAGTAATACTGTGAGCCAGCTAACAAAAAGGATACCTCTCGCTTTATATTGGACTCCATGCTGTGAAAAAAAACTCAAGTCCAATTTTCTCCCCAGAATGAAATCAGAGAACGATAAAAATTCTTCATGCATATCCAAATATGATGTACTTCCTCCATGTAAAGTTTCATCAAAATCCTTCAAGCAGTTTATATTAGGAGGAGTTGTGCTTACAAGGTCTCCCATTGAATAGTATATTTAAAAAGTTTAAGTCCAATTATCTCCCTTGAAAAATATCTGAGAGGGATGAACATTTTTCATACACATCTACATATGATGTACTTCCTCAATGTAGGTTCATAAAAATCCTTTGAGGAGTTGGGGTTACGAGGTATCCCAATGAATAATATATTTAAAAAGTCCAAGTCCAATTATCTCCTTTGAATAAGGCACGGACCATTTGATTTTCTGGGGGGGGGGGCTGGGATTTTACCTTGAGCCGGGAAATTTTTTTCGCCCGCTTTGCGGGCCAGATTATTTTTTTCACACACATATTAAGCAAGGAAATTTTGTTGGCAAGATTTTTTTTTCAATTGGCAAGATTGAAACCAGATTATTTTTTTCAACCTAGGTGCTGGCCAGATTATTTTTTTTTACAAAAATCAGGGCCGGGAAATTTTTTTCAAAAAAATCCCAGGCCCCCCCCAGAAAATCAAATGGTCCGTGCCTAATATCCAAGAGCAATGAAATTCTTCACGAACATCTCCTCCCTGTCAAGATACATCCAAATCCATTGAGCTGTTTAGGAGGAGTTGCGCTATAAACAAGGTATGTGGAGAGACGGGCGGACAGACATACGAACAGAAAGACATACAGTTGATTCCCACATACCCCCAAAATTTTGTTTGCAGGGGGTATAAAAATTGCAAATACATGAACAGTAGTAAATTAATCCACTACTGACTGAAGGAATTATTATAAGCTTGTCTTAAAGCTCAATTTCTCATGGGATTTTGTGTCATGCCTACATAACTCATAATTCCTTCATTTTCAAACTCCTCTATCTTGAAAGAAATTAGTGGTAATTTATATGTATAAAGGATAATTTCCAGGGATGTTAGCACCAATCTTATAATCTGTATAACTGTTGTTAGGATGGAAGTTGAAGATAAATACTAGTTTGTCTGCTCTGTCGAAAACTATCAACTTATCTCCTTCATGCTTCCGACTGACATAGTTCTGAAAAAATTTAAATTACTATATAAAACTTAAATTTAAGTTAAGATAACTTCTTTTCTTTTAACCAATCAATAAATGTCTGCATGAGGGAGCCAAAAGGCACTTTATACTTTTCAAGCAAGTCATTGTCCACACAAGTATTACAAAAAGTTTTCTGCCTGAAAAAAGGACCCAAGTAAACATAGTCACTAGAGAATAAAAATGGGTCAGGGTCATGTGGCATGATGGCAGTTACGTAGACCATAACCTCAACTGTTGGTATACCCAAAATCAGATGCCTAGCTATTATACTTTTCCAGCAATTCATCGTCCACAAAAGTCTTACAAAAAGTAAACGGCCTGAAAAAGACCTAAGTTCACAGAGTCACTGGAGCGTAAAAATGGGGTCAAGGTCACACGGCATGGTGACAGTTGCATAGACCATAACCTGAACTGTCTGTATACCAAATATCAGATACCTAGCTATTATACTTCTCCAGCAATTCATCATCCACAAAAGTCTTACAAAAAAGTTTACGCCGCCGTGGCCGTAGAAGTAATAGTAATACCTTTGTCTCGCCTTCGGCGAATATTTGTCGCAGGCAAGACAAAACCAAAAACTGTAAGGTGGGTCACTGAGCTTCATTTTTAAAACAAGATTGCTACACGTAGCCAATTTCCCCTGCTGCCGTATAAAAGTTTAAAAATTTACTAAAATTAGAAGAATTAAAATTGCAGTGGGATAGGATCAACCCCGGGGGATCAGCTACGTATCATGACAAGCAATCCTACAAAATTTCATCAAAATGCGTTGAGCAGTTTCAGGGGAGTTGTGCTCACAAAGTGTTCCTATGACCTAAAATGAACAAAGTCGATTAAGTCCCATAACTCCTATAAAATTTGTCGAATCAAAATGGCGGTGCAATATGATCAACTACATATCATGACAAACAATCCTACAATATTTCATCAAAATCTGTAGAGTGGTCTCGGAGGAGTTGTGCTCACAAAAGTATGACAGACGCACGGGCGCATGAAAGGACGAAGAGACAAGACCATTACTTTGTCTCTTCGTCAGGTTGGGGCGGGGGACAATAATTTGAAAGTATGAGTTCAATATACTGTAAATATTTATAAAGTTCTTCAAAAATACATGAAAGTATCTTATCAATTAGCAGATTGAGTCAAGCAGTTACTTAAACCTGTTTTATCATTTATGACACCTTTAAATATGACAGATGTTAAAACTTCAAGGGTCATATCCATACTTATTTCAGCAAACATGAAAAATTATATTTTACCTGTGTATGGCTAAGCCATCCATATTTCTTTTCTAAGTGTAACATGGCACGTTCAAAATTATTGAGGAATTTATATTTGAGAAGATTGTCGTCTGCTAAATGGAACTGTCGTCTGCAGTAGTGATAACTCTCATTGTTACCGACACGTGGGAAATCTAACCACTCAGGATGACCAAACTCGTTACCTGTAAAAGGAGCAATGTTGATTGAATGATTGTTTAAATGCAGTGTTGACAATCAAGATGAAAAAATCTTAATCGATATATTATCAAATCAAATCAAATTTATTGTCATATAAACATCTGGACAGAGTTTGTGACAAAAACAAATAATATAACAATATAACAGTAGATCATCAATAAAAATCTGTCAAAATCAAAAATGGCTGAATTTGGTTAAACAGGATGTAGGTGAGCGACAGACCTGATGTTGAATCCAAGGTTATGAGACCCCACCCTGATGATGTATACCAAATATCAAGTGGCTGTGAAAAGTAGTTGCTGAGAAAACTGTTGTGAAAAATTCTTCCCTGCCTGCCGCAAGCTGATGTTCACTATTTTTTCACTCTATTAATCCGGCCAAAATAAAACTATGTCACAAGAAGTTCAATTACTATAAATTCACCAATGAACAGACAATATATCAAATGCACACACAAAACAACCTAACTGTTTTCAACTGCAATGTTCATGCATATCCTATCTCACAAGAAAATGTAGAATTAATTTGTAGCTGCTGGAATTAAAAAATAAAGGTTTTTAGGAATATTGATTTTTTTTAATAAAGGCCTTTAAGGTAGATGGGCTGCCAGCAGTCCTGAAAAATAGTAACCAAATCCATATAGGTAAATGTTTACCAAACCTAAAGCTTTAGCTAATTTAAATACATGTATCTTGTAACTCAAAATGTGAATTAGAAATAGTATATCTGTAAATGTCATGAAATTGACTATTCAAATTTTGATTTTCACTTGCTGCAATCCTAAGACAAGTGTATATGCCTCACCTTTCTGCACCAATGTGCAACGCTATCTCAAAGTCTAACAATATTAAAACTAAATCCTGATGCCTTGGTAAAATTATACTTTGCAACTAATTCATTAACTAGTGTTTGAAGCCAACTGCAGCAAACCTCTAGGTGTGAGGTTTTCCCACCATTCATTGAAGACCTTTACCTAGCCTTGGGTTATCTTGCATACATTTTGGGTTGTTGTCTCTTAGACATTTACCTCATTTCCACTTTTATTGGTACATGTATTATCACATGATCATGATTATGAACAAGAATTGTGTAATTGAAATAAACATTGAGATTTACACTTAGAAGACAGATATTTTTTTGCATGTATACATATCTAAACTCTATTGGAAAAACCAGGTAAAAAACAATTTTTAAACTAAATTAACTAATTATCATAAAAATAACACAAACCTATTCCTTCTAAAGCATCTTCTTATTCATTTTGCTTCTGAATTTACTCTGAAGGCTGTTATACTGGAAAATAAAATTAAATAAAATATAATAAATACATATTTTTTAAACTCATTTTTTTTAATTAATAAAATGTTTATTTTTATTTTAGCTAAATTAGTTACTTGTTGAAAATGTTTGTAACCTATGTGTGAAAGGATATGTGTCAAGGTCAAGTTGCTTTCACATTACATGCAGTACATAAGGGAGCCATAAACATCTGGTTTCAATTTTGACCTGAATAAATAGGTCATACTTTTAGTGTACAAGTTTACAAAGAAATTAGCAGAAAGATGTTGATTGTTTTTACACATTTATAGCTACTTATAATCTGACTATGATCATGATGATGAAGCATACAAAATAACTAGTCAATGTCTAAACAAACATTATTTCTAATTAAATAAATTAAATATAATATAATTAAATGCTTGAAATTTTAAATAACTTACCAGTTTTGTTGAGCAGCTATATTGAGGGCCTTTAAGTATTTTCCATTATCATGAAGAAGAGTCTAATATTTCATTCCGCTTTATACATATGTCATGCATATACCTCACATAAATTTAAGGTTTGTGTGTAAAAATGGTTTCACTGATTATTTCTGTAATAAGTTCACAATGTCTTCCTGCAAATGTGTGCTTTAATCTCCCTCATATAATCCATTAAAAATCCACAAAATTTTCAACATTAGTTCTCTGTCAGGCACAACAGATATTTGAATTGGGCCAATGGTGGCGCCAGATGTGATTTTCAAATAGTGTAAGGTTCCTTAAGGAAATTCACAGGATAAATATAATTTACAATAATATTCTATTGCACTTTCAACTACACAATTAACAACAAACATATCTGTTCCTTATTTCAAAAAACCTATTTCATGGTTATATAAAAACAATAAATATTATTACAATATAGATTTCATATTATTATAAAGAACATCCCTATTTCTCCCTTTTGCTATAGATTACACGGGAAATGATGGTTTGTTTTGATGATTGTTGACATTAATATACAAAATAGAAAAATACATTTTCATAAATGAATAAAAAAGCCTTATTCATGAAATATTAATTAATCTATATTATTGTTTTTGCAGGTTTTTTTTTAAAAGGGGGGGTGTAAGATTATAACTGGAAAACTCACTCTTAAAATGCTTAGCATTTCCATTAAGGCCAAAAAACCTACAACAAATTATGTTTATCATTTTTTTTTCAATATTGATTCAGTTTACCACAAATAATTCTGACTCATTATCATGCAGCTTTAATTAATGCTTATTCGTGTTTGTCACACAATGGAAAAATATTCTCCATGAAAAGTTATGATGCAGAAAAAAATTCTAAGTCCAAACATTCAAGTTAATTCATGATTATTCATGTGAAAAAAGGGTTGTTATTACCCACCAAACACAACTTTGAATGAAAGAAACTTGTTTATACTATAATATTGTAAGTGTCTAGCATTTAAAGAACATTTATTTGTTGTCTCCAAACAGTTATTAAGAATTCATGTATATTCCAGTTAATTCATGTTTCTTATTCATGAATAATTTTGACAAAGGAATATTAACCATGAATTTATATATTTAGTTGGTCATGCTGAACAATCCCACCAAGTTTCAAATGGTTCCCATCATCAATAATAGTATGGTTTCTGAGAAAAGCTTGACGGAAATTCTACGATAACTACTGATTCCACGATCACACGTTAATCTGGGTGTTATCTACTTGGTCAGAATGTGCAGAGACAGCATATTTAACGCATCATTTGATAAATTAAACATGATCAACAGCTGTATGAGCATTCTCGCCTTCAAGTTGACCTCTTTTGATCCAATGTTTAGACATACATATCTTATGTCAAACTTTATGGAAAATTTTGGGTTTGAAAATAATATGAATGGTAATGTTTGGAAATAGGTTTGCTTCGTTTTACATGTTTTAATCGTACAAATCGTTTATAATGCAATAGTTCTACAATGTTATTAAACCGTTGTTTTTGGATTATGTACATTTGTAAATAAAAGTAGTTTTTAGTACATTAGATTATTTATTATCAATCAATTGATCGCAAAATCAAAATAGCCCTGCTCACCAGATTTTTGGGAATTAAAAGCTGCCTGTGAATAATCAATTAAGTATAAAAGAATATGAATTTATACGTACATTCATTCTGCATCTCGTTATTTGTTTTTTCTAAGCACACGGATCAACTCAAGCTACAATAAACGACTAGAGTTTGCACTCGGGTAAAAATCCAATGACCTTTAACCCTTAATTCTGGCAAAAGTAGGGTTGGAAAACAAGAGAAATTTGTTCACTTGACAAACCTAGTGCTTTTATGACCCTTCCTGTCTTCTAGATTTTAGTCGTGTAGGTCAACTAAACACATCATAAAAAGAGTAAAGTATACAAGCCTTCATTATTTTATTGTCGTATTTTATAAGCAGTGTTAATGTTGCATTAAAACAATATTTTCCTATTATTGTTTCAGATAAAAGATGAGCTGAGAAATCCATGGGCCCATTGTAACTTTACTGAATGGGATGAGAGAAAGTACAGACATGTTATTAATCTAATTGATAACTTGGCAAGAGATCTTCAGCTACCAAAAAATGAAGAAGACGAACTGTTTAAGACGCTTTATCGATGGGGGAATCATGGTGTGTAACATATTACTATGCTTTTTTATTCAGCTGAATAAGTTTAATTCAAATCAACAAAATCTAAACAAAAACAAGGGTTTAAAGCTTCCTGTTTATTATTTCATGAATGAATGAAAAATTTTAAAAGACCAGAAAAAAAAACTATTGCTACTTGAAGGTGATCAATTTATCCTTGGATGTTCACCTGAACAAGAATTGGTGAAAGAAATCAGGAATAAGGTCAATTGCATGGTACAGAATGTCAGTGTGATTGCTGAAAATCATCAGGAAATTATAGAAAAACTTCAGACAGAACTAACCAATTTTGACAAAGTCCTGGCAGATCATTCTATGAAGATACAGAAATTACAGCAGGTAAAGTATTGGCAAACTTTTTTCAAAAGTGAAATTTTTGAGAACCTGCCAATAACCAAAATATATTTAACTAGTTGTCTCTGTAATATCTTGATTTACACTCAAATTCACGGCAGTACATTGCCAAAATTGTTTCTTTTACAGACAGTTGATGAACACAGTGAAGAAATAAATAGACAAAGTGAACAGATAGAGTCAACAAAACTAAGACAAGGTACGTTCTGTATTTAAGGCTGAATTAAAAAAAATTGCATGTTAATAATTTATAAGTACATGTAGTAGTCAAGTTATCTAACAAAAACATACAATACGATCTGTTTTTCATTGATTACATAAGTTGAGTTTCAATCCTTTTGTAATATTTTTGGGATGGCACTTGGATGGCAAGTACTCCTCATTTATGATCTTTTAAAAAGTAAAGGTATTAAGTTCACAAAGGATAGGTATCGAGTAACAGCAGTGTTAAGGAGCATAAGCGCCATATCAGAAATATCTTTGTGACTGGGATGACGAAAACAAAGAGATTCCAACATGGTATTTAAAGAAATGTTCATTATGTCACCGCTAATTCATGAGTTAATAAGCAAATAATTCATTTGCATTAATTTGTATATTGTAATATTGATATAGGTTTTCATAGTTCATCTAGTTCATTACATCATTCAGTCATTACGCATTTTCATCATTTCGTCATTCATTCATTGACTGTGTGACGTATTATCATTTGTGACGACGGGACTGAATTATACAATTACACAGTAGCTTTCGCGCGCTAACTGCACGGGCACTGCATGTTGTTTACTATACACCGTATAAATAAAGAATGTTATTATTATTGATTGCGACTCAATAAGAACATCGGCCGACGCAAGTCGCCGAATATTTTCAGATAATAAATATTTATATTCATGGACGTTGCCATTATTTAGCAGTTCCCTATAGATACACATAAAACTACACTGCGACATTTGGAGGTTCCACCGAGATTTGCATCGTCCAAAGATTCCTGCTGACGTTCCTGATGTCCGTAGATGTCCGTTAAATTCAACACTTCTGCAGCTGGTAAAACTTGTCCGGACCCATGATGGAATAGTACCCGGTTTTGACGGATGGTGGATATAAAGCTGTTCTTACATCACCGTGTAGTATTATATATTATTAATTTATATAACCGCTGAGAAGTATATTGATTTTCTACGTTCTTTGTGGAAAAAGTTATTCAAGAAGTAATCGTTCTTGTAAATGCGCATAACTTATTTTGATTCAATTTTGTTTCAACTATTTGAAATATTCAACTTTTAATAAGTGGAAAAGTGATTTTTCTAAGATATTCATTATCAACATTAAAGGATGAAGTTTATCCGATACCTGTAAAGGATCATATCTGTACTTTGTGTATTGCCGATAGAAGTCCGTCCGTGCACGTCACACTTCGTTAAACCTAAGATTAGATGTCTATTGTCCAGCAACGGCGACCAGTAATTACGTAATAAACTGTGTAAAGTTTATAATTATTTAAACTTGAAAGAACTTTAAATTGTTTTATATCTGTTTATCATATGTTTTTTTTTAATTTATTTTATATTGCATATATTTATTTTCTATTGATATTTTGCAGAATTTGATACAGCACAATCACTTTGCACATACACAACTAACATACCGTCACCGATTACAGCTATGCGACTGACATTTGACTGATCATTGGTGAGTTATCATTTTCATTTTAATTTTCATTTCATTATCACTTTTGTTTTCATTGATATTTGTTGAAACTGAAGATGGCTACGGGTGGTAAAGAAACCGCTAAGAAAGAGATTTTAGATTCTATTAGTCCTGAGAAAATTTATTTGATGATTGATATAATCAATCAACATACTGAGTATAAAGTAGTGACTACTGATGAATATAATCAGTTGAGCCAATCAGTTGAATTCAGAACTAGTACTCCGGCAGTAAAGAGTAAGCACCATCTTGCAAATCCACAACCCAATACTACATTAGCTGGCGTGCAACCAGTAGTTGATAACCAGACTGGTATAAATGATCAATCATATGCCAAACCTAGAATTCCTATATTCTCAGGTGAGGAGAAAAGTGAAGTTTCGTTTGACGTCTGGAAATATGAGGTCAAATGTATTATTAGAGAGGGAAACTATACTGATACCATATTGGTTCAGAGTATTAGAGGTTCATTAAAGAGTAAAGCAAGAGGTTTACTTTTATCAATTTCTGATAATGCTACGCCCACACAGATTATTGACAAGTTAGAGGGGGTTTATGGAAATGTTTTCAGTAGTGAAGCATTATTGCAACAGTTTTATAGCGAGAATCAGCAGCCAAATCAGTCAGTTGCTGAATATGGCATGAAACTGGAAAGTATTATTCAGTTAGCAGTTGAGAAAGGTTAGATAAACGCGAACGCCAAAAACGAGATGTTAAGATCAAAATTTTGGTCTGGTTTAAGAGATCCACTTTCAAAGAACGCGAGCCGTTATAAATATGACACTGTTAAGGATTTTGACCAGTTACGTAACGAAATTCGATCCATAGAATTAGACCGGTCTAATTATTTGAAATCGAGTACCGAATCGAAGGTTATTCAACAAGCAAACGTTGCTCAATCGGATAAATTGGACGAGCTTTTGAAAACATAGTCTCGAACCCAAACTCATACTACCAAGGTAGTGAGTCTGGGAAAACACCTGTTGATTTCTCGTAACCACTAGGTGGCGATCGTTATACCTTTTAACCTTTACCACGTGTGTATATGACGTGTTTAGCATACAAGATTCATTTCAATCTGAAATGAACTAACTTTAAAAACTCAACGTTTCATTGGTCTTCCTTGGTTTTTGACAACTGGTTCTGCAAAATCGAGAATCGGATTGGTCAAACGTGCATGGTTCTGTAATCAAGAATGTCCCAATTTTTAACTCAAATTGACATAAACAATTTCCAAAACCATGTGGACGCCCGTGAGTACAATTTAACGATAAAACGATTTTTTTTATTGTTAACAAAACCAACTTGTGTTCAAAAATGTAAAATAGGATGTCTTATTGTAAAATAAGAAATATTATGTTTTAAGAGAACAAATCACATCAATTGAAGAAGTTATCTCGCTATTGCATTTGCATAAAATCATTGAACCATATACACAGAATTCTGAACGTTCGGTTGAGTGATTTTCGTCGAACATTATGATAAAGCCTGAAAGTACTCCGAACGTACACATAACAAAATAGGTAATGGGACTGTTCCAGACTCTTATCATCTATTGATAAGCGTCTGGGTGATCGAGACTATTGAAAACACTGAAAAGTTTAAACAAGAGGATGGAATCAGTTGAGGGTGAGTTGAAGAAGGTTAAGAATGACTTTAAGTCAAATGGTCAAGGTGGAGTTAATTATAGAGGTAATTATAGAGGTAGAGGAAATTTTGGCAGAGGTAGAGGTGGTTATCAGAACAAAGGTCATAATAACGGTCAAAACCAAAATCAAGGTCAAAACAATCAGAGCAAAAGTCAAACAGAGGGTTTAAACGAGTAGAAATCTCTGTTGAGGGACAAACTAGAGATTTGAAGCTTAAGGGTGTCAATGACAAACCCAGTCCCAATGTTAATGTCGGTAAACAAGTAGTAGAGAGGAGTTTATATGATAGAATGGTAGGTCATGCTAATGAGGCGTTTATTTTCATAAATAACGTCAAGACTAAGGCTCTGATTGATAGTGGTTCGATGGTGTCATCTATTTCAAGTGCACACGTAGATAAGTTAAAACCTAAACCAAAGGTTAAGAGTTTAACAGAGTTTCATTTGGAGATAAATGCTGCTGGCGGAAGTACTTTGCCGTATTTAGGATATGTAGAGGTGAGAGTTAAGGTCAATTTTATGTCAGATTCAGAGATATTTGTACCATTATTAGTTGTTTCTCCTGCGGAGTACAATAGTAATATACCTGTTATAGTGGGAACAAACGTTATTAATTTGTTCAGAAGGTCTATTACAGAAGATAGTTTAAGAGATATTCCTAAAGCATGGGATCTTGCTTTTACTTCTATGATGGATCAAACGGTTGGCCAAGTTAAGTCAACCAATCGGAAAGTTATGAAGATAAATCCAATGTCAGTTGTCACCATATCAGGTTTAGCTAGATCAAAAGTCTCTGAAATAACGACCGTGGTCACTGAGAGTTGTGAGGGTAGATACCCAGATGAGTTAGGGGTATGTCCAAGAGTTGTAAATTTAAAAGGCCAAAGTTGTAGGATTCCAGTTAGAGTGTTCAATATGACTGCTAAGGTACTTGAAATTAAACCTAAAAGTCTTTTATGTAGTTTGAATGAGGTCAAGGTCATACGTCATTTGGATACTGATCCAAAAGAAGTTAAAAATCAGGAAGATCAACCATCTATTGAGGAATTGGGGGTCAAGGTCAGTGAGGAATTAGACGAAGATGTAAAGGTTAGGTTGAAGGGTCTTCTTGATAAATGGAAGTCGGTGTTTTCAAAAGGTCCTACCGATACCGGATATACGCGTTTATTAGAGCACGAGATTAAATTAACCGATTCAAAGAACCGTATAGGCGCATTCCGCCCGCCCTTTTCGAAGAGGTAAGGGAGCATTTGAGAGAAATGATAGAAGCCGATTGTATTAGAGAGTCAAGCAGTCCGTTTTCAAGTAACGTTGTTCTAGTCCGTAAACGTGACGGAAGTTTGCGTTTCTGTTGCGATTTTCGGAAGTTGAATAAACGTACAGTAAAAGACGCGTACGCATTACCAAGAATCGATGAGACAATAGATTGTCTTTCCGGAGCGAAGTATATTTCTAGACTCGATCTCCGTTCAGCGTATTGGAATTGCGGTATTAAGGAAAATGATAAGTTTATGACCACCTTTAATTTAGGTCCGTTAGGTTTTTATGAATGGAATCGCCTCCCTTTTGGTTTGACTAACTCCGATGCAACTTTTCAAAGACTAATGGAAAAGTGTATGGGAGAAGCTCATCTAAAACAGTGTTTAGTATTCCTCGACGACATCGTGATTTTCCCGAGTACGATCAAACAGCATTTTGAACGTTTAGAATCTGTTCTTAAGCGAGTTAAAGAGAATTGTTTAAAGCTTCGTGTCGACAAATGCGAATTTTTCAAGAAGGAAATTAAGTATTTAGGTGTTATCGTGTCCGCAGATGGTATAAAAACCGACCCGATAAGGTTTCCGCCGTAAAGAACTGGCCGAAAATATCTGGCATCAAAGATTTGAGAAAGTTTCTAGGCTTTACGTCATATTACAGAAAGTTTATAAAAGACTATGCTAAGATTGTCAAACCTCTCAATGATTTGTTAGTCGGGCATCCTACTAACAAGAAAGGGGCTAAATCTAAAAAGAAAAAGCCAAATCCTTGGAAGTGGGGTGACGAAGAACAAAAAGCTAGAGATGAAATTATTGATAGGTTAGTATACCCTCCTGTGCTAGCATTCGCAGACTTTTCACTACCATTTCTTGTTCATGTTGACGCAAGTGGTTCCGGTTTAGGTGCCATATTGTACCAAAAACAAAATGGTAAGGATAGGGTCCTTGCATATGCAAGCCGTAGTCTGAGGGGTCCTGACAGGTTATATCCTTCACATAAGAGAGAATTTTTGGCGTTAAAATGGGCAATAACCGATAAGTTTCACGACTACCTTTTCGGGAGTAAATTTGAAGTCAAAACAGATAACAATCCGCTCACGTATGTCTTGGACAAAGCAAAGCTTGATGCGACAGGACATAGGTGGGTAGCAGCATTGTCAAATTATGACTTCAGTATTTCCTACCGACAGGGTAAGTCGACCAAGGTAGGACTTTTGAGTCCAAAGTTATCCGTGAGTTATGTTTGTTGGCTGGGATAAAGAAATCTCGCACTACCCCGTATCACCCACAAGGGAATGGTCAGTGTGAGCGATTTAACCAGACCTTATTGAATATGCTTGGTACCCTCGAGGAGGATAAGAAAGCTAACTGGAAAAGTTATGTGGCACCTTTAGTCCATGCCTACAACGCCACAAAGCATGAAAGTACAGGGTACAGTCCCCACTTTCTTATGTTTGGCTGGCATCCAAAATTAGCTATTGATGCGTTTTTGGGAAATGACGTCAACCAAAACTCCTCGGGTGACCATAGCACGTATGTATCAAGTCTGAAGAAAAGATTACAGTTTGTGTACAAGACAGTCGCGAAGACCACCGAAAAAGCTAGTAAGCGTCATAAAACGAGATATGATTTAAAGGTAAGGCAATCTGTTTTAGAGCCAGGTGACAGAGTATTACTGAAAAATGTTGCTTTTAAGGGTCGACATAAAGTGGAAAACAAGTGGGATAAGGTACCTTACGTTGTAATGTCCAAACCCAACCCTGATATACCTGTTTATGTCATACGTCAAGAACATGGACGAATTAGGAAGACAGTTCATAGAAACATGTTACTGCCAATTACTTCTAATTTGTTTTTAGGTGTCGATAGTGATAAATCTGACTGTCGATATTCTAAAAATAAACATATGGAAAATATTGCAACAGACGTCACAAATTTTGATGCTAATAATTTAAGGAAAGAGGTCACAAAGTTTGATAGTTTGTCAGAAGACTTTACAAATACAGTGTCAGCTGAATTTTCAGCTAATACTGAAAGCCAAGCAAGTATGTACGATGAACCAAATTCAGATTCGGACGATGATTTGGTATTTACAAGATCTAGAAGTCAAAATTCGCAACCTAGATCCTTGAATCCTTTTGCCGCCGAATTTGAACCTGGTCAGATATATAGACGTCACAATAATAGTAGCTCTTATTCAAGTCCAAATAGTTCTAGACAATCAGAATACTCTAGTCACGTGTCAGAATCAGATATTCGCGATACGAGCTATAGAACAGAATTGCGAGAGTCTAGCACCGATTCGAGATCAAGAACGGAAATACGAGAGTCTAGCGGCGAGTCGGGATTAGACAGTCCGAGCCCGGAAATAGTAGTACCTACGCGTAGATCGAATAGACAGGTGCGTCCTCCGATTCGTTTTCGAGACTACGTTACGTACAAGTAGATATAGATTTGACATGAGTATTTGATATGTAGAAGCGGCTACATATATTTAAGTTGAATTTAGTGCAGTATTTTATTTATTTTAGAGCAACATGAGTTCACACACATATGTCTATGCATCTAGTAGAGGAAGAGGATTTGAAGGAAGAATAAACTGCCGAAAACTTTATGTACTACCAGGAAGAAAATTGCAAAAGCTTGGTGAAATAGCGATTTCTCAGCTTAAGTATATTCCTGGGGAGAAAATTGTATATTTTGTAGCAGGTATTCCTGATATCTGTTCAATTAAACGGCCAGATAATCCAAAATATCAGGAATCTATTTTGGAATTAGTTGATATAGATGGTAAAGAAATTGACCATGCTGAATCCTTCAAATCCGAAATTAACGAAGTTAGTAGAAAGCTAAAAGAGATAAATTGTAAAACTGTGTTGGCTACTGTAACTACTATGAGTTTTGATATGTGGAATTCGTTAAGATTTCGACAAGGAAAAACACAAGTGTTAAAGTATTAACATCTATATGGTTTGATGCAGCAAAAGCCGAATGCAATCCTACATAGAGTGAACAATTATATTACAGAATTTAATTACAAGAATGGGTTTGTGACTCCGTTCCTCCATTCTCCAGTTCACAAATATGCAGGTTTCTTTCCTTGTAATGCACATGGTCGATATCCTCGGTGCTGGATTTGGCTTTTTTGTTAGAACGTTTTGGTTTTGAGTACTTTTCGTTTTCAACAGTTTGGATTTGACCTTCCAATGTTTATATTTAAATGCTACTGATGAGAGGTTACTCCTGGAAATATCGATATATAGCATATCCAAATTAACCGTTTATACCCGCGTTTTAGTATTTGTAATTTTGAAACCACTGGGCGATAACCGCTGCTGGTGGACCAGAGGTCCCCGAGGGTAATCACAAGCCTGGTCGTCAGACTTGTCTGACACGATTTACCATAAAATTTCTAATATTTTTGTTGCTGAAATTTCCGATTTTTAAATTCTAAATTGTTTAAAACACCAGGTTTCTTTCCTTGTAATGCACATGGTCGATATCCTCGGTGCTGGATTTGGCTTTTTTGTTAGAACGTTTTGGTTTTGAGTACTTTTCGTTTTAAACAGTTTGGATTTGACCTTCCAATGTTTATATTTAAATGCTACTGATGAGAGGTTACTCCTGGAAATATCGATATATAGCATATCCAAATTAACCGTTTATACCCGCGTTTTAGTATTTGTAATTTTGAAACCACTGGGCGATAACCGCTGCTGGTGGACCAGAGGTCCCCGAGGGTAATCACAAGCCTGGTCGTCAGACTTGTCTGACACGATTTACCATAAAATTTCTAATATTTTTGTTGCTGAAATTTCCGATTTTTAAATTCTAAATTGTTTAAAACACCAGGTTTCTTTCCTTGTAATGCACATGGTCGATATCCTCGGTGCTGGATTTGGCTTTTTTGTTAGAACGTTTTGGTTTTGAGTACTTTTCGTTTTAAACAGTTTGGATTTGACCTTCCAATGTTTATATTTAAATGCTACTGATGAGAGGTTACTCCTGGAAATATCGATATATAGCATATCCAAATTAACCGTTTATACCCGCGTTTTGGTATTTGTAAATGCAAAAGGGAATTATAAAATATTGTATTCTAAATTGGTTGATGGTGTACATCCGAATGAGAATCTGCTAGATGAATGGACATTGCGTGTGAACAAAGCTATTGAACAGAATGAATCATTTATTTGATAAGTTGTATTTAAATGTATATCATTTATACATTGTATATTATTATGAGTGATACAAGTATCTACTCTAGTATTTTGAAATTGTGTTAATTTTATGAAATTTGATCATGATTCTTAGTATAGAGGCGTTTGCCACATACAATGTAAGAATGGTCAATTTTCATACTTTATGTTGTACAGTTTGAGTATTTTTTTTCTTACTTGATATTAGTGGATTCGGGGACGAACCCTTTTGAATCCAGGGAGGGGGTGTATGTCACCGCCAATTCATGAGTTAATAAGCAAATAATTCATTTGCATTAATTTATATATTGTAATATTGATATAGGTTTTCATAGTTCATCTATTTCATTACATCATTCAGTCATTACGCATTTTCATCATTTCGTCATTCATTCATTGACTGTGTGACGTATTATCATTTGTGACGACGGGACTGGATTATACAATTACACAGTAGCTTTTGCGCGCTAACTGCACGGGCACTGCATGTTGTTTACTATACACCGTATAAATGTTATAATTATTGATACTACTCCATAAGAACATCGGCCGACGCAAGTCGCCGAATATTTTCAGATAATAAATATTTATATTCATGGACGTTGCCATTATTTAGCAGTTCCCTATAGATACACATAAAACTACACTGCGACAATTACATGTGGAATATGGGATAACATGTAATCGTATGATTGTTTGGGGACTACGAATAATCCCTTTTTAATTCAAAAGACTTAAAGTACATGAAATCCCTTATCTTTTGAGATTTTTAAACGTTTTTTATGACGCTCAAAATCAATAAAATAATTTTTATTAAAACAATAAAATAATTCCTAACAAATATTCGATTAGCGATTATAATCCTAAAATTTTATGATCGCTCCAAATATCAACATTTACTGATACTTTTTTTCTTCCTCTGTACATGTTCATATAAAACACAACCTTAATTTACTGCGTATACTGACATCTGAAATATGAAATGTTAGGTTGTATTTGTTATACTTAAACCATCCAGTATGAATTTAAAGAATAATAGGTTCTTACACGAGTCTTTATTGAAGATCAGGGATTTCTTCCCGATCTTCAATAAATAACGAGTGTAAGAACATATTTCTTCCATTTTTAACAGTGAAAAAAATAATTTCATGAATGAATATTACGAGGTCAAAATCCGATTTGCATAAATGAAATTTGCATATATTGAGTTAATGCGCGACCAATAAAACAGACGACATATAATTAATTTATTCATTAACCTTTCAACTTTTACGAACTACTTTTTTTAAAGGTTTTTGATTGGTTGATTTCTCTATGACAGAAACGGTCACATGATCCTGTCTGTCATGGGCTGTCTGTCATTGAAAATGAACAAAAACGGAAGAAATTATCTAGTCTACTCCTAGACAGTTAAATAAGAGTTTTGTAATTTATTTAGGCCCCTATTAAAAGGGTTTTTCAGTTGCATTTCATTGCCTATGGCTTTTCACTTTATAAGCTAAGTTCAAGGTGAACTTGGGAATATTTCAGATTCGTCATTTATTTCACCAATGATCACACAATTCTAGAAATTGCCAAAAACATGGAACATCGTAATTCTCATAATTTCTTACGTCTATCAACCGTTTTGTTTGATTAGCCACTGACTTTTGCTTAGACTTTTTACTTTTATATATTTTGTAGACTATCAAACGTCCAATATGATGGTTTCATGAGTCCTTATTCACTCATTTGTTGCAATTTCTGATATGTTTATGATGATAATACATCTACATTGTCATCGTTGGCATTGTATATAATTGCAAGAATTCTAGCTGTATTGACTAAATTTTTCTTCCAGTGTACTTTAATTCACTATTGTTTAGAGGGCACTTTGTTTATTGCAATTTAGTTGATAAGTATATTGTCGTACATTTAGTGTGTTTACTCTTGTTTGTATTCGTTTTGTTTCTTTATCGATGTTTTTTTTTTTTTTTTTTTTTTTTTGATATCTTTTTTTTTTTTTTTATTTGTTTTTGATATAGCCAGGCTTTTACAATCTCCTTACATCACCACCTGGCTAGGGTGTAAAGGAGTATCTAGCAATACATATTACGGCTATATTTTATTGTTTAAAGATAAGCCAAAATCAATACATAGTAAAAATAACAACACAAGGTAAAGAAAAAAAAACTTACATACATCATTCAAATAAGTACACATGCAATTCAAAATCTACTCAAATTACACAAATAGTACATAATTATCCTATCATGCACAGATTTGCTCGCTTAGAGGGAGAGGAAATGAAAAAAAAATAAAAGAATTAATAAAGACTTTGAGTTTAGACAGTTAGAGTATTTGTTTGCTAAAAATAGAAGGAAATGATAATAACTTTTTTTTCAAAATAAAGGACCGAAAAAAAACTATTGTGAGAAAATCTCTTGGACTGGGGCCCAAAATAGTTCTGTCTTCTCAAACTCATCACTATTTTTTGCATTACTAAAGTCTAAACATTTATAATGTAAAATCTTTTGTTTAAAACCAATAATATTGGGTATTTTAACATCAAATTTACATTTATATATATATTGCTTTGCTACAACTATTAGAAAGTTGACAAGCATTGGTTCATTTGTGTAACCAAGTAAAAAACCTTTTTTGTTGACAATCATTGTAGGAAAAGCTCTCTTAATCATATTTACAATTGTTGTTACAAATGGCTGTATATGTATACAATCAAAAAAGAGATGTTCTAAAGTTTCATCCAGTGAATTACAAAAAGTACATAATTTTGTATCTACAATTCTAATTTTGTGTAAAAAATAATTAGTAGGCACAATTCTATGCAGTAGCTTGAATTGAAAAATTTTTAAGCGTGAATTTTTACAACACTGTTGTAGTAGTTTAAAAAAAAGATTGAAATCTAAATCTTCTTCTTCTAAATACTGTTTCCATTGCTCTATTCTAGAGCTTGGTGTAACAAACTTTTGATTTACCATATCATTGTATAGAAACTTAAGGTTACTAGCAGCTTTAATTTTTTCCAAAAAATCATTGTTTCTATCCAAGTTTTCCAACTCCAGCCTACTAACCTGTTGCAAATTTTCTTTTAGCAAGTTTTTATAAGCTAGAGGAATATTACTGATAAGACTATGATACATCAAAAAGTTTTTAGTATAACATTTCTCAGATATATGATTAAAAGTAAAAAAATGCTTGTTATTAATGTCAATCAAATCTACAAGACATTGAATACCATATTGTTTCCATTTAGCTATATGACTAACATAATCAATTGATACAAAATTCAATATATCTAACCTTAAAATTTCAGTAACGTTCATTGGTATTAAAGGTTTAACAATGTGTAAGCCTTTTATAACATCTTTCCAAAAAGGATTACTAATATATTTACAATACTCTAAAAGTTTTTCTTTTTCCATATTAAAAATTCTAATCCCTCCATATTTGTATAATTGTTTTTCTGCCAAACTCTGCCAAACTCCTGTTGTATTATTCATGAGTCTTTTTATCCAGCTTAGTTTAAGATATGTACAAAAAGACTCTAAATGAATCATCTTTAAACCTCCCTCATCTAAATTTCCAATCAAAGTGTTTCTCTTAATCTTTTCTGTCTTCCCATCCCAAATAAAGTTATAAAAAATTCTATTCAAGTCATTTAATGTTTTATCACAAGGATTTGGCAGAGCTGTTAGCAGATGAATAATCTTTGGCAGTGCCAAAGATTTAACAACAGTGATTTTCCCAAGAAGGGAGAGTTTTCTATGTTGCCAACTTTTTAAAAGTTTTGATATATCATGCAACTTTTGCTTAAAATTAATTTCTATCATATTTGCTAAGCATAACGAAAAATGAATACCTAGTAGTTTGAAATTAGAGTGAGACCAGTTAAGTTCATGATCTCTACATAAAACAACATCAGAATATCTCTTACTTCCAATCCAAACCGCTCTGGTTTTGGATTTATTCATTTTAAGACCTGAAATCTTATAGAAATCTTCAAAAGTATTCAATGAGTTTCTTAGAGACATTTCAGTGCCATCTAATGTTAAAAAGGTGTCATCTGCATATTGACTAATGATTGACTCTGTATTGTTAATCTTTAAACCCTTAATATTACAATTTGATTTAATTTTTAAAGCCAGTAATTCTACACCTATTATAAAAAGGTAAGGTGACAAGGGATCACCCTGTCGACAGCCTCTTTCCAGATCAAAAAATGCAGACATATGTCCATTATTTATCACACAACTTTTTGCATATTTATAGAAAGTGGTGAACCAATGGCAAACGGATGGCCCAAAGTTATAACTCTGTAATGCTTTAATAATAAAATTCCATTCAATGGAATCAAAAGCCTTTTCAAAGTCTATAAGCAGTAACAGACCTTCTATATTATTTTCTTCTAAATAATGCATGACGTCATATAATAATCTAGTATTTTCACCAATAAATCTGTCTTTAATAAAACCTTTTTGGGTGTCACTAATGATATTTGGTAAAATTTTCTTAAGCCTGTTTGCTATAACAGAGGATGCAATTTTGATATCAACATTCAACAGACTTATAGGTCTCCAGTTTGACATAAATCTTCTATCCTTATCTTCCTTTGGTAAGCAAGTAATTACACTTTGGTACTGAAATTCTGAAAACTGTCCAGTGTTATACCCATGTTTTAATGATCTATATACAAAATATCCAATATATCGCCAAAAGAATTTATAAAATTCAGAAGTAAATCCATCAGAGCCTGGGCTCTTACCGTTTGCCATGTTTTTCAATGCCTCACCACATTCTTTATATGTTAAATTTCCTTCACAAGATTCACTCTCATCATTTGTTAAGTGAACATTGTGCTGAAAGAATAAGTCATTATCAAAGTCTTGATTGTCCTGTTGACCTTTTGAAGAGTACAATTTTTTATAAAAATGTTTTTGTTCATTCAAAATACCTTCTGAATCTGAAATATGCCTACCATTATCATCAATAAGTTCAGAAACAGTTTTTGAAAAATAGTGTTTCTTTTCTAAACCCAAAAAATATTTTGTACATTTTTCATCATTTTCAAATCGGTTTGCCTTAGCTCTCAACATAATGCCATCTACAATCTTTTCTCTGTGTTGAATGAGCTCAGACTTTTTTTCACTCAAAACATTTTTCGTAAGTTCTGAAGGATTCTGTTCAAACTCATATTCGAGTTGTTTTATTTCATCATCTAATTGCTTCATGTGACTTTTTTCCTGTTTTGATTTATTTATACTATAAGATATAGTGATACTACGTAGTTTAACTTTCAATATTTCAAAAAATAATTGGTCATCACAGGACAATACAATGTTTTCTAAATCATTTATATCACCTGAAACATGATATTCTAAAACAGTGTCATGTATACACTGTTTCACAAGATCAATATATTCATTGTCTTTGAGTAGCTGG
The DNA here is from genome assembly GCA_963971305.1 of Arcuatula senhousia. Classification (NCBI taxonomy): domain Eukaryota; kingdom Metazoa; phylum Mollusca; class Bivalvia; order Mytilida; family Mytilidae; genus Arcuatula; species Arcuatula senhousia. Next base: position 16,947,635 of record OZ020313.1, read on the forward strand.
GAATTAAATTTCCAGTAACCTCTTCCACGTTTATTTTGAGATCCCGAAAAAGTCAAGGATATCAGAGAATGATCAGTTCTATACCCTGGACTTATATCGGTTTTTTTAAACAATGAATACAAATCTTCAGAGACTAGAAAATAATCTATTCTGCTTTGTTTAACTGGAGAGTGCTGACGCCATGTGAATTTACGTTTGTTGGGATTACATATTCTCCATGGGTCAACCAAATTAAAAGTTTCAATCATATTCTCTACACTTTTTCTACATTTTACATGTCTATCACTTATGATATTGTATGTGTCAATATATTTATCTTGTACAAAGTTCCAGTCCCCACAAAACATAATACATGAGTTATTTAAAGAGGTAACTTTGTTTAAAATATCATCAAACATATCATGTTCATCTGTATTGTGACCATACAATGATACTAAAGTAAATCTTAAATTTTTAACAGTTATATCTACAATAACATATCTACCATTTTCATCACAAATACAATCATTTACAGAAAAATCAAGGCCTTTTTTAATTAAAATACAGACTCCTGCACTTCTACTATTACAATGACTGAAGAATATTTTTGATCCCCATTCATCTTCCCATTTTTTCTCAATGTCATTCGTACTATGAGTCTCCTGAAAACACACTAAATCTGCATTTTTGTCACCCACCCATTTAAACAAATCAAGTCTCTTCTTCTTATTAGAGAACAGGCCCCTTACATTCATAGAAATAATGTTTATATCCTCAGTCACTTTAGCTGACATCAAAAACTACAATTTTAAATAGCAAACAAATACAATTACAACAACTCAACATTTTTTCCCTCTCAATCACACACTCCCAACACTCATACACAAGATGTCTCAAACGTTTCATTTACAATTTTTTCTAAGATTGCAGTTTGTATATAGGATCTAAAACTATAATGAAGTTTCAAGAAGTTACTCCTAATTATACTTTGCCTAACCATGTCTCATTCATGATTTTTGCTTGTATTTAACAAATAAACAACTCATATAAAAAAAATAGTTAAATGCATAAATTGTAACGCTTACAAAGTATTCCAAAAATTTATAACTCTTGCAAACCCATCCAGATATAACATTAATATCAAATTCAAAACTTAATTCAAAGTTAACATATACAAGCAGACAAATTAATTAGAGTTGTTTCCCTTGTACCACACATCATAATTGACATGCATTTAAATGAACAAATTTGAATTTTACATTTTAAGTTTAACAATTTGACATTTACAACAGTTACATATTGGGATCTTCTCTTTGGTCTTTTCTGCTCAGTCTCTCTTCAATGTCATCAAAAAGATTGAATTTAAGTCTCTTTCCACTCTTTGTTTTTCCATACACTGCACCATTAAAGTACCATACACCATCAAAGTTTTTTGATTCACTGAGTCTTTTGATCAGTCCCATATTATGTTGAGTAACATCATCCACCAGTTTGAAACCAGCAAGAGGATCAAGGTTCTTTTTCTGTCTCATCACCCGTGATTTAACCTCTGAATTTATAAGTTTCACAATGATTGGGTTCGGTTGATCCGGCTTACCAGGGATGCGATGGATAGCTTGCACCTCATTTGGTTCCACAGTGACATTCAATTTGTTTTTTACAATTTTGTTAATAAAGATATCCCTTAGGTCTTCTTCCTTTTGCTCGGGGTATTGCATGACCTTGATATTAAATTTTCTGGAGTACTGTTCGTTGTAATTTGACATTTCTATTGCATGTTTTGATCTCCTCTCATTATCATCAACTCTTTTAGTCAGTTCAAATGTGTTTTTGTTTTGGGAAGCAATCATTTCACGCAAGTGTTCATTTTCTTGCCTTAATTCTTCAATAGATCTTGTTTGTTTTTCTATTTTTTCTCTATATTTATTGTCAAGATCATTTTTCATAGTTTCTATCAAGTTTGTGACAATTGTGGTGACAATATTTTCAATGTCAGTTTTCTTCACTAATGATGACACAGCATTGTCAAGGTCAGATTTTCTTAATACCCCCTGTAGGCCTGTTTTGATGGATTCAAGATCTGATTGAATAGTAGACAGATCCACACTCTCATTGAATGAAAGTTCACTTGCTAATCTCTTATATGGTGGCTCTTTACCAGGTTTACCTGAATTGGTTTTATTTTTGTCCTTGTCACTTTTATCCCCTTGAGATTTTTTTGCTGTAAGCATTTGTTGAATAGTCTTTTCACCTTGTTTGCCTCCAGACATATTAACAACACAGTAAAAAGTCCTGATTATGATGAATTAGAGTTCACAAATTTCTAACTGTTAGACTGTCTTAAATGAGAACTGTTCATAAGTGTTCTATTCAATATTTCCCTTTCCTGTAAATATTTTTTTTTTCAGGTTGAATTTCGTAAAAATTTCTTCTCACATTTATAGTCCATCAAATTACACACATTCTGATATAACTTTTAAATCCAAATCCTAAATATTTCCATGATCCATTTACAAAAAACTGCAGAGCAGATTTTCACCTGGCTTGATTGTCGGCCATCTTGTCTTTATCGATGTTAACTTTCGAATTTACGATATTCGAAACCCCTAGCTGTATACCTTTGCTTCTTTGCTAACAACAATAACTGGGCGATATGAGTTTATAAAAACGCTACTCCTTTGTATAAAGTTCTTTTAATACATTTAACATGCGGTAATTTATAATGTGAACTATAACCTTCCATTGAATTTTTTGCTGTTAAAATAAAGGTATGTTAAATATTTTCTAGATATAGTTGATCTACAGCTGATTGACCCTGTTCCTGTCCATATAAGAGGTAAAGTGTTTATAATTATCAACAAACAAATGTCTCTCATGACAATATTAAAAACGAAAGAATATGGAATATGTGCCAAAAAGACACGATCCACATATTGAAATGATTTTAATAAATGTACAAAAGCAAAATTTCACTGCGTGTGAAGCGCTTTTCTGGATTAACCTTCATCAGACACGCTAGGAGTAGAAAACTTGGAAAACCGGTAAAATATTAGATTTTGAATAATGACGACTAGCGAAGCTCATTTATTTGGAAGTTTGCTAAAATTTTGATCTAGTTGTTTGTTCTTTTTAAACACAATATATGATTTGAACGTATCAGAACGCCCCCGTGCTGTTCCGTTCACACCATCTTTCAACTCCATTGAATCTCTATGAAAATCTAACCATTTTAAAGGATTTTACTAAGCAAATTGATTTTAGCTAACCTGACCAGAAGGGTAATGTGAACAAGTGCCTTTTCACTTGGCGTCCGTCGTCCGTATTTTTTTTCAAGCATTAACGATAATTGCTGGCCCACTTTTGAGATTTCTCTCAGAAGACACGTTGGAATCCTTTGGATTTTACCATTAAAATAGGGATACTTCTTTGCCCAGAAACTCCTTTTTTAATTTGACCTATAAAAGTTTTATAAAACAATGTTTTCACATTGAAACAAGTCTTATGTTAAACGTTTGAAAAAGTCAGAGGTTTTTTTTTCTAGCCAAATTTTGCACTCTATCTCGAAAACGGTATCAGCAGAAGCAGAGCGGGACATAGGTTTTACTTTACCGGCGGCGACAACTTTTTGGAAAAGTTTTATGAGCACCTCCATATCTCAAGATCTATAGGTCATAGGTTGATGAAACTTATGTCCAAGTGGTAGCTTAGCACAGCTGTATCCCCATCTTTTGATTTGACCTTATTTTTTCGGTTGAGTGAATTTGACAATTTTTGATACATTTTAAAGCAATGGAAAAGTTTTACGAGCACCGCCATATCTCAAGAACTATAAGTCCTATGTTGATGAAACTTGGTATGCATATGCCCCGGTAATAGCTTAGCACAGTTGCATCCCCTTCTATTGACCTTGACCTTGATTGTCGGTTCGAGTGACTTTGACAATTTCCAATACATTAGCAATGTCAAATTTTTATAAACACCTTCATATCTCAAAAACTGTAGGTCCTAAGTTGATGAAACTTGGTATGCATATGCCATGCCCCAGTAGTAGTCTTTAACAGTTGCATCCCAATCTTTCGACCTTGGGTTTGGTTTTCTGGTTGAGTGACTTTGACAACTTTCGATACATATAATAGCAAAAGAAAAGTTTTGCGAGCACCTCCATATCTCAAGAACTATCACTCCTAGGTTGATGAAAGTTGGTATGCATATGAACCAGTAGTAGCATAGCACAGTTGCATCCTCATCTTTTGACCTTGACCTTGATCTTCCGGTTGAGTGACTTTGACAATCCGGATACATTTTTGTTTCGAATCTACCCAATACTAAATACAAAACGAACAGAATAAAAATATGTGTTAAAAATCATCTCTTCGAATGAAAATAAACATTCACACTCCCCGCCTGACCATATCAACTTTCTGTGAAAAAACGTTTTAGGCAATCGGTGTTTAAACTTTTGTGGTTTTTTTTCAATTCAATACCTAAGGGGGCACTGAATTTGACCTTTAGGACAAAAAGATTATGTTTCAATACAAATTTGCAAATTCATGGTTTTTTTTTTTAAATCAAAATTGCGGCTTCTTCTTTTACCATTTGCAACAAATTTTCCATGATAAACCTTGGTTAGGATGCTTTTTATGACAATAAAACAAGTAAACGACCAACATTTTTAATGTTTCTGATAAGCGTTAGTTTTCGGAGTGTAACGTTTCTTTTGTCCATGAGTATGTTTAAGCATAAGTGATACACAATTGTTGTTGAGATTTTTTATTCGCAAAAAACATTGTTGCAATGGCAAAAAATATAAAATATGGGTACATTGCATTTTGTTTTTGCAATAACCAAACAAAGTTCACTGTGCAAGTTATCAGCCCCCCACAAGATCTATTATCCCTGAAATTTTAAAAGAGATACAACTACCCATATAAGATTTATTGCTATTTTTTATTATTTTCATAAAGGACAAGGTATGATAAGGGTTATTTTTGACCCCTTTTTTCAAAATAAATTTAAATGTTTCAAATAAAGAATATATCAAGTGTCAATTTAGCATTTGATCAAACCTGATATAAAGGAGGCTTTTTCTCAAAATTACTCAAAATTTGGTATATTTTTTTTATGTTTTTGGTTAAAATAACCATGAGCGGACAAGAGGTCCACAAAAAATATTTTCCATGTGAAATTGGCATACAAGAACTAATGTTCTCAGAAACTATCTTTTTGGTCGCTGGTCTTCTCATATTTAAATCTCACAAAATTAGTGGAATCCAGGTAAAAATATAGACCAATAGTCCACCAAGAGCTGTATGAAGGAAGCAATGGTGTACCAAATGGCCAATCAAATATAGTAAATCCGAAAAGACCAGGGCAAAGTCTGTAGACATTAAAACACTATAACAAAAACCACACCAGAAACAAAGAGAAACCAAATCGCAATTAAAAACCAGAGTGAATGCAGGTGTTTCAGAAGTACCTCCTGCTTGCTATAGCACACCCCTTACGTTGCCGGCGATCGATTTAATGTGCATCAAATTTAAAAAATACAATACTAAACATCTATGTCAAACCAACATCTGCACTGAACTGAGAGGTGGAAATTCCGTATTTGTCTACAAGCACATGAAAACTTTCTTGAGTGACGACAGGGAGACAAGGTAACATTGTGTTTACAGCCTGAAGTCATGATACATCCTACAAGCTCTGGAATAACAAATCAGTTATGGTACGAAAACTCCATAAGGTGGAGTGGACGAATTGTTGCTACACGAAAAAAGGAAAGTTTACTATTGGAAAGTAAGTCATCACGTGTGTCCTAGAGCTTTATTCAAAGCCTTCCCAGGGTGTCAATTTCGAGATATAAATCCAAATATGAAGTGGACCTCATACAGTCTGTAGTGTCCGTTATCTCAAGTTCTTGGGGATATATCAGTTGTAAATAGTCACCAAAACGAGGATTGTTTAGTGAAAGGACGACTTCAATATACACAATTGTGAGATGAAAGGATAGTCTGCGATCCTTTGTGTCAAGAGATGGTTGTAAAACGTCCAATTCATATGAAGAAACAAATTGGCAAGCAATGGTGGACAATTCATGTTCATTTGGATGTCAATTGGCTGATGACAAACACGTCCACCAAACTGTGCATTTTTTTATAAGAAAGTTAAGCATTTCTATTATTTGATCTTCTGTTCTTCTTACTAGAATCATGGATGTAAACAGGTCTTTTTATAATCGACTTCTAGATATTTGTACCTGTGTTTACTGATCTTTTTGATAAAGCCTCGTTTAATCAACGGTGACAAACGGAATTATGATTGTGAATAAGGAATTGAAGTATAATATTATAAAAAATTACAACAAAATTCCAGACAATAAATTTTCTACGCCTGATGCGCGTTTCGTCTTTTCAAGACTCACCAGAAGCACTCTATCCATCGAAAGTTTGTATGCCATTACAAGATAAAAAATTCTAAGAGTAGAGAGTTTCCACCAGCTCTTTTTTTTAGAATTTAAATTTCATTGGCGCAATCGAAAGACTTTTGAATGCCGAATTCTATTGCCGTAAATATTGAAGTTAACAGAATTGAAAGAGGTTTAGGTGTACATTTTGATGATCCAGCAATAAAAAAATGCTTTTATGGATTTTTATGTAGTTTTTGGATTCTAATACAAGGATCGAATGTCATTGCTCCTTTTGTCAACAGAAGGGCCAATGGAACAAATGACAGTTATGATCGTTAATTTCTCCTCTTTTGACATTGTTATAGCTGTATATGTTGTGCTTTTGCTGGTACAACCACCCAAAATTCAGCTGTTGAACAGTCAATATATCTTTAGTGATTTATCTGCAAGTACAACATATTGTAATGTAAGACAGTGAAAATAGATAATGCCTTGGTGCTCATCGAGTCCTTTAAAGATCTACAGTTACATTAGTTTTATTTTTATTTTTTAAACAACGAACCGACAGAATTTACATATGCAGAAAGAACGTCACTTTTTCATTTTCTTTTTTTTTTGGCATAGTCTCCAACTAAGTCCATGATTGTTTCGAAATTATGGTTCCAGTTCATTAGTCCAGGCTCAAAATATTTAAGTCCTTTTGGCACAACATCGCGACGTTGTTCATTTTTCACGATGTTGATTTTCTCTATAATGACGTGGCCAAAAGGACTACCGTATAGCGGATATATTTAGCGAGTCACAAATTTTTCATTTTGTATCCAAAAGGGGTATTTCATTTTAGCGGTTTTAATCTGTGGCGTTTTCTAGGATCTAGATTCTAGAAAGTGTAAAATATAAAGCGTATAAAATTGAGCACGCTTTAATTTTAGCGATTCTTCATACCTTGCTAATATAGCAAAATTTGATCCTCGCGAAAATTTTACGCTTCGAGAATTTCACGCTAAATCTAAATGGCGATTTGTCACAATAACAGTCAGTTGGTAGTTTATAACCCTTGCAGTCGATAATTTGAAAATCACACAAAACTTTAGATACAACAGTGGAAGTAAAGGAACAAGAAATGATGGGAATATTTTGTCTTTAAAATAAGGGGTTATGTTCTGGTGTAAATGGTTGCCTAAATTAACAGCATCCAAAGTTTGTTTAAAATCGGAATAAGAATGAAAGAGCGATTTTCTTTGTTCCTCGTGTCGAACACCGAAAGGCTTAAATAAAAGGTTGCTTGAGAATCCATATATGGCCTCAACCTCAGACCTACAGGGTTCAACTTGTTGTGGTCGAATTATGCTGCGCTCGGTGAAGCTTCTTTATTATTTCTGAAACACGTGATGGTAGATTAGAGCTGTCGGTCTTCAAAGGACCAATAGGGGCAAGATACATGAACAACACTGCTGTGGAATGTAAATTTTTCGTCTGATTAAAATTGTGAAAATCGATTTTTCGTGTATTACTCATTTAAAATTTACCTTGATTGCATTATAAATTCTGTAACAAGGGTGATAACTCTTTTCTTGCTATGCATTTCATTAAAATTCAAAACACTGATTTCTCCAATGATCAAGACCTTTGTGGAAAACAGACTTGATTTTCAACAATAACACCAAATCTTGATTCAGAAAATGTAAAGAATCCCATGCGATATTTTTTTCCATAAATCACCATTATCATAAACCCTGCATGATTCTTAGAAAAATAGACACTTAATTCTTGATCTGCTTTTGAAAAAATCCACCCGTCGCTTGTAAAAATGTGGAAGGAAAGTCAACCAAAGAACGCATGTGGCAAAAAAATAATGTTTATCGATCCAGCATGTGTCCAGTGCAAATAACTATCCATATTGGGCCTCAAAGGTAAAGGGTTAAACAAGTTACGATCGTATCATCCTGCGCTTGTTGAAGGCTTTTATTATCTTTTTGGTCAGGGCGTTTCTAATTTGTCTTGAAAAGACAATTCGTGCATCCGTGTAAAAATCATTGTTACCTTGAACTTTATAAAAAGCATGTTTGTCCCCCGCCGCAATGCGGAGCGGGGTTATAGAAATTCTTGGCGTCCGTCCGTTCGTGTGTGCGTGCATCTATGCGTGTGTCCGTCCGTCATACTTTTTTTCGTAACAGATTTCTCAGCTACTATTAATCCTAGGCTTTTGATATTTGGTATGCAGCTTCAAGTAGGGGTCTCATATGTCGCTTGCTTAATTCCTGTTTAACGAGCAAACTTAGAATTTTTTAAGGGACAAAATTTTTTTTTTCGTAACAGATTCCTCAGCTACTATTACTCCTAGGCTTTTGATATATGATATGCAGCTTCAGGTAGGGGTCTCATATGGTGGGATGCGTTACCAGGTCTGTCACTTACCTATTTCCTGTTAAGCGAGCGGACTTAGAATTTTTTACTCTCTGTGGGGGACTCAGAAATTTCGTTCTTGTTAGAATATGCTTCTCTCGGACCTAGGTTTATCTTACTATTAAAATATACATCTTATTCGATATATGTTGGGTTTATACTATTCTCTTCAAATTTTTGGTCACAAAAAGTTTACTTCAAAACAGGTCAATCGATCGATTATTTGCCAGTTTGAACTTGAATAAAGTTTTTAACCGACCTGGCCCGAAGGGTCATTTGTGCTATTGTAATCAATAGACGTACGTTTAAACTTTATAAAACGTTAGCTCTTTTGACACCATAGGCCAAATTTCAATCAAAACTGGTATGGTTGTTTATTAGCACTAGGCGCATAGAACAGATATTAGGGTTTTTTATTCGTCTTAAAATCTGGCCTCCGTGGCTAAAATTAAAACATAAGGGGGAGGAGTAGATTTTGCAAATAACTGAAAAAAAACGGCTACAGATATCAAAATTCTGGTAACAACTTAAGATTTTCCTGCTCTGAAAGTTATGGCCCTTTACATGGTTGTTTATGAATTTTGCACTTATTAAGCTATATACCGTAAAAACTATATAAGGTAAGATAAGATAAACACAGTAACATCTACAAAATATGAAGCAGAGTGTGAGTTGTAGGAAAGATCATTTTAGGAAATATCCTCTTTAGAATGTCCAAAAAAGAAAATACTAGTAATAAAAGCTTTCGATTGCTAAACATAACTCCACACTTTACTACTTTAGTTCCCTTTTTAACTTGTGATCCTTTCAATATCAAAAAGTTTTTGCCTAATTGCCTATAGTTAGGTGAGCGATTCAGGCTCTTCAGAGTCTCTTATTGTTTTAATAGCTTTAAATTTCTATCAATTTCAATTTCAATGTATATATTTTTAAGGTTGACTTGTTAACTTTATATATTAATAGAGCAAATAAAGAAAGAATTAGAACGATGGATAGAGGGAGACAAAAAGTATGTACCTACGAGAGCAGCTAAGCATGTCTTTAAGGCTGCTCAAGATAAGAACTGCATAGCCATCACAGGGCCTTCTGGGTGTGGAAAGACATTCACAGCGAGACACACAGCTTTGGTTTTAAAAACAGATGGATATGACATCATTCCTATCTACACACCTTCAAAACTTGAAGACTATTACAAACCTGGAAGAAAGACGTGTTTTGTTGTAGATGACATATGTGGAAACTTTACAGCAAGCAAACAACAGGTTGACACGTGGAGACAAGTTTTACCTGTTATAGAAAATATCGTAAAAGACAAAAAATGTAAGATTATTGTATCGTGTCGTCTTCAAGTCTTTTATGATGAGGCATTTAAATTGTTAGCTCCCTTTATATGTTGTGAGTGTAACTTGGTGTCTACCCAGAACTGTTTGACACTATCAGAAAAATCGGATTTGATCAAGCAATATACTAATATGAATATAAGTGAAAGGGAAATAACTCTATCTTTGGATTGTATTGGCTCATTTCTTCCTTTACTATGTTCATTATTCAAGGTCGATAGTGAAATTCCTATAATGGAATTTTTACAAAATCCTTTTGATATTATAGAGGGTGAGTTAGACGCTCTGTTTCATCAGCAGGGCGATGAAGGTAAGTACAAGATTTGTGCATTAGCTCTGATTGTTCTGTTTAACAACAACCTAGAAGACAAATGGTTTCAAGGTAAGGTAACGGATCAACAGAGACATTTATTTAGTGAGCTTTGTAATGTTTGCAGCCTTCCATCAGGATTGTCCAAGAAAACAATACACACTGCTTTGAAGACATTATTGAATTCCTATGTCCAGAAAGAGAATACTTCATATAAAGCTGTTCATGATAAGATATTTGACTTCCTGGCATGGTACTTTGGACAGAACATAATTGATTGTTTGATTGATCATGGGAGTGCTGAACTTCTATATGAAAGAATGCGTTATAATATTGAAAACAGTGATGCATCAAAGAATAATGGAATCATTGATAAATCAGAAGATATGAAGTTCATTATAGATATACCAGAGGAATATTTGGTCAATTATATAGTCAGACAAGTGAACGAGTGGTCTGATGGTAAAGTTGTTAAAGTTTTCGTTAATTTTAACATGAAGAATCAATTATATAGAAATGAATTTTTAAGTTACCTCAAACAGCTGGATAAAGAAACTCAAATTAATCTTGCAACCCGTAAAGACGAAAAAAATCATTCCGAATGGTTCTGCGATAGAAAAGGAAGTACACCCTTAATAGAGTCATGCTGTCATGGGTTTAAAGATTTCACAGAATGGATGCTAAGTTTAAACATTGACATTAACCAGACAGATGATAAAAATAGAACTGCCTTGTTCTGGACATGTGAAATTAACAATATAGAAATGGACTTAGCATTTAAGAATGATAATCTAGATATGGTTATGATGTTGTTAGAGAAGAATCCTGATGTTGACAAGACTGATAAGGAGGGACGGTCATCACTGCACTTGGCATGTTATAAGAATAATTTAGATATGGCAAAAATATTGTTAGAGAATAATCCTGATGTTAACCAGACTGATGGGTATGGACGGTCACCACTGTACTGGGCATGTGAACAAGATAATCTAGATATGGTAAAGATGTTGTTAGAGAAGAATCCTGATGTTAACCAGACTGATATGATTGGACGGTCACCACTGCTTTTGGCATGTTATAAGAATAATCTAGATATGGCAAAGATATTGTTAGAGAAGAATCCTGATGTTAATCAGACTGATGACGATGACTTGTCACCATTGCACTTGGCATGTTATAAGAATAATCTAGATATGGTAAAGAAATTGTTAGAGAAGAATCCTAATGTTAACCAGACTGGTTGGTATGGACAGTCGCCACTGTGCCTTGCATGTATGAATAATAATCTAGATATGGTAAAGATATTGTTAGAGAAGAACCCTAATGTTAACCAGTCTGATATGTATAGACAGACACCACTGCACTTAGCATGTTGTAATAACAATCCAGGTATGGTAAAGATGTTGTTAGAGAATAATTCTGATGTAAATCAGACTGGTTGGTGTGGACAGTCACCACTGTGCCTTGCATGTATGAATGATAATCTAGATATGGTAAAAATATTGTTAGAGAAGAATCCTGATGTTAATCAGACTGGTTGGTTTGGACTGTCACCACTGTACGTGGCATGTAAGAATAATAATTTAGATTTGGTAAAGATGTTGTTAGAGAAGAATCCTGGTGTTAACCAGACTGGGTTTAATGAGCCTCCAAACCAGACTGGGTTTTATGAGCCTCCACTGTACTGGGCATGTAAGAATAATAATCTAGACATGGTAAAGATGTTGTTAGAGAAGAAACCTGATGTGAACCAGACTGACGAGGAGGGATTATCTCCACTGTACTTCGCATGTAAGAATAATAACTTCCTGATCGTGAAGCTCTCAATTGTCTCTCTTCCTTACATGACAGGTATGTTGTCACGCCAGCAGACAAGGCTTCCAATAATATAGTTTTTGTATGTAAAGCACATTATTACAATTGTCTAATAAAAGAACTAGGCATTGATGGTAATACTTCCGCTAGTGCTACATACACACGGACTACATTTAACAAAGATGAAATCCTAGCCAACCATAGCTCTTTTATGTCCTCTTTCAATATTCCAATGAAAGAGGAACATAAAGAGTTACCATATTTGTACTGGATACCTAAACTTCACAAAAATCCGTACAAAGAAAGGTATATAGCTGGATCTTCATCATGTTCAACTACAGAGCTGTCCGTTCATTTAACTAAAATCTTGTCTGCTGTCAAAGAAGGTCAACAAGCATACTGCGACACTATTTATAATCGTAGTGGAATTAACCATATGTGGATTTTGAAAAACTCAAAAGATTTGTTAGATCATTTTAAATCTAGATCATTTTCTGAGGTTCACTCTTTGAAAACGTTCGATTTTTCAACTTTATACACTACCTTGCCACACGAAAAACTAAAATGTCGCCTGAAAAAACTTCTCGAAAAAGCCTTTTCAAACTCAAGGAATTTTGTTGTTTTGGGTTATAATTCTACATTCTTTTCCAAAACATCTTTCAAAGATAAAATTTGTTACACACTAGAACAAGTTTGCAGTATGCTTGATTTCCTCATTGACAACATATTTGTCACCTTCGGAGGAGAGATTTTTCAACAACAAATCGGCATTCCAATGGGCACAAACTGTGCTCCTCTCCTCGCCGATTTGTTTTTATACTCTTACGAGACTGAATTTCTTCAGGGACTCGTAAGGAACAAGAAGATGAAAGAGGCAAGGTCATTTAATCTTACATTCAGATATATTGATGATGTCCTTTCTGTCAATAACACTTCATTTGGTAGTTGGATTCCTTCAATATATCCTCCGGAATTGGAGATTAAAGAGACCACCGAATCTAATTGCTTTACGTCTTTCTTGGATTTGCACCTCGAATTTGACCCAGGTGGTCATCTCAGTACAAAAATTTACGATAAACGAGACGATTTTAATTTTCAAATTATTAATTTTCCTAATCTACAGAGCAATATACCTAATTCTCCTGCATACGGCGTTTATATTTCTCAACTTATTCGATATGCCAGAGCTTGCACACATTTCACAGATTTTTTGATCAGACACCGGTTTCTTCGTGACCGACTTTTGAAGCAGGGCTATAAGAAAATACGTCTCATACGATCACTAAAAAAATTCTTTCTTCGTTATCAGCCACTAGTAGAAAAGTTCAAAATTGAGTTAAAAGATATGATAGTTAATTGTTTTAATTAGTGTTTGACTGGTCTGCTGTACTGAGTTGATCACCTCAATATCCCTATTGTGTCTCACAACTATGTTGTGTTCTATGGTCATTACCGGATCCTAAGATCGCAATGGAAGAGGGAGGTTTGGCGCCATAAAACCTGGTTTAACCCACCATTTCGTTTGAAATGCCTGTACCAAGTCAGGACCATTGCGATCCACCAGTTCTCCGGTATGACTGATTCGTTTTTGTCATTTTCTCTGGACTATGAGATTGATCATTCAAGTTCGGTAGTTTTGTTATTACCTTTATTTAGATATGGTAAGGATTTTGTTAGAGAATAATTCTGATGTTAACAAAACTGACAAGGAAGGACGGTCACCACTGTACTGTGCATGTGTAAATGATAATCTAGATATGGTAAAGTTATTGTTAGAGAAGAATCCTGATGTTAACTTGACTGATGTGGATGGACGGTCACCACTGCACTTGGCATGTATGAATAATAATCTAGATATGGTAAAGATGTTGTTGGAGAAGAATCCTGATGTTAACCACACCGATAGGTTTGGAATGTCACCGCTGTGCTTGGCATGCAAGAATGATAATCTAGATATGGTAAGGATTTTGTTAGAGAAGAATCCTGATGTTAACCAGACTGACTGGTTAGGATGGTCACCACTGTACTTGGCATGTAAGAATGATAATTTAGATATGGTAAGGCTTTTGTTAGAGAAAAATCCTGATGTGAGCCATATTGGTAAGAATGGTCAATCACCACTTGACTTAGCACATGAGAATGGTAATTTAGACATTGTAAGTATGTTGTTAGAAAAGGCCTGACTGATAGACATGGGGAGTCTCCACTGTACTTGGCATGTCATCGTAATAATCTGGGTAATTCATTTAGAGAAGAACAAAAATGGGTAGTATAATACAATTGGTTGTTTTTTTTTTATTTTATGTCTTTACTCGTGGAAATAAAAACCTGAGCAATTGTATTTTAAGATCTGTTAATTCAAAAGTATTAACAATTAAAATGCCATTTGTTCAGAGAACAAATGAGAGGTCTTTCCCATGACCTTGACCTATGACCTTTGACCTTTGTCTGAAAGTCAAGCTTTTTTATTTCTGATCATTAAAGTATACATGTTTACCTTAGTTTCTGTTACCGTTTTGACCTTATTGTCAAAAACATGCTCAGCGAAAACATGTTTCGGCCCCCATTTTGAAACCACTCACCCAAATCATGTTGTTTTTGAACTCAAATTATAGGTCTTGTAAAGACGGTCATTTTTCATACACATGTCTATTATACTATCTGTTATGGTTTTCAAGTTATTGGCAAAAAACGTGTTTCGCGAAAACCTGTTTCGGCCGCCATTTCGAAATCGCTCAACTGAATCATGCACTTCTTGGACTCAAATTGTAGGTCTTTTCAAGACGATCATTTTTTGTTGATATATTGTCTATACTATCTCTAACGGTTTTCGAGTTATAAGTAAAAAACCATTTGACGACCGCCGTTTTGGCAATGGTAAACGCAAAAAAAATTTTGACCACAGATTCGTAATCAGGACCCTCGAATCTACCTGGAAACTAAATTTCATCGAAATCGGACAACATTGACATTTTGCGCCAAGTTTGCGCCATACGCGCGCAACCAGGAAGTAAATTACAGCATAATTTTTGCATGATAAATCATCACCAGGATGTAAGCTACCATTTCCACTAAACAAAATCTTGATAACTATTACCGTTTCTGAGGAAATCTGATAACAAGGGTAAACAGCGTTTTGCGCTATTGCGCCGAAACTACAAATAATTTAGCGTCGTGTCCATAGCCTAGTCTATTCCTGGTAGTGCTGAATAAGTGTGCAAAATTTCATGAAAACCGGTCAAGGCACTGTTTGTACCCGACTGGAAGAAAAAAAAAAGAATAATAAAAGGCCGACGAAATACAATAAGGTCTTCCCTTTGGAAAGGGAAAGACCTTAATTAGAAATTGTCAACCGGGAAATTTTTGCGCCGCTTTTCTTTCGTGGTATGACAACTGAATTTTAATTCGCACTGAAATGTTATTGTCCGTAGACTACAGCAAAAGACAAGTATATTCGAGCCGTTTAATTTTCGTGCTAGCAATGTCACCGCAAAAATAAAACTGCTGCGAAAATTTTCCGGTTTACAGTAGTATGACACTTTTAAAGAAGAGTAGTTATTGTTGTCTTGTAAAAAATGAAAAAAAGCGACTACAAAGTAAGCGACTCCCTGCATATGTATATGTGAATAGTGTGTAAAGTACATACAAGCCTTGTTTATAATTTAGTTTTCTTTTAAGATTTTTTTTAAGTTCAGTCGGTATAAAAGCATCATATTTATAATATATTGATTGGTTAAGAAGGTCTTTTGACAGCTTTATCATTATTGGACTATTAACAATAAACCACTGTTGCAACAAAATTGCTTATTGTCATTTCTTCGGATAAAAAAAATGATATAGTTCCTGCTTTAAATTCAATATGATTTATTATCAATCTTTGTTCAAGGGCTTTAATGTTTTGGTCGGAAAAAAAAACGTCATGAAGATTAAGCACAATGCATGAAGATGTTCAATAGAATGTCACCATCATGTCTTTATGATAACAATTATCTATTAATTGTATTCTAAAATAAAAAAACACAACCATTGTATGGCATTTTTTTCTACAATTACTTTGAACTTTGACTTGTTTAATTTGTGTGTGTAGTTCTAGATGAAAATTTGTTGTTTGCTTATATGTAGGGGTCTATATCTGTATATAATTTTGTTGTACTTATTAATACATAAAAATCAACTATTTTGTATTGTTAGTATATTCATAATATTTTCTTATTTTTTACTCTGTTAAAGGAGTATAGACTCATTATTCATCAGGTAATCTTATTGTCTATTCTAAAATTCATTACATGTAAAAAAATAAATAGTTTGAAAAAAAAAATGCATTTTAAAGCAGCCAAGAGATTGAAAAATGATGTGTTATCATATCTTGTTTTTGAAGCATTCATTAAGCAAATAAAATTTCCAAAAAAAAAACATTTAAATGTTTTTAAACACCATAAATTAATGTTGGGTAAACTTGAATTACGCGGTGTAAACGCTTAAGTACGCTTAAGGTGCACAAACAAAATCAGACCCCAATCATTGAACAATTCAGTTTGATATGTGTCAAATGGTTTTATTCGAAAAAAATAATAACAAAAAATACCGGACATCAATTAACATCAAATGCCTAGAAAAAAAGACAAAACAAGGCAGACACACTGGTAAATGGTACTGACGTAGTGCATACTTTTCAAAAGAAACAATGGGTTAAACCTGGTAAACTGGCACCAAACCTTCGTCTTCAATTTGTGATCATAGGATCTTAAAAACTATTATTTCAACTACAAGACCGAATAATTAAAAAACAATGTAGAAAGTATAAAAGTTTGCACATTGTGAAATTGTAGAATAAAAAAAAAACAAAGAAGAACCAAGTTCTAACTTCAGAGACCAACTGGAGACTAAATATGTAAACACAAAGGCAAACTCTGACCAAAATGATAGTAAACTCAGGTTCCGATGAGCGATAAAAGAAAAAGAATGGTTGTTGTCTGTATTACAATTAAGAAAATCACAAAGTGAAAGAAGAACTGAGACATAGTGAACTGAGGTTAGGTTACAGAAATAATAAGAATTATCTATGAAAGCATATGGTGGTTGTATTTATGTAGTTACATTGAAACAAACTTTACCTTAACAAGATGCTCCCAGGAGCCTGAATCGCTCACCTTGTCTTGATGACGACACTATAAAGACTTTTGTAGAGATGAACATTTTAGCAAGCAACAGCTTTTCTCTATCTACTATAGTTTTCATTCTGTAAGCTCTAAACATGAAAAACCGTTATTTAGAGACCATAACCCCTATAAGGGGTCATCTGAAAACTTTAATCCTATGGAGACTTTTGTAGAACTAAATGAGCTGAATGTTTAAGCAAGCAATACCTTTTTTCTATCTGCTATAGTTTTCTTTCTATAGGCCAAAAACATGAAAAACATCATTGTTGGGGCCATAGCCCCTATAAGGGGTCATCCGACAACTTCGAACCTAACAAAGACTTTTGTAGAGCTTAATGAGCTGAACATTTAAGCAAGCAACATATTCTCTCTATGTGCTATAGTTTTCATTCCATACGCCAAAAACATGAAAAAAAATATTCTAGAGGCGGTAACCCATATAAGGGACCATCTGACAACTTCGACCTTATGGAGACTTTTGTAGAGCTAAATGAGCTGATTGTTTAAGCAAGCAACAGCTTTTCTCTACTTGCTATAGTTTTCATTCTATATGCCAAAAACATGAAAAAAAACCCACGTTATTTTAAGGGCCGTAACCCAAATAACCCTAAGGAGACTATTGTATAGCTAATTGAACGGCGGCCATGCTTTTTGGTCGGCAGTCACCCACGTGAAATCTTGGTAGAGGACATCCCAAAGATGAAGTGTGTAAAGTTTCAAAGTGATCCCTCCAGCAGTTTCAGATGAGAAGATTTTCAAAGAAAAGTTAACGACGACGGATGCCAAGTGATGACATAGCTCACATGGACTTTTATTCCAGATGACCTTAAAAGGGGGAACGTCTCCATGGACACGGATCTATGCTTCCACAAATGGTACCAAACAGAAAGTAAACGTCTGACAATTACAGCTATCACATGGGATAGAAAAATACAAAACCAAAAACGTGTATAAATTTTGCCGTATATCGATATTTCAAGTAATGACCTCCCATCAGCAGCATTTGAATCAAAACTTTGGAAAGTCAAAAACCAAAGGTATTTTGAATGAAAAGTACTCAAAGCCAAAAAGTTCGAACATGGAAGCCAAATCCAGCACGGAGGATATCGACCATGTGCAGTACAAGGAAAGAAACCTGGTGTTTTAAATAATTTTGAATTTAACAATCGGGAATTTCAATTACAAAAAAAATTTCTAAATTTAATGGTAAATTAGTGTTAGACAAGTCTGACGACCAGGCACTTATCCTTGGGCACTTTTTCCGAGGAGAAAAGTTTATCATTCCAAACTATTCTACCGTGTGAGTTCCGAGTGGCAAATATGCCCACATCAGCACTTTGCTTGGCGGTAAAATTCCACTCAAGATCACCCATGACCAGAAACCTGACTTCGGGTCAGGCAGCTTTGCCAACAAACCGACTGGGATGTGTGCCCCAAGTGGTAAATGGAACAGCCCTGTCATAATAAATACCGGGGTCGTCAGGCTATATTGCGGAAAAACTGACTGCTAACCAAAGTGGTGCATCATGCATGCTTGGAAAATGTCACGTTCAACGCACGTTAAAGAAACTGATAAAAGTCTCGGTAAGAGTAGGATCTCCATGCAGGAGGATAAATTTCCCGTTCTTACCAATCACCCCATTTCCCAATGGCAATAAAAACTTTCCTCCACGATATTTATCTTTTCTCTATTTCATCATCATTTTATGTCTATTCTTTCACCTCATTCATGTCCATCTCACGGATATAACCTGAAATGTAAGTAAAGCAAAACCTATATGACCTTACTAAGTCTAACCAAACTTATTGCAAATCATTCTAATAAATGCGTAACAGATACAGGAGAAATTTTCGTAATGATCCGGCCTCAATAGGATCTATGAACAATGTCTCAAAAACGATTAAAAAGGATTTGTATACAGTTTGTCATTCTGAAGGGTCTAATTACTCTCATGTCAAAAAAAGCTCTACAAACATGTTCATATTGGTTCTGTGCGTGACGGAAAATTGTGGTGCGAGAGGTCTGAAAGTTGCTGATGATGTACAGTCACTCTGCCATTCAAAATATTCTAATGTATGGTTTCGGAAAATAGAATTGAAGTTTATTTTAAAGTAATCATTTACATAAACATAAAAAGTAATTTATCACGCTTCACTTGAATATCAAATGGTTGCTGCCTAAGGCTATGTATATATGTATACAGTTTGTCATACTGAACCTGCCTGACAAGTGTCATATCAGTCTCATGTCAAGAAAGCTCCACGAACATGTTCATATTGGTCCTGACCGTGACAGATAATGGTAGAGTGACAGTTCTGAAAGTTGCTAATGTCGTACAGTCACTCTGCCTATAAAATATTCTCATTTAAGGTTTCGAAAAAAAAACATTAAAAAGGTAATTTTATCACACTTCACTTGAGCGACTTTGCATAGCGTTGAAGGTTTTTTTTTTATTTTAGCGAACGTCACTTACAGATTGATTTATTATATATTTATAAGTTTCATTTTTATATGTTTGGGTATATAGATAAAAACATAAAAATACATAACAAAACACACTTAGATAGGTTCTTAACAGGAACCAATGATTTAATTATCATTATGGGAGCTGTCAATGGGAGTCCTCCTCTTCTTACGGAATATATTGATATCTACGTGAATACATTTTCCCGCGTTCGATTTTTGACTAATTGTGCGAGAGAGTTTTTTTCATGCCTCCGCAACAACATGTCACAGAAGACATCAACTTTTACTCGCATAAGTACGTAAGTCCGTCCGTGTGTATTTCCTTCAATTCTCTCCCTGAAACCCTACATGAGAATGAATTTTTTACTTCTTGTTCAGGACAACGCTAATGAAAATAACGCAAATATTTCCCTCAATTATTTTTCATAAAATTTTGATATTTGACAGGTAAACTAAATACGTCTACATACTTGTTGTACTTAGTATTACTTTCTGTTATAGGGCTTACCCGTGGCCACAGTGTCCCATTGACACATTTCTTCTTTATTTTATCGATCGGTACATCAACTTCAACTAAAACAAAACATTGAAAAAGTAGGTGCACGTTTTTTTTTCTTGAAAGCAAGGCACATTAAAAAGTTAAAACAAACATTGGTAGAGAAGCAAATATTGCTACCAGACTACATCATCTTATTAAAGAAAGGGTACATTAGAAGATTATTATGTCACCCCAGACGAAGGTCGGGTGACATTTTGTTATACTATTGGCTGCCATTTTATTCTTCCGCAATATTTTGTCCGACGTTTTTCTCTGTGATCACAGGGTGGGAACGGAAATTGTACAGTTCCCGGAAGCGCCGTTCGCGAAGCGAGAAGATTTTTTAATACAGGTAGCGACAATTTCAAAAATGTCAAAACACGGGAATCAGCAGTCATTTGCAAGCACAATATGAAGGAAAAAATAATAAAATTATAACGAAAATAGTTGCAGGTAAGTTATATACGCAGTAAGGCTCATAATATTGCGATCAGCGATATTTTTGACTATCTAATTCATCGCGAACATTGAGAAGTAGACGAAAAATGTGACATGGTGTGTCTTTTTCGGGGTCTGATGTGAAATCGGTTTCAATCTGGACCTCGTTTAATACACCAATCAACAGATCAAACAAATAAGATTCAAACCATTATAAAAACGTTGTGTTATTTTTGTGTTTTAATTGTATAATTGCATTTTATATATCACCCCTAAATTTCAACAGTTGAACGTATTGAACAGGTAGCTCCAAAATTCACATTTTTTTGAACGGGTAGCTCACACTAAAATATATATGTAATTCATTTGAATTGCGCATTTAAATATAAAAAGAGGTTAGTAATGGAACATAAAAATGAACTCTCTACACCAAATTGATTATATCAAATTTGAATACTCTTTTTGAATGATTCATTAATTGCTACATTAAAAATGCTAAGAAGAAACTTAAAAAAAAACGAATTAGCCGACCATTAGGAATTGGTGAAAATACTCTAGGAACATCATATAGTTTATTAGCAACATATGGTTTGTTATCTATACAGAGCAATACACTTCTCTTTTATTTATATTAAAGCATTAAAATTGTCCTGTGGTCGCGCGTTTTATTGTTAAAATGCATTTTTATGCAGCATCTTTAATTATCAGCAATCTAATAACAACATTCTGAGCACTGAACAGATTTTCGGATATTCCGCATAGTAGACCACAGGCGCTTGTGTATAGTCAAATATTGCTCGCTAGGCAATGGCCATCCCACTGAAAAATCACAAGGCCGGACATACTCTCAACCCCCCTACCGCTAAAAACCTAATTTATGTCTTTAAAGGTGTAACGTGGCATAAATAAACCGCTCAGTTCTGTAGTTTAATGCTTTTTCTTCGTGATGAATATATTTTCTTTACCTGTTTATCGTCTATACCCCCAATCTGATAGATAATTGTTCGATTTTGTCGCCAATGGAATTCTTCGTGGCCGCTCTAAAACGAAAGTAGATCACGTGACAAATTTTACTGTTCGGAACGTCTTTGGCTTTTTGGTTTGAGTACCGAAAAATACACAAATATTCCGATCGGAAAGTCCGGGAACGAAAGAAAACATGTGAAATAACTGAAAAATGGACAAAATTCAGGAAAAAGCGATAAGTTTGGCGTTAAGGGGCCATAATATACTGCTGACCGGTTTTCCAGGAACGGGTAAATCATTTACGATAGTAGAAATTGCTAATCAACTTAAAGCCAAGGAAAAGAACGTAGCAGTCACAGCAACAACTGGCATTGCATCTCAAAACCTAAAAAGCAAGCTTCCTGATAATTTTGGTCCAGTCTCTACAATCCACAAATTTGTTGGCCTGAAGGATGGTCGCTATGAAAATGAAGAACTTCTAAATCTCATTCTACATGATGAAAACTTTGTTTCAACTTTGAATAACTTGAAGAAAGTTGATGTTGTTATAATAGATGAAATTTCTATGCTCAGTTGCAAACAATTAGCACAAATTCACTTTATTTTTCAATCCGTCAGACACAGTACATGTCCATTTGGAGGAGTCCAGGTAATTGTGTCGGGAGACTTTTACCAGCTTCCCCCTGTACCTAACATAAACTATGGAGATGAAGGTAGAATGTGTTTCCATTCTAGTATTATAAAAGAGTTCTTCCATCATGTCCAGCTGGACACCATTCATAGACAAGAAGAACCAGACTTTATCTCAGCACTACATCAGATTGCTAGGTATTATAATTAGATATTAAATAAAAAAAACACCTTCATCTTACAACTTAGTGAAACAAGTATATACATGTACATGTAACATTTGTAGTGTATATGTTATAAATATAATTACAAATGTACATATACATGAATGTATGTTATAAAGATGAACAATTTTTATTAACATGCATGCAAACATCATGGTTACATGTACACCACTTGTTTGAGACTTTTGGTTCATGTATATGAACATATACTCATAGATTTTCAAAATACATACATGTATCAAGAGCAAGGCTACCCTATTCTCTCTCTACAAAAGCAAATAGTCATATAGATTAGCCTACCAACACAATAAAAATTAGTACTGATTGGTTCAATTCCCTTAAATCCTTGACTTTTTTCCCACATTTATATGAATAATAAATAAATAATATTTATTTCCTAATCATAGGGCCCATTAGGACATATCAATTACAAATCATATGGGAAACTTATTAATAATCAACCATGTACAGGGAGAAGCTGGTATATGTAGATAACATAAGATAACTTTTATGAGACCAAATCAGGTCCCCAAGGGGTCAAAATAGAAAATACATGAAGTAGATTAACAAATTATTTGCAACAATTCTATAAGCACAGTATAACACTAACAGACATTTGAATATTTTGATATTTGATATCTCCTGACAGAATTAAACCTAAATTCCTCCAAATGAAAATGAATCGAAATTTCATCTATTATAATCAACTTTCTTCATGTTATTCAAAGTTGAAACAAAGTTTTTATCACTACAGCTGTTAAAAAATAGAAAGATAAAATAGACCAAAATAAAGTATTCTATTAAAATCTTTATATACATACATGAGTCATACATAGTAACAAATTAAAATAGCAACAAAGTTTAGGCAATCAAAGGCATGTACAAATGGAACACTTTCTGGCACCAAAAAATGTATATGCATTCATGTTTGAAAAAAATGTATTTTGAGTTTCAATGAAAATATAGTGACTCACTGACTGGTATATGTGCAATCAGCAACAAAATGCATTTGTTCTGATACTCAAATATGATTTTTAAAGGATATGTATACATGTACTCAGTAGTATAAATTGAACAAGAAAAATAAATGAATAAATGAAATTATCTGGAAATTTTATGGAAAAGAAGTGTCGATCCATGTAATTAGGTATGAACAAATATGAAATAAGCTTGTGTATCTTCTAAGACTCATCAGAGATGCTCGAGCCAAAAGGATAAAAAATACCTGTCAATTCTCATAAGCTTTCTACAGTTAAACTGTACAATTATTGTATAATTATACATTTGTATTATTAATAAAATATTTAACTCCTTAATATTTGCAAAAAGAAAATGATTCTAAATGCTTTTTATTACTCAGTAGCTGTGTAGCTGTGTAACTATATATAAAAAAATATGTAAGGGAAAAAAATATTTAACCTACCTACCTACCCACCTACCTGAGAAGTATAGGCTCGTAAAAGGGGAAACAAACAATTTATTAATTTTGGCCTAACAACAAAAGTTTTTATTTTTAATACCATAATTATCTTTGCAGTGGAAATGTTAGTGAAGAGACTGGTAATCTTTTCAAAAGATTGAAAAGGACTTTACCACCAGGACCGGATCCTGTAAGCCTTTTTGCAGAGAACTTTGATGTAGAAATGTGGAATTCAGACAGACTCCTTGAAGCAGATGGTAAGGTTATAACTATGATTTTCTTAAATGGCAAGGAACATATAATAGACATTATGGGGGAAGCAGAAGTACCAATGGGGTATTTGAATGTCAAAAGTCAAAAAGGGCAAAGACAAAACCAGTTCACACCAACAAGAATGGGACAAAAACAGACATGTTTAACACAAAAACACAAAAAATCACTGAATATTAACAACGCGAACTCCAGTTGTAACAAGAGTGAACTCAGGTGCTCCTGAAGAGTAAGAAGTTCCTGCTTGCTATAGCACACCTGTAGCCTTGCCAACACAGTCAACAATGTGAGAAATCCAGTCAAGGAAGACAAAACAGATGTGGAATAAGTGTATATGACACTTGCAATCACAACCTTCATTTGTAAAATAATATCAATGTTAAGCTAAAAAGAACATTTTTTGAACAAGTGTTACATAAAATCTAGCGGTTATACACAAATATTTATAGACAGTGTCAAAGATATCACAATTTGTCAAGGAAAAGGATTTATGGCTTATATTACATGATAATATGATGGCACTCAAACACGAATTGATTTTTTTCGTTTGGCCACTGGAATATCTGCATCAAATGAGAATGGGTCTGCTCTTATCAAGCCTGCATTGGATTTTCTTGCAGAAGATTTTGATGACTGTCCAAGAATTATGTTATTCATAGTATTGCAATATGAGTAGTAATTTGGATTTGAACAATTCCCATTGTACAAGCCTCTTTGCTGGCAAAAAATATTTTCTGCCAAGTCAGTGTTGAATCTAGAGGGTGTAAGTCCCTGGCCCTTAAATCGTGACGTATGAATTGCACACACATTTAGAAACACACACAAACAGCTTGAAATGTCATCTAGACATTTTAAGCTGGGTAGCATTTTCTCTTTTTGCCTTGAATTGAGTGATTCATACACGTAAACTTCATCCCTCTAATTCTGAAACCAATTCAATACACTTTTTATTTCAAGTACTCGTACATCCGAGATTGACACAATTGGGCGAGGATCTCTAAATATTTTAATCATTTTGCTTGTGTGTTCAAGGAATTTAATAGCAGAATCAAGATTGGAACCATTAAAAGGGGATTTCTGATAGCATCTAAATAGATTTAGCATGTTTTCATCTAAAACGTCTTCTGCAAGGTGGTTTCTCATTTTTTTCTGCAGAATCTGGTTGGAGATGAGCAGATGTGAGTTTATGGTGAATCAATCTAGAGTTGGTTCTCTCATCCCATTTGGATGCTTGGATCCATTGGTCCCACACGATAAATTTACAATTTTTAGTTAGAAGTCTTGTATGGAAAGACATTGAGCCACTGCTTAATATTGCATTTCTCAGTTTTTTTACATTGTGTGAAAAATCCTGACACAATCCAATTTGATGACCTGGATTTACTAGACTTGGTGTCATAAATTCGTGTAATTTTGGGTCATTGTTGAAATGGAGTTTAGTAAACTCCCTGTTTTGTTGCCCCCCATCTTGCATAACATAATCAATGATAAAACCCCATGATTGCAGATGTGAAATTATGTCCCATATAATTACATAGAGTTCTGAAGCTTTCACACCATCAGTAGGGTAATGCATTAGCGGAAAGCGGAACCCTGTATGTCCTAAAAATGTCACCTGCAAAACCTCTGTGGCTAGTACTTGTTGTACTTTGTTGTCTTTCAAAATTCGTAAATTGTCACATTCTCCTCCTGTTTCTACCCAACCAATAATTTCACTACTATACCCCTTTTTTCGAATGACTAAATCCTGTTGAATTTTGGCTTCATCGTGTAAAATGCCCCCATAGTAGCCAGAATCTTGTAATTTATTTTTTTCAGCTGTTTTCTTCATCCAATGAAAAATATCATCAGAAATGCCTGGTTTTTGAACAACACAATTTTTAAAACGCCTCAAGTGTCGTCCAGAAGGAAGCTTGAAAATGTTGGTATCAACCAAATCTTGGTACACTTTTGGACTTCTTGCCCATATATTTAAACATGTCTTTATAACAGATTTGTCCCATTTTCGGTTCTTGTTATTGGAATCAGAATGCAATACATTATGTTGTGCCATAAAAAATTCTTGCATTTCTGTTGTGCAATTTGGGAAAATTTCTTTAAAGATTGTAGTCAGATCATTATTGTCAATATCATTTAGATTGATTATTTTATCTTGTTTGTCATTCTTGAAAGTGTTGAGATTTTTTATACATAGCTTGCAGGCTTCTCCTGAATTTAACCAATTTAAGACTATATTGCATGAGCGACATCTCATTCTTAGACCAAAACTGTTCTCATTTGATGTTTTTGAAATTCCCTCAGTAATAACATGCACAAGAACATGCTTTTTATTAACTACCTCTAAACCAATACAAATATCTAATCTATTAGTTATGTAGAAAATTTCTTCTAAGTTTTCTGTTGTGATATCAAAATCAGTTGAAATTCCAAGAGTGTCTAAATCAATCGCACTGCCTCTTACTTTTAGAGACCAGCTTTTACATTTGAAATTCAGTGTTATTTCTTTCATCACTATGTTACCATGAGAAACTATGCTGCTGGTCATCAACAAAGTGGCTAAGTCATATGAATGATTTAATAAAAGACATTGATATCTGGGATTCATAAGATTATTTTTATCAGTGTGGTCTATAATGGTTTTTGTATGATTTTTTCATTCTACCCCCAAATACACCACTTCTCTCTTTCTATTTACAAGTCTTCTGCATTTTTTTACATTAGGAAATAACTTGTGAAAAACCTTCCATATACAAATGTCTGTAATGCTAGCACAACCAGCTGTAGCACATGCTTCTTTATAGTTCTTTAATATTTCTGTGTGAGGAATGAATGATTCATTTTCCACTGTCCGTATATTTGAACATAACCTGTAATAGTTACAAAATGTTAAAAGCTTTTTAGTACAAATTAAGCTTTTAATTATAGACTTCCTGCTACTTTTATTGTAATTTGTGTACTGCTTTAGTGGGATATAAAATAAAATTCATATATATAAACATCATGCAGTATTTTAACCTTATTATAAATTCTATATCTGAATACATGTACTACATGTATGTATTAGGGTTCATTGGACTGGCATATTGAACTGAAAAGAAATGAGTGTCTGTCCGTCAGTCACATATTTTTTTGTAACAGTTTTCTCGACTCATTATCCATTGTCTCTCTTGATACTTGGTATGGAGCTTCAGATAGGGGTTTAACATGGTCACAAATGTGTTTTAAGGCCTATCGTTTGCTTATCTGCTTCCTGTTTAATGAGCTGACTTATAACTTGTTAGGGTAAAAAATTGGAAAAAGTTTCAGCTACTACTAATTGTCTCTTTCAACTTTTGGAATCCAGTTTCAGGTAAAAAACCAACCATTTAACTTGATTGGGGGGGGTATTTTAGTCAGAATTGTTTTCCCTACACAGCATGTAAAAAATATTAATATTTTAAAGAAATTATGACAATTTTTTTCCCCATTTTTAGCATTATTTTATATGACAGAAATCATTCTTTAAAATATTTGTTTTCTTAATCTTTACTGCCAAAATCTTTTTTTCATCAAAAATCGATTCCAGGATATATTTTTAGGAAAATACCTAAGCCCCCTTCGAATTTAATTGTCTGTCACTTAAAGTGGCAGGATGCGTTTTGGTCTGTTGTATATCTACTTCCTGTTTAATGAGTTGACTTGGGACCCACTAATTTTGTTCTTATTTTATTTATATAATGTTGCTCAATTTGATTTTGTATTTTGTTAATTTTACAGGCGATATTATGTTGTACAAGTCAGAGGAAAGTGGCAGCAAAAAACATTTAGAGACAATTCCTGTTCCTAAAGTCCTTGCTTTAAAAGTTAATTGTCCAGTGATGTTAACGGTTAATTTATCTGATGAACTAGTAAACGGACTGACAGGAAAAGTGATTGAACTACAGGACAATGCTGTACAAGTATATTTCAATTCTATAAATAAGCAGTGCAAAATATCACCATTTTCATTTACTGTATATGATAAACAAAAACAAGCAGATGTAGCATGCAGACGTCAAATTCCTTTAAAGCTGAGCTATGCACTAACAGTTCACAAAGCGCAAGGTCTATCTTTAAGTCGAGTGTCAATAAACTGCAAGAAAATGAATCAAGACGGACAATTGTATGTTGCACTTAGTAGAGGAACATGCAAGAAAGGCTTGCAAGTGCTGAACTTTAATCCAAAGCTAGTGAAAAAACCAACAGAAACAATATTAGATTTCCATGCACTGCCCCAGAAATTTCCTTCCCAAAACTTATTGTGCTGTAACAAGAACAACTTTGAAGTTGTTCAGTTGGATGTTCACTTTGAGTCAGAATTTAGTTGCTTATTTGATTCTGACAATGAGCCTTATGATGCCATTGTTGCTGAGGATGAAGAACTTGACAGATGTGTGTCTTTTATGGAAGCATATGAAGAAGGCAATATTTTGCATGAACTGCCAGAAGATGTAACAGTCCAAGAAATACTAAATAAAGTCAAGCCAAAATTTACTGTTACTCTACAGCAAAAAGCTGAATGTGCTGTAGTAGAAAACATGCATAAGTCTGAATATACTGTCAAACTTTTTCAATACCTTTGGAATGCTTTCATGACTATCAAAGAAAATGTATTTACTGAAGGAAAAATAACTAACAAATCAACATCAGATTTTTACCGTAGGGTAAATCAAGCTCTCATTGATGCCAAAATGGACAATATTGTAAATGTGTTTGAAGGTGACCCAACTTCTAGAAAAAATGTTGTTTTCAAAGTTAGTCAAGAAATAAGAAACTTAGTGTTAGAATTGAGTGTGTCAGAAATTAGACAGAAAGCAAAAGAAAGGGATGTTAGAGAAAGGCCATCAGAATTTCCAGAATCTTCCGGAGGGAGAGGTAAAATACGCTACCTAGGTGGTTGGTGTGTTAGGAAAGTGAAACAAATTAAAAAAAACAATTGGTAAAAAATCTGTATAAAGAAAATAAGAATGACAGCAATTTAGCTGTAAGGAGACAGCTAAATCTGTTGGAACAGCTGGAAACTACAGAATATGAGTTATTACAAACATCAGAACACCGTGAATCATTAGATGAAACAATACGCAAACAAAATATAAGAAAAGGACTTACAAACATATCTGATAAATCATTTAACTACTTTCTTCTTCTGGACAAAAAAATAAGGGCACTGGAAACAACAGCAAATATTGATTATCACGGAACAAACGTACATAGTTTCATTCTTGCTCAGCTTAAGGGGGATTTAGAATTAGAAAATAAATTTAACAGTCAGTTTTCAGCAGAAATATCAAATGAAGACATGAAATCTCTCCATAATGATGTTCTATCTAAATACAGCATGATGAGTCTTTTTCAGCTTCGAAAAACCTACCTGAGAGAAAAAAAGCTTCAAAAAACAGAGGCTCATAGAAAGCAAATAAAAATGAGAGAGAAATCTGGGCGGACTGACAAACTATTTAATTTCAACAGTTTTAAGGAGGACAAATCTGAGGGGAAGATTGTATCCCATCTGCGGATACAATCAGAAGTTATAAAGACTGAAAATTTTCTTTCAAATACTTTCACAAAGGCGCAGTTACAAAAAATCTGTATGGCTTATGATTGTCCAGTTGACATTAAAAAATCAAAGAAAATTATTTCAGATAATTTGAAGAAGGTGATGTCTACAGCCCAAGGTATTGTGAATGCTTCAGCATTCACAGATGCAATCATTACAGCTACTTTGGAGGTAGAACCAGCTGCCAGTACCAGTATTGAACCAGTTGCAAGCATAAGTGCAGAACCAGTTGCTAGCACCAGTATAGAACCAGTTGCAGGCACCAGTATAGAATCAGTTGCAGGCACCAGTATAGAACCAATTGCAGGCACCAGTATGGAACCAATTGAAGGCATCAGTATGGAACCAATTGCAGGCACCAGTTTGGAACCAATTGCAGGCACCAATCTTGCACTCACTGCTAATGAACATGATGAAGATGTCCAGCTTATAAGTGTCCGAGGAAAGAAACGACAATGTGGGACTAAAAAGGGGAAAAAACAAAAAAAGAAAAAAACAATAGTTAAATATCCATGTGGAATTTGTAAAAGAGAATGTGAAAACAATTATTCTGTTGGATGTGATGGATGTGACGGATGGTTTCATGCTGACTGTTTAAGAATTGATAATCTTGAAGAACTGCCAGATGAATGGTTTTGTAATGAATGTATAAATTTGCAATAATTTTAATGTCTCTCACCATTATTCTTCAAATTAAAAAAAAACAAGAAAACATAATTTACTTAAAAACTGGAGAAATAGAAAGAAAAACAAAAAAACTTTTAGACACTCATGAGATGTGGTATAAGTATATATATGTAGCACAAACTACATAAACTTGCAACAATTTAAAAAATCTACCATGGAAAACAGCCAGATTTATAGTAAAAAGAAATCGCTTTACCAAAAAGTCTTCAAATTATTTTAAGCATGATGCATCACATCTCAAGGATGGTAACCCATTCCGTTTAAATTACATGTATTATGCTTTGGTATTGTATTCACCCCAAATCAATCTTATCAAATTTTATACCAAGGATGCATATCTACATTATTTGCACTATGGTTGTGCAAAAGTTTCATGAAAATAAATTCAATTGATAGGTTTGGGAGGAGTTGCAGATCATGAAAATAAATTCATATGATAGGTTTAGGAGGAGTTGCAGATCATAAAAATAAATTCATATGATAGGTTTGGGAGTTGCAGATCAGTGAATGGTACATTGTTGTGTAGTATCCAGAAATAAATGGCCATCTGTTGTCTTCTGAAGTTGAAACTGGGTCCAGGTCAATCTGGTTGTTAATGACAAAATTCCACCCCTCCCCCTAGATCCACTACTGCCCTATTCGACTTATTCCTGCACATCACTTTTCAATTATAAGCAATAATTGGCAAAATGGCAAAAAATCTGTATAAGCTATGGGAGTAAACTTATTGGCTTGGTTAAGCAGTTCAATGCTTTTTAATACACACTGCTCAAGCTGTCATTAATGTTAGATACATGTAGTGATGTACACCAGAACATTAAAGAAAATTTATAACCTTGGAATGGAAAAAAAAATACATTTTTTCAACAAGCCATAGGATAAGAATAAGTTATTTTTTATACCACATTATTTTATAATTGATCAGAATAGACAAATGAGACAGAGAAATTGAAGATCACAATCCTCCTGAATGGTACAAGCATTTCAAAAGAAATGGCCAAATGGTGGTTAAAACAGGTTGTTCAGTTCAAACCTTCCTCTTCCCTCTAAAAGTGAATTTACCAAACAAACCAAATTTATGGAATATAGAGGCTCAATGACACAGGCAATTAATGTGAATGTTATGACAAGTACAAAGATTTTTATATTGGGGGGGGGGCAGGATCCAACAAGGAACATTTTAAGATTTGTCCTTTTTTATTGCCCCTTTTTTACCAATATATATCAAAATTTGAATTTGTATGTAATTATTCAGACACAAATATGTTATTGCCACTCTAACATTTACATTAAATTAGTTTATTCAATTATAGCTAATACCCCCCCCCCTTTTTCCACACTTTCAAATGGGTAATGACTTGCTCATGTCTTTTCTTGTGTGGTTATGAGAATGAAACTAAGTTTTTTTTCTTGATAAAGATGTTTTTGCAATTATAATATATTCATACCAAGAAGCAATAGGTATTTCTTTCATTTTTAACTCCGTTTCTTGTTTCTATAATATTGTATTTTGGCGCCCTGTCATTATCATTTGGGACATTTCTAGAATCACGTATAAAAGAATGTAAAAGTCCGAGAGTAACTGAACAGCAAAATTTGTCACGTGAACTACTTTCGTTTTAGAGCGGCCACGAAGAATTCCATTGGCGACAAAATCGAACAATTATCTATCAGATTGGGGGTATAGACGATAAACAGGTAAAGAAAATATATTCATCACGAAGAAAAAGCATTAAACTACAGAACTGAGCGGTTTATTTATGCCACGTTACACCTTTAAAGACATAAATTAGGTTTTTAGCGGTAGGGGGGTTGAGAGTATGTCCGGCCTTGTGATTTTTCAGTGGGATGGCCATTGCCTAGCGAGCAATATTTGACTATACACAAGCGCCTGTGAGTAGACTGTTTTCCCTTTGTGATTTATGTAGGCTGGTACCCCGCTGTTATTTGAAGAGTAGGGAGCCAGTTGCCAGCTTATGATTTTTTTGCAACGAAAAGAACGTAAAACAATTACATTCACCCACCCACTGACTTTGTGTTTATTGCGTCTCTAATACGAAATGCTCGTCAGTTATAAAATCAAGTGCCTAGAACTCTGTTGTTGCTTTCCGATAACCACGAGAGTTTGTTCTGCTGACAATTTTACTGATTCCCGAACTAATTAGACCACTTAGGCACCTACTCCTATCTACTCTACCGAGAGAAAGAACAAAACAAGACATAATGGATAAATTGGCGACCGCAATGGTACTGACTAGGTACATGCACCTCCGAAGAAATGGTAGGTTAAACTAGGTTAACGGCACTAGACCTCCCTCTTTTGTGTCTTTTTGTGGGCTTTTTGATAACAACATGATCTTTAATCCTGACTTAATTGACTGCATTTTAGGGAAGATAGTTCATAACAACAGTTTGCTCCAAGTCGAGCTAAGGATACAGCCCTACTGATCTGAAAAGGGTGGGGCAAGTTATAACTCATCGTAATAAATCTTTGCATCAAATTTTGATTCAAACCATTTTATAGAAGCGAAGAAATCGGTTTACAATTTTTTTCTATCTAAAAAAGTTTAAGTCGGCTGAAAAAACAGGGCGCAGATGTTCGTGTGTTTGTTGGTGTTTTACGCCATTTATCGACGCACCTGGTCCATGCATGGCGGTCAGTTTAAATGGTGGAGGAAACTGGAGTACTCGGAGTAAAAAACCGACCTTGGGCAGGTAACTGACAAACAAAGTCACATACAGTTGGGGAACACCCGTTTTTGTAAATTACAAACGCGAGTTGAACACCAGCTAAGAGGTGATCGGCTAGTGATCAATAGTGTGGTATTTGAATCTGAGCCTTTAACCACTCGGCCACTCGGCCAACCAGGCCTCGGAAGTAGATATGCAACTGCAACTTGTAAATCAAGCAGATAGCAGATAGTAATAAAATTTTAGTTGATATGGGGTTTCAACAGACGAGCAACCTCTTTAGATCCGTCACCGAATATACAACAAAACCAACAAGCATAAAACAAACAGAAAAGGTAAACATGTTTTCACTTCTTTTTATACAAAGAAGAGGCTCCCAGGAACCTAAATCGCTCACGTGGTACTAAGGGCACCAAGGATCTCTTCTGTATGGGGTCATCTGACAATTTTTGTCCAAAAGAGACATTTATAGAGCTTAAAAAGCTGAATGTTCAAGAAAGTAATAGCTCCTCTTTATCTGACATAGTTGTCATTCTATGGAACAAAAACAAAACATGAACAAGATGCTCCCTGGATCCCGAATTGCTCACCTGGTCTTTAGGACCATCTGACAAAGGCTTAAGCAAGTCACAGCTTTCATATATTAGCAATAGTTTTTATTCTATAGAAAAACATGAAAAACACTTTTTTTTACCTTTAAAGGCCCATAACCTCTTAACCGCTATAAAGGGTCATCTAGCAAAATAATCCCAATGAATACTTTTGTAGAGCTGAATGAGCTAAAGGTTTAAGCAAGCTTTTAAGCTTTTCTCTATCTTCAACCGTGACTTTTCATTCTACGGGGCAAAAAACATGAAAAAAACCCGCCATTTTTTACCTTTAGAAGCCAATAATCCATAGGAGGTCATCTGACAACATCGACCCAATGGACTTTTGTAGAGCTTATAATCTTAAAGAGCCTTAGATTTTTCGGATTTCTTTTTATCTGTTTTAGTTGCTTAATTATAAAAGCCATTTTAAGTGATTTTACCTTATGTTCTTCTTTTAGATACAGCGGCCACGTTTAATTTTATCAAATCTGTTAAAAATGAGAATCGTTTGTTGCCAACATGTCATGTATCATTCCTGCAAGGTTTCTGTTAAATTGGATCTGTAGTTTCAGAGGAACTGAGGATTTTTTTAATTGACGACGGCGGACGGATGGCGCATAGTGTTGGCATTTATAAGCTCAATTGACCCTTAGCAAGGTGAGCTTTTAAGGACCACTACTAGTACTTGGAACTAGTACCGGGGAAATGGGGGAAGGGTAACCTCACAAGGCTTAAAAAAATATAGACTCGGAAATTAATTGAACAACTTAATGCCACAAAGTTATGAATAAAGTTACCAAACGCTAGTTTACATCGAATGAACTTCTAAGTATATTCCTAGATCGGCTTGTGATGAGTTAGAGAGGTTGATGTATTTAAAGTAATTTCGGCGCTACCAATTCATACATTT